>OZ025270.1:4282662-4956943 GCA_964019165.1 Mastigias papua | reverse complement strand
AGTGTATCCAGGTAAGGGGCAATATCGTGTACCCGGATTTCAAAATGTGGCCTTTGCCCGTAGTAACAGGAGGCTGCATCAATGAGTCTTTTCTCTTAGGGTATGAATGACCGTTTCTTAGGTGAAAAATATATATGTCCGAGCACTAAGCTCAGTTTCAACTATACATTAACAAATGTCTTTGGTACCTTCAACCAGTCACTTAATCACCATATCTTAGATAAGGTATTGCTGTAGTATTCAAAAGCACTTTGAAATACAACAGGCAATATTCTGTGTAAAACACCCAGGGGGGAGCAATCACTGTCAGCGCATACAGGGACATAAGTCAGATACTTTTGGGCTGAAACTATTTTCTTTTTGATATATCTGGGTTATGAGACTTTTTAAAACTGAAGTCTGATACCGTTTGGCATTGCATTTTCTAATACCAGTTCTGTACAATGTCTGTAATGGTATTTGTTAATTCATTCTCATGCTAGCAAGACCATGCAAATGAACAGATACTGACTTTGAGCAAGCTGAATTCGCATTTGGCCTAGCTGCTGACATGGTGCAATCTACAGAAGGATGTAGTCTTTTGCAGACATTTGACACAAATGTCTGCTTTCGGATGAAAATTGTGCAGGTCATGTACGGAGGAGGCTGTCAACAACCGTTTTTGGTGTGAGTGAACGCCATTCGAAAAATACAGAGCTCTGGTAGGAATACATCTGAATCCATGTGAAAGACAGTCCATAAAGGTATTGAGCAGCGTTGGTGCTTGATTTTGCAGAGGCAACTGTAGCACATCTTCCAGGGGTCTCACTCTTGTATCCATTGCATTATGAATTCTATAATTTATTCAAGATCATCGTGCAGTTGCTTCAATCCGCTTCATAGCCTGTGACTGCTTTGTCCTTTTGGCAATATAATTATTAAAATCTGGTAACATGATTGCTAAACTGTTTGCTTTTATTGCTATGATTTAATTGATTGATTTTGATTGAACATTGAAAAGTGATGAAAATGAGCCATTTTTGGCGACAAAGTAAGGCTATAGTCTTGGTATTTTGCTCAAAAATGATCAAATTTGAAATTGATTGATTTTGATTGAACATTGAAAAGTGATGAAAATGAGCCATGTTTTGCGACAAAGTAAGGCTATAGCCTTGGTATTTTGCTCAAAAATGACCAAATTTGAAATTGATTGATTTTGATTGAACATTGAAAAGTGATGAAAATGGGCCATGTTTTGCGACAAAGTAAGGCTATAGCCTTGGTATTTTGCTCAAAAATGACCAAATTTGAAATTGATTGATTTTGATTGAACATTGAAAAGTGATGAAAATGAGCCATGTTTTGCGACAAAGTAAGGCTATAGCCTTGGTATTTTGCTCAAAAATGACCAAATTTGAAATTGATTGATTTTGATTGAACATTGAAAAGTGATGAAAATGAGCCATTTTTGGCGACAAAGTAAGGCTATAGCCTTGGTATTTTGCTCAAAAATGACCAAATTTGAAGTTGATTGATTTTGATTGAACATTGAAAAGTGATGAAAATGAGCCATTTTTGGCGACAAAGTAAGGCTATAGCCTTGGTATTTTGCTCAAAATTGACCAAATTTGAAATTGATTGATTTTGATTGAACATTGAAAAGTGATGAAAATGAGCCATTTTTGGCGACAAAGTAAGGCTATAGCCTTGGTATTTTGCTCAAAAATGACCAAATTTGAAGTTGATTGATTTTGATTGAACATTGAAAAGTGATGAAAATGAGCCAGTTTTGGCGAAAAAGTAAGGCTATAGCCTTGGTATTTTGCTCAAAAATGACCAAATTTGAAATTGATTGATTTTGATTGAACATTGAAAAGTGATGAAAATGAGCCATTTTTGGCGAAAAAGTAAGGCTATAGCCTTGGTATTTTGCTCAAAAATGACCAAATTTGAAATTGATTGATTTTGATTGAACATTGAAAAGTGATGAAAATGAGCCATGTTTTGCGACAAAGTAAGGCTATAGCCTTGGTATTTTGCTCAAAAATGACCAAATTTGAAATTGATTGATTTTGATTGAACATTGAAAAGTGATGAAAATGGGCCATGTTTTGCGACAAAGTAAGGCTATAGCCTTGGTATTTTGCTCAAAAATGACCAAATTTGACATTGATTGATTTTGATTGAACATTGAAAAGTGATGAAAATGAGCCATGTTTTGCGACAAAGTAAGGCTATAGCCTTGGTATTTTGCTCAAAAATGACCAAATTTGAAATTGATTGATTTTGATTGAACATTGAAAAGTGATGAAAATGAGCCATTTTTGGCGACAAAGTAAGGCTATAGCCTTGGTATTTTGCTCAAAAATGACCAAATTTGAAATTGATTGATTTTGATTGAACATTGAAAAGTGATGAAAATGAGCCATTTTTGGCGACAAAGTAAGGCTATAGCCTTGGTATTTTGCTCAAAATTGACCAAATTTGAAATTGATTGATTTTGATTGAACATTGAAAAGTGATGAAAATGAGCCATTTTTGGCGACAAAGTAAGGCTATAGCCTTGGTATTGTGCTCAAAAATGACCAAATTTGAAATTGATTGATTTTGATTGAACATTGAAAAGTGATGAAAATGAGCCATGTTTTGCGACAAAGTAAGGCTATAGCCTTGGTATTTTGCTCAAAAATGACCAAATTTGAAATTGATTGATTTTGATTGAACATTGAAAAGTGATGAAAATGGGCCATGTTTTGCGACAAAGTAAGGCTATAGCCTTGGTATTTTGCTCAAAAATGACCAAATTTGAAATTGATTGATTTTGATTGAACATTGAAAAGTGATGAAAATGAGCCATTTTTGACGAAAAAGTAAGGCTATAGCCTTGGTATTTTGCTCAAAAATGACCAAATTTGAAATTGATTGATTTTGATTGAACATTGAAAAGTGATGCAAATGAGCCATTTTTGGCGAAAAAGTAAGGCTATAGCCTTGGTATTTTGCTCAAAAATGACCAAATTTGAAATTGATTGATTTTGATTGAACATTGAAAAGTGATCAAAATGAGCCAGTTTTGGCGAAAAAGTAAGGCTATAGCCTTGGTATTTTGCTCAAAAATGACCAAATTTGAAATTGATTGATTTTGATTGAACATTGAAAAGTGATGACAATGAGCCATTTTTGGCGAAAAAGTAAGGCTATAGCCTTGGTATTTTGCTCAAAAATGACCAAATTTGAAATTGATTGATTTTGATTGAACAGTGAAAAGTGATGAAAATGAGCCATTTTTGGCGAAAAAGTAAGGCTATAGCCTTGGTATTTTGCTCAAAAATGACCAAATTTGAAATTGATTGATTTTGATTGAACATTGGAAAGTGATGAAAATGAGCCATTTTTGGCGAAAAAGTAAGGCTATAGCCTTGGTATTTTGCTCAAAAATGACCAAATTTGAAATTGATTGATTTTGATTGAACATTGAAAAGTGATGAAAATGAGCCATTTTTGGCGAAAAAGTAAGGCTATAGCCTTGGTATTTTGCTCAAAAATGACCAAATTTGAAATTGATTGATTTTGATTGATCATTGAAAAGTGATGAAAATGAGCCATTTTTGGGGAAAAAGTAAGGCTATAGCCTTGGTATTTTGCTCAAAAATGACCAAATTTGAAATTGATTGATTTTGATTGAACATTGAAAAGTGATGAAAATGAGCAATTTTTGGCGAAAAAGTAAGGCTATAGCCTTGGTATTTTGCTCAAAAATGACCAAATTTGAAATTGATTGATTTTGCTTGAACATTGAAAAGTGATGAAAATGAGCCATTTTTGGCGACAAAGTAAGGCTATAGCCTTGGTATTTTGCTCAAAATTGACCAAATTTGAAATTGATTGATTTTGATTGAACATTGAAAAGTGATGAAAATGAGCCATTTTTGGCGACAAAGTAAGGCTATAGCCTTGGTATTTTGCTCAAAAATGACCAAATTTGAAGTTGATTGATTTTGATTGAACATTGAAAAGTGATGAAAATGAGCCATTTTTGGCGACAAAGTAAGGCTATAGCCTTGGTATTTTGCTCAAAATTGACCAAATTTGAAATTGATTGATTTTGATTGAACATTGAAAAGTGATGAAAATGAGCCATTTTTGGCGACAAAGTAAGGCTATAGCCTTGGTATTTTGCTCAAAAATGACCAAATTTGAAGTTGATTGATTTTGATTGAACATTGAAAAGTGATGAAAATGAGCCAGTTTTGGCGAAAAAGTAAGGCTATAGCCTTGGTATTTTGCTCAAAAATGACCAAATTTGAAATTGATTGATTTTGATTGAACATTGAAAAGTGATGAAAATGAGCCATTTTTGGCGAAAAAGTAAGGCTATAGCCTTGGTATTTTGCTCAAAAATGACCAAATTTGAAATTGATTGATTTTGATTGAACATTGAAAAGTGATGAAAATGAGCCATTTTTGGCGACAAAGTAAGGCTATAGCCTTGGTATTTTGCTCAAAAATGACCAAATTTGAAGTTGATTGATTTTGATTGAACATTGAAAAGTGATGAAAATGAGCCAGTTTTGGCGAAAAAGTAAGGCTATAGCCTTGGTATTTTGCTCAAAAATGACCAAATTTGAAATTGATTGATTTTGATTGAACATTGAAAAGTGATGAAAATGAGCCAGTTTTGGCGAAAAGGTAAGGCTATAGCCTTGGTATTTTGCTCAAAAGTGACCAAATTTGAAATTGATTGATTTTGATTGAACATTGAAAAGTGATGAAAATGAGCCATGTTTTGCGACAAAGTAAGGCTATAGCCTTGGTATTTTGCTCAAAAATGACCAAATTTGAAATTGATTGATTTTGATTGAACATTGAAAAGTGATGAAAATGGGCCATGTTTTGCGACAAAGTAAGGCTATAGCCTTGGTATTTTGCTCAAAAATGACCAAATTTGACATTGATTGATTTTGATTGAACATTGAAAAGTGATGAAAATGAGCCATGTTTTGCGACAAAGTAAGGCTATAGCCTTGGTATTTTGCTCAAAAATGACCAAATTTGAAATTGATTGATTTTGATTGAACATTGAAAAGTGATGAAAATGGGCCATGTTTTGCGACAAAGTAAGGCTATAGCCTTGGTATTTTGCTCAAAAATGACCAAATTTGAAATTGATTGATTTTGATTGAACATTGAAAAGTGATGAAAATGAGCCATTTTTGGCGACAAAGTAAGGCTATAGCCTTGGTATTTTGCTCAAAATTGACCAAATTTGAAATTGATTGATTTTGATTGAACATTGAAAAGTGATGAAAATGAGCCATTTTTGGCGACAAAGTAAGGCTATAGCCTTGGTATTTTGCTCAAAAATGACCAAATTTGAAATTGATTGATTTTGATTGAACATTGAAAAGTGATGAACATGAGCCATGTTTTGCGACAAAGTAAGGCTATAGCCTTGGTATTTTGCTCAAAAATGACCAAATTTGAAATTGATTGATTTTGATTGAACATTGAAAAGTGATGAAAATAGGCCATGTTTTGCGACAAAGTAAGGCTATAGCCTTGGTATTTTGCTCAAAAATGACCAAATTTGAAATTGATTGATTTTGATTGAACATTGAAAAGTGATGAAAATGAGCCATTTTTGACGAAAAAGTAAGGCTATAGCCTTGGTATTTTGCTCAAAAATGACCAAATTTGAAATTGATTGATTTTGATTGAACATTGAAAAGTGATGCAAATGAGCCATTTTTGGCGAAAAAGTAAGGCTATAGCCTTGGTATTTTGCTCAAAAATGACCAAATTTGAAATTGATTGATTTTGATTGAACATTGAAAAGTGATCAAAATGAGCCAGTTTTGGCGAAAAAGTAAGGCTATAGCCTTGGTATTTTGCTCAAAAATGACCAAATTTGAAATTGATTGATTTTGATTGAACATTGAAAAGTGATGACAATGAGCCATTTTTGGCGAAAAAGTAAGGCTATAGCCTTGGTATTTTGCTCAAAAATGACCAAATTTGAAATTGATTGATTTTGATTGAACAGTGAAAAGTGATGAAAATGAGCCATTTTTGGCGAAAAAGTAAGGCTATAGCCTTGGTATTTTGCTCAAAAATGACCAAATTTGAAATTGATTGATTTTGATTGAACATTGGAAAGTGATGAAAATGAGCCATTTTTGGCGAAAAAGTAAGGCTATAGCCTTGGTATTTTGCTCAAAAATGACCAAATTTGAAATTGATTGATTTTGATTGAACATTGAAAAGTGATGAAAATGAGCCATTTTTGGCGAAAAAGTAAGGCTATAGCCTTGGTATTTTGCTCAAAAATGACCAAATTTGAAATTGATTGATTTTGATTGATCATTGAAAAGTGATGAAAATGAGGCCATTTTTGGGGAAAAAGTAAGGCTATAGCCTTGGTATTTTGCTCAAAAATGACCAAATTTGAAATTGATTGATTTTGATTGAACATTGAAAAGTGATGAAAATGAGCCATTTTTGGCGAAAAAGTAAGGCTATAGCCTTGGTATTTTGCTCAAAAATGACCAAATTTGAAATTGATTGATTTTGCTTGAACATTGAAAAGTGATGAAAATGAGCCATTTTTGGCGACAAAGTAAGGCTATAGCCTTGGTATTTTGCTCAAAATTGACCAAATTTGAAATTGATTGATTTTGATTGAACATTGAAAAGTGATGAAAATGAGCCATTTTTGGCGACAAAGTAAGGCTATAGCCTTGGTATTTTGCTCAAAAATGACCAAATTTGAAATTGATTGATTTTGATTGAACATTGAAAAGTGATGAAAATGAGCCATTTTTGGCGAAAAAGTAAGGCTATAGCCTTGGTATTTTGCTCAAAAATGACCAAATTTGAAATTGATTGATTTTGATTGAACATTGGAAAGTGATGAAAATGAGCCATTTTTGGCGAAAAAGTAAGGCTATAGCCTTGGTATTTTGCTCAAAAATGACCAAATTTGAAATTGATTGATTTTGATTGAACATTGAAAAGTGATGAAATTGAGCCATGTTTTGCGACAAAGTAAGGCTATAGCCTTGGTATTTTGCTCAAAAATGACCAAATCTGAAATTGATTGATTTTGATTGAACATTGAAAAGTGATGAAAATGGGCCATGTTTTGCGACAAAGTAAGGCTATAGCCTTGGTATTTTGCTCAAAAATGACCAAATTTGAAATTGATTGATTTTGATTGAACATTGAAAAGTGATGAAAATGAGCCATTTTTGGCGAAAAAGTAAGGCTATAGCCTTGGTATTTTGCTCAAAAATGACCAAATTTGAAATTGATTGATTTTGCTTGAACATTGAAAAGTGATGAAAATGAGCCATTTTTGGCGAAAAAGTAAGGCTATAGCCTTGGTATTTTGCTCAAAATTGACCAAATTTGAAATTGATTGATTTTGATTGAACATTGAAAAGTGATGAAAATGAGCCATTTTTGGCGACAAAGTAAGGCTATAGCCTTGGTATTTTGCTCAAAAATGACCAAATTTGAAGTTGATTGATTTTGATTGAACATTGACAAGTGATGAAAATGAGCCAGTTTTGGCGAAAAAGTAAGGCTATAGCCTTGGTATTTTGCTCAAAAATGACCAAATTTGAAATTGATTCATTTTGATTGAACATTGAAAAGTGATGAAAATGAGCCATTTTTGGCGACAAAGTAAGGCTATAGCCTTGGTATTTTGCTCAAAAATGACCAAATTTGAAATTGATTGATTTTGATTGAACATTGAAAAGTGATGAAAATGAGCCATTTTTGGCGACAAAGTAAGGCTATAGCCTTGGTATTTTGCTCAAAAATGACCAAATTTGAAATTGATTGATTTTGATTGAACATTGAAAAGTGATGAAAATGAGCCATTTTTGGCGACAAAGTAAGGCTATAGCCTTGGTATTTTGCTCAAAATTGACCAAATTTGAAATTGATTGATTTTGATTGAACATTGAAAAGTGATGAAAATGAGCCATTTTTGGCGACAAAGTAAGGCTATAGCCTTGGTATTTAGCTCAAAAATGACCAAATTTGAAGTTGATTGATTTTGATTGAACATTGAAAAGTGATGAAAATGAGCCAGTTTTGGCGAAAAAGTAAGGCTATAGCCTTGGTATTTTGCTCAAAAATGACCAAATTTGAAATTGATTGATTTTGATTGAACATTGAAAAGTGATGAAAATGAGCCATTTTTGGCGAAAAAGTAAGGCTATAGCCTTGGTATTTTGCTCAAAAATGACCAAATTTGAAATTGATTGATTTTGATTGAACATTGAAAAGTGATGAAAATGAGCCATTTTTGGCGACAAAGTAAGGCTATAGCCTTGGTATTTTGCTCAAAAATGACCAAATTTGAAATTGATTGATTTTGATTGAACATTGAAAAGTGATGAAAATGAGCCATTTTTGGCGACAAAGTAAGGCTATAGCCTTGGTATTTTGCTCAAAAATGACCAAATTTGAAATTGATTGATTTTGATTGAACATTGAAAAGTGATGAAAATGAGCCATGTTTTGCGACAAAGTAAGGCTATAGCCTTGGTATTTTGCTCAAAAATGACCAAATTTGAAATTGATTGATTTTGATTGAACATTGAAAAGTGATGAAAATGGGCCATGTTTTGCGACAAAGTAAGGCTATAGCCTTGGTATTTTGCTCAAAAATGACCAAATTTGAAATTGATTGATTTTGATTGAACATTGAAAAGTGATGAAAATGAGCCATTTTTGACGAAAAAGTAAGGCTATAGCCTTGGTATTTTGCTCAAAAATGACCAAATTTGAAATTGATTGATTTTGATTGAACATTGAAAAGTGATGCAAATGAGCCATTTTTGGCGAAAAAGTAAGGCTATAGCCTTGGTATTTTGCTCAAAAATGACCAAATTTGAAATTGATTGATTTTGATTGAACATTGAAAAGTGATGAAAATGAGCCAGTTTTGGCGAAAAAGTAAGGCTATAGCCTTGGTATTTTGCTCAAAAATGACCAAATTTGAAATTGATTGATTTTGATTGAACATTGAAAAGTAATGACAATGAGCCATTTTTGGCGAAAAAGTAAGGCTATAGCCTTGGTATTTTGCTCAAAAATGACCAAATTTGAAATTGATTGATTTTGATTGAACAGTGAAAAGTGATGAAAATGAGCCATTTTTGGCGAAAAAGTAAGGCTATAGCCTTGGTATTTTGCTCAGAAATGACCAAATTTGAAATTGATTGATTTTGATTGAACATTGGAAAGTGATGAAAATGAGCCATTTTTGGCGAAAAAGTAAGGCTATAGCCTTGGTATTTTGCTCAAAAATGACCAAATTTGAAATTGATTGATTTTGATTGAACATTGAAAAGTGATGAAAATGAGCCATTTTTGGCGAAAAAGTAAGGCTATAGCCTTGGTATTTTGCTCAAAAATGACCAAATTTGAAATTGATTGATTTTGATTGAACATTGAAAAGTGATGAAAATGAGCCATTTTTGGCGAAAAAGTAAGGCTATAGCCTTGGTATTTTGCTCAAAAATGACCACATTTGAAATTGATTGATTTTGATTGAACATTGGAAAGTGATGAAAATGAGCCATTTTTGGCGAAAAAGTAAGGCTATAGGCTTGGTATTTTGCTCAAAAATGACCAAATTTGAAATTGATTGATTTTGATTGAACATTGAAAAGTGATGAAAATGAGCCATTTTTGGGGAAAAAGTAAGGCTATAGCCTTGGTATTTTGCTCAAAAATGACCAAATCTGAAATTGATTGATTTTGATTGAACATTGAAAAGTGATGAAAATGAGCCATTTTTGGGGAAAAAGTAAGGCTATAGCCTTGGTATTTTGCTCAAAAATGACCAAATTTGAAATTGATTGATTTTGATTGAACATTGAAAAGTGATGAAAATGAGCCATTTTTGGCGAAAAAGTAAGGCTATAGCCTTGGTATTTTGCTCAAAAATGACCAAATTTGAAATTGATTGATTTTGCTTGAACATTGAAAAGTGATGAAAATGAGCCATGTTTGGCGACAAAGTAAGGCTATAGCCTTGGTATTTTGCTCAAAATTGACCAAATTTGAAATTGATTGATTTTGATTGAACATTGAAAAGTGATGAAAATGAGCCATTTTTGGGGAAAAAGTAAGGCTATAGCCTTGGTATTTTGCTCAAAAATGACCAAATTTGAAATTGATTGATTTTGATTGAACATTGAAAAGTGATGAAAATGAGCCATGTGTTGCGACAAAGTAAGGCTATAGCCTTGGTATTTTGCTCAAAAATGACCAAATCTGAAATTGATTGATTTTGATTGAACATTGAAAAGTGATGAAAATGAGCCATTTTTGGGGAAAAAGTAAGGCTATAGCCTTGGTATTTTGCTCAAAAATGACCAAATTTGAAATTGATTGATTTTGATTGAACATTGAAAAGTGATGAAAATGAGCCATTTTTGGCGAAAAAGTAAGGCTATAGCCTTGGTATTTTGCTCAAAAATGACCAAATTTGAAATTGATTGATTTTGCTTGAACATTGAAAAGTGATGAAAATGAGCCATTTTTGGCGACAAAGTAAGGCTATAGCCTTGGTATTTTGCTCAAAATTGACCAAATTTGAAATTGATTGATTTTGATTGAACATTGAAAAGTGATGAAAATGAGCCATTTTTGGCGACAAAGTAAGGCTATAGCCTTGGTATTTTGCTCAAAAATGACCAAATTTGAAGTTGATTGATTTTGATTGAACATTGAAAAGTGATGAAAATGAGCCAGTTTTGGCGAAAAAGTAAGGCTATAGCCTTGGTATTTTGCTCAAAAATGACCAAATTCGAAATTGATTCATTTTGATTGAACATTGAAAAGTGATGAAAATGAGCCATTTTTGGCGACAAAGTAAGGCTATAGCCTTGGTATTTTGCTCAAAAATGACCAAATTTGAAATTGATTGATTTTGATTGAACATTGAAAAGTGATGAAAATGAGCCATTTTTGGCGACAAAGTAAGGCTATAGCCTTGGTATTTTGCTCAAAAATGACCAAATTTGAAATTGATTGATTTTGATTGAACATTGAAAAGTGATGAAAATGAGCCATTTTTGGCGACAAAGTAAGGCTATAGCCTTGGTATTTTGCTCAAAATTGACCAAATTTGAAATTGATTGATTTTGATTGAACATTGAAAAGTGATGAAAATGAGCCATTTTTGGGGAAAAAGTAAGGCTATAGCCTTGGTATTTTGCTCAAAAATGACCAAATTTGAAGTTGATTGATTTTGATTGAACATTGAAAAGTGATGAAAATGAGCCAGTTTTGGCGAAAAAGTAAGGCTATAGCCTTGGTATTTTGCTCAAAAATGACCAAATTTGAAATTGATTGATTTTGATTGAACATTGAAAAGTGATGAAAATGAGCCATTTTTGGCGAAAAAGTAAGGCTATAGCCTTGGTATTTTGCTCAAAAATGACCAAATTTGAAATTGATTGATTTTGATTGAACATTGAAAAGTGATGAAAATGAGCCATTTTTGGCGACAAAGTAAGGCTATAGCCTTGGTATTTTGCTCAAAAATGACCAAATTTGAAATTGATTGATTTTGATTGAACATTGAAAAGTGATGAAAATGAGCCATTTTTGGCGAAAAAGTAAGGCTATAGCCTTGGTATTTTGCTCAAAAATGACCAAATTTGAAATTGATTGATTTTGATTGAACATTGAAAAGTGATGAAAATGAGCCAATTTTTGGCGACAAAGTAAGGCTATAGCCTTGGTATTTTGCTCAAAAATGATCAAATTTGAAATTGATTGATTTTGATTGAACATTGAAAAGTGATGAAAATGAGCCATTTTTGGCGAAAAAGTAAGGCTATAGCCTTGGTATTTTGCTCAAAAATGACCAAATTTGAAATTGATTGATTTTGATTGAACATTGAAAAGTGATGAAAATGAGCCATTTTTGGCGAAAAAGTAAGGCTATAGCCTTGGTATTTTGCTCAAAAATGACCAAATTTGAAATTGATTGATTTTGATTGAACATTGAAAAGTGATGAAAATGAGCCAGTTTTGGCGAAAAGGTAAGGCTATAGCCTTGGTATTTTGCTCAAAAGTGACCAAATTTGAAATTGATTGATTTTGATTGAACATTGAAAAGTGATGAAAATGAGCCATTTTTGGCGACAAAGTAAGGCTATAGCCTTGGTATTTTGCTCAAAAATGACCAAATTTGAAATTGATTGATTTTGATTGAACATTGAAAAGTGATGAAAATGAGCCATTTTTGGCGACAAAGTAAGGCTATAGTCTTGGTATTTTGCTCAAAAATGATCAAATTTGAAATTGATTGATTTTGATTGAACATTGAAAAGTGATGAAAATGAGCCATGTTTTGCGACAAAGTAAGGCTATAGCCTTGGTATTTTGCTCAAAAATGACCAAATTTGAAATTGATTGATTTTGATTGAACATTGAAAAGTGATGAAAATGGGCCATGTTTTGCGACAAAGTAAGGCTATAGCCTTGGTATTTTGCTCAAAAATGACCAAATTTGAAATTGATTGATTTTGATTGAACATTGAAAAGTGAGGAAAATGAGCCATTTTTGGCGACAAAGTAAGGCTATAGCCTTGGTATTTTGCTCAAAAGTGACCAAATTTGAAATTGATTGATTTTGATTGAACATTGAAAAGTGATGAAAATGAGCCATTTTTGGCGACAAAGTAAGGCTATAGCCTTGGTATTGTGCTCAAAAATGACCACATTTGAAATTGATTGATTTTGATTGAACATTGAAAAGTGATGAAAATGAGCCATTTTTGGCGAAAAAGTAAGGCTATAGCCTTGGTATTTTGCTCAAAAATGACCAAATTTGAAGTTGATTGATTTTGATTGAACATTGAAAAGTGATGAAAATGAGCCATGTGTTGCGACAAAGTAAGGCTATAGCCTTGGTATTTTGCTCAAAAATGACCAAATTTGAAATTGATTGATTTTGATTGAACATTGAAAAGTGATGAAAATGGGCCATGTTTTGCGACAAAGTAAGGCTATAGCCTTGGTATTTTGCTCAAAAATGACCAAATTTGACATTGATTGATTTTGATTGAACATTGAAAAGTGATGAAAATGAGCCATTTTTGGCCACAAAGTAAGGCTATAGCCTTGGTATTTTGCTGAAAAATGACCAAATTTGAAGTTGATTGATTTTGATTGAACATTGAAAAGTGATGAAAATGAGCCATGTTTGGCGACAAAGTAAGGCTATAGCCTTGGTATTTTGCTCAAAAATGACCAAATTTGAAATTGATTGATTTTGATTGAACATCGAAAAGTGATGAAAATGGGCCATGTTTTGCGACAAAGTAAGGCTATAGCCTTGGTATTTTGCTCAAAAATGACCAAATTTGAAATTGATTGATTTTGATTGAACATTGAAAAGTGATGAAAATGAGCCATTTTTGGCGACAAAGTAAGGCTATAGCCTTGGTATTTTGCTCAAAAATGACCAAATTTGAAATTGATTGATTTTGATTGAACATTGAAAAGTGATGAAAATGAGCCATTTTTGGCGAAAAAGTAAGGCTATAGCCTTGGTATTTTGCTCAAAAATGACCAAATTTGAAATTGATTGACTTTGATTGAACATTGAAAAGTGATGAAAATGAGCCAGTTTTGGCGAAAAGGTAAGGCTATAGCCTTGGTATTTTGCTCAAAAGTGACCAAATTTGAAATTGATTGATTTTGATTGAACATTGAAAAGTGATGAAAATGAGCCATTTTTGGCGAAAAAGTAAGGCTATAGCCTTGGTATTTTGCTCAAAATTGCCCAAATTTGAAATTGATTGATTTTGATTGAACATTGAAAAGTGATGAAAATGAGCCATTTTTGGCGACAAAGTAAGGCTATAGCCTTGGTATTTTGCTCAAAAGTGACCAAATTTGAAATTGATTGATTTTGATTGAACATTGAAAAGTGATGAAAATGAGCCATTTTTGGCGAAAAAGTAAGGCTATAGCCTTGGTATTTTGCTCAAAAATGACCAAATTTGAAATTGATTGATTTTGATTGAACATTGAAAAGTGATGAAAATGAGCCATTTTTGGCGACAAAGTAAGGCTATAGCCTTGGTATTTTGCTCAAAAATGACCAAATTTGAAATTGATTGATTTTGATTGAACATTGAAAAGTGATGAAAATGAGCCATTTTTGGCGACAAAGTAAGGCTATAGCCTTGGTATTTTGCTCAAAAATGACCAAATTTGAAATTGATTGATTTTGATTGAACATTGAAAAGTGATGAAAATGAGCCATTTTTGGCGACAAAGTAAGGCTATAGCCTTGGTATTGTGCTCAAAAATGACCACATTTGAAATTGATTGATTTTGATTGAACATTGAAAAGTGATGAAAATGAGCCATTTTTGGCGAAAAAGTAAGGCTATAGCCTTGGTATTTTGCTCAAAAATGACCAAATTTGAAATTGATTGATTTTGATTGAACATTGAAAAGTGATGAAAATGAGCCATGTTTGGCGACAAAGTAAGGCTATAGCCTTGGTATTTTGCTCAAAAATGACCAAATTTGAAATTGATTGATTTTGATTGAACATTGAAAAGTGATGAAAATGAGCCAGTTTTGGCGAAAAAGTAAGGCTATAGCCTTGGTATTTTGCTCAAAAATGACCAAATTTGAAATTGATTGATTTTGATTGAACATTGAAAAGTGATGAAAATGAGCCATTTTTGGCGAAAAAGTAAGGCTATAGCCTTGGTATTTTGCTGAAAAATGACCAAATTTGAAATTGATTGATTTTGCTTGAACATTGAAAAGTGATGAAAATGAGCCATTTTTGGCGACAAAGTAAGGCTATAGCCTTGGTATTTTGCTCAAAAATGACCAAATTTGAAATTGATTGATTTTGATTGAACATTGAAAAGTGATGAAAATGGGCCATGTTTTGCGACAAAGTAAGGCTATAGCCTTGGTATTTTGCTCAAAAATGACCAAATTTGAAATTGATTGATTTTGATTGAACATTGAAAAGTGATGAAAATGAGCCATTTTTGGCGAAAAAGTAAGGCTATAGCCTTGGTATTTTGCTCAAAAATGACCAAATTTGAAATTGATTGATTTTGATTGAACATTGAAAAGTGATGAAAATGAGCCATTTTTGGCGAAAAAGTAAGGCTATAGCCTTGGTATTTTGCTCAAAATTGACCAAATTTGAAATTGATTGATTTTGATTGAACATTGAAAAGTGATGAAAATGAGCCATTTTTGGCGAAAAAGTAAGGCTATAGCCTTGGTATTTTGCTCAAAAATGACCAAATTTGAAATTGATTGATTTTGATTGAACATTGAAAAGTGATGAAAATGAGCCAGTTTTGGCGAAAAAGTAAGGCTATAGCCTTGGTATTTTGCTCAAAACTGACCAAATTTGAAATTGATTGATTTTCATTGACCATTCAATAGTGATGAAAATGAGCCATTTTTGGCGAAAAAGTAAGGCTATAGCCTTGGTATTTTGCTCAAAAATGACCAAATTTGAAATTGATTGATTTTGATTGAACATTGAAAAGTGATGAAAATGAGCCATTTTTGGCGAAAAAGTAAGGCTATAGCCTTGGTATTTTGCTCAAAAATGACCAAATTTGAAATTGATTGATTTTGATTGAACATTGAAAAGTGATGAAAATGAGCCATTTTTGGCGAAAAAGTAAGGCTATAGCCTTGGTATTTTGCTCAAAAATGACCAAATTTGAAATTGATTGACTTTGATTGAACATTGAAAAGTGATGAAAATGAGCCAGTTTTGGGGAAAAGGTAAGGCTATAGCCTTGGTATTTTGCTCAAAAGTGACCAAATTTGAAATTGATTGATTTTGATTGAACATTGAAAAGTGATGAAAATGAGCCATTTTTGGCGAAAAAGTAAGGCTATAGCCTTGGTATTTTGCTCAAAATTGACCAAATTTGAAATTGATTGATTTTGATTGAACATTGAAAAGTGAGGAAAATGAGCCATTTTTGGCGACAAAGTAAGGCTATAGCCTTGGTATTTTGCTCAAAAGTGACCAAATTTGAAATTGATTGATTTTGATTGAACATTGAAAAGTGATGAAAATGAGCCATTTTTGGCGAAAAAGTAAGGCTATAGCCTTGGTATTTTGCTCAAAAATGACCAAATTTGAAATTGATTGATTTTGATTGAACATTGAAAAGTGATGAAAATGAGCCATTTTTGGCGACAAAGTAAGGCTATAGCCTTGGTATTTTGCTCAAAAATGACCAAATTTGAAATTGATTGATTTTGATTGAACATTGAAAAGTGATGAAAATGAGCCATTTTTGGCGACAAAGTAAGGCTATAGCCTTGGTATTTTGCTCAAAAATGACCAAATTTGAAATTGATTGATTTTGATTGAACATTGAAAAGTGATGAAAATGAGCCATTTTTGGCGACAAAGTAAGGCTATAGCCTTGGTATTGTGCTCAAAAATGACCACATTTGAAATTGATTGATTTTGATTGAACATTGAAAAGTGATGAAAATGAGCCATTTTTGGCGAAAAAGTAAGGCTATAGCCTTGGTATTTTGCTCAAAAATGACCAAATTTGAAATTGATTGATTTTGATTGAACATTGAAAAGTGATGAAAATGAGCCATGTTTGGCGACAAAGTAAGGCTATAGCCTTGGTATTTTGCTCAAAAATGACCAAATTTGAAATTGATTGATTTTGATTGAACATTGAAAAGTGATGAAAATGAGCCAGTTTTGGCGAAAAAGTAAGGCTATAGCCTTGGTATTTTGCTCAAAAATGACCAAATTTGAAATTGATTGATTTTGATTGAACATTGAAAAGTGATGAAAATGAGCCATTTTTGGCGAAAAAGTAAGGCTATAGCCTTGGTATTTTGCTCAAAAATGACCAAATTTGAAATTGATTGATTTTGATTGAACATTGAAAAGTGATGAAAATGAGCCATTTTTGGCGAAAAAGTAAGGCTATAGCCTTGGTATTTTGCTCAAAACTGACCAAATTTGAAATTGATTGATTTTGATTGAACATTGAAAAGTGATGAAAATGAGCCATTTTTGGCGAAAAAGTAAGGCTATAGCCTTGGTATTTTGCTCAAAATTGACCAAATTTGAAATTGATTGATTTTGATTGAACATTGAAAAGTGATGAAAATGAGCCATTTTTGGCGACAAAGTAAGGCTATAGCCTTGGTATTTTGCTCAAAAATGACCAAATTTAAAATTGATTGATTTTGATTGAACATTGAAAAGTGATGAAAATGAGCCATTTTTGGCGACAAAGTAAGGCTATAGCCTTGGTATTTTGCTCAAAAATGACCAAATTTGAAATTGATTGATTTTGATTGAACATTGAAAAGTGATGAAAATGAGCCATCTTTGGCGACAAAGTAATGTTATAACTATAGTGTTTTGCAGAAAATTGACTAAGATTCACTTTTACTTTTACTGGAGCTTGAAAAGTGATGAATGCAAGGCGTGAGTGGTTGTGCTAGTAATAAAAAGCATAGATGTGCACATTGGTAGCTAGTGTATGAGATTGGAAAAACATGATTTACAAATATACCTTGACGGTCATTGAAAAGAGATCGAAGCAAATTGTTAGCTAGATACTGCAGTAGTCTACAACGACAGGGGATTCAGCATTCATGAGTCAGAGTATTACGGGATGTTAGTGAAAGATAAATAAAGACATGAACTATCAAAGCTATTTGATATAAATCCAAAAATTCGAGCAATGTAAGGACTGGGTTAAATGTCGAAGTTTGGTGCACGGAAATAAATAGATTAGGGTTCGATATTAGAGCGATGCCGGAGTGGCGTTTGGCCTAGGGTCGAATATAACTGGAAGTGAAGTAGCGACTGCATCTTGAATGGAAATGCGCTTGCTCACTATGTTGGAATAGACTTAAGCAATGTATGCATTTAATTCTGAAAATGTCAGATTCGACGATTGACCACAAGTCGCTCTTGCGTCGCATGTAACTGAAACAGTTGAATCTAATACGTTAGGTCGAGCCAAATTAAAACTGCCGTACTATAGCCAGTCAGTCTTCTCAAACTGGTCGTGCAGCATACAAGTATTAAATCTGGCGCAACCAACGCAGGCCCAAGCGAGCATATCTGCTTTCAAATTAATAAAGGGAAAAAATCTTCATATCGAGAAGAGCAAATAATTTTTGGTGCATTCAAAAGATTTCAGAAGACAACCGATCACGCTGAATTAGAACATGGCAGCTTCTCCCAACTTCTAACTCCCAACTATAAGAGCTCTCTTCAGTTAAGTCTCTGCCAATCTCAAGATCCTAGAGCATCAATTCTACACTGGCGGTATCATACCTTTGCGTTTGTAAATTTTACAACTTTATTACTTAACTATAAACTGTCTATAACTTCCCAGCCGCTTCAAAAGATTGCTAAAAGCTATCTGCAAAAACGATCAGTCTCCTCCCAATATTCAGCAATCCAGTGACCAAAAACAAAAAAAAATCAAAGGATAACTATGAACAATGTTTGGATGAAGTCTAAAGATACGGAGAATTTGTGTTGTGGTATCACTGTGGAACTTCCAGCTTTGGGATACGGTAAATGAAAGTAGAGCATAGGAAACCAAAACAGCTGGGAAATAGACCATTGAAATTGAGCAATGGAAAGTTGCACTATTGGAGGATGTCACGAAAATGGCTTTGGATATTAGATGTTACCTGAAACCAGCTTTCAAAAACTTGCTTTCGGAAACCAGACCCAATTGAATTCCTTTTCCATCACAAAAATGATTTGCTACGATGAAGATTGGCTGTGGAGGAGCTCACTTTACATTTTCGCTACTTTACTATTTTATCCTAATAACTACTATAGTAAATAAACTTGCAGTTGGGCTGACTTGGTTTGCTTATTGCTCACTGCTCAGTATGCGGATTCCCATATTTACAAAACAATGAACTAAAACTATATATTACCTATATCACTGAAATCGACTGAAAGCAAATTAAGCTGCATACCCTACGAAGGAGCACATTGGACGGTGGTGTGCTCTTCGTCAGAGTCACTGTCACTATCACTGATATCTTCTCTATCTTCATCATCATCTGCATCGTCAGAATCTTCACTACTGTCACTTTCGTTATCATCTTCACCACGTCTTTCTCGAGTCTAAACAGAAAAAACCAAACATATAAGACAGCGTCGTCCATAAATTGCTCTCTGCCAAGTGTGGGTGACAGTCCAAATAGAGAAACCACAGCCTTGTACTTCAAATGACAAAGAAGAATGGCACAAGAGACATGAAGAAGAGAGATAGCCATAAATAAGTCCGCCAAAGGAAATATCCAGCAACGGTGAGCGCATCATCCTATACGTATACACTTGGCACATATGACAATACACCAAATCGATGTACGCGGCCTCTTTGTCGTGGCGGAGTATGGGCAAAATTAGTAGTGAACAACTCTAGACAATCACTTTGATGAAAGCTGTTCCAATGATGAAAGACAACGGAACAACTTCAAATTATCGTCAATTGTTATCAACTGTAATTCGTACACAAAATCAAGTTGATAAACAGAATAGGTGTATCTGTAATGCAAACAAAGAATATTGAGAATACTAGTCAGTCAAAGTTATTATAGCGAGAATAAACCAGGAGATTGATAGTGTTATCGTGTATCATAAAAAAAACACTTTTACCAATCATGCCAATCTAGTAGCCTACATGGTCAATAAGCAGCAATGAATAATACCTGTCTTCTTCTGAAACGTCTGAACATCATACGTAGTAACATTTCGTCAAATGGGGCTGACAATCTTTCCGGTTCCGCATGCTTTTCATCCTCATTTGCTTTCATTTGCTGGATAAGAAGTGGAAGGTAATCAAAAACCGTCAGGAATGGCCTGTAATGCATGCCAATTCAAACAAAGCGAAGCTGCATCGGATGCGTACATGTTCAGCGCAGTAACAACAATAAGTATGGGACCAGAGAACTATATAATACAACTGCAGTAAAACTTCTACAATTGGTTACTTCAAGCCCTACAAAATTCAGGTGGCTGTTATTTTGAGATGATCCCTATTCAAGGGGTCTCTGGTACTAGAGAACTGATGGCAGCCTGAAATTCCAAGGTATGCAATTGCATAAGAATAGTTTCATGAACAGCAATAGTAGTCTGACTATTGTATAATGTAGCCGTTAGTTGTAAGTCAATAGCCCATTCTGGGCGGCACCTTGATATTATGTTACACGCTTTTTATAAGAATATAGTCTATAAGAATATCAAGGCAAAAAATCGTTGAAAGTAAAAAATAGTTTAAGTGTGTTGCAAGGCTGGTGCTTCACCAATGGCACGATACTTTGCATATATGCATATACCAAAATAAATAAATATATATACTTTGAATATATGCATATACCAAAAATAAATATATGTACTTTGCATATATGCATACGCATATACTTGTATATGCAAATATATTTAAGTTTTCTCTAAAAAACAGAAAAAGTGTGAGTTTCAAATATCCTGTATGGGAAACAGTCCAGTGTTGTGAGTTAGTATGCTACAATGCGACTCGGCAACTCTCTGGCGAGTGTCAATTGGACACTGTTTAGCAGAAGAATATACGAGTATAAATGGTCTAAATCACTAAAATTAAAGAGTGATTCAAGAATAATCTTAAGCTTAAAATAAAAAACTCTAAAGAATACTGAGGCTCAACGAAAAATTAGATATTTTTGTAAATAAAATTGTGCAAGTTTATACTAGGCTGACAAGTCATTTTCCTGAATGATTGCAGCAACATAACAAATGCTTGTCCAAATCTGGCGCTCTATCGATCCAATGCGTGTATTTAGTATACAGTGCTGTTTTGAAGTGGTAGCATTTATTTTAGCTTCATATCTACTATATGGTAAATTCTCTTAACAGTAGATCTCTATCAAGGTATAAAAGTCAGTTACCGATGCAAGACCAGCAAGCTCTGTTCGTTTCCCAGTTGGTGTCCATACTTTGACATCGTGATCGAGACCACTGGTTGCCAAAATGCACGTGGTAGGATGCTGCTCAAGTACATTCACCTACGAAGGGAAGTAATATCAAATTGACAACAGCTCGAACAGCGGTGATGTTCTTTAAGCATACTGTAAGCTTTTTTCGTCCGACACTTGTCAGGGTATTAAACGTCGGCTAACGACAGAAAAGTGAACCGAAATACATAACCAGATCCGGGTACACGTGATATGATGAAAACTGCGTCCAGTGGCCAATGGGCACCTATTCATAATTGTTTACTTGAAGATTCAAAGCGAGAAAATGAACTCTTCTTGTTTATACGACACATCAATATCAAATTAGGGAATCCTTAGTAGCAAAGGGAAGAGAAGCCTCAGAGAAGAATATGGTTAACTCTTCAATGTACTTCATTCCATCAACACGAATTATTCATGAAATGTGAATGGCAGGAAATAATTGGTTCAATGCTCACGTCTGCTCTTGATGCAAACCCTTTAGTGTTGAGGTCCCTGTACAGTCCTCTGTAGATTAGGTTGTGTACAAACTTGGAAGAAAAGTCTGTTGGCACTACAGAACTTCACTATCGCACAAAAAAGCGGAAACATTCTTTAGTAAACATTGATAATAATTATTTTACAGTTGATATCTACTACAACAAAAGCTAACATACCACTCCAGCTTCGTCTCCAGGCAGAAAATTAACAACTTCCTCAGTGAACTTATTCCATATGAATATATGACCACAGTCACTGCCACTAACAACATATTCACTCTTTGGCCCAAACATATTAACGCCCTTTACTGCAAAAACAACACATTATGCGATTTGAAAATAAACTTCACATCATTACTCTTGCAAAAATATGCGCCCAAGGAAAGCACGGGTCAGGGCGTTTAAAGCGAAATTCTATATACCTGAAGTACCCATATACTTCAGGCCATTTTGAACATACCAACTACTGGAGAAAAGTGCCCAGTAGGCCCAATGCTCTCCCTAGCTGTGACCGTCAAAATCAAAGCATTTTCCGTTCTCTAAAAGAGTTTTCCGTTCTAGTGGGCTTACTCAAAAACTTTTTCACGCAGAGAGTGCTACCCATTAGGGTTACTCTAGCTTCATGCAAAAGGAGAGAGTGATTGTATTACTGTGAGCGAAATATGTGTATTGCCTACCTTCTGCAAATGTGTCTATGGGGCGTGGTAGCAAAGGTAATCACATCTATGTTGCCTCTATGTTTCCTCACTAGTGGAAATTCCTTTGAAAATGCTGATAGGGTCTATAAACTTACGTTTGAAAAGTATTGCATCACCCCACTCAAACATGGCGGCTAACGTAAGTGTATATGGGGTGTTGGACTGAAATTACCCAAATATGATTCCTTCCAGTAGCTGCCTCGTTGCTCTTTTCACCAGCCCAAAGGCTGGTGAATAGCAAATTTGCTAGGCAGGTAAGAAAAGAATATTGTTTGAAGAAGTCTAAATTGGGTCAGTGCACCAGGAAAACTGCCAAGAGATCGGGAAATCTTCAAATTTTTTACACAGAACTTAAGGCAAACACTATCAGTAACCTAGAAATCTTCTGAAATTCACCATGGCAGATACATGATTATTAGGCGAGCACAGACATTCAAAAGCTAACCTGACTACAAAAAAACTATGACAAACCTGTCGCCGAATTACGATGGCCTTTATAGTGATGGATATGATTCGCCTCCGAGCTAAACAAAAACATAAAAATATTTATCCATGAAGAGATTAAACTTTGAGCTATATCTATAAAGAAAAGGACACCCTTTTCCTATATGTAACCGTTCAAGTCATGCTGATCTCCTAACAACGAAATAAGTAAATGCAACAGAATGACATAAAGTGAATGGCGATTTTCGATCAGACAACAGGCATCTTCGATCAAGCAAGCTACTTACTGCCTAAATAGAACCGTGTTAGCAAGAAAAACAATGTGACTATTAATTGCAACTAGACTCAAACGATACGCGGTAAGGATGAGCTATAAGAAAAAACAAATTACGGATGCAGGGGGGATTGGGAGCCTAAGTATCCAGCAAATCATTTCTACAAAATATTTAAGGAGGAGGACCAACAAAATTTCTGTTTTACATATTTATCAATTATTCAACTAATGGCTCTATTTATCTATAGATTAACTGCTATGGCACAATTGAATGCACTTTCAAGTCAAGAGGGTGAATGATTTTATTCTCCAGAGTCACCTTGAATTATGTCACAAGACTTTCACAATTGTCTCAGCTCAAGAATTTTTTGTGAAACCTTCTGTATATACTGCTGACCAAGAAAAGGTCTGGGAACTACGTTTCCAGGTTCCGATACCTTTTCGACCTCAGTACATACGTTCGTATAGAACAATAAGGACAGGTTAAATAGTACTCAGGAAAATCAAAACCAAACTGAACAGTAGCATTTTCCGACAATAACAACAACAACAATAACAACAACAATAACAACAACAACAACAATAACAACAACAACAATAACAACAACAACAATAACAACAAAGAATGAACAATAAGGTGCCTTCTTGAAGAGTTTCGCTGACACAAATGGCGCTAACCTCATTGTCGAGTCAAACAAATAGATATCTTCATCGTTGTAGCTTGCCAGTATTTCTAGGTAAAAATGATACAAAATACGAGAAAATCCCAAATTAGATTTGTGAGAAACACTCAATGTAAACATATTGATCCTCGCAACATTCCTCAAAATAAAGTAATCGCGCGCAGATAAGCACCGTCTTCTACGACGGGCAAATCGAAATGAGGAGAACATTTACACATGCATTCGCTCATTATATTATGCAACCGTCCTGGGCCTGAAAGATCGTAAACAGTCCTAATACAAGTTGATGATCTCCGTATATAGCACGCCAGTAAAACATGCTTGTACCTTTCTCTAAATCCCCCAACAAAGAAAAGCCAGGTGAACGGCCTAGGGCATCACTTACTGAAGATTAGGGTGGAAAATCCAATAGAGAAAAATTATGCTGTATTATTTAAACAAAAATGGCACAGAAGATAGACGACTTTGTGCAGAAAACAGCTCTTTATTACACATCAGGAGCAAAAGATCCTCGACATGCTCTCAGCCATTTCATTTCATTTCATTTTTCATTCTTTATTCACGGTAACCCCGTCAGCAAAGGCCGTTGGTCGGTCGCATAGATTGTCTACCAGGAGAGAAGTCTTTTGAAGCGACTGAAAAAATTTTCAACACCCACTGAAGGATGTACTTAAATTTCGAAACTATGTCTGGGCTTACGGATATGGTGCAAGATACATGTGTCCTCTGAGAGTCTGAAAGAGGGCTTAGAGAATTTTAAGCCCGAGATTTTTGCTGAGCAAATCAAACAGCTTTGATTGGAAGGTTTCGAGGCTCAGCTTTTCTTTCATATTTTCAAAGCTCTCTGATAGGCTGAATCGCTCTTCTAATTTAGCAATTGAATCAGTGAAAACTTTAAAAATTACATGAAAGAGCTGTTGGCGTGATTCATTCGGCGAAAAGAACATCTAAACACTTTCAAATGCTTTACTCTCAATATATATGCTCAAAATGAAGTTCTTCATTGCATCAAAATTCTTAGCTTTGTAAATGGGCGCCATGAGCCAACTTCCCGGCTAGAAGTCACAAAATCCTCTTTGTTTCCGCAGATATTTTTCCTTCATCAAGCTAACGTACCTGTCACGTTCAGCAACGTATTTGGGACCATGAGCAAGGCCAGGTGAATGATGTTATGGTACAGATGCAGTAATGCTTTTCCTGCTCAGGTGGAATACGGAGCTGCATCAGTAAGCAAAAACCTAGAACCTGTCATATTACACCTTTCTTTCATACCAGTGGACAACAGCATTGCTGCTGAACTGCTGCAACGTTTAATGCAGTATGTTTTGATAATGCCCACAAGATCTAGGAGGTATGGTTTTGAAACGACTCCTCCATCCAAAAACCCTTTCAAAAATGTCCTTCTACAAATATCAGTTGCTAAATCAACAGTAAATAACGCTTCCTTGATCTTTCATGACATCCTTTGTCTCCTCAAGTAATCCATGATAAAATGACATATGTCAGAGATACCAGACTCATTTCATCCTTTACTGTCAATCACTACCGTCTAAAACTATATTTCAAATGCATGGGCGGACCCAGAGGTTGTTTTTTTGGAAATACACAAAAACATAATGGAATTGTACAAGCACAAGATTCTGAAGTAAAAAACCAATTGTTTCTCTTTGTACATGTAATGTCCTATAACTCTAATGACAATCAAAACATATATGTAGAATGCATAATTCGAGATGTTTCATGAGAAGTGCGCTTAGAATATAAAGATTTCATCGAAGGAACTTGGAAAGAATGAGGATAATATAAAAAAGAACATCAGCAAATCAAACCTGTTCCATTGTAATTATACACCAGGCATGTGATATTTGCATGCATCGCATTTTGCTCCTGAAAAAATACATTTATAGACAGAGAGTGACAACGTCCCAAAATCTACTATGCAAGGATAAGCTTTTGTTCCAGTAATTTTAATTTGATGTCTTAGAATTGCAAGCCAAGCATACAACTTAATATATGATACAAATTCCAGATTCAAGCCCAATACGTCTCCGTAGCTGTTTCAGAAACAAATTTATGCTATCCCTACGTTAAAAAGGAACTTATACCAAGTACCCTTAACTGCAATCGTATTTCGATACTTTCCCTCTAAAATATGAGTTTCACTTCACTAAATATCATTTCTGTTGCCATTTAAGTATCTGCTTAATGTTACCACCAGGTTCTCGTTTGATACTGCATAGACACAAATGGAGCATACAGTCATTACTTGGGAAATAATTGGACGAATCGATATTCAGCACGGAATACCATTGATCAATGTGCTTGCAACTCGCCTTCATACTGTACGTAATGATATTAAGTAGCATGTAGTTTACCTACTTAGAGGGCTCCTCCTTAATCAATCTATACTATATACAATCATGGAATTTTATTCCATATGTTTAGAGAGCTTTTTGTATTGGTGTTAATACTTCATTCTGTATTTATGGATTGTAATCAGTGTAAATGTAAGTAGCTTTGGTTGACAAATAAATAAAAACATGGAACTTGAAACAATGTAATGGCATTTTGGCGTATTCAGATGGATAGCTAACAATACTATATACGAATTCAAATATCAAAAGGATACCTTTAGGTGATCTGGACAAAATTTCTTGACAATCCCACCCTCTTTTTCCTGCAACAAAAAAATTCGAATTAGGAGGCTACCAGTGAATAATTTGAAAGATTCTCCAATATGAAGACAAAAAATATATAAATGATGAAGCAAGTCATTCTCTATAATTTCAGAACAAGAAAGAACTTACAATCTGATTTCTTTTCTATCTGGAATAAATAGTGTAATGAAACTTATCTAAGATCCAAGCGACTCCTTTGAATGAAGATAAGTGACCTTCCACTTCTACAAAACTGTCAATTTGCATTTATGAAAGGACAATGCAATGAAGATCATTTAGGATCCTAGAAGTTGCTGTGGCTCATTTCTTCAAAAGATGATACATTACAATAATACAAAAATCTGAAATTAGAAAAGTGTAGATGATCTCAATATTTCAATGGTTATAGCCTAGCAAGAAAAATAGAACTAACAACTTACACACCTCTAGAACTTTCCTTCTATCAAAAACTCTAAGGAGAAAGAAAACTTAAGCAAGTATTAAATGCTCAAAACAAAACGGGAGTATCATTGAACCTATGGCACAAGTGTACAACTAGACTTTGTCTACCACAGTACTCAGAGGTAGACAAACTGTTCATTTGAGGCACAGGATAAGTATGTAATGCAGGGCTTGGGGCTTTATATTGCATGTGTTAGGAAATCATTCTCCATCCATTATTTCAATAAGGATACATTCATCTTACATACCAATTCAAAACTTCCTAAAATAGATCTTTGCAGGACAGGGGCCATACTCTCCTCAATTAGATAACCTATTGAGAGCTCCTCCTTCAAGAAATCCCTCTTCATAGAAATCTTAAATATTATTGTAATGTTTTTATGTCTACTGCTTTTTTGTACTTATAACCTGTTTCACTTAATGCTGTTTACTTAATTGGGTTTTGTATGCTGTGGAATTTAAGAAATTAGATGAACTGAACTGAGCTGTAAAAAGACAATCATGATTCAGACAGCATTAACACAAGCAAAGATAAATCTTACCTTGCAAACTGATCTCTTCCACCAACAGCAAACTCATTTATATTTGTTGGGTTTATGAATATTGAGTAGAGAGGGACCTTTCTGTGCTTTACATTATGAAGACAGAACAATCTGCAAGGAGAAAATCAGTGCATATAGCTGGCATAAGGAAGAATATCATATGGCATTTTGCAAAAAACCATTTTTGAGTGAAGTTGTCTGCCTATCTACAATGTCTATTGAATCTAAAAGTAACTGGACTATCGAATATAGCTCCTAAATATTTCCTAAGTGAATGATACACCAGGGTGGTAACAATAAAACAATAAGTATTTTGGTAACTTTTGAAAGACAATCTGAATTGCCAAGAAAATAAAATTCAATAACAACAAAACAAATTTGAATTTGAAATTTGAACCCCTCTTATCTTGAATATAAAACTTCCATTGGAAAAAGGGGGAAAGTTAGCATGTATACATTCAAAAAAATCCAGTATGTTGTGTTACTTTCATTATATTAAATGCATAAATACTCCTAAATCACAATATAAAAAGCAATTTAAGGCAACTTGCAGAATTGGCAGACTAGGCTTCTTTTTGTAATAAGGTGTATGAAAGAGTTGGGATATAAATGATGTTGAAGAAAATAACAAAGATAAACAATGAGCTTAGTTATGTGGGGTTGCCAGTGCAGGTGTTTCTTTGCTTTACTGCTTTATTTGCACCTTTCTCCTCATCAATGCCAAGTGTTTTCCAGTCTTCTCATACAAATTCCTCCGGCCCACCTTCTAGGGTCTCCCAGCTTTACTTCTCCCCACCATTAATTTTCTCATTCTCTTTCCAACATACCCTTAATTCCTCCTTATTTTGCGTCCAAGCCATCACAAGTTGGTCTCCTTCAGCTTTGTTCTTCACTTGCACAGTACAGCTTCCCTTCTCACTATTTCATTTAGTATCTTGTCCATTCTAGCCCTTCCTAAAGAGCTCTTTAACACTTTCAATTCTTCCATCCTCTTCCTGGCTACTACCACTGCCTCCATGCCATACGGCATAGCAGATCTCACCATCCCTATCACCATGGTGAACAGGAAGTGCAGATCTCTGCTGTAAGCCCATTGTCACCTGAAAACTTTCTGTCATCCCTGCCGCACATATTACTTGTGCACTGCTGTTAACAATGACTGACCAAAATGAGGATATGTTTTGAATACATCTACAGAACCACCCAAAGAACAAGTAGAATCTATTGATAGCAACACATAAGCTACTTGAAAAAGAAATACTATATTTCACCTTCAAGGCATAATAAAGCAATAAAAGCAGAAATGCATATCAACCACATGCTAGCAAATCACTTACTTATTTGGTTTTGCCTCTCTTAGATCAATATTGAAAACAACTGCATCTTCACCACATGTAAGAAATACATGTGGAGAGCCAGGCTCTATTGAAAGCTATAACAGAAGGAGAGAAATCAAACTTTAGAAACATGCAAATAACTTAAATAAAAGGAAGCATTCAATATGAGAGTCTCTAGCACACTTAGATCTACCAAGTTTCCCAAATTTCATGTGAAGCTCCCACACTTTAACTTTTGTCCTACAATCCCATATGCATAGTCACTTTGAGATGAAATCCCAGCATTTATAATTTGCTAAGAGCAATTTCATTTTTGCAAACTTCAGGTTCTATATATTCTGGATCAAATTAACATGTATCACTATGCCAAAAAACCAAGTGTGGATAATTCATCAAGTTTTCCAACTTTAATTCACTCTAGAACTCACTTCCACACCATACAGACAACTTTATCGAAAGTACTGGCTATGCTGGGCAGACATGTCATCTGTAGTTCTTTGCTAGATAGACTTGCTAAGTCATCCCGCTTCATGAGAACAGTTGAGCTGGCAGTAGAAGAGTTCTAGCAAATTGCTGCTTGATAACATCGTTCTTTATTCAGCATTTGTCATCTTGTTTATTGTATGTTGTTGTACTGCAGGCAGTGGTCCTGTTGGACATGGTCATTAAAAGGGTGCAGTCCTTAAAGTGGTCTGGTCCTTGAGTCCCACTTTATTTTGGATGGAACTTGGCATGCCTGTACACTATCCAGTAAGCTAATGAGTGGTTACTTAAGAACTAACTTTACTGATAACTACTGATTGTGGTGGAATTAAACATTAATCAAACTATCAAAAATCCTTCAAAAGCCCACAGATTCAAAGATAATCAGCTCTTTAAACATAATCATAAAGCAATGCCAGAACCTGAATGTAATATCACTGCTGCAAAACTTGCTAAGTTCACTGTAGATAAGGACTAGGGATAAGTAGTTGCAAAACAAAACTGATATGTAGAGATGACGTGCCACAGAATTTGGACAAATCGAGTAGCTACACTATACACTATACTCACTTTATGGGCCGAACCTCTGTGCTGAGCAATTCGCTTTGTTTGCTGTACTTGATTTGCCAAAGACAGGAAAGCAACACGTATCTTTAATAGAACATGAAAAAATAAACTGCATCAAGCCTTCCTCTGACTAACATTTTTCCCAGAAATGCATATCCCATGAAGAAACAAAGTGCTATGGATGAATGAGTAAATGTAAAAGTGAGTGATTGATTGAGCAGCTGAATGAGCGAGTGAATGAGTGAGTGAGTGAGTGAGTGAGTAGTGAGTGAGTAAGTGAGTTAGTGAGTTAGTAAGCAAATGAATGAGTGAGTGAGTGAGTGAGTGAGTGAGTGAGTGAGTGAGTGAATGAATTAGTGAGAGATAACAATAAGTACTTCAATGGTGATGATGGTAATAATGAAATGAATAATGACAACCAGATGTGAGCATTTTTTAGCTAACATAATTGGTGCATCATAGCCTCATATGAAGCTATCATTATTGATTTGGCCACAGGAAAATTATCCTTCACAATGCAAACTGGGATGTAAATGGCTGTTTTCAAAGCTTTTCCACCTCAAACTACCCCCGAGGAAGACAATTTTAGCTAATCTAGTGACCCTGATGTTAAAACTTTGCCCCCTCAGTGCCAACCATGGTGATGCCTCTGGGAGACACAAAATACATTATAGCACAGTCCAAACAGTTTTATTTCAAAAAGTGACAGGTCCGCAGGCTGGGCCATAACAATTTCAGTAGGCAGGTGATAAATCGCCCTCCTCATTGGTGTCCGGCAGGAAATTTTTGCAGATCACAAAACTGGTTTGGAAATGCCTTGTAGCATATGTAAAAAGAAAGTACTCATAAGTCAGAACTAAGACAAAAAAGTGGTTTAATAACATATAAAATATAGAATCAATCCACATCTGGCTATATATTTTGGTTCAACTTCTGATCATTATCTGATGATTCATACTCTGATTAGTGTCAGATGAAAAACCTTTCAATATGCCTAAAGAATTTTCAGTATGTCTAAAGAATTTTCCTGCTTTTTTGAGTCACAGTGCAATTCTCTAGTACCAACAGACTCAAATAATGGATAACATATCATTGAAACCAAATACCAAGGAGGGTGGTTTCTCTAACAAATAATCAATGAGATGGGTGATACCTCAACTGCCCCAATTGATTGAGGAGGACATGGAGGCACATGTGGGTGACCATCTATGCTAAACAGCCAGGCCTAGGTTTACCAATAACATATCAGTCTCAAGTGGTAATCTCTAAGTTGAACATTGTAGCAGTATCTGACTAAAATATCAGGATACATTGTATCTATATTCTACAAAGTAAAACACTATCAGTACATAATTATACACTCAACTACTCCTCAAGAAATTTCATTGTTCTAGACTAGAAGATACTCTGTGATTCTCACCCTTGGGGACATAATCAGGAATTCAAACAAAGGGAAAATAAATAGCAGTACGAGAGTAAGTATGTCACCAAATTTAAAAGATTGCTGAAAGTTACACAAAGGATTAAAATCTTGCAGTAATTTGCAAATTTAGCTAATAAACATAACATACCTGACCATCTCTGGCACAGCTCACTGTGGTCATGTTATTTGAGTTTGGCATGAATTTTGCCTTCATTTGACAATGAAAATAGGAGATAAAAATAATGTATATATAAGAGAAAATAAGAGATAAATAATGTATATATAACAAAGAATTTCTTACAGTTATAATCTTTTAGAATCATCAAAGTAAAAAGATTAAACTTATGTTAACAAATTAAAAATGATCAGTTATAATTATATGTCATTGTAATTTTCCTCATGCCTGGTATCAAAAGCGTTCCAAGCAGACTGCGTTCATTGACTTAAAAGTAAGTCAATGAATTCTACATCTTCGTGTATGCCAATCACTAACTGAATACTAGTTTATTGCCAGGTCAAAACCTGGGCACTGAAATCTTCATCTTTAACCAAAAGTAATTTATCAATACTTGTAGCAACATAATATACCTGAAATACGTTGCTGTTATGCCCACTGTCATACCACAACTGGGGCTCCTTGGAGTTCTTTGTCCAGTTCCATATTGCAACATTACAATCATCGCTCCCAGAAGCTATCAGATCGCCTTCCTCGTTGAAATTCAAGGAATTGACACATCCATTATGAAAATCGAGCTTCATTTTCAGCTCTAGCCTCTCAACGAGTGGTTTTGATGCATTCGCTTTATCTCTAAACTTGGTGTTGGATTCTAGTCCCAAAGAACGCCTGATAATATCTTTCGGAGGACACCAACTGGAAAGTTTGGGTAATTTTGAATCCGACAGGTGCATCATCGTCGTGATTTTCTCAGCAAGGTAGAATGCCACAAAATATATCTGTGCTATAGTGCAGTCTTTCACGAAGAAGTTTTATGCAGAAAAAAAAGCAACCATACAATGCAGTGCTTGATTATCAGGCTAACTAAATATATTGAAATACGAACTCCCTTCACTGCTTCACATCATTTTATGTAGTATACGGTACTTGGCCGCATATTGTAGCAATCGGTGAATAAACTCATTTGTCATCTTCAAACCATTTGAAATCATTATTGGAATGTTATGAGCAGCATGGTCTTGACTGTACTTCTTACCAACTCAAAGCCTTGTTATGTCTTGTGAACCAAATCTTGCCTGTGTCATCTGTGGTTGTTGTTGAAGTGTTTGTTTCAGACAGACAACAAAATTTCCGCGAAATAGATTGGTAGAGAAATAACATCTGATACAGTGGTGCCGTCCTAAAAAGTTAACATGGGGGGGGGGGGCTGTGCCAGGTGCATTCTATGGACCATACCTATGACCACACCCATCATTTCATATTAAACTGTGCAAATACAAATAAAGACAAGGTTGTGAAAAGCTATTCTTAATTGATGCAAAGATATATAAGGCCAGGCATAGTCAAGGCAAGGGGTGGTTCATACTACTAAGCTTGGAATTACCCAAACCAGCATATGCTAAGTTGAAGGGGACCTAAGCCTCACAAAAACTCTCTTCATTTTAACAAGGGGCTGGGCCCCCCAAGCCCCCTCCACTACACCCTCTGAAGCAATATTTTTTGAACGAGTATGCTATGAAGTAGAGAATACTCATAAGAATATCTTAACTATATCTATATAAAACTATAACTTGATTTTATTACTAAATACAAATCTATTTTGCTATAACAGGTTAGCATTTAGTAGTGAAGTTTGAAATAATAACATAAAAATATAATAATGATAATAATAAGACGAATATTTATACAGGATATGCACATCAATGATTAAAAACTGCTGTTATCAATGTGTGCCCTGTGCCTTAAATTTAGAGTTAAAAATGAATCCCATAAAGCAAGAATACAGAAATGAAATAATACTATGCCATTTCAGAGAACGTTTCAAATAAGCTACAGTGCTCTCGACTTGGTTGATATTGTTTTGGACAAGACTGAAAACAGTGCATAGAAAATATACATTAAGCTGCCTATATTGTATATCCACATTGTTTATCTGACCTTCCCAAAACTAGTCACTCGGTTCCATTTAATCACGATCTTTCAAATTCCTTAATCAAAATGTAAATATATAAAATTCAACATGTTGTAATGTCACAATCTATCACAAACATCGCAACCAATGCTTAAACCAAACGAGAGAAACAGGAGACTAGAATCTAACAACAGGACGAAAATGAGAGGTATGCAAGTGTTTCACTACATGAGACTATATAAAACGCTTTTAAATGCAAAGTTAAACAGCCATAGTCAAATAAACAAGAAAAATACGTCAAAGAAACGATCATACCTTTGAAATGTTAGACTGACTGCAAATTATCTTCTTCTGTATATATGCAATAATTTAGAAGGCACTGTGCTGAGCATTTCCCTTGCTCTTTCGTTTTGAACGTTGGCACGTGACACTCACTACGACAGAGCCTTATTAAGCATCACAACACCATAGCGGTAAAAGGACAATCATTTCGAACCCAAATAAATTAGAAATAATTGAGATCTTTCTTTTCTATCATATTTTCTGCCAGAGCATCAAATGATGTTGAACAATATAGCATGCACATTTTCACTTATAAAATTTAAAGGAACGAACAGGAGAAAAGGAAAAAATAGAAAAGAACTGTACCAGCTAGAAAACAAACTGTAGTGTGTGCTAAGCACCAAAGCAATCTCACAATTGCTATTACGACTATTTTCTTAAGATTTATGACACAAGTAAAATTGATAATAAGGATTCCTAAGGATTTTCAAGGATATTTTTGTCTTTTAAAGTTTTTCAAGGATTTCAGGGAGTCACTAGAACTCTGGACTGTTTACATGATTTCTCATTAACGCAACCTTTCTCCAAACCTCATCAAGGAAGCTTCGTGCAATAAATACATTTCAGCTAGTATCATTCGTAGGTAACAACTACCAGAGGGAGTCTTGGCGGTCTAGTCTCCTGTACTTTTCGTCAAAGGGAGACAGTACATTTTTTCAGGAGATTTGCGAGAGTGGCTATTGTACTTTCGTGCCATTAACTCTTAAAACTTGCTTATGACCATCACTAAGCATAAACCAAATATTTCCTCAAGTGCTCACTTTGAAAACTATTATTCCAAGTTAAATAATCTTTGAAAAACTTTTAAGTGTGCCCTGTTTGTGGACTACAACCCTGCCCTCGAAATTTCCTAGTTGCATCCTTGATTTGCAATCGCCTATTCAGAATACATTGGGTAGTTAAGCAACAATGCCATGTTTCTAGTTCCTCAGATTCTATTACGTAAAGACACAAAACAACAATATATCGAAATTGGATAATTTCGGTTTGATGAAAATAATACCTAAAAATAGTTAGAAATAAATTTGCAAATATACTGCAGCAAAACATGTTTACCTAGTTATATTACAAATAAACATTAAGGACATTAAGAATAATTGGACACAATATAATATCTGTAATATAGACTTTAAATAATCTTTACGAACCTAATTTCCGTTTTTAAAAGGCACATGCTACGCTTTCCTGTAAAGGTGCCCGGATTAAATTAAAGCAGTATCTGATGGGCTCTATTTGTGAATCGTGAATGATGTTTATCAACACTGAATAGTACAATTCAATATTGATTGACTATCGCATAATACTTCCTAATACAAAGAGATATCAATTATGCATCACGAATTACCTCTGCAACTTATTGAGAAATTCAACTGCATAAGATATTGTCTAGGGATTAATAGAGATCTAGAAAGCATCGGCTATTCAAAAAGGGAGAAGACAAAATACACCAACACTATGTTTGATAATTTTGGTACCTATTAAGTCTCGATATTTTTGCATACAGCTCATTATCTACTTCCCACTGATAGCAACGTTCGTTCAAATAACACAAAATTGTACAAGAAGCTCAACAATTTAAAAACTTCATATACAAAGACTACGCAACTATCTGCCAACTGTTCTCAACAAAGATACGTGTTGTCTTTGCGTATACAATAACAGACATAGATATAGTCATAAACACACACACACACATAAACATATATATATATATATATATATATATATATATATATATATATATATATATATATATATATATATATATATATATATATATATATATATATATATTTGACAAACACAAACTTATACAATCTTACCCAGCACCCGCACACACCTACACCTAAAAACATATAGTGTATCATTACAATATATATTTGGCTACGAATAGAATAAAAATGTGATTGCTTACTTTAATTTCAAGGAAAAGGTTCCGAATACCATCCATAGTGAAAGCTTAAAACAACCCTGCGCTCTATACTCTTTCAATTTGAAATTTAAAATCCTAAGTGTATTCAGAAATAGTCAAGATATTGTTCTAACGCCACTAAGCAATGATGTGAGTGTATGGAGGCCAACATCGTCCCCAATACTTCTTACTAAATGCCGTCCGCAAGGATCGTTAAGAAGTTTAATCTGGTCCATCTAACTGGAAAGTGTAGATACCCTCAGAATCTAGGCCAATGTGTCATAAGTCCCAGAATGAAAGTCCCATGATTAAATCGAAGTATTGAAAACAGCCCTTGACGTGTATAGTGGCATTGCAGTGGTATTTGTATTAGTTGCGTTGAACGGTATACGTCCGCGTGAACTTTCAGGGCACCAATACCTCTGTGTTTCTGTAAAAGCACAATTTCCAGCCTGGGTCAGGATAGCCATAAATGTGCCAAGAATCATCACAGCGACGCCAAAAATAGTCAGCAACCAAAGAAGTATGTACTTGCGCCTGAAGAAGCCTTTGTTTTTCAGTTTCATGTAGCATATGGGTGGGAATATGAAAGCTTTGAATGTAAAAAGAAAACACTGTAAAGAAACAGTTAAAAAAAGAGAACAGATATTGAGATTATATCAAAGTTTGCTAATGATACACTTTGAGATTTCACAATACACTTCAAATTGGATAAACATTGTTACTCTTGTGTTTGAGTCTTTCTTCTACGTTATGGTCCTGGGGTTGATTTTCCAATGTCCCCAGAGCGTCGACTTAGTACCATCGTAAGGTATATTTTCAATATCGCTTTCAGTAACAAGATATTTAATCTTTCTTTGTATGTGGCAAACATACTCTACTATCAAACTGATACCCCAATCATAAGCAAGAATGAAAATTCTTGCAATGTTTCCAAGGGCTGTAACCATAATACGAAAACAGGCAGGTTATAAAAGGGGATTGACACACTCTCTGTTAAAATGTGACTGAAAAAGGATAGAGAAAAGACATACATACCCAAAGGTGACGCAGAGAAGCATCCCTGAAAAAAAACAACAACTTCCATAAAGATGAATAGCAATAACGGTTAACTAGAAGTCTTACGATATCGACACATTTCAGATTGTTTGTCAGACTTAGGGCCTATCAACATGGAAGCGAGATGACTAATTCATGAGTTCACTCGAGAAAAATCTCCACCCAGATTAATTGAGCCAGAACTTCTCATGTTTTCGCACCTAAGAGTTCTATGCCACAAGACATGCTGTGGAGCCACAAATCAACTTTCTTATCGATATGGCTTATCTATCTGGATGGCACATACTCATGAAAGGTATTTGGTCTACCACACCAAAAATATGCGATATATAAGCATTTTCACCTCCTTTCCATCTCGTCTTACAGGGCTGGTCCACTTCCAATTTAACTAACCCAAAGCGAAAACACAAATGATCATAAAATTCTTCCAAATTAAGGCTAAATGAGATTTTTTGCTATTTTCGTTCACCTGGCCTAACCTAGTTCGCTTTGAAAACAGTAAAGCCAAAACACGATTACCAATTCTGGTGACTGTTTTACCAGCCAGTTACGCAGCCCTAGTAACAGGGCTACATCGCCTCCCTGACAAAAGTCCCGTAGCTTCTTTCTTCTTATGTTAAGTCAGAAAATTCCTCAAAATTAACCAACTCTACATAATAAATAATAACTACCCAACAATCAAGGTCATTTGTACATTAAATAAAGTTCAGATTGACCGTTGGACAAAAGATTGTTTGATTATTGAGTTGTGCACATAAAGGTTTACTTCCTCCTTCCATAGAAACTATCCAAATTGTTTATAATGATCGTTCTATCCTTATGTCACAATGCCTAGTAGGAAATTCCACAAAATCTAAGTAATATTGTCAAGCACCTCAGACGAGAAAAAGCCAAAAAGGAAGCAAACGGGATAAAAACACGTACGGTGTACGCAGATGTCTGAACTCATAAAACATGATAGGCCCTTTCGTAGAATGATGGGAACTTTATATAAGATTATAAATACATAGCCTCAGTTAAACTGTAGCTAATCAAAGCAGCACAAAGACTCATAGATAAATTGTTTGCTCTTTACAACAAATGTAAAGAGTCAATAAAAATCATTAAACTATTACCGCTATTTCTATAACGAGGCCAAGACAGTCTGTTGCCATTGAAACAGCAGTTGCAATACCAATAAGACATATTGTAACTATCAAATGACGAATCCATGATTTTGGGCGATCTTTGAAAAATCCAACCTCAATTACCTGGAAAAGAAATCATTTGAGATTGCGGTATAAATCAGGGATAGTCTCTTGAATACTAAAGGAAGATGGGGATTTCTCTAACTAATTGATGAACAGCTTCTCCCATGTTGAAATCTGGGTTTCACTTTTAAATAAAGAAAGCAGGAGGTTACATCCCTCAACCTCAAGCCCCAAGGGCCCATAGTGATGGACTAAAGTCAATCGAATTTGCCGCAATCACAACTAAAAGCAAGTATGAAAACGAATTCAAATAGAGTATAAATATCATCATATCCAACCACAAATCGTCAACCCACAAATTATCCAACCAGGAATCACCATCACTCACACGATTTATCATCATCGCGCACATAAATTATTACCATCACTTAAAGCGCAAATCATTGCTACTGGCCTACGTGCAACATGGTCAACGTTGACACAATTGTGTGCACGTGAATGTCAGCGACATACGAAAGTCTCATGATCTCCCTCTCTAGGATTCAAATCCATTGTAATCTATATTCATTGAAAGAGGTACACGGTGCACTCTCAGCTCCTTGGTGTTCTTAATATATAGACAATATCTCAATGAAATGCAAAACATAAAATGTAAACATTGCCCTAATATGAAAATTTGACTCTTTCAGATATGCCAATAAAACTGCTTGATCCATCAACACAAAATAAATGGAGAAAATTTAAGGGCCAATTTATGTGTGAAATTGGAGAGTAATGCAAGTTTTGTAAGACCTGACGAAAACAAGAAGCAATGAAAGTAAGCTCAGTTTACATCTGTTGTCATTTCTACTTCCAAAGTAACGACGGGTTAAGGTTTTAATAAAACATTATGCAACATTCCCAATAACCAACGCTCAGTCAAAACAGTATAGGCAAAAGAAGATATCCTACCTCTCTGGATATAAAAACTTGAATAGGATAAGTGAGAATGATCGTAAAAGCAAAGACAAATCTTGCAACATTAGCCAAGTCATCACTGGGGCAGTAGTTATTCAGCAGGTTACCTGAATAGAAAACAAAATAAGCAATGGCCCATGAAACCTTCCTTCCGCAGTTGGGTAAAGGCCCATTTTCACGTACTTTCGCATTTCGCATACGAACTCTTTGTTCCCAGTCCACATCCGAATGATCGCACATCGCAGAGCGTTCGCAGATGGGCTGGGAACAATGAATTCGCGTGGGAAATGCGAAATGTGAAAGTAAGTCGAAATGGGCCATAAACCTGTTGAAGATAACAGACTTAAGATAGATCAAGTTGATTCCTTTGATTTGTCATATTCACATAGCTAACACACTAAAAGTCCAGTTTCAATATAGGACTTCATCAAACTATCTCAATGCTTATCGGCACAGGATAAAAATACAACGCTCTGCACTTCCTGTTTGAAAATGTGCAACCTAAAAATTGCTCTCCTTTTCGAAACGGCAAAAACTTCAAAGTAAATGGTGACCACTACAGCATCTGGACTGTTGTACGGAAGGAATTCCAATTTGTTGGCATAATGTATTCCGGGCTCGCGTAAACACTAAAAAGTTGTCTGCCCAACATACCTTGTGACATATCTGTGAATGTGATATATCCAGCCAAAGCCACAGCTATGTAAAACAAGGATGATAATCCAACAGACGAGTGTACCACTTTGCTGTATTTCTTTATTGATGTATTCTCTTGAGCCCTGTACATTGGGAAGATGTTGTGCATGCAAGCAAAAGCTAGAAGCAAAGACAAAACGCATATTACACAAAATGAATATTTGATATCTAGTATAAAATCAGATTAACAATTAACAAAAACCCGCTAAAATGCTGCTCATGTTTGCATCATACTATTCCGCCACAGTCGCTGAACAAGAATGATTCCTTCGTTGAAATTTCAAAATACTAATTAGTTATGCGACATAGGTAGACAACTCCAGTGAACATGAAATTTCTAAATGTAAACATATCTTAAAGCAGCAGTTTTGTGAGACATCACTCAAACGCATCAATATCAAATGAAATTTATCTGTAAACTCACCGAAAGCCATCACCCCAAAGGCCTAAAAAAGACAATTCACTGATATAATACAAATGAAATAGCCAAACTTCCTAATATTGCAAAAAATTATCCTTACGTAAACAGGATACTTCAAGACAAATGACAGCTTGCCAATTACGACAAGGTGCAAAATAATCAAAATATAATGGGCTGCTTCATCAAGCCTATAATGATATCATAGATCCACTTTGGTTCTTCTACAAACATCTGTAACACAATGGACAATGAACAGTTAAACCTCTATAGAAGAAAGGAAATACATTGGTACCTGAGCAACTCCTCCCCTTGCAAAATCCCAAGCATCTGCAGATGGAACACTACAAGAAAAAAACGAAAAACAATAGAGACTACTATAAGATTTAAACAAGAAGCTCACGATATATTACTAAACCCACAATGTTATCAGCAAATACCAAATTGGTCTACACACTCGTAAATAAAATTCCCAGCTCATACTAGAAATGAGCTACTTCTCATGAGACGAAAGAAATAAAAAGTTAAAACAACGCAATTCATTCTGTTGTGATGTAATGACCATGAAACTAAAAATGTAAAGACAAGAAGTCATAAATTCAAATTTACTCACGTTACAGGTGCCAAAGTTCCTGCTCTAATTATGATAACCAAAGAATAGAAGAAAACACAGACGATAGACAATGCTGAAAACTAAAAGTAGATGAAACATCATTCACTACTGCACTTGAAAGTAAATATCAAATAAATCATGTTCTATAAACCCAAGTATCTGGTAACCTAAAATATAAACATCAACTCTTGAGGTAAGTGTATGTCTTACATCAAAAGCAAGCCTTAACAAATGAATATTCAAAGCCACAAATAGTATGCACAGGTTTTATCACTCAAGAAAATTAGGCATACACTGACTCAATCAAAAGTTCTCCGCAAATGGCAACAATGAACAAGGAGAGTTTGGAAAACAAAATCAAACAAGCGGGGAATTAGAAGGAAACTGAATTATGAATTCTCACTTTATCCAAAAGAGCAATGTTCCTTGGTAATGATAAAGGTATAATGATAAGTAGTGTTGCCATGCCATTAATGAACTGTCGATTTGCCAATATTGTATCTGGTCCAACTGTGATAAAATCAAACGAAGTTCACTTCAAAGATGGAGAATAACAAACAAAAGCAAATTGAGCCTTTTTCCAAACAGCAAAATTAGCATAAGCAGCCACGAAATTGATAACGAATGTTAAGACAGATATCTCTACATATATTCATTGATAGCATTGTTTGAAACTGGAATAATCTCCTGGCAAAAGAGGAATGTAGCTATAGCTAATAGTAGCTTCAAAATACATGGAACTTACTTGTACGTACAAAAACCATTGGGATATTATCAGATATTGCCACATTATACGCCATCATGACTATGGAAAGAATCACAAATAGATCAGAAAAATGGGTTTACTCTATATCTATATAGTCAAAATAAAAAAAATACGATGCAGCAAAAAGAATTAAACTAGAACAAAAATCAACATCACAAATATTAATCATGCTAATATTTTACTATACAATACAAATAAATACCACCAATACCAATCATACTAATATTTTGATATACATATATATATATATATATATAATAATACCAAATCATGACTCTGCTCTCGAAAAACGATTAACTAATAGCTGATTATGTTACCATTCAGCATGGCATAAATATAATTAAACAACATTTACCCACCTGCCAATGGATAAACAAACTGAGAAATGGTAATAGCAATCAGTCCTGGCCTACCAAACGCTTTTTCAACCATGCCCTATTAAAATCAATGTTCATCAATGAGAAAAAATATATCAGACTTGTAATATTCAGCAAATAATCATCCTATCACACCTTGTACACATGCTGCTATAACTGCTGCTTAAATAAAAAATCTGAACTAGAAAGTTTAAAAGGGTCATATTAATGAGATATAATTTTGCAAAAACAGGAACAGATTAAAAAGCTGTTAGCATGTGTCAGCTTTAAAGAACTACTGATTTTGCACTAAAAACCTAAGATCAGGACACCCAATGCACCTGACGATTGTCGTATTCACACCCAATATCGCAGGTCAAATTTCAGTAATTCCACCATATGAGTATTGATAGCATATCAGCACTACAGATTAAGGCAAGACAGTGCTTGAAACAGGATCTTTAAAGCTACTACGAACATTTTCAGCCAATCCAATGAGCCTAACTACTTATAACATTGCTTTTACAAGATGGTGACAGAACAGTTAGTTAATTATCTGTGCAAAACGCTAAACTTGCTGATTTTGCCAGCTTTATGCATTACAATCAATAACTCTGTCCATGTCCTGAAGGGTCAGCCGCTCTTGAAGTTCAAGCATACAAGTCACAATTGACAATACCGTCACAAAGACGTAACAACTGGCAGCAACTTTGAATGGCAACTGGCAACATAACAACAGGTCCATCCGTACATTGAGGTGGGGACGGGGGTTTCGCACTCCCCAGGAAAAAATTTTTCCAGCAAAATAACTAAAACTTTCTATTTCTGTTGGCAAAACTGTTTTGCATTACTTTTTTTAGTAGGATGAAGACATGGGTGCTGTGCAGAACTAGAAAGCTCATGAATTTGCCCATATAGAATACCAATTTTGCAATAAATCGACATAATACTCAAATAACTGCAGCCACGCCCATTTTGCCGGCTAATTGTACGTCCTACGCCCACTAACACTTTGTAAAGCAAACTCTTAAGACTAATTGTATCCACCCATTATTGCGTATTTGCCGGGAACACTAAAACTCTTCCACAATTCAACGATAAATTACCTGATATGTGTATCTGTCAGCCAAAACCCCACACTTTAGCAATAGGATCATAGCATAGTCTACAAAAATAAGTGAAATTACTTTCTCGCAACTTATCCGGTCAGTTTTGAAATACAATGTTTCTGTAAAAACCCTTCGGTAAAAATAAATCCATTAAGTACCAACCTACAAAGTGTACTTGCAATTTTGAAACAAAGTTCTGCCAAAGACCAATATTAAAAAACTTAGGACGAGGTTCTCCCGCAATGGTGAACAATAATGGTACACAAAAAGAGGGAAATCTTACTCTTAGCTCTGAAATAAACATGAAAATAATCAAAAGAGCATACTCTCATGTATCAATTATACTTCAAGGGAGACCAAACGTATTCTGGCCAATTACACATTGCATAAACCAATTAGATACACAACATGCATGTCAACGCACACTCTGACAAACATATATATTACTAACAATGGCTGATTTCTAACATGTGGGAAAAATACATGAATATTTGACGAACATAATTTCTAGCATACTGGGGTAATAGATAAATATTCGAAGAACAACTTGTGACTGTGAATTTTGATATTTCAAATACTTAACAAAATTAGAGATCAGATAATATGATAATATATACCCGTTTCAAACATAAAAATACAGTAAAAATAGATGAGGTAATTAGGAAAATACTTAAATAAACATCAAATATATCCTACCAGTTATAACTCCACAAAATGCCAATAAAATTAATCCCATCGGCATTCCAGCAATACGTAAGGAGTACGACAATCCTAAAAGACAATAAAAAAATTGAGGCTCAAGACTGCAAGAAGATCAAAATGTTATTTTCACAAGCTACATTCATTCTTAGAAGAACCAGAAAATTGTGGCCAAGGCTCGTTGTTCGTACTTTTCTTACAATTCTAGGCTGAAATGTACTTAAGATTGTCCCTAGCTTTTCAAGAAGAATTTTCTATAAATATTTAAGAAACTAGATGACAGAAATTAACTTCCCTGACAATTTTCTGACTTCCCTGACAATTCTCTGACTTCCCTGATGTACTTTACCGTTGGTCACCCCTGTCCAAATTTTTAATTCTCCAATAATTCTACTGTAAGTGATACTAGGAAGATGTCGTCCTATCCACTTCGTGCAATTCCGATGCATCACCAATATATACACAGCAAAAGAAGCAACAACCGCACAACTTGGGATGCAGGATGCAATGCAGCGAAAGTAATGCAATAATAATGAACACAGCATAGCTGCCAAATGTTTGCGAACTCCGATAAAGTCTATTTTCTCCCAACCTAATTGACCAATCATCAAGTAAAATGGGACTAGTCTTAGCATGTGTGGCCAGAATCATGCATGGTGACTGGTCAATCAGGTTAGGAGAAAATAGACCTGACAGAGCTATCAAACATTTGGCGGCTATGCTAATGAACACTCAATATACCTATAATGCCTCCTCCAATGATGGAGTTCACGAGGTTGAAAGTGGATTCATATGTATTACTGGAACGCTTGAATTCATTAATTCCATGGTCCTTAAACAAATCAAAAAGATTAAATGAACCGTTGACAATGCAAGTATGTAAATAAAAATTTGGTGTTGGAACGATCAAAATCCACTAAAACAGAACTTAAATTTTCCATCATTGCCTTTTGGTAGCCATTCCTACAGAACCATACCATACAAATTTTTCAGACTATAGACCACTCCATACTAATTTTAAGATTATAAACCATTCCGTACTAATTTTTCATAATATCCACGTTTCCTAGCAAACAGTAACAATCTTCTTACCTTTATGATAATGTTGGCTTCCGCATCTCCAACCAGAGAGGATATTTCTTTGTCTGGGTTGGTTTGCTGCAAAGAATTAAAACTATATTCAGACGCTTCTTTTAGCTAGGAAACACATTAGATGGGTGCACGTATATGGTTGCAGGTTGTATTAATGAAAAATATCGGTGGCAACTCTACCCCTGACGTCCTGGAATGAAGCACATATGGGCAAATTTTGTGTTTCTAGCACCGTGACACTTAACTCTGAGAGGTACGTGAACACGAGATATATGTGTATGAACTATTTTGATATCACAAACAATCCTCAAGACGCGAAACTCCCGTGAACAAGTACAAAATCAAAAACTTCGCTGCTGAGACACAAAAACTGTACATGTGCGCTAAGGATTTTATTTGTTGTTGTAAACCTTTGACTCACTACAGGCACTGTACAATATGCATACTCAGTAAAACATATCCAGGGGGCGAAATAAAGGCCGGCTCGATTCATTAAACAGTCGGCTGGCTACATTAGGAATGCAAAAAAAGCCGGATCAAATTCGACCGGCATTCTTCATTGAACAAAAAGCACATCCACTTTCAGTTCTATTTTGGGCTCCGCACGAAGGTAGATCAAAACCCATGTGCGCGTATCAATCTCCAACGCATTGTTCCTTTCTTCATTCCATAAATGTCACCCTCCCCAAACTCGTCCTTTCTCAGACAGGCACTCTCTCTTTCTCCTTGAAAAATAGCCGGCTCAATTCAAAATCCTTATTTCAACCCCAGCATATCACTCAAGCTGCCTTGGGTTTTCATTCTTCTTTTTCTTTTAACTTTTTTACAATAAAACAACCTGTTTACAAACAACGCTAAATAACTACTGGACGTCCAAAGTCGGAATGGACTTATTGCCAGTGAGTTTTCAACATGTATGACTCCTACAGTTCAATATTAATTTTTCGCATTAGTATTAGCATTAAGGAGAGGCAGTCTGGGAGCAATAATTCCCCATTCACTGTTTCAGTCAATTATTCTTCTTCATAAATCATAGATCTACGGGTACCCGCTTTTCTTTTTATAAGAAAAAGCTTATAAGAAAATGAGGCTCAAATGGCCAAAATCTTAAGAAAATGCTAAGAAAATCACGAGGCTCAAGTTCCAAAATTCACCTTTTTTACGTATGAGAAATCAATAATAGCTGATTCTTTGCAAGCTCCTTTACAAAGATCGAAACTGACCTCTGACAATCTTGGTTAACAAAGACTAAACTTTTTATAACAAATAACGGTGACCTTTTTACCCAGTTCACTCCAATAAAAATTAAGAAAATCTTAAGACAATCTCAGCCCTAATTTCAGGAAAAGTTAGGCTCAGACAAAAAACTGGGTTTCTTATAAAAAAAACGTGTACTTAGCTGTAGCACGACTATATGTACCAAAATTGTAATTTACTCTTACAGTAGACCAAACGAAATCGAACAGGTGAATAGACATTGGCCTAACAAGAAGCCCGAAATTTGAACACTATCACGTTCGACAGAAACTACCACAAATCGAGGAAAAAATTCATTGGGAGCAATTCATGACCAAGAAGCAATTCACTAGCCGGAAAGCCAAGATCCCAAATTGCTCTATAAATCAGTTACTATTATTACATAATATTTACAACTGGCTGTGCATATGATCCTGGGAAATAGAAAAATGTGGGGTTGTAACTCAGCTAATTCAAACATGCGAAATCCAAAGAATTCTCAGACGGCCCAAAAAGCTGACCTACTAACATTCCCACAAAACCTCAACGTCTAAAACTGGACCATCCGCGATATTAATTACTTAAAAATTATAAAGTAACTGATACTACTTTGACCTCGCGATTTATTGGAGCCAGGGGAACCGTGGAGATGGGCTCGTGGGGTCTCAGGGTCTCCTTTCCAACGAGGGTATGCAAGTTTGGTGAATTCACAACTAAGCAGTTTGAACCAAAGCGGTCTTTCTACTGTATGTACAGTTTATTTCAATTACGCTTTATTTTGGTATAACCAAGCAAGTGCTTATAGTTGAACAGGTTGAATGAAATATTGGGTCTGGCTATTGGCGTGGAAAATCGAAAAAGTCTATAGTATAGTTCCCTTCTTCACTTTTTACGGCAGCACCCTTGAATGTCTGTATTTACGATACATTTACTGGACTTATAATAACAGGTAACTGTAGATGTGAAGCTTTAAATATATGTTTAAAATCGAAACACAAATGAAAAAAGACCCTTGAAATTACCGTCTCCTGCAGCTGCACTGTTTCGCTGTTCATCTCGTTGACCTAAAATAAAAGAACTTCTATTGTTAGAAACCAAACGAAATGCTAGGAATTCGATAGTCAGTCCCAACGAAGAACGATCATAGATATAAACGAAAGAATTAATTAGCCTGTCTTCGAAGTCCAATATCCCTAGCGTTTCCATAGAAAACTCAAAACTATGCATGGCCAAAAACGGATCACCATAGCAATACTTGAATAGACCTCAAGATAATTCATACAAAGTCTGCTGCTCGGAAAGTACCCTATCAGAATTTGACATTCTCATATGCAGTCAAACTACAAAACCAGGCAAATTGGCCAAACTGTCTCTGGACTGAACACAAGAGCAAGGGAATATTGGATAGCTTCTCATTGGGCAAATCTCGTAAAATATGCCCTGCTGTTAATTATAGCCTTTATGCAACTAGTTAATATTATAGTGACTAAAGGAATTCAGATGCATGTATTATCTGGGGACCATACTCTTAAAGAGTATCAGGCAAAAACATTTGTATCCAAATTACATTCAGTATAATCAAATAATGCCTCCCCGTTTTCTGGCAATATTGGAAAGCATCCAGAAATGTTGATAGTATCCATGAGGGATGATTAAATATCGATATAATCAACCCAGGGTAGTCGGTTTTGATGGTTTCAGAGTGGCAAATAATTCTCAGCAATGGAATAAATGGCAAATTCATGTTACTTTTGCGGTATTCAATGTTTTCAATGTATTTTTTTCATAAGGTCCCGAGCTACTGAAATAGGCGTCTGTGTCCCAAACGACATCTACACATATGGAAATTGGCATATGAAGGAAGTCCATTTTTACGCAGTACAATAACCATACCAGGTTTTAACTAACGTATAAAATTGTTTCTTTTATTATTAACTCTGCTAATGTGTAGTAGAAGCTGGCGTTAATTAGCATTAACATGCTATATTTTTAGAAGTCAATTGTAAAGAATTTATATACATACATATACATACATACGTACATACATACATACATACCGGCGGTAAAACGTAAAATAGGCGGCGCTATACTGAAAACCTTGGGTGTTAGTGTTTACGTACATCTAACATTTCCCCTTATGTTTACCAAGTAATCGCTTAATATTATTCTGTGAATCTACCATCATCTGACACAACCAAATCTTTTCCCAAAAGATAGATACAACATTAACCTTGATTTGCATTGAAAAAAGAACCGTCACAATTGTCCAAAACATTTACTTACTAGTATTACTTAAGAATAAAAATGATTCTAGTATTAATTCTTCTTGATTTGGAAGCGAATAAAGTTAGGATGAATAGCATGAGACCAGATAAAATCACGTAGAATTTCCCGACAGATGATAACAATAAAGGAACTGTTACAAAAGCTTTGGTTCATTTAGCATATTGTGACGGAGAAGCATACCTTTCTGCAGTAGTATTGTATATCTTATTTACTCTGCGTAGATACACTCTTTTTTATAAAAGAACCAGCAAAATTGAGGTTCAAGCTGGCTGTTCTTAATTTTTCAAATATTTTGAGGCTGAATTGTTCTGAATCTGTTCTAAAATCACCGGGATGTAGGCAATTTAGACATTAGACAATGTACGAGACAACATTGGATGCTTATGAAACAGGTATTATTTTTAATAATATTAGCAGGAGATAAAAAGATATACGGTCCTACAGATGTATAATCCTTGGCAAAAGTTTTGATACACTTCATCAAGGACTTTTGGCAACCATTTTAGAGCTTCAAAATGTTTTATATCAGTTTCAAATCATTTTACGACAGTGCTTCAGCCTCACCTTGTTCTTAATTTGTTCTTAATTTGTTCTTAATTTGTTCTTAATTTTTTCTTAATTTGTTCTTAATTTCTCATCAATTTTGAGGCTCGTGTTCTTATAAAATTATTCTTACAAAAAAAGAGTGTAGTCAAATATTAACAAGTATTTCATATTTCTGTCAATTCTTTATTTTGCCAAACCCCTTAGTCATGCCTTTACCGTAGTTTTGCACTGCGCATAAATCCTTCTATGTTCAGCTAAGGCTAATCTTGCTCAGATTAATGCATCTTTATTAAATTAAGTAGTCTTTCAAGGGAAAACGTAGATTAATTCATCTGTTTTAAACTAAGAGTAATCCTTCAAGGGTAAACTCAAATTAATCCATCTGGGGTAAACTAACAACAGTCCTTCAAGGGTAAACTTACATTAACTCATCTGTTTTAATCTAAGAGTACTAATCACTGTTACTACTGGCCTGGATTTTTTATTCACGACTACGTAATACAATATTCATCAGATACCTAAAATATTTCCGAAATTCCTTCGAATGAGCCATAAGCTATCCCATACCCTAAGCACTTACTGACATCCCCTAACCCTAGTACATCCAAGACCTTAATTCATAACACTTTATTGAAAAGGAAAACCAATGCCATGTGCCTCCTGCTTTCCATTGATCTAACCCAGGCCTGATCTAATCTTACCCTTGAACGCACTTTCTGTTTCTATCTCTTCCAGTGTTTCTTTCGAAACTTTTCAAATGCCTCTGATCCGATTCATAGATCAGGTGACATATCATCCCCACGTCTAAGGGGCGCATATTCTCTGCTCTAATAATGCGCCTTGAAAGCCAGGCCATTTATAATAAGATCGGCATAGCAAAAAGACACAGTATTGCAAGAGCAGTGGCACAACTGACATAGGTTGAGGTTGCCGCAACTCCTAAAGGCCCCAAACTTTCGAAGCCTCAGAGGGGCCCCTCAGAGGTTTTCAAGGGACAGGTTTTCTGCATTTATTGATGTGAAAAGACATTTAATTAGCCGATATTCCGCAGTTTACAGGCTATCTATTGCTTCTCTTCTTCCCTATTGACAAAAATTTTTATTCGTATTTTATCTATATTTTAGGAAGGGTTTTAATGATGAACAGCACCCCAAGAAAAACATCACAAGGGCCCCAAACCAGCTGCAAGAGAATCCGAAACACTTGTATAAACATATCTGCTAGTATCTGTTAACACACTTATCTTGAGCCTAATAAATTACGGAAAAGATACGAAAATAGTGTTCAAGGCACTCTCCATTCCTTGTAAAGGATTGATACTCGTAGAACAGAAGCGTCACAGATTCACTGAATAATAGTATTTTCCTTCCTTCCTTCCTTCCACGCTTATACCAACATATGAACATAAAGTCCTACAAATTCAGCCGTAGAATAAGCTCTATAAGATAGACATCAAACATGCCTGTTCCTAAGGGCAACGAAGTCCTCACTTTCCTGCAACAATAGGGGCTCCATGAACCTTGTCCCGTATTCCCTAACTTCTCTTTCAAAAAAATCAATATGAATAACATCAATGCAGAATCAAGTAGTGGGTAATAAATACCGTATTTCCATTCATTTAAAGAGGAATCGAAGTGTACGCCACAACCAACAACTAAAACAAAAGTGAGTTATATAGTGTTTCTACAGCTCAGCTCACACTCAACTATCCAAAACCTATATTATCTCCCAAGTTAATCATCTGATGTGTAAATACTAACGCATGCGTTAATCAATCGACCTAAATATAGATAATAATAATAATAACAGTGTTCTTTAAACAATGCAAGTTAGAATATCAACACTATGATTGGTCTCTGTGCAACCTCTATTTCTACTTCACAAATTCACAATGCAACCAAGGATGACAACATTATGTCCGAAAGCTACATACCCAATACATGAGCAAGTGGTCGAGTCAAATACTGCCTGGCTTTATTGCTTAGAGGCTGTATACGGAACAAAAGCAGGCTCTGCCAAACTAGCCTCCCTCCATTGATTCCTCTCTATAAGGGGGCATTCAATAATTGCATAACACCAAAATTCGCCCATTCTGATCACCCCTACCCCTTGTAACGCATCGTAACCAATCTAGTACCACCCCCCCCCTTGCTACATTTCGAATCTTAAGACCGCCTTATCAACGATTACAAAATACTCTTTTTTCACTGCAATGTCATCATCATTTCTCAGAGACGTCGGTCCCAAGCTTCGAAATAACTATGACCTTGGTGATTGGTTCTACTATTAGAGATTCTTCCAAATTAGAAGTTAAAGCAACATTCTGAAGTTATAGAAACATAAGTCTTTCTGAGTCAAAGATTTGAAGAGTCCCAGCCTCTAAGCTGATTTTCAAATGGCCCCCTACTATTCAAATGCATATAAACTAAGTTTTCCAAAACGAGACAATTCCATAAGAAGTTCATTGTTCCATTGGAGTTAGAAATTTCTCTTAGAACAACTACTGTTCCAGAGACATCAATTGAGCGTGATTATCAATGATTATTCCGAACAACTTACTGGACACTGGTGAAGCTCCCAATATTGGCTATTTTTCTCGGACTGTATGACAAAACAATGAAAACACGTACTCAAATGGCATGTCCTATCATGAATGCCAATATGTCTCCTCTCTAGTAAGTCTCTTTGGAACCTCAAAAAATAAACAAGTCTTCCATGGCTTGACAATACTTTTACAGTGGCTCACTGCCAAAGCAAAGCATGCCGTGGACTACAATGTATGTTTTACTTTTAATTTGGCGAAAGGGCACAACTACGTCCTAACGTCTAGACCCTTGGCCTTTCCCTCGATGAAAGTAACCTTTCTTAACGAAAATTTCGAATCTTTTGATTGTACTTTTGTTAATATACTTATAATCACCATGAAGCTTGAAAGTAGCGAAACTAGAAAAAATGCCTGTAATACTGTAATTATTCCGATGCTATAAGTAAGAAAAGCATAATTCTAAGCTATATCCAATCAAAAACTTCTAGTATGGCCTTTCTGTGGATTAGACTTCTGCCCTCACAAACTCCTAGTTGCACGCCTGTTGATTACCATCTATCTGCAAAGATCACATCTTTGCAAAAGCAATCCTCTTGAAGCATTAATTAGGAAAATTCGCTTAAGAAATTCGAACAAAAATCGCATTGAAAACAAACCACTAAAGCAGAAAATATTCGTACTTGACTTCAACGCATTATAATGAGACAAAGGAGTCACGGCGGAATTGTGAAGGATTGAATGCTACTGCACTATACTTTAAGGCTAAGAAGCTCAGAAACAGAAAGCAAGAGAACGACCAAAAAACTAAGAGAAAATAAAAAACCGTTGCAATAAGCATGATAGGTATATATGTATATGAATAGAGAATGGGTACACTTCGCTTCTAAGGTTGATCATAGCTTTCAAATGAATCATTAATCGGCTAACGCCTTACAATGCGAGAAAACACCCATGAGTTAGTACTGTTCTGTAAATTACAAGCTCTGATCTAAGGCTATCTTAAGGGTAGATTACTTCAAATTTTCGGATACAACTGTCAACAAAAGGTTCATTCAATTAGACAAATGGCGTGGTGCTCTCCTAATGTTACAGTGAAAGCTTTGCTACTTAATCCATTCACTGGTTACCCAAAACTGTTACCCTATTTGGCAATTTGCAAAATGCATGATACAATTCGTTGCTCATCGTTTTCATGTCCTTAACTTAAAATGCGTAGTAATTAAGTAAGTAAGTGGCCTAACATCTACATCGCAAATAATTTGATAAGGAGAGATAAATCCTGATCGGCATTATACTAAAGACGAATATTTTCTTCAACATTAAGCGCAACACTACCCGCGCACAAGCATTAAATCAGAGCAGTTGCCATTGCCTACATGATACACGTGAGATTCTACGTAGCAACTTAACAGCCATCATAATCTTCGCAATAGACTGCATGTACATCTTTGTCGTTGGCGGCTGCAATCATTACACAACAAACCTAGTAATAACGAAACTAGAGTAACAACAAAAATAAATCAAGAATAAATAGAACGCACTTTTTGTAGCCTCAAAGGCGTAAACTTGTAAACGCAAGCTTGTAAAGACTGGTTCTCGACTAACTATAGCATCGAATGTCTAACTGACTTGGATATCTGAACAGACTGAGATTTTGACCGGTGGTGGTGGATATATATCTATGAAGGTAAAAGAGCACGTGAACAATTGTCTGGTAATTGTTCAGCTGTAACTACGGGCAACATATTTATATTTCAAAATACGGCAGGTAAGTGTGGGTGATGCAACTCAGAGATTCATTCATTCCTTGATCATTAACTATCTAGAAGCAGATAAAATTAAATACTGTTAACGATACGCTTCAGTGATTGGACATTCCGATTTTTCATGCTTGATCCTATCTTCTGGTCACTCACCTCAGATAACTCATGTCCGTTCATATTTCTATATTAATAACGTCTGGTATAAAAAGCACATACTAGAGTTGCTCTCGACTTTGGTTATGAAGCATATAGAATTCATGAAAAGAGCTCTCAATCTTGGCAGATAATATATAATGTATCAACTTCTATAGTTGTAAACCGCATGTCTACGTACTTAACAAGACGTGATGCCGATCTTTTATTACGATATCGTATTCTCAATCCTGATGTCAAAAATCTGAACAGCCAGGTAAATTTGGATACTTTGCAAAATATCAAACTGACTTTTGTTGCAGGTATCTACTAGACTGTCCTCAGTTCAAGGGTGCAGGTCCTTTTATTAGTAAAGTTACTCATTATCACTTCAAACACTTGGGAAATCATATCAACTTTTATATTTCAAGCTAACAGATTACACGTATTATTATGGAAGTATATGATTCACCTATAGAATATAGTGAACATTCATGTAGGCAGTTGTGCCAAGAAATTTCTATCAGAAAACACTCCTAAACAGATTGCTGTATGCTCAAGGCTGTATTGAAACTTCAAGCATGGGGAGGGTTGTTAAAAATTTCTGTCCAAATTTTCCCAACCAATTTTAGATATTTAAATTCAATTCAACAAAAAATTAAATGCAAGAGGTTTTTGAGAATCTTGGGTTGGATGGTGAATTCATTGTATATTAAAGCTATTCATGTCAATGTGGTGCAATGAACATTATAATGTTGGTATGCCCAATTATCTAAATTTAACTTAGTAATAAACAATAAAAATTATTTATATTTTGAAATATAGGAGGGGACTATATCCCCACTCCCTCCCCAAGTAGCTATATCCACTACTATATATATTTCCTGTGCTTGATAAGTACACATATGCCTAAAACATAATATCATACATGATACAAACATCCAAAAGAGGGCAAATGAAAGGCTGCTACCTATGAAATATTCACTTTTGAAGGCCTAGTTTTATTTTGTACCAGATAGTACCAAAACCATGAGGTCTCATGCTGGCTCTTTGAAAACAAAGATCCATTTCAATATGTAATCTGGATGATATAAACATCATTTCCAACAAGACTAGATAAAATGGAACACAAAGAGACTTTTTGCTGTTGATTGCAAAAACCAGTGATAGGTGAGTAAATTGTCATCTCCTATTGGTGGAAATTGTTGGGAGAATGTGTTTGTAATCACATGTTTTAAACAATCAACGTTTTGTAAGTCATGCAATACATGGCATTGTATTAAATTCACATGTTTGTGCTCTGTAAACATATTTTGTCCTTTTCCCTTTTCTTGTGTAGATATCCATATGACATCGCAAGTTCATCACCAAGCAATCAAACCATTATGACTTATCACACTAGCTGTGCCCCCATATAACAGTTAGTCAAAATGTTCAAGTTTCATCTGAGATAATACATCAATAATGACCCAAAGGCCACAAAAACATGGGTATGTTCCATTTCCCAGATTTCAACCAATCTCAGTCAAACTAAATCAAGGTAAATAGACTGGTTCCTTTCTAGTGATAAACACTAGAAGTTAGTACATCCAGGGCCAATATTTAGATACATGACTCAAGGGGACTATAGCTCACATTTTTCCAACCAAAATTGTATTCCTCATCCTTAGATTAGCCCCCGTGGGGACTTATTTATTTCAATGCCTTTTGGATAGCGGGTTATTTGAAGGAAGTGCCTATGTGAAGAGGGATAATAAAATTTTCCAACACATATATACAAATTTGCTTTATAAGAGACCAGTTTATAAGAAACCTACTACTAGACAGCCTAAAATTTAAGAAACTACTAAAAATATAAGGAATGTGTTAAGAAACTTTAGAAAGTTCTGTGCCACCTTTCAGTCTCAGCAACATGGTTTTCCTCCACAGATTTAGAAGTGTCCACTATATCATGTTTTATGAGGGGATAAAAGCCAATGAGTCTTATAGGCACTATAAAAGACAGCATTTTCGTTGTTTTTGGCTTCACTACAATTTTTTCAGTAAATTAAGAAACTTTCAAGAAGCTTTTAGAACTAACATGTGGCCAGAAGTTAAGAAGTTTTTACAACTAAGCCTTAAGCCAGGTTTCTTACAAAAAATATATACACCACATCAAAAACTCATTTTTGAAACTGCTCTCCATAATGGCAAAAGAACAGTCTAAATTTAACCATTAATCTATATTAAGGTCTTTACCATCCTTTGTGAGGGGGTTTATTAGAGGGGACTTTTCAGAGGGGCACCAATTTGAGAATTTACAGTACTTGACTGTAGGTTTTCTCTAGATTCATCCTTGAGCAAAAAGAATTCATTCAAATATTAGTCCAAGAGATTTCTTTTTGGCCAATCTGAAGGGCAACATTGACATAATTCTCTACTATGTCAGACTAAAAGACGTTGGGCCCTCCAATGGCAATAAAGGATAGACCCTGGTTCGATCCCAGGTGGTGGTAAGTTTTAATTTCACCTCATTTTTCAGAAATTATGTTTCTATCTATCTGCACTGAAAAAGGAGAAATCCTGACTACCTGCAAGCTACTGAGTTCACATATTGTGTGTATATATATATATATATATATATATATATATATATATATATATATATATATATATATATATATATATATATATATATATATATATATATATATATATATATATATATATATATATATATATATATAGTGGTCTAGTGGTCTAGTGGTTACGACGCTTGCCCAGAATGCGAGAGACCCTGGTTCGATCCCAGGTGGTGGCAAATTTTAATTTTCTCCTGGTTTTTCTGAGCATTATATCAACCTTTCTGTTTGCACCGAAAAAGGAGAAATCCTGGTTACTTGCTAGCTACTGATTGTATATTTATATATATATATATATATATATATATATATATATATATATATATATATATATATATATATATATATATATATATATATATATATATATATATATATATATATATATATATATATATATATATATATATATATATATATATACACACATATTTTTTTATAAGAAAAACACTTTTTCCTGAGGCTCAATTTTCTTAACTTTTCACGAATTTGAGGCTGAGATTTTCTTAAGATTGTTTTAACTTCTGCCGGAAAAAACTGGCTGAAACAGGCTACTCTGTATTTGTTGGGCCGCCATAAGTCTTGATCTTTGTACGAGAGTTTGCAAAAATGAGCCAATATCAATTTGTGGCATGTAAAGAAGATGAACTGTTATTTTCTTAGCATTTTCTTGAACTTGAGCCTTGTGATTTTCTTAGGATTTTCTTAAGATTTTGGCCATTTGAGCCTCATTTTCTTATCAACTTTTTCTTATAAAAAAACATGTATATATTTATATATATATATATATATATATATATATATATATTTATATATATATATATATATATATATATATATATAAATATATATATATATATATATATATATATATATATATATATATATATATATTTATATATATATATATATAATAAACCACAAATATACTATCCTTTCAGTAAACATTTCGATTAGAATCTTCATCAGTACTTGAGTACTTATTTATGTAATTTATATACGATGCGGCTTAGGTTTAGTTTATATATATATATATATTCATTTAGAGATAAAAATGTTCTGTGAAACTGCAAAGTAAACAAAGACACCCTTAGTATTCAGCAAAGTTTGCAGATGCACAATAACGTGACCCCTGCTGCATATTTCTGGGCCCACACAGACAAGACCATAGAAGAAACTCTCACAAGTAGTTTATACCCAGACAGAACTGAAACAATCGACAATGTTATTGCAAAGCGCAATAGTTTCTACGTCAGTTTGAAAACTGAAGATTGCTGACTGGAGTTATAAATGAGAGCGTCTAAGTCGGTCTAAGTACTAGAAAACAAACTAAATCCAAATCACAAATTGACTCACGTCCATGTCGACCTATAGAGAGTCAAGTCAATGCTACACTTAAATTTTCCAGGTTTTTAAGGTGCCTGGGGCATTTAACGAGCAATCACAAGTCCAATGTGCTAACCTTAATTTGATTTGATGAACAGTAAACGCCCTGACTAGCCTCAAGCAATGTAAACATAATGTTAAATATGTGGAAGTGATTTTGGTGCCTCGACTGATATTGTAGACTCTACAAGGGCCTTACCTTATTGGTTGATTGGTGGGTAATTAAAATGGACGAACTACATTGCTGCTCGGAGGCTCTCTCTCTACCCGTAGAAACACTTTCTTAGAAACTGAACTATGGTTTAGAGTAGATGTTGACATCTGCAGTGATGCCAAGATCTGTGATCACCTGTTGTAGGCCGGTCTTGGCGGCGCAAGTCCTACATATTTAGCCAAAGGTGTGACGAAGGCAGATTGAGCAGCTTCCCGTAAGCTAGAGCAAATTGGCAAGTAATGAAAAGCAGTTAAAAAGAACTACTATCTCCAAATATTACTCACTTGTGTAGCAATGTATCTCAGACGTACAGAAATTCTGTTCTCGAAGATTCTAGTCTGTTGTCTTCATAAGGCTCCTGCGTGCAGTGATTGATCACGTCTACGTACGACACATTGGTCAGACCTGTTCTTGCACGTAATATCCTGTCAAGTTGCATAGGCAAACCAAAACTGTCCAATGGTGTTTCACGATTCTGAAACCTGTTCAAAGTTCACATGACACGTGCGCTGGGTCTACAAATTTCTTGAAGTTACAAGTTGGCGCGAAACTAGGGCATCATAATAATGGCAAATTAGGGGTGCCACGGACACCACGGAGGGGGCTTGGGGGCTTACCCCTTTTCTAAATGAAGAGAATGTTTGGAGGCTCAGCCTTACCTGCAGCACAGCCCCCTTCTTAACATTTTAGGGTGGTACCACTATCTAGCATGGAGCTTGGGAGGACCATTTAGGTAAATCATATATTGATTGGCTCAAAGTGTATGGTAAAATCATGATGGCTTATTCTTTGGGTGGCCATGGCCCTCCTGCCCCCTTGAATCCACTACTGCAGCGCACCATAACAGACAGCATAACACGACATGACATAATATAGCATGTGCCAGCAAGCCAACTACTATAACATTGTTTGAGCCAAGAATTCTTGAAATGACCTTTATCAATGTTTGCTGCTTTCATATCATTCAAACGTTGAACCCAGGCACAACCGGTGCAATGTTTTGGAGATGGCTGGAACCTTGTGCTTTCCAGCATGAAAAGCAAAACAGTATTCATAACTTTACATGAAAAAACCCCAAGGGGGTACTCAATACTTCTCTATACGGGGTCCATGTCAGCAATTTGTAGCTGACCCCCAAATATTAAGTCACAGTTTAGAGGAACCCCAAATATCGAGTCTGACAGCTTTAAGACCCTAAATGTTGTAACATATTTTGGACTACTACTTACATAAAGTTTCATTGAATATCACAACTTCACATCATTTCTCATATCAAACTTATCAATTGTTTTCTTTCATAACTTCGGTTTTCTTTTATAACGGGGACTTTCATGAAAGGGCTTGTACAAGGGGGACTTCTGAGACTTTTGTTGAAAGTACTTGCAACATGCAAGGAGACTTCTTTATCAGAGAGTGTGAGCAAATTCCCCTCTCCTATCCAATAGTTCCGATCTCCGTTTCCCCCCTTATTTCAACCCCTCTTCCTTGCTTGTTAGGGCCCCCGTTTGACCGGGACCTCGCAGTAGATAGTTTACTCTATCCAGATTTATTTTATCTGCACGTGCACCCGGTTTACTTACGACGTACGTTTCCGCTTAAAAATACACCTATGATGACTTTGCATTACACAGCATATCTTGCCTTTGTCTATAGATTAGGTAGGATTCGCGATTACATTCGTGCAAATATTAGCATACTGTATTCTTGAATGTAGTGGTCTTTACCTTTTCATTATTTAGGATTAAATTCTGCAGCGTAATGCTTGGCTGTCATAGCTATTATACCTCTGTAAGCCACCCCCCTTATAGGAATCCCAATAACGTAATACGCGTCTGCCCTATTGGCGATTGCAAGGATGTAATCAAAGAGTCCGTTGGAAATTTTTAGGTAGAGATTAATCGATTAGATAAAATGGCGAGCTAGGAGGAAATCTTGCTTAAAAGAAAGTAACGTCCCCTCATGATGACATCATATAACACCTCGTTTCTGCAACTAAACATCAGATGAGATTGATACCAAAATGTATCAATTCCCATCTCATGAGGTGACTATAAATATATGAAACTAGATTTTTACCACTATGTGAAGATATGCTAAGGTTACAATGATTGGAAATAGTCAACCATGTCCTGCAGATACCAGATTTTCGGACGATGATGTCGATATAGGAAGGGCAAAGCAGAATCTAGAAAAGTTCCAACCTTCCTCCGGCTGTCAAATCGTCATGATAAACCTTCCTCTTTTAAGAATATAAAAGCTAGCCAAAGTTCTTAGTTTATGAACTCTGCATTGTGTATGTTTCGGAAGCTTTTACTGTAAATTGGCTATGCCTTTTACAGTCGATGTCGGTAAAGAGCAAAATTTTCCTCCGACTCAGAGCCGTGGAGCCGTGACTTTTTCTGGACTCTGGGGCAAAACATTTCTTTCATCGCACTGGTACAGGAGATGAAACACCCATCAAGCAATGACCCTTTACAACTCCAGAAAGTGTGATTAAGATAATTACAGAGCAGTTTGATAGAATGCCAAAGAATTTGATAATTTATCTATCCAAAAACAAATTGTGTTCTACTGTTGCTATAGTCCTGATTATAAGGAAGCTTCCGAAGAAGGGCTTCTACCTCCTCTCTAGGGTTCCTGAATTCTAGATTCATTAGGAAACACGAAATGCATTACATAGTACAGTCCAACTCGAGTAAGTCGGATCTCTTCGGACCAAACAAAATAGTCCCACTTATGCGAAGTCCGAGTTACGTAAAGTCCAGACCCATTCAGAGTTCTTGTGGAGCCCAGGACAAACGGGAGAAGTGCCATCCTTAATGATGTCATCATAACATTCATCATTTGGCTGGGTAACGCTGGTCGTATTAGGGTAGGGGGCACAAAAACCAGTTCCAAAATCCACTTTCTGACAGACTGGAAAGCTATTGACCACCATTGTTGAAATGTTTGCAAAATTACTATGGAAGATTTTTGCAAGAGTAAGAATCTTATTGTTTGTATTGTAACATTTTTCACTTTTGCTATCGAAATCAAATTGACAATGAGGACGACGACAATAATAGACATATCTATAAACTTTATAATGACGACATTCCAGTCGTTAAACTATCGAAGTTATGATCAAAATCTTAAATTTAAAAGTTATCACTCAAGATTACTTGCATTTCACACAGATCTTGAACTTACTACTTACTGATACTTATGTATACCAATAGAATAAAGTGACATGAACGCACTACTTACTTTTTAACAGATACACGCCTCTTTTATAGGAAAAAAATTTACAAGAAACGCGAGGCTCAAAAAATATACAAGAAATGTTTAAGAAACACAGGCACGCTGAGTTTTAAAAGTAAACTTGAAAAATCTGTTCCTGTGCGAAAAAGTTTTATTTAACTGGCCACAAGATACAAACAGCATCCGTTTCTCAAATGTTTTTAATTAAAAACTCTATTTCTCGTCTCATAGTTGTCTTGTTGTTATAGGAAATTGCAAGACATTTAAGAAACACTTAAGAAACATGTAAGGCTGAATTTGAGAAAATATTAAGAAACATCCAGGCTGAAGGGAGGAAGTTTGTTTCTTATAAAAAAGGTGTAATTATAACCGCCATCGTGTACTTGAAAATGATACTGGGCTTATGATTAAGCCTTTGCAATTTTGAATTACTGTATATCAAGTGGCAACTGGAATTTCACACCAAAGAAATGATACTGAAAGACCTCTGCTCAGTGGGGATCTCAGTCAATTGATTAAGCATAGCTGGAATGATAATGTAAGGTTTAAGATGAGTACTCCGATACAATAAAAACTTATACGTAAGAACTTTATTTTATTAAGAATCTACAGCCTGAAACAGAGCATTTTTATTTAAGTTACTTAGAACCTTTTCTATTCGATATCCTAAGCGCGCTCTTATAAACAGCTTCATTCTGTACTATTCTGTAGAAACAAATTCAGGCTGTATACCAATGAAATCATTCATGGATGCTCGAGAAACATGGCATACACAACTATGATAGACTGGGCCTGAAAAGAATTGATCAGTGTTAAGAATATGCGCCCTAATTACTGGCACTACCACATCTTAGAAGACTATCGACAGGCTCATTTCAAAATTACTGGATCTTTTGTACAGGTTTCTACTGTGATCTGGTACACAAAATGAGGAGATTGTGACCATGAATTCAGGCCCGCAACTAAGAATGGTCCATTCTGTTAAGTGTAGTAGATATGCTATAATCACCGTCAAACGTGAAAATAGCAATATCAGGGAAATTCCTTTGATGTCTGTTCCGTTCCAAAATCTGAAAACATTATTCCAACCTTTAGTCTCTCTAAAAATTGTCAATTGTGCTCTCTTTTAGGATTAGACTCCTGTCCTCGAAAATATATGGCTACTCACCTAGAACTTGAACACACGAAACTAGCTGTTTCTCTGTTAGAGTAATTTCAAATAAGAGATTGGCTCAATCCATCAATTTTCAACTCACTTTCACTACTTCAAACCAGTTTTTCAATCAAAAATTAGCACACTCTTCTATATATATATATAAGATATTTGTGCTAAATGTGCAATGATCAGATGTTCTTGATGTGATGAAGCTTCTGAAATTGTTCTTTCACTTGACTAAAATTGATCATATCATTGGCCACTCATGAAATAACACATTAAGTGGACTATCATGAGCTGAGTGGCAATGAAGAGCATTCTTAAATACAGGTGTTGATTTCATCTCCTTCCAGTAGTTTGTTCTTATTGGGCAAATTCATATCTATGAATGAGAAATCTAGTTTTTATTTGTTTGTATGTTTACTTTATTTTAAGTAGGCAGTTATACCTAGCGTTTTCATCTAATTCAGCTGTATGTATTTGTTGCAACAAATGTGAATTTCAATTGCTGCAAACCAGATTGCAAGGTCAAACTAACAACACATGAAGAGGCAGTATAGCTGCAAATTGTATGTTTGGTCGAGAGCTCTGATCAAGTCTATCTCCTCCCAAACTAATTAACCAATCATCGTGCAAAATGGGCCTAAATCGGAGTACATGTGTGGTCAAAGTGCACACCACTGGGTGTGGCTCTTAAGTTGTAGGGTGCAGCAAAGTGCAATTTTTGTGCCCCTCCACTTTCCAGATACTCCCTACATCTCTGCAAGCTATTAAAGGATCTTCAGGACAAAGACTGTAAGATGGTTTGGATTTATTAATGCGAGCTAAAATATGGTTAAAATTTTGTCCCGATTGTTGAAATAAGTACAAGTTTTCAAGAACGATGGACATTACGCCAGTTCAATAACAAACATTCATAGCAGAGATAACAGCCTCTATATTCTTTCTGTACACAATTTTTGTTAGAAAGTTTCTTTTCGTCTAGAGCGGAAAATTGCTTAGCCGCATGATTTCAGTACTAAAACTTTCTTCAGACTTTCTTAGGAAGAATATTTGGGTTTGTGTAACACCTCAGTTTTACACAGTCAAACGAGTAATATAACACTGAAATATATAGGTTATCACAGAAAATAAAAGCAAATTAAACGACAGAAGAGATGGCGGGCTTGCATGAAAACTGCAACTTCAAATTGTATCAATTGTAAATACGTGAAAAGTCTGTTGGTACTACAGAACTTCACTATAGCACGAAAAAGCGGAAACATTCTTTTAACATACTGAAAGCTTTTTTCGTCCGACACTCGTCAGAGTATGAAACGTTTGTAAATGCTTTCAGGTCTCAAAAGTCTAATATTTTTTAATTCTTTAGCTTTTTAGTCAGTCGAGTGCTGCTTTACAATAAAAATACTTTTTTACAAAACAACGTGTTACGTACCTTAAGATATGTACCTTCCGTCATGTACCTTACGTTATCAATGTTGATAAATAGCAAACATAGGCAATCTCACTTTTGTCAAGGTAGTCAAGACTAATCGCTTGTGCCCATTGAAGAATGGATTGTAAAGAGGAGGAAGCAGTAAGGGACAAGAATCTCCGGTGTTTTTTATTGGTATGTCAAATAATGTTAGATCTCTACAGAAGTTATTACATTAAACAATATTCAACCACCTCGAATGAAATAGTCTCCCAGCTAAAAACAGGACACATTTTGTCGAAATGACAATCCAATTGAAGCCTTCATTCATCGTTTGGATATTTCTACACCGTGGTTATGAATCCCCTCAGAAAGTGAACAACTACATAGAACCAAATCATAATTAAATTTTGGGCACAATTAGCAAATGTTTAAAAAATTTGACCAGAATGAGAAGATAGTTTTCCATGCTACAAAGACCAACCTTCGGTTACTCTAAATTATGATAAAAGGTGTTGGCAACGATACAGCCCAAAGTTGATAGAACAATATGTTATTAACTACAGATAACCAGTCGAAATTCAAACATTAGATTGTAGCTAGTTTTTGGAACAACAGCATAAACAGTGAAGTTAGTCAAAATCTATTGTTATAAAGGAGAGAAGTGATCGCTACAATGCAACAGACTTCTTTACTTCAAAAAATCTTTTGAATGCATCTATGACATCTATAGAAACGAAAAGATGAAGTTTTCTTTACTGCTGTACAATTCACCTTTTTACAGAGTCAATCCACTCAGAATGTCATCAGAGAGGAATGAATTTAAAGTTGTCATTGCCTAAAATCCCCTAATCCGAATACCATTCATATTCAAGTGAAACCAACCCAGAAATGAAGCAATAAATCCTTAGTAGCCAATGCAGATGTGATCAATCGCTTAATCTAATTTAGATATTTTTCGGAAGACCTTCGTCAAATCATTATCTATTAGTTTGAAATCTTTCGTTCTAACAGAGCCGAGGCTAAAAAGTCCCTGATTACCCTATACCAGTGGTTCTTAACCTGAGCCCATGAGTTCTGAGAGCCTCAGGGGTATGACGGAAGTATAGACACACATCTGCTTCATGTGGTCAATTTGAGCAGTATTAAAACATTTAAGTATGTTTTGGATTTTAAAATATCATCACATGGAGCTAATGAAACTCAGTACCTCGAACAGTATTCAGAACCACTGGCTTATAGAGTATAATGTAAAGGAATTTTGGCAGGGAAACTTTGCTCAAATCTTTTAAATTGTGAATGCTAATTGCTAATTTGTCTTATCTTCATTTTGATTTTGCAATAGTTTTGTACTAGAACATGCACGTCTATCCTAGTATAGTTTCCTCTTTTTGCGAGACTATTCCTTCAAAGTGGCGCAAATAATTTCTAAACCTAAACAGATCTCATCACCATAAATAACAAACACGATAGACTTTTGAAAGAATCAAATTTAGTTACACCACAGATCAAACTTTAATGCCTTTGGCCATGTTTATTCAGCAATCATTGTTGCAATGAATATCTTGCACGTACGCATATGCTACAAATGCAACATAGAAAAAGACAAACGTGACACCTAGCTTCTTTGATAGTTTGAATCGTGCAACGGCAAATGCTATCATTGACATCACTAGAATCAGCAGTAAGAGAAATCCAAACTTAACGTGTGGTATCATCTTGATTCTGCCACTTTTGTAATCCTCCTGAAATTTGCGAATACATACTTGCAAACGTATATCAAACAGATATGCATAAATATATATTGGTCAGATGAAGTACTTGTGTATCACATAAAACGAGGAGACATTAGAATCAAAAGTGATAGAACCATAATGAGGTCGATCAGTCTTCACTTAAGGAATTCCCGCAAGAATCACTGTTCTGTGCACCACTATATTGTCCCAATCCCGTTGTGATGAAACGGACATAACTAGAAACGAGGCAGGATGCAAAATTTTCTACTAACTTCTCAACTATGACTTTTATAAAGCTTCTTTAGCAGCAATATTTGATAGTATAGATCTAGTTCAAATGGAATGCCTGTTACACTTTATGAAGGAATTGGCCTTGTGAGACCTTTCTTACTAGACTTATCCTCATTGATCATATCCGTCAGTGCGTAAACTGTATTTCATTCTTGCAATACACATTGATCTTTGAAGGATATTATAGTGCATTAAAAATATTTGCTACAACTAAAACACCAACAATATTCCGTCATTGGTAACTGCATCTCTTAAGCAACTCTCTCAAACTCAACAGTGTTGAATGTTAGCCAGGAAATACCATAAATCCTCGAGTTTGCCCCCTTCGAATAAGCTCCCATGCTAGAACTTCAGATTGTTAATGAACCCCTTTTGGATAAATCCCCACCCCAGATGTTGATGAAGACTTTGTTAAAGACTAATGCCTAAATTTATACTGTTCTTTTAGCATTATAGAAAATAGGAGCTTTCACAATGAGCTTTTTATATGATATGTGCCAATTAATTTTATAACAAGCCTCGAATAAGCCCTCCCCTCGAATAAGCTCCCATCCAAAAAGCATCAAAAATTAATAAGTCCATATGGAGTTAATTCGAGGACCTAAGGTATACTGCATGCTAGTAACCATATTCAGAGAAAGCATTCAGATTGGTACACAATCAATGGCCTGCTGAAGGACTTTTTGAGCACGCGGGTTTAACGCAGGAAATTTATCAACAGGTTTGAACAACACATCAAAATCCCCCCTAAAGCCAAGGTAGCTATGTTAACTTTGACCGAAGGCTGCTGTCAAAAATGGGTGGTGTGATATCCCGACACGCTCTACTTCAGCACGCCCTTGTACAGCATAGCCGCCGAATGTTTGATAGCCCTGTCAGGTCTATTTTCTCCCAACCCAATATGGCCAATCATCATGCAAAATGGGCCTAGTCTAAGCTTATGTTGTCAGAGTCCTGAATGATGATTGGCCAATTAGGTTGGGAGGAAATAGACCTGACAGGGCTCTCTAACATTTGGTGGCTATGCTCGCTTGTGCACAATGCAATTGAAATAATGAATAACATTACCATATAGCAACAATTTGATATGATACTTCTTCACTTCGTCATGTGATTTGAGAATGCAAACGACACTTGATGCGCGAAAGTTACTTAGTTTCAAAACATGTTTACGATTACCTCTTCAGCAGGAGTAAGAAGTTTGACAGGTTTCATATTTCGAATCAGGTTACTGATGACGAAAGGCAGACCAAGCCCTAAGTCAATATCAAAGATGTTGGAGCCAATAGCATTTGAAACAGCCATATCACCGTAGCCATCCCTTGCCACTAAAATTGAACTCAGTGCATCCTAAAGAGACATAAAAGTTTTAAAATGCGCTGCAAACATACATCTGCAATAAATAGTGAGGTACTCTATTCTTAAAAACTATATGTAAAAATGTCATATAACCATACAATCACTTTTTGCATTCTTGAGTTGTGACTATTCGACCAGCTTTTGTACTGCATAGGTTCAATATTATATACTCAATCCTGTAAATGTCTTTGCCATTCAAAGCTCCCTATGATTGGAAGCTGTTGCTCCTTATAGTTACTTCCATCTATCTATCAGGCATGGCGTTGCCAAATAAATAGTAATGGGTACACATAAAAAGTGGGGGAGGGCTGCAAACAATAAATTAACAACAGCAATGAATATAAGTCATAAATATAAGTCAACAACAATAAATATAAGTCATTGTTCTCTGCTTCACAGCTGATGTGAGGCTTACATGGATTGCACCCGGGGAAACATTGGAGTTATTAAAGAGAAATTGTAAGTAGCATCTGCAGTGGGAACTTGGTGACTGTGTGTCTTTTCTCGCTGCAGATGCTACAATTAAATGTAATCGTAGTTTTGTCGTTTGTATGTTTGTTGTATTTTTAGTTGTAGAAAAAAACAATAAATTGCTTGATAAAGGCTAGAAAAATCATTGACTGGCAAAAAGTGGCCCTACCGACGCCCTGCCTGGCTACATAGTGTCTGACAACTTGGTACACTTTCACCACTCAATTTGCATTAATGATTTTTATTGTATCTTGTAGTAAAAAAGGCCTTCACATAAATACTTCGAACTCCTCTTCGTGTCATCATTGTACACTCAAAAGAATATGAAATACCAAATAATTGCCAAAAATTAATCAAAATGCATATTCAGATGTTGGTCCAATCTCATGTTGGCCTGCAAGAACCCTCCTCCTCCCAACGATAGATAAACTCTTTGTGCCTGTACGAGACACGTTTTTGAATCTTTAACTAGGCAAATTTCCAAAACACTTAGGCGAAAGGACAATCTGATGTGTTTGAATGGTCGAATCATGTCGACATTGCATTTTTACAAGTACAAGGTAGCTGCTCATTGTGTATAAGAGCTCTTTTTCTTCATTTTTTGGACAATGTAATTTCATTCTATCTGTCAGTTTCTAAGTAGTGCAGCCTAGTTACTTAGAGGTCATACATGCAACGACGTAGTCATATGGAGTGGAGGGAGGCAAGCCCCCCGAGAGGGGGAGCAGCTTCAGGAAACGCACTTTTGCATATCTTGTAACCTTTCCATTTTTCAACTAAATTGTCCTTTCCATTAAGTAATGTGCAAAAGATATAATCTTGAAAAAATCGTAGTTTAATAACAGAACGGTGCTTACCGGCACACTGGTCCCTATAGCAACAACCACCAAGCCCATTGTAAATTTGTCAACGCCAAGAATACACCCTGCTCTTCCAACTAGCGTCACCATTGCAAAGCTGAGGGCAGCTATCCATAGTACAGACATGAAAAACGAAAGTAAAAACAGCTTTTGGAGCTTTGGTTTTGCACAGTTAGGGATTGTCCAACTGAATAAAACTACAAATGGAAAGGAAACAAAAAAGAGCAGCCAATGGAAGATATACTTTGTAAATGAAATGCAGCCGGTTTTGCCTTGTCTTGAAGGTATTTCAGTTTTTATTGGTGGCAAACAAGAAAACACTTTTATCCCTTCTTCTTCTCCTTCTTCTTCTTCTTTTTCTGCAAATTTTTCTACGTCCAACTCTTTTGGGTCACCATTCGATTGAAACGAGCCGTTTGCTATTGGTTCAGTCGACCTTGATGAGTTTTGATCAGCGACTTCTTTCTCCTTAATGTCAATGCTGTTTTCACTGCGCAGGAGAGATCCAGTCCTTCTTTCCTCGTGCAAATCAGAGTTAAAAGAGTGTCTTCGCATTATTGATTCATGAGCCCCAATTATCTATGCGAAGCAATGATAAATAATGATAAGCCCACTATTTTAGATAACAATCATGCTATATCTTAGCAATTTTATTTGGTTGGCTAGTTTTATCATTAATCAACCCATTGTATTGTCACTATCAAGTTTTTCTCCTTTGTCTAAGATCAGTCTTTCGTATGTTTGTCCCTACGTTCGTTAGCTAGCTAATTCATCCATACATTCGTTCCCCATTCCTTCTTTGGTTTTTCCTATTCGATTTAGGGTATCTTTTAAGAAATTTGACCTTCGGGCCTATTAAGCATCGCTTTCCATTCGCAGCGAAGTGTGGTCAGTAAACTCAATGATAATTTCCCATAGGCACTTGCCGTTGTTCTCAGCCCATTGACATGTGAAAAGTAACATTTTGAGGAGAATTGATAAAACCCTTTAAAAGCACAAGATAGTGGCTTAAAAGGCTTAAATTTTGTTTTTACTAGGCTGGAAAAAGGCCCCACTTGAGCCAATGGTCCAGTAGTGACAATGATAGTAGATGCCTAGTCGAATAGAATGATTTAAGGTAAACATCGGCAAACATGAAGATTTCAAGCATACCGTGTGTGTTAGTTCACCACGCTTTAGATGAGAGAATCTTCTAGATTCAAATGGTGAAGCATTTTCATGCTTTTGATCATGTTGCTCCTAGGAAAAAAGTGTAAATTTTTAGCAATGCTGCACCACTAAAAGATTCTCCTCTATAATGACGTATTTAATTCCTTCTGGAGCCAAGTGCTGAACAAATTTCAAACACTTTAGGCCTAATTGTTACTGCAATGAAGTTCAATGGGACCCTGAAAGAAACTGTTAGGCTTTAAGGTGGTCTCTAGCTATATAATGGCATTTAAAAACAAATTGTTTGAAAACTCCATAATATTGAAACGAACGTCTTTACACGAGGCAAAGAGCTCAAAAAGACTTGCCTCAATCTTCCCACCACTTATGTTTGATTGAGTAGTTCAAACCTTCATTCACTTATTATTACTTATTGCGTTTTCAAATTTTGTTGACTACTCTGGAAATTTTGCATCATAACATCAACTTCACTAGGGCTAAGTTGACTGTTCCATCATCTAGCTTCTACCAAATGATTTCGTAGTTCTTCTCTCAGTCTATCAAGGGCGTAGCTAGCGTGGGGTATGGAGTTGTCACACTTCATCTTTAAAACTTAGTTAAAGACATGACGTACTCGATGGAATAAAAGTTATTAGAAAGGTTTTTTCTAGCAGCGTATACGCATCTAGTAAAGAAATAAATACATGTGTCGCAATCCCTGTAATCCAGTAGATGGCCATGAGTGTAAATAAATGCATGATTCACAGCTCTAGATGTGCGAAGGAGTAACTTTACTAGGGTTCCTGTCGTTAAATTGCCAGTTTTTGACAGGGCTCCTACCAGTAGATTATTGCTTTGTGGGTGCTCTACGCCACTCTAATCTATGGAGCATTCAGTCGTGTTTGGTGGGTATAATGATGAACTCGTAAAGCAAACCACACCTCTGAAATTGTTCTGGTTGGCGATGCTCCACAGTTTGTGAAGTCTTCTGCGTTCGCCTTTCCTGAATGATTATAAGCCAGAGCAGTATCCCCTCCAGTTGCATGTGAAGGATGTATTGGGGCCTTTCGACTACAACAAAGCAAATTAATCATGACTATCGTTTCAAATCCCCGTCATACTTGAGACATGTTTAAGAATATATGGAATGACTGCAATGATGGGAAATGATCAGGGCCACACTTGCCAATGGGCCAACTGGGTCCGTGCCCAGGGGCTTCCACGTATTCTTAAGATAGGAGCCTCCAAGCAGGTTTATGAAAGCCTTATGAAGTACTGCTGAACTCGATTAATTGCTAAAATTAATGTCTGTAGTCAACGAATATGTTTTAATATTTTCATAATTTCTGATATAGTACGTAAGTACTGTTACAGAGAGGGTACCGAGCGCTAATCACATGACAAAAACTGCTTGTTATATTTGAAGGGTTCCCAGTCACTTGTGGTTCTAGGGCCTCATTAGACAAGATCTGATGAAAGTTCCAGACACTTTGTGGTTTGCCAAAAACAAAAACACTTTATCAAAGCTGTCGTTACAAGCCCCCTTCATGCCCAAGGCTTGCTTGCGTACACGTGAAAGTAATTTCAATGATGGGATATGACAAAAGTCAAAGGCACCACATGACTTGGCAGAAGAATGAATGACAGTTACGGATTTCAAACCATAATCCAAATATTAAAAGACAGTGCAAGAACGGGTTAGGAAAAAATGACATGTAATAGGGCTTGGAATAGTACCAACAACATAGATTATACACGACATGACTAGACATGATAAGAAAAAGTCAGAAAGCAGGTACATTGTATTGCAATAGAATAGAGGGAAGTACAGAGCAGAGCAGCATGGGATAGGAATGGTAGGGCAGGACCGGATAACACAGGACCGGATAGCATGCAAAAGTATTTTAACGAATACCTGCATTTGCCAAGCAGCTCCATTAATTTATAATTAACTTTCATCACTGAAATGTATACTATGTACAATAGCAGGATGATGATGCTTTCATAAAGATAGAATTTTCCATCCCAGACAAATAATATGAACAGTCCAATAGATATTGCATAAAATGTTGAATCTCTAGCCAGCGGTCGCCAGTCAAGATGCAATGTCTGAAAAGAAGGGCAAAGCTATGTTGATTCATTTATTGTAGTATTTCGTCTGTGAAATTTCTTCTAAGTGAATTCATTGTGTGAATTTAACTACTCCTTAAAACAGTATCATCATCAACTAATCGTCAACTAAGCCAACTAAACCATCAATTGCGGAAAGCCAAAATTCATCAGATTGTGTTCTGCATTCAATATATGAAAATTTGTTCAAAGTAAGCTTAGATCTTGCGACTTCACAGCGTTCCCAATTACTGTAAAATTTTCTAGGCAATCCTATCTTTGTACAGTAGTTTACTCTATGCAAATTTTCATTATTCTCTAGAACAATATTTAACTAATTTGATCCCCTGTCGCAATGTTCTGGCTTGCATTGAACCCAGGAAGAGAGCATTGATGGTATTTACCTTTCCTGCAAATGCGGCTGAGAGAGCAACAATGCCAAGTAAATTAAAAACAGCACTCCTAGAAAACAATGAGATGTTGTTGCTTTTTCCATGTATACTGCACTTTGCAACAATACACCTTGCAAGAGTGTAGATCAACATGCCGTTCAGGGTTGTTGGATTCCAACATTAAGAAAGGGAGCTGTACTTCCAGCTTCTTCAATGGGTAGCACCCATGACTACGCCCAATTTTTCATTTAAAGTGATAAAATTTAGATACATACAAAGTACCATGTAAGTTAAATGTGACCAGCGTAATATATATATATATATATATATATATATATATATATATATATATATATATATATATATATATATATATCCGCAATAAATGATTGGTTCGTATCACCAAATTAAAAATCACTAGACCAGCATATGCCCTATGGAAAGAGAAATAAGCTCCTTAAAACTCACCTCATTTGACAAGGGGAATGAGCACCACAGCCCCCCTCTAAGGCACCATTGCATTGATACCTTGCTATTCCTGGATAAGGTTCGTGTGTTCAGGGGCGTGCAGTAATAATTTTTATCCAGCTATGTCTCCGAGAGGATATACTAAGTTTATTGATATACCAAGTTTTTCATTCTCAAAACATTTATCTGTTAATTTTGGAACACAGAGCATGGTTCTTCAATATAATTGAAAGAACAGGTAATCCTGGCATCATTACACATTTTGGGTACATTTTTCAAGGTACTGATCAAAGTCATCGAATAGACCATGAAGAGAAGGGGACCAAGTCACAAATCCTGAGGAACATCAAACCGAACGGGCTCCTAGCCAGAACTATAGCAATTATGTGACCAGTATTGTTTCTATCCTTTTTTGAATAGGTTTTAAACCAGTGATGAGGTACTCCAACAACCTCATACACAAATTGCTCACCAAGGATTTTTTAGTCTACTGTACCAAAAGTTTTGTTGAAATTTAATACTTATTCTAATGTTCTTCTAGTATCTTTTGTAAAGCCACAAATCAGTAGCATTGAGCAATTAGGGCTATCTTGCTGTACAGTTTTCGGAAGGCGTTCTGGAATTGCACAAAAAGAGCATTCATTGCATGACACATGTAACATGTTCATGCAAAATCAAAAGCTACAAACAATACGATAAGAAATTTCTCAGATGATAAATATGAATCAAGAAAAAGCTTCAACTTTTTATAACGCTCCAATTTGCATCTTCATTGGTACCTATAAAGATGCAAATCGAAATGTTATAAAATGTTGAAGGGTTTCTTCTGATTTCCATTCATAAATTCCTGACTTCAAATAATGTGTTGAGATCACAACTTACCCTACAATTGTTCCCACTCCTACATCACTTTCAACCGTTACACCTGCTATTGATGTAAATAATTCTGGTGCTGAAGATCCGGCAGCCATGAAAGTGGCCCCTGCTACATCTTCAGACAATTCTAGTTTCTCACTGATGACTTCTAACGATGGCACGAAAAAGTCATCGCAAACAATAGCAAGAGCTGCAAAAAATAAAACATGAAGTTGCTGAATTGATTCTCATTACTGGCAAAGATCTTCCAGTTTGTCAAAGACTCATGAGCTCAGTCTTTCTCTCTCTCTTAGTATAATTCACTAACTGAGTTTCGATCAATACGCCTGTTCTCTCTTTTTGGAGTAAAACTAGTAAACGACAACACTACATATATATTATGATCGAATGATTGGCTGACTGGATGATTGGCTGATTCAATGATTGGCTGAGAGGATGATTGGCTAGCAGAATAACTGGCTAACTGGATGGCTGGCGAAATGAATGATAGGCTGACTGAATGGTTAGCTTACAGGGTAATTGGTAGACAGGGACAGAACTTGCTGACTGGGTGATTGACTGATTGAATAATTGGTTGACTGAATACGCGGCTGGCTGAATGATTGGCTGATTGAATGATTCACTGGATGACAATAATAATATCCTAATTAAAACCACAAAGAACAGCAATCTCGATTCATCAACATGTACATGGATTATCTTTAAAGGCATGGTAGCAAACAAAAATCGATGCATAGAAATAATCTTTTACCAACAAACACTGTAAATGTAAGGAAGACGTAGAGAACAATCCATAGGTAAGCGATAGAAGGTGTTTTCCATTGACTCGTTGGCTCAGAATAGTTCCTTGCAAAGCCAATCTCGAAATCACATTTTTCCCATTCTACTGTACTCAACAATTTCCTCGACTGTGAAATAGTAGGCACACCTAGATTCTCTAAAATGCAAAAATATTAGGCCTTAAAAATCCTTCAAGACATTATTTACACCAATTAGTTTGATTTGCAAGACAGCTACTTTGAAATATGAAGATATAGGCATATGCATAAAGACAAATATTTTCTATTATCGCAGGAAAAAGTGGAAATACTCTTTGGCATGCTGAAAAGACTTCTCGTGCGAAAGTGAAATTTTGTAATGTCAGCAGACTATTCAGATATATGTTTAAATACTTTGTGCTTTGACATTGAGAACAATTACCACTAAGACCCCGGTTCTCAAACCTTTTCGTGCTGCTCCTCCTTTTACAAAATATAGTTAAAGAGATTCCCCCCTCCCCATCACCAAAGTAAACTGAAGCTATGCTTGGATCAACATAGGGCAATGTTTTTTACGTCAAAGTTGTGTTCTACATGAATTTGCTAAGAGCTAGATACAATCAACTGGACTTCGCACAAAGCTTGAATAATAGTTAGAATTTGAGAATTTTTCTAGCAGGAGAGCTCTTTCTAGAAATTAACATTCGGAAAATTGTTTCGTACTAGAAGCTAAATTTTTGTTATTCACAAGTGTCCAAAAAATATATATTCACTAAGAAAATTGCGGCTGCTTCATCTTCATGAGTTTTTAGACACTTTGCTCTGTGATAGGAAGAGTAACATGTGCGTCGGTCTGTACACTATATCTGTTATGAAATGTGCTCTGTACAATGCAAATCTGGCTAAACGCAGCTTCCAATTCTCCCCTAAAGGTCAATTTTCCCCCAAGCTTGAGAAACAGGACCCTAAGAGATTTACATCTGGAAGCACTCCATCCAGTTGTATCATAGGACTTTAGTGGTGCCTTCTTCGTTTCACTTGAAGACAATCAAGTATGCAAAGCTAGCGCCTTTATTTTGCATAAATACAGATAAATCATCCCTCTTCAACAAGAGATAAGGAGTAACATAACTTAGTTAATATTGCTTTAATGATTGGTTGAGAACAAAATTTAGTGCTTGCGCTGAAGCTCTGATCTGGGACCTTTCACAGTTAGTATTCTACTCGATGATTTCATCTACACCATCAAACAGTTGGATAAACCTCCAAAGGCAAATGCAGAATTCTGACAATTCAATATCAAAAACAATAATGATGGATAATAGTTTCTTTATTCTTGTGTAGCCAATATGTGTCCCGTATAACTGTGCGACAACTTTCTATCATATATTCATCTTACACGCGGGCTTGTGTGGAAGACTTAGATAAGCAGTAACGAGTAAGGGAGGAAAGGTCACCTAGGCAAGGAAAGGCTTGATCAACTAGGAAAATTTCGGAGGGCAGGGCTCTAACATACAGAGAGGGCACATTAACATTTTTTTGGAGAGCATATGGCTTGGAAGGATAATTTTCAAATTAAGAAGCTGATGATATACTTCGTCTCTTTTAAATTTTTTGTGTTCATAAGCAGATCTACATTTATAATGCCAAAAGATGGAATGACGAGTTTCATAATTTTCAAAGATGAAGAGAGCACTTCTATCTCTTTAAGTAAAAGAACAGGGGCCTAGACTCCCAGGACTCCCCCTGTAGTGAATCTAATGCAATTGCATGCTAGTATTGTGTTAGCTAAAGAGAAAAATTGCAAGGATTTGTTAGCGAAGAAAATCCACATGATGAATGATTGACTATATGAAAATAATATAACAAAATTATGAATTGAATTGCTACCTATGCATGTGCGTACAAATGCACTTTTCTTTTATTACATGTTCCTCGGTTCAACACGTGTACAAGAAACGAAGGCCAGAAACATTGTGAGCGAACTGAGTTACCTTGTCTTACGTACAATCTATTAAAGAATTCAGACGTTTGGTCTGTTTGTATATGGGAATTTCCCAGATGGAATTGTCCAACTCCAGATGTCACTATCGATTAAACAGCATGACTGTAAATTTTGATTGCATTTCATGCCAGTTGAGTTCGTTTATGAATCAGCAACTGTGCTCGGGCATTTGCTATTGCACAAATCTTTTTTGATAAACATTGGCCGCACCCTTTGGCATATGAGAGTATGAATATTGATATTAGTACCTGTTTGCATTAAATCTAAAGTGATTTTGCACACATAATTTTGAACTATTCCTTACCACACACACATATTTATATATTAAATATATATATATATATATATATATATATATATATATATATATATATATATATATATATATATATATATATATATATATATATATATATATATATATATATATATATATATATATATATATATATATATATATATATATATATAGAATAAACCACAAATATACTATCCTTTAAGTAAACGTTTCGATCAGAATCTTCATCAGTACTCTTCATCAGAGTACTGATGAAGATTCTGATCGAAACGTTTACTTAAAGGATAGTATATTTGTGGTTTATTCTATTTATGTAATTTATATACGTTGTGGATGCGGCTTAGGTTTAGTTTGTATATATATATATATATATATATATATATATATATATATATATATATATATATATATATATATATATATATATATATATATATATATATATATATATATATATATATATATATAAACTGATTCTAAGCAGCATCCACTTAGTATATAAAATGCATTAAAAAGAATAAACCAAAACTACAGTCGTCTGTATGTATACGTTTCGATTAATATCTTCATAAGTACTGAGTACTGATAAAGATTTTAATCGAAACGCATACATATAGACGAGTGTATTTTGGATTTACGAGAGTTGAAGATTTTGATTAGACTACAAGAGTTGAATGTTGCTTTATCTGAGACCTTTAGCATATGATTCCCAAGGCTATATGTGCTGTCTGAGGAAAGAGTGGGTCAAGTTCGGCTGGTAAGCTGTCTATCGTTATTTCAAAGTATTGGTAATTCTATTCTGAAACCTAGTACAACTGGTATACATTGGAATACAGAGGTTAAAGGTGAGAAGAAACAGGAAACATTACTTCAAGATATTTATAATAACAGGTCAAAGAGGCAAAATTTAAGTGATAGATCAAACCATACGGTTTCTGGCAAACTATATTAAAAGCAGGCCAAAGTTCAGAATGTTGACCTGAGAAAAGCCAACTTGGCAACCTTGCATTCCACAAAACTCTTCTCCAGCTTATTTTAGCAAAATATTTTAGCTTTCTTGCACTCTTGACATATTCCTTCCTCCAGGAAATTTGCCCACACTTTCCCTATACCTAAATTGGGGAACGTTTAAAGCATCTAGCGATCGCCTTGTTGCAATCATTCCACATGTCTCTAAAACTTTGGAGACAATTACCACAATACAACTGTTTACCATCCTTGCAACAATATATGTTCTAATCTCCAAATTAGTATATTGACAAGTAAAATCTACCGATACACTTCTATCTTATGCTATTCATGTTTAGTCCTCTAACTCTTGAATTCCATGACGAGAGCATAGCTATTGCTGTTCACATCTCCAAAGGTTTTGATCACAGCTAGCACAAGGACCTTAATGCTAAACTGCTTAGGTTTGAGCTCTACCACACGCTCATGGCTTTTCATCTGACTCTCATTCAATTAGTGGTGGCTCACCTCAGGGATCTGTTATCTCTTCTACGCTACTCATTCTCTTCATACATGGTCTACTGTCGTCTGCATCTTCTGGTATTCATTCTTTTGCTGGACATACTTACCTATGCTCATCCTTTTCATCTCATCATAACACTATATCGGTTGTAATATCTAATTCTATACAAATACTACAGCCATACTTTTCACTAATGGTATGAAAAATTCAAAGAAGTGGGAGTAAAAACAACCTGTTTCTTCTAGTCTAGCATGGAAATTATGCATTCATTCCATGCAACTAACTTTTAATTAAACCCAAATTGATCTTCTTTAAAATAACTGTTTCTATGTCTGAGGTCGTGCTCCTGCTTCCTCTCTCTGTCCTTGCGACAAAGTTCAAACAATGCCATCATTCTCATCGACAATCTGAGGTTCTACAAATATCTTTAGTCTCCTTCTCACCTACGCGTGATTGAAGACGTTGCGATCTTTTATTGATATTTTCAGGGGCACTGTTCCCAGGAAATCAGGAATACTATACCTGATCTACTGAGGCGTGTCATAACCAGCAGAAGATCTACCTACCCTTTCAAAATCTTTTCAAATCTCCCAACACAACCCATGACATCTATACCAAAAATCGCGAGTCACACCTAAGACTTGATCTAAATTCTAAAACTTGCTCCAATCTCTCTCTTTACTTAACCTCACTATGTCTTTTCCTAGGTTTACTTCACGTCCCCAGACTTTACTCCATCAACAAAGGATCGGTGGATTCCCATGATATATAGCAAATTTACACACTCAGTTGATTAATTCACTTAAACATCTTTCGCTACTAGAATCTCACTTATTTAACTTTCTATATGAAGTCTCAGCCAACTATCATGGTCCTACTACCTGCACGTGCAAAAATCAAATCATTTTTTAATGTAAAGAGCTTAGATAAAAGTTATCTTTGGAGAATAAGCAGACAACTCATAGCAAACAAGAGCCGCCAAGTAGAACAGAGTTCAAAGTCTATAATATCGGTCAAGCGAAAGAGCTCGAAAATGTATTTTAAGTATTGAAGGTCGCGTTCGGGAATACTTATATCAAAATTTCACAGATTCGGTACGATATCTACAAGCAATACCAAAGTACCAGAGCAGTAGCTACCTTCTTACTTTTATTGTTATGAGCTTGATTCATTTATTCATACACGATCCAAATCAGACAGGGTAGATAGAGACATATATCGTACGACGAAGCATTTGGGAGGAGAGCTATCTTTTGCATTGTTCCAGGATATTTACGCGTACAGTAAGCGTAGATCTATCCTGTACCTGGCTGTATATTTTGGTTCACCTTTCGGTCGTTATCCGATATTTCATACTCTGGCGGGTGTCAGGTGAAAAAAGTATTTTCAGTATGCTAGAGAATGATTCCACTTTTTCCAGCAATAGTAAAATTCCGCAGTACCAGTAGGCTAATCATTTACGTATACGTTAGCACATTGAATACATGATTCGCGACTGTACACGTTTTTCGCATAAGAAACAAACTTTCTCCCTTCAGCCTGAATGTTTCTTAATATTTTATCAAATTCAGCCTTACATGTTTCTTAAGTGATTCCAAAAATTCCTGAAATTTCCTATAACAACAAGACAACTGTGAAACGAGAAATAGACATTTTAGTTAAAAAGATTGAGAGACGGGTGTTGTTTGTATTTTGTTTCCAGTTAGATAAAAAATTTTCACGCAGAAACAGATTTTTCAAGTATACTTTGAAAACTCAGCGTGCCTGTGTTTCTTAATGTTTGCCTGATTTGAGTCTCACGTTTCTTATATACTTGTTTCATGCAAGAGAAACTTACATTCATCTAATTGAAAGAGAATTCTTATAAAGCAAACCTGTAAGAAACCTAGTAAATACACGTCTTTTTATAAAAAAACAAGTTTATAAGAAAGATAGTGCTAGACGCCCTAACATTTAAGAAACTTTTTGAACTACAAGGAAAGAGTTCAGAATCTTTAGAACTTTCTGTCCTCTCCTTCGCAGTTTCGGCACCACCTCTTTCCTCCACTGATTTAACAAGCCTCTACTATAGTACGTATTATGCGCTAAGCCTGATCAGCACTACAAAAATGAATGTTTTCCGTTCTATTTTCGTTTCCAATGCAATTTTTCCATTAAATTAAGAGACTTTCAAGAAACATTAAGAAACAATGGCTAAGAATTAAGAAACTTTTACTACCAGGCGTTGAGCCAGGTTTCGTGTTAAAAAAACGTGTATGGCCTTGACTTACTCAAGGATTCAAAATGTAATGACTCCTATGTGCCAGATCCAATGGAAGAATTTAGCTTTTTAATTAAGTAACAATAAAATTAAGCATTGGGCTTTCTTTTACAAAGCTGTTAAATTTGTATTACATGTAAGACTATATTCAAATGGCTCATGGTTGTCAGAATCAAATTGGTGAACTTTACCATTTCCTTTTGAACCAGCAAACAACAAGGTGTTTGAAGATAGTTTCGCACAGAAAAAACAAAGTGCAGCCACACCAAAGATCCTTTTCAACCAAGTAGGCCTAGAAAGGCGGTGAAGTCTCTTTCTCACAGCCATGGTGTCAGTATCAGTGATTTCTTATGGAATTGTGTGAATCTCTGTCTGCAGTGCCATAGTTGAAGAGAAGAAGTGACGCCTTGGGCTACTGTGACAACAATATCTTTGCGAAAACTCTCAGGATTGAGAGGTCCGATGTTCGCCGATGATTGGTAATGTCTGTCAGCTCAACTACAAGATAATTTGTTCTATATGATAATTACTTTCCAATGGTTTATCCTTGTATCTGCCTAAACGCTTGAAAAACTGCATGATTATCAGAAACACGTAATTACCCCTAGAGAACTATGATAGAACAATAGCTTGTTGTTTGAATAATTGCTCACAAGTGAACTAGTATCACATTAGGCATTGTAGTTGTCCTTCTACTGGGCAACATTTTACGACCGTTCCGAATATGCTGCACTTGGGAGGAGGGTATGAAAGTAAAATCTAATGAAGACACGGGCGTCGCATCCAGTAGCTGGGCTTGGTTTCTGACAACACTGAGGGCAGGGAGGCGATCGTCCTAATTAAGATACACAAGCATTTCTCAAAGTCTCAGAGGCTCAGAAAACCACCTGAAAAAGTTTTGCTCTCAGGTGCTTTTAGCTAACTTATAGAAAATACATGAGGACATGGCCGAGTGGTAAAAGCACTTGACTGCTGAGCGGAACATCGATGATTTAAGGATAACCCTTAGGTCATAGTGTGGATGGCCACTTATTTGTACCTCTGGATCCACGCCTGTGGATTGTACCTCTGAAATATGGTGTGTGTGCATATCAAAGGTAGTTTTATTAACTTAGTTTGTTCCTGTCTGCCTAAAGTACTTAGAGCTTTGTCTTAACTTAAAGAGCATTGAACTAATATTAATATTCATATTAATAGTGAAATAATATTAATATTTAATTAATATTAAGCACTTTGAATAAACAACCTAAACGTGAGTATTTCTCTGAAAAATCACGCAATTTCAAGGGGACTTAAATAGAACTTGGAAAGCCATCAACCAAGCTATTAACAAAAGGTAGAACACTACTGTTGTGCCTAATCTTTCTGTAGAAGGCCAAACAGTTAAGGGTAACAAAGGAATTGTATCATTAATGAGTGAGTACTTCTGCAGCATAGGGAGTAAGCTTAGCGAAAAATCCCAAACAAAGCAAACCCATTCTTACGCGACGAATACCCTTTCCAAAATCTTGTGGTGAGTTTCTCTTTCACTGCTATCATGAAAGATTATCATCAACATTGAATAACATGAGAACTGCGTATGGATCAGGACATGATGGCATTGCCAACTTTTACCTAAAGATTGCAATGCCAGTTGTCAGCAAGTCATTATGTGATCTTTTCAATAAATCATTGTTTGCAGGAAAATTTCCGGATGACTGGAAAATTGCTCGTATTGCACCTATTTTCAAAAATTGTGCAAAGGCTGAAAAGTCCAACTATAGGCCTATATCAGCTCTTCCTTTCCTAACTAGGCTATTTGAGAAGTTAATATTCAATCAGCTTTATATGTATCTGGATGCTAATGAATTACTATACTAACATCAGTCTGGTTTTCGACTCTTATACTCTGTTACTGCAGCTCTTTTGGCGAGCACCAATGATTGGTACTTGAATATGGATAAAGGGAAATAATTGGTCTAATATTATTGACTTAAGGAACGTTTTCGGCACAGTTCATCATGCAATCCTACTCAAAAAATTGAAAATGTATGGAGTAAATGGTCTTGAACATGACTGGTTCATATCCTATTTGGATAACCGCAGACACTTCTGCAAGATAAATGGCTCTTCCTCACAGTTGATGGAAAAAACCAGTGGGGTTCCTCAAGGCTCTTGCCTTGGTCCAATTTTATAACTGATCACGTACCTAGTTTCATTTATTCTGTTTTCTTTTCATTTTCATTGTAGTTAGCTTTTTTCGTGTACTTAGTGTAATTAGTGTAAAAACAGGACAGGTTTGAAAATCAATTCTTTTTTGTAACCTCTACCCCGTATAAATAATTTTTAAATGAAATGAAATGAAATGAAATAATATTACTGATCTTCCGTTTTCCCTGCAGAATCAATTGTCAGCAAGTATACTGATGATACGGCCATTTACTCTCTTCTGAAGACATTGATAAACTACAAAATGGCCTAAACTTAGATCTATTGAAGCTGTAGGATTGGCTGCATGCAAATAAACTTTCTTTGAACGTTGTAAAGACACAGTCAAGTGTTATAGGCTCTGTTTCAAACATTCATAAAATCGAAAGCCAGCCTGATGCTCAATCATATTTTTCAATAGGTGAACAGGAAAATGAACTGATTACCAATGTAAGGCACTTAGAAGCTCAGTTAGGCAGTTGGGACAAATGGGACAAACACATTGATTCCATTAAGACCAAAGCAAATTCAGCCCTAGGACTTTTTAAGTATTCTAAGAAATATCTACCTCCTGATATACTCAACAAAATATACAGAGGGATTTTTGAGCCCCATTTGAGACATTATTGTTCGATCTGCGATTGCTGTAGAGAATCAAACACTAGCGCATTGCAGAAAATCCAAAATAGAACAGCTAGAATTCTAACTAGCAATCCTTACTATGTACCAGCAGCTCCAATAATACTGTACAGGAGCTTGGCTGATCAACTATTAGCGATCTTATCGGAAAAGAGACAGCCACGATAACATATAAATCCTTAAATTCGCTTGCTCCAGACTACTTAAAGAAAATTGTTCTTAAAGTGTTCTGATACTAGAGAGCGGATTTTACACTCATCAGGCACTGATCTTAGGATATCACTTCTAAAAACGATCAATGGCAAAAAGGCTTTTTCATATCGAGGTGCCAAAATATGGAATGGTCTAGAAATGCAAGCTAAAAAGGCAGTCTCCCTAAAAAGCTTCAAAGACCAGCTCTAGACAGGGACGGTTTTTATTTAATTTATCTCTTTATTTTGTAAATTGGATATGCAGATTAGGCATGTATACTTACTTTATAGTTAATTATAGGGTTTATTAATTTTGGTACAGGTCCGATTGAAAAACATTTTGCATGAGCCTTGTAAACCTGTATAAATATTTTAAAATGAAAATGAAATAAAAAATCATAGAAGCACTTTAAATTCCAAGTATTTGAGAGCACCTGAAACAGTGGAAGACTGGGAAAAAGTGGCAAAAAGATCTGAGGTGGAATGAGATTTTCCGTACTGTCTTGTTGCACATGATGACAAACATTGAATGTCCCGAAGGAGGAACATCCCCGATACTTACGATGATATGGAAACCAGGCTTTAACGCACATACTTAAGCCTGGTATTCATATAGTCGTTGAGGGTCGTTGACGGTCTTCCCAAAAACTGAGACTGTCAACGACCCACAACGAACATGCAAAAGCAGATTTATGCTAATGAAAGGTAGTTGACATTCATTCGAGATAGCTTGAACTTTCGTGGGAAATAGAAATATGTTCGAATTATTGGGTGTCAGAGTTATGGAGGAGCAGTACTGTGTTTCTATAGGAAAACTAAACGAGAGAATGTTCGAGTTATCGGGGAGTCAAGTTATCGAATGTCAAAACGTCAATCTAGCATATGTATCAAGGTACTTGGCTTTTTGGGAAGTGTTCTAATGTTCAAATTTTTTCCTAACACCAAACTATGTTCAAATTCCTTTTTAACACCAAAATATGTTCAAATTATTTGATAAACTGCAGTGGTTGCAAGAAAGAACACCTGGGCCAAACATCCAATTTACGCGCTAGGGTGCGTATTCACAAGCAACAAATTCTCAACCCAAACCTACGAACACTTAATGTCAGCAAACATATAGCTCACTGTTCATTTGGCAAGCCTATACCTTTCACAATCACCCCATTCCTGACATTTGAACGAAACGATACAATAGAAAGGGAAGAGAACGAAAATTATTTCGTTGATAAATACCAACTAGACCTAAACCGAGACTAATCTCGCTACAGTGTTAATGTCGATGCCCAGTACTTACAATTAATTTAACGTCATATTGTTATACTTTAAAACTATAAATTAAGCTCAATTTTTATAAATGACAATTCGCTGAAGATTCCGCGTAACAGATGAAACCGGTACGAACAAAACACAGTGGTTTTCATTTTCTGTTATATATATATATATATATATATATATATATATATATATATATATATATATATATATATATATATATATATATATATATATATATATATATATATATATATATATATATATATATATATATATATATATATATTAGTGCAAAGCCGCATTCGCTAAGAATAAAAACATTATAAAATGGTATTTAATAATTTATGCTTTCTTCTGTTGCAGACTTTTCCATTATATCTTCATCAGTATTTATGAAGATATAATCAAAATGTCTTCAACAGAAAAATTACATAGTTTTGAATTTCTCTCTCTCATATTTATCGATAATTTTATATCTGGGAATGCATTGACAGCAAAAAGTTGCTGCGAATAAAAGTTCCTCGAAAATACTTCACCTAAAAAGTTTTTCAATTTATCTTCCAAAAATAGGATGATAACCTCTCGGGCATTCGAAAGTGTGTTGTATCAAAGTCAAGCTTTTCAAAACCTTTTCATCTGCCCCATAATATGCAATGGATTTAAAAGAGACTGAACTGGAAAAAGAGGGTGGTTTCAAAAAGGCCATTTGTACTCGTTTTCCATTATAATTCTTAAAATAAAGTCTAAACTTTCAATGCACGAATGAGATAAAAAAGCAAACATTCATCTCCCTCATCGAGTCCCTCATTATCTCAAACACGCAGCATCTCAAACATATCTTAGACAAAAATTCCCTCATTATCCATAATGTCTCTCTACTTATCCTTAATGGATCGAGTTCTCAGAAGATAATTAACAGTAATAAACAATTAGTTTGAGTTTGACAAACTTTGGGATCTATCGTAATTTCCAACGAATGATGTGTTGGACTACTTTTTGTCCGACAGTTTCTCACGCGGAAACATTTCGTTTTTAATATATGCTCTTTAGTGTATTGCCAATTTACTTTAAGGTCTTTTTCTTCCTTTCTACACATTGAGCGATTATCTATATATAATAATGATACTTAAGGTACTCCAATGAATGAAGTGTCTGAACCATCTTACTAAGTAGTTAAAGGGCTTGATTATAAGTTTTTTCCAGTTCCCACGAACCGCCAACACACATGGTTTAAGTTTCGCACTTGCAGCTAGTTGTTGAACATGAGAATTATAAATATCAAAATAAATGCTTACTCTCGATTTTTTATCAGGCATTACATAGTTTACTGCTGCCATAGAGGAACAAAGGCTCCATCTTTGCAGGACTGCACCGTACAGCTTGTGTTGTCCTCCTATCTCTTCTGGTGATTGTTAAAAGTACCTGCTTTGTCGAGCCAAATTCATAGTTATTAATTATGTGAAGCTTTCAATTATTTACATGTATATTTAAGAAGCTTTATTACAACCAAGATGTCTGGGCATTGACCTACAGATATATAGCAATCTTCGCCTTAGGAAGCACGGACCAGTTTTAAAGAAATGGAAAAAATGGTGTTTGCATCATTTCATTACATTGATGTCTGTCAATAAGACAATTCAAATGCAACCAACGACCTTTCTGTCTTTTTGTGAAATGGAATAGTGTCAAGAGTGGGAATCCTATCAATTATCAATTAATCAAAAAGACGCCCAAACCTATTTCTTTTATAGCTTGCAAGGAAAGTTATGAGAGAAATAATCTGCTCAATTTTCAACATTCTGACCTGCATTGCAGCAGACCACAATGACTTGCGACAAAGCCATTTTAATGAGCATGAAGAAGAACGTTATCTATCTAGTCGAACTTTAATCAGTAAATAATTGAGGCTTTACGACTTCCTCTAGTATTCTAAAACATTTGATAATTTGTATCTTCAGTCGATAAGCTTTCTTTAATTCAGTAGAACAATTGCCTAATTCAGTAAAAATCAAGTAATATTCCTCATTCCAAACAAGGAAATTTTGGTAAATCATAAAAAACCGATTGTATCGCCTACCCTCTCCTCAGCAGACCTCTTCAGGAATTTTCCTTTGTCAGGAATTATTGTACATGAGCAGCACAATTAGGGGCGTGGGACATTCAACATAGAATTTTCTCTAGATTTTACAGCCTTGCTTTTTACAGTGCAAGAACATCAACGGGACATTGTTTGACAGTAACGCGAAAAGGAAGCAAAACATAGTTTGACTCAAGAGCAGTATTATGGAGACAATTAAAAATTAACTTTTAAAACAATCTGAACCAAAAGGACACTTGCTAGTGAAGAACCATGAGCCAACTAGTTGAGTCTATCTCTCCTAATAGAAGTCTTAGTCACTGTTAATCCTTACTTACAAAAGACTTGAATGAAATTTGGTACTACAAGTGGTCTGTAAACAGCTCGCTAGTTGTGGGCTTGCATCCCCCCCCCCCTGAAAAACGAGATGATAGCAAGAGACACGATCAGAACCCATCCGGAAGATTTGACACAGAAATGAATTTGTTGGGAAAACCCTTGTAGTCGCAGTATCACTATGAATATTGTTATTTCAAAAAACTGATTTATCGCATATTGTTTTACGTATTGTAGAATAGGCAATTCCTCGTTGCTCTATATGCTTAGCGTGGCATGCGTAATAGCCTCAACTTGGTGTAGAGACAACGAAATGATTCAGATTTACGACTTTTCTCGACTATTCTTTGACTTCTCTAACAATTGTATTAGGAGCCAACTAATGTTGGATTTCATTGGCTTGAATACTTGTTTTTCTTATTCTTGATTGGTTATCTAAGTTTTTAATTCCTGTTGTTAACGTATATAATATCCTTCGTTGTAAGTTGAGTTTAGAGGCTACATTAAACAAGCCTATCGCGACGGCATAGACTTGTAATGATGCACAAGGGCATATAGTGATCAGAAAACTGTCTTATTTGTGTTTCTCTACGAATCAGCAAGAAGATACCTTCCGATTCTCTACAGAGATAATTGATTACCCTTATGTGGAACATTTGGCGCAATTAGGCAGGACTCCTTCAAAATGACAGTTAGTTTACTTTAGAATGCAAAAATAATTCACATTCTAATGAGATTAATTGTTCTAAATAAAGCACGACGGGCATACCAAAATTAGTCATAGTGAATTGACCGAATACGACCACCTCTCATTAAGTAATGCCGCTAAGATTTGTGATTGTTCATTGGTTATCCTTACAATTATCCCATCATACAAACAAAAAACCTAGCTAGCATTCCCAACAGTTAGATATTCTTGTCGCATTTAGTCTATTTAAGCTCCTAGTTCACTTATTCTCACTCTCTGTTGATGATAGCTCATGCATGAGTCGAAATGTTTAAATCTGCTAATGATTATCTCATCCAAATCTATGTCATCTTAGCTTAATTCTATTCTAATAAACATCCAAAAAAGGAAATTTACCAACACCTTTAAGGACAAAGAAATATTTCTGTGTTTTGTTGTAATCATGTCAATGTTTCCAAAAATACACATTTGTGATACCCACTGAAGAGCAGCCAGCTGCAAACCAGTCTGAACTTTGCTGCATTGGACGTGGAATTTAAACTTGTTGGATAGCTGTATGAGTTATCAAATGTTATTTGCGGGACGTATTGACCAGGGAGTGTGGGTGTGTCACACCTCTCCCCGCAGATTTTTTGAGTTTGTTATGATTTAGGTAAAATTAGGTCGTTACATCATTAAATTTCAGGTACTTTTGGAAGACTTGAAGGCTTCATGCCCCCAACCAAAGGGTTCTGGTTATAACTTCCTTGGTGAAACTCATATCAATATAGCAAGACTCATTATTAATTAATTACTGTATTCAACCTAATAGAAAATCCCAGCTCAAACTCTAGTCAAATCTCCATGGCATTCATTCAGAGCCGTTGTTTGTAGACATTCACAGATTAACTATTGAAAATATTCACACTCTCCTGCTGTATTGCTGACTTTTTCAGTGGCAGTTAGGTAACAGGGGATACTGATAGCAATAATTTTATTCTATTTGTAGTGCAAAGCGGAGAAATTATCAACTTTAAACTTAAAGCTATCCAGATAAATCCTAAGAGTGTCATGAATAGATAGACTAAGCAAAGAAAATAGTACTGGAAAAAGGCGGTGATACATTGAAGATTGATAAAATGATTACAAAGGATCGAATGTCATTTCTGTGTCATATTTGCAGATAGGAACTCTTGAGCTCTTGGTCAGTACAGGGAAATTTGACGGAGAGACAGCCCGTGGCTGCCAGGGACAAGGCTATATTGCCAGCATGAAAAGGCGAGCGGAACTTTCTTGTAGAGATAAAAACAGTATACAAAATACAAAGGACAGAGAACTTAGGGGCAGCATGATCGGCGTCGATGTCGGTAGACATGACAAATAGATACAAAGATAGTGCAATGCACCTCGCAAAAACCTCATCTTCTTCTAAAATATACCTGTCAAGCAATGAATGGGTAGGCCATGCCAGTAGTGTGCCTAAGGACTTATGAGTGGGGGTATGGAAAAGAAATTCACCGACAGATTCGAAAAAGTTACGATAATTACTGAAAAGCCAAAAACATTATGTCAACTTCTACCGACAGACAAGCTAGCAAAAGATTACTGACGGCTTCTGCAAAAGAGCGAGGTGTGTGACGCCCCCACACGTCTTAATTCAGTGCACCCCTGCTCCATACATTCATGCAGGGAGTTAACTTTTTGATGAAGACCTGTACTAGTTAATGATTCCTCTGTATTGATAAGCATGATTCAGCTTCTAGCAGTAGTTAAGAAATTTTAGTACCATACCTTCTCCAATTAACACCTTACCTATTTTAAACCCTCCTCTACAAAAGATCACTGACGCAATTTTAAAAGTAACATCTAAAAGCCGCCCTCTATTAAAGACCCTGTTCTCATGAACATCCCCTCGAATGTCATCTCTTAAGCAGCACCGTTTGGAATATTGTATAACTCCATAAAAAATAAACTTCAAAAAGTCTTGAACATGCTTATTAGTTGGAAAAAATCAAACAAAAAACCTGGCCATGAAAAAGATACGAGTTGAAGATGAAAAATGATGATACGTTAATTCCGTGTTTTAAAAATGGCCAAACCTGCTCAACTTGTATTTTGTTCCTAGAAAACGTAATCGTTTTTCCAATGTACTAGACGAGGGTGGTTATCTACTTGAACGCTGTAAATTCCTCGCTCAGGGACTGAAGCACGTTTTGGATAATGGGGACCAATCATGGCCACAAGAGGTAGTAACTTCTCAGCAGTTCGGCATATGCTCTCTCAGGAGTCAGCGAAGTAAAGGCCTTCTAGATTCACTGAAGCGGCCCATTTCCACATAAATTAAAACATCAGATGCTGTAGGTAGGTTTTTGGGTCGCACTATCTTCAGGAATCAGAGATGAGCACAAAACAGCTTCCTTAGTACCAGATATAACCTCTGTTGCATTCTAGGCTATTACTATATCATGAAGTGATTTCCTTGAACCTAGCAGCATATCATCGGCTAGCCATCATTAATTCCTAGAATCAGCCAACTTTATTTGCCGACTTTTAGAGCCATGATGCTCTGCCTTTGACTTGCTTTTTTTCAATGTAATTTCAAGTCCAGAACGACATGCTCTTGGATTATATTTAAGCATTGTAAACTACAAAACTTGACTACAAGTTGTACACGTAAGACTACACTGTACTAAATGGTCTACATGGGTCTTTTAGCTTGTCTTGAATAGGATGAGTTCAAACATCCTCAAGACTTGCTTAAGCATGTTGTATGTAAGCTCTAAGTACATACGGCTTGTCGTCACACTCCGTTATTTAGAAAGCTTCCCAAATTAAGGACAGAAGCTTAGAGAAACATCACTATGAGCACGGGGAACATATCTTATTCCCCACGACAAGAATCGAGGATAGGTTTTCCTTACTTTTGGCACTTTTGTTGCTGGTTCCGCGTATCTTGATCCTTTACAACACATAATTTCACAGATAGAAGTATTCTAGAAATATCGTTGCTGTGGAACTTCAGCTGTTGCAATTTCTGTTAACTACGGTTGCAAATTACTCGCTTCAAGCCAGAGAGGACTAACTATCAAGCGAAGATTTGTTCAGCAAATTAATATTGAAACTACTTATGCCTATCTACACAAATTATTCAAATCATCAGGACACACAGCTATGTTATTGCCCTTCACATTCCCATAGGGACTAGATGTACACGCTTTCCTTTAATAAGGAACCACTATATAAGGAACCTACATGTAGAATGCCGAAATATCTAAAGAACTTATACTACTAAAGGAAAATTTCCTAAGGAACTTTTCAATTTGACCAATTTTTATAACACCAGATAATCAAGAATTAGGGAGCTGGTTCCATTAATTTACAGCAAAAGTCCTCATAGAGTGTTTACTATGCTTGCGCTAAGTTCTTCATTTTTCATTGATCATACGTTACTGCCAAAATTAAAGGTAAAGTTCTAGATGGCCCCTTTCAACGTTTTACACGTGTCTGTACGATTTTATGGCACTAATCGTACACTGAAAATTAAGGAACTTTTAGTACTACAATTTGATCATTGAAGGTCCAAAAATAAGGAACTTTTGGAACCAGGCCTTGAGCTAGGCTCCTTATAAAGTAATAAGCGTGTATCAGGCTTATATAGTAAAGGAAAAAAATATATTTAATCTTTGAATTTAGCGAAATAGTAAAAATCTGCTGCAAAGAGATAGGTATTGTGTAGAAAAAGATATCTCCTATTTACTATTGAACACTTTCTTCAATTACATATCCACAGTTTCGATCTCCAAGTCCATAAAGTGAATCAGGCCCAAACTTAATTTAGATCTTTGCTCCTGTACTAGACAATAGCACCATCCAGGTACAAATATAATATAACATGGTATAGAAGAAGTAAGTTTGATATCTGAGTAGCTAGATTAATTTTCAATATCTCTTTATCAGTAATATCAGAGAAAACTGCAATGCCATATTACCAAACAAGGTTGATGGTATATTGGAAATTTCAATATCGTAGATAAACTCCTTGACCTAATGATACGTCTTAGCCTAACTACATGGTCTATTTTGGGAGAAAATATTTGCAAATTGATGGAAAGCAGGTTCCAGCTAAGATGGTTGCACTCAAGCATATCAAATATCAGGTTCTGCACAAACAATCAATGTATTACAGGTCAATAACTCCATTAAATCCTCATGGACAACGCGGAGCGTAGAAAAAAGCACATACGCGTAATATAGCGTATAAAGAACGAAAAAAAGCATAAGATAACATACCTTAGTCAGACAGTTGTTAAGACCCATCCATAGAAAAGTGCACCAGGACTTTCTGAAGGCTAGTCAATTTCTCGAGATGTTGGCCTACCAACATTTGACACTGAACAATTAAGGATCGAATACTGTGGCAGAAGAAATTACTGGTGGCTCCACTTAGCATACGTGATGTTGGTTTGCCGGCGTGAATGCAGTTCGTGGCCGTTGACATCTACATCAGTAGAAATGCGTCTAGCATTAATAAATTATGAAGAATAGAAAGATAGGGATTAAACAACAGAACAGAAGGTAGGCAAGGCAGAAATGTGGTTAGCCAAGCTAAGCAACAAGCTCTATTTTGAAAACCTGAATCAAAAAACATCCAATTACTTCACGGGTCAGATAGGCCTGAATTAGTTGCTACTGCGTAGGGATGGATATTTCAATAAATAAAGAACCTGCTCGACAATTTATCACAAGGCCTGTTGCAGGCCCATAGTCAGCTTGAATTCAAAGGGGGGGCCACAGCCAATATATATTATACATATATCTATATAATTCGTGTCTTTAGGGGAGGCACAGAGTCAAATCTCACAAGTCTAGGAGGGCCTTGCCCCCAGGTCCCCCCTTGGCTACGGCCCTGGCCTGTTACTTTTGGCTAACTCTGGTAGGAAAAAATAAGGTGTATCTGTGTTCATAAAACGAAGTAAACTACTAGATGTATCAGTGTTCAAAAAACGAAGTAAACTACTTTAGCTTTGATAATACATTTTATTTGCTTGTGCACTGCAATCAACTATGTCTAGCAAGTCATATTGGGTTATACGAAGTATGACTGGTAGTTCTAAATAGAACTTGTAGGGCTTTCACCCACTCGTGCTGATTTCCATCATTTCCCATTGCAAAAGGTTACTGAACATTTTAATCTGATGGACTAGTGGGATCTTTATAACGTATTGATAACACAGTTATCCTACTTGTATCGTGTAAATTCCACACAACACGCACCTTTCAGTCTTACTGCTCTTCGACCTCTGTAACGACTAATAATTATTACAAAGACATATGCAATGCATATTATCTGGATTTAATTAATCAACATTATGAGCATGAAACAGAAAACGCATTATATTGATACAGTAACAGAAATGACAATACAAACAACAAGGCAGACCTTGATTTAAAGTACAAATGCCCACTTCTCGTTATACCGGTCATATCCTAGAGCTTTAAAACCATTATGACCTTGAAAAGTTCCCCTCCAATGCGTTTTAGTCCCTGGATTATTGTATTGGAAATAAATTCCCTTGCCTTTGAATGGTGATGTAAATGCTAGAAGATTTGATTGTGAAGGTGCATCAAAGTTGATTTCCCAAGTTAGTTATTCTGCATAGCAATTTTTTATAGCACAGGAAATGGCCATCACAATTAGTTCAAGATTTTCTTTCGCTATTATCTTCGAATTCTCATTAAATGCCAGATGTGCAGATATTTAATTGAGTAATCTTAAGGCTTCAATTCCTCAACAAAGGACATTTTCATTGCTTCTTTCAACGACTTTTCCGCTGAATTACATGCAGCAGTTCGCAACAACATTAACCTAAACATGCCCAGTTTACCCTTAACGCTTAAATTAATTTCAATAGGCTTTTGACATATACTTTTCGGGCAAAGAATCTTCCGAGGAAAAAGATTGAGAAGCTTTAATGATGTAGTGATAATAGCTTGTTTCTTGGCAAAAAATGAAAACAAATGGCTGAGGGAAGTCTTGTAGAACGAATGCTGCAAGGAGCAAATCTCTTTGAAGACACAGGCTGATGCAATGTTAAATGAGTATGGAAAAAGGGGGTAAATTTGGGAAATGGGCATATTGAAATCAAAGGTTGGGAAACTGGAGGATTTCATGCAGAAAACTGAAAGTGATAGTCAATGTTGTAGCAAAGGAGAAAATCGAAGTGCAAGAAAATGCAGAGTGAACTAAGTCAACTCCGCATAATTCGGACCACATGGGACTGGCTGATTTTGTCCAGAATACAGAAAATCCAGATTACGTAAAAACTTTTCACTGATACTGTTCATTTACACATGACCCCCGTACAATGTCTGTTGTTGTTCGGGGGTCACTCCCAGGGTTGTTGAGCATATAGAGCGGTAGGGATCGGATCCCCCCGGGATGCCGCATATGAAAAATATATGCGTTTCTATAAGAAACCGGACTGAAGGCCTAGTATTAAAAGTTTCTTAATTCCTGACCACATTTTAGTTCTAAAAGTTTCTTAAAAGTTTCTTAATTTAGTGATAAAAATTGTAGTGAAAACGAAAACAAAACGCTACAAACATTGTCTTTTGTAATGCCCATATTTTGTTTACTTATATTTCAACAAAACTTTATATAAGCAACAAAACCAATATTTTAAGACTTAGAGAGGAAATCTGTAATAGTTGTCTGATTTTTTTACGCAAGGACAGTCGTGCCTTGAACTCTTCTTATTTCTCGTGAAAGCTGATGCCTCGCTATTAAACTGCTCATCGGTCTTTGCCATTAAGAAGATCCAGTGGAAGGATCGTTGATCCGGACTATGATGAGTAACTAATATGTACTTGTACGAAATGGACCGAAATATGTTGTCCGATTTATGCATTTATCCGGATTAGGAGGTCAGGATAATGAGAATTAAATTTATTACACTTTAATAGGAACTAATTTGACTTAGCAATTCTGTGCGGAATACACAAAATCCGTATAAAACCGATCCGAATTATGCGAGGTTGACTGACTAACCAAAGTTACGAAGGAAGGGTATGGGTGGTTGGAATACAATACAAAGCCGAATACTACAGTAGGAGTAATGAGCAAGCAACAGCAAATGATAAAGATGAGAGCCTGGAAGATACGAGATGAGATAGTGATTCAGATAACTGCAGGCCACGCGGGGAGAAAAAAGAAACGTTACAACGTCAGGATGCAAATGGTTGGCTGCAACAGAAAACTTTCGAAGATACGATGTTCCAAGCGCATTCTGTTGCAGCTAACTTTTTAAATCCTGCCAGATTGTACTGTACAGTTTCTTGGTTTCCCTCCACATAGCCTGCAGCTATCTAAATCGGACGTGACAAATGTGTTAAAGATACTGGCAATAACATTGAGAAAGAGAGACTGGGTTGTCAGTGACAACAACGTTTGGTACAAGGAAGGATGGGAGAAAGGATACTTAATCATTTCATTTCATTTCATTTTACAATATTTATACAGGGTAAGTATTCAATGCACAAAGTGAAGTTGATTTACAATCTGTCCTATTAGAACAGAAAATAAACTACTAAATTACAATTTCAAAATAAAAATATGTATACAAAAGTATTGAAAGTAAAAGGAGGTGTGAGACAATGCTCAGGACTTGTTATTTTTCAGTGACGATTTGAATTGGGTGAAAGTATTTGCCATCTTACGTTCTCTGTTTAGATCATTCCAAAGTTTAGCTCCTCTATAAGAGAAGCATTTTTGGCCACATGCAGTTCTTAGAAGAGGTACAAAAAGGTCAGTGCTGGTATTACGAAGCTGTCTAGCGCTGGTTTCAGATAACCTTTGGAACAGTGCTGTAAGATACTCAGGCGCTTCATGGTTTATAGACCTATAGACCATTTTCAATGTTTCAGTCTCTATGAGATCGTTGACCGTTAGCCATTCCAACTGCTTGATAATGAAGCGGGAAAAATCGAATCGAACGAATCGAATGAAGCGGGAAAAAGTTTATTGTGGGATTGAGAACACCAAATGATTACACATTGCATAGCAAGGAGATCTGAGTCAACGTTGGGAAGCCTAGAGAGAAAAGAGTGATTCATTGTGGGTATGGCCTATCCAGGAGGGGAAAATCTGATAATCAAGCGAGTAGGAAAGATATCCACGATCATGTTCAGAGTTACATCAGAAATATTTGATTTAAGTCGCACCTACAATGGATGGCTGCTGTGATGGCGCAATCAAAGAATGTGAAAAGGACTTGAGCACACTGCTTGAAGAAAATATAGTTAATTGAATCGCGAACGACATGCAGAAGACAGTTGTAAAGGAAGGCAAAGCGACTTAAGGAAAGTTTTGTCTGGTCATAACATTATGTTAGCCAGTAGCCCTTCTCTTCAAGAATAGCTTCAAAAACGTATATATGGGAAGGGAGCTGTAAGGACCCATATGTTCTACTGTTTGCAAAATAGGGCGATGTATATCTTGTGCAAAAGACAATAACAGATTATTTTTACAAGATGATTCAAACAGCTATAAAACATTAGCTAGTATCCTGAGAAGTCCTATTCTAATTTTGACATAATCAACCGTATACATAGAAAATGAATGTAAACTAACATTAGCCAGCGGTGCAATTGCTAATTGAGCAATCGTGGGCCAACTAGTGGCGAATTGTAAAGGGAGAACTCTCTCGTTGGATGATTTTCCACGATAGGTTTCTTATAAGGAAGTAGTTTAAAGAAAGCAGTACTCGGCTGCTCAATACATTAAGAAGGTTCAGTGTTTGAGATCAAAGAAAAGCTGACAAGTTGATACACTCTAGAAATTTCAATTTATATCATCATCTCAAGCATGATATTATAATTTTTTTATTCCCATCATCTCTTTTGCTTAATCTGCATAGAATTCCTATGAAAACCTTTGTATTTCAGTGTTATCTTTGTGTAGTGCCTATCTGTCCGTGTAATACGGCAGTGGTACACAAAACTCGAATATTCTCGCGAGAAAAGTTTTAAGAAAGCTTCAGAATTGAAATCATGAAAACTTAAGAAATTTTCAGTGCTGGGCGACAAAGCTTTCTTATAAAAAAATGTGTGACGTGTAGTTTGTATATTACAAGATTCCCTGAGGTGCATTAGCATTGTTTGTCAAACTTTTCCATTGTTATTTAATTAAGATCTAAAGCTGCATCTTTCTGTGCTTGAGGAAATGTTTCAAAAAATGTTTCATCATGCTGGTAATGGGAAAAGCTGATTAAAATTCCATTTATGCTAGCATGTCTTGTCTTCGTTGTTCAATGGTTTCACCGGCTGTAGACAGCCAGCTCATCTTAGACAATATTTATATAAGATATCAATGCAAAAGCCATCGCTATACCGCAATATGAATTCAGTATCACATTTATCTCATATACTGGTCTAAACTCTCACACAGTGTTTCAACTTGATGTCTTAAAGGTGCTGGTGTTTCATAAAGTAGAAAATTGCGTTGCACATAAGTTTCGATATCATATCGATCATCCTCGCTCACGAACGTATTCATGCACGGATATGATTTATATCATACATAAATATTAATTTAATTATCAAAGTGAAAATCAACTAAGTAGAAGAAATTGAAAAAGAAATTTCCACAAAACTACCTACCACAAAATATATTGTCAGCATCATACAAAGCCATATCACTCCCTGTCTTCTTTGCACGCTTCGTAGCTAGCAGCTTTCACCTTTGGCTGCTGGATTGGTTTCAGGCTTGCCCTGCTTGGCTAGCGTCATGTTTATTCACAATGGAATTGCAGCTCTAGTTGAACCCAGAAAGCATTCCATACAAACTGTACGCCAAACATGCTCCAGGAAACATGCGTGCAACAAAAAGGCAACGCTGAAAAAAGTGCACGTCGAAAATCTTCCCGCTTAAGTACGTGAACTAACCTCTGGAGTGGAACTTAATGGGGACACCAACAAGTGGCTTGAACAATGATGCAATTTGCTACTGGGAAAGCAGCATCTGGACAGACCTTTGTCATTTGGGGAATACCCCCACGCCACGGGTTTTCAATCTTCTCGATATTATCCCCAAGAGTGTTTCGTGGACGTGTGCATTACTACCAAATCTCAAAGAGTAACTGTGTCATAAATAAAAACATGTTTTGGGGAAATCGCAGGTGGGACACTCGCAAACCTGCCCATTAAATGCTCATCAACTATTTCCTTCTATTGTTTCTTCCTCTAGTTGAAGTCTTAGTCATCATCAACAAATCGCGAATAGTTGGGTATTTACAACGGCCTCGCCTTCCTCAACTTTCTTTAAAAATTGGCATAACAGATTTTAAACATATCAAATAAGCATATCTTGTGACGCTTGGCATTTTGTCAAAGAACAATATTGTGCAAAATCAACTAAATACGACTAAAATTAAACAAAAACATATTTATTTCTATAGTTAACTTGTTTTCGGGGCTGGCTCCCTAGTTCATCCTCTAATCCAAAACCAATCGATCTTCTTCCTCTAAAGCTGCAGCAGCAGGCCTCTGTGATGCTGATTTCTGATCTTTTAAAACACAGGCGGCTTTACATTGCATTATAACTGCCAAATCCTGAAATAAGATAAACATTCATGATAGTCTACGAAAAGAAATGAGAGCAACATTTGTGGTCCTTTGCGTCAATGTGAACAAAATATATGAAATAATCTACGCGATGATAATTTGCAATCTATAATATGAGAGAATAGCCGCTAAAAGTTTGAGAGCTCTGATCGGGTATACTATCTCCCAAACCTAATTGATCGATCATCATGCAGGATTCTGACCACACATGCGTTCCACAGCAAACTTTAGGCCCATTTTGCATGATGATTGGTCAATTAGTTTGGGAGAAAATAGACCTGATCAGGGCTCTCAAACATTTGGTAGCTAGGCTCAATGTGAATAGTGATGAGGAAAGAGATACATCAAGTCATGAATGACATTTATAGGAGCAAGAATATACGTGAAAGCTTCAAAAACAATAAACAAATGCAAAAACAATAAACAAATGCAAAAACAATAAACAAATGCAAAAACAATAAACAAATGCAAAAACAATAAACAAGTGCAAAAAGCGTACTCTTATGTTATGACAAATAATTCGCCTGAAGAACTAAAACTGAATACAGAAAAATTAGTTGTCAAATGTTTGAGAACCCTGTCAGGTCTATCTGCTCCCAAACTAGTTAACCAATCATCATGTCGGATTCTGACCACACATGCTAAGACTAGGCCCGTTCTGCATGATGGTTGGTCAATTAGGTCGGGAGAAAATAGGCCTGATAGCGTTCGAAAACATATGGTGGCTTTGCTAGAACAATCTCGGTCTAATTTACCAGATATTAAAACAATGTCATATCAAATACGTTACCTTCCACATCTTCATTTGTTTCATTCTTGGCGCATGGTTGTCACGAATTGACTTTTGCTTTTCGCGGAGGGCCTACGCAATACTGATTATATTAGATAACGCTCAAAAAGAAACAACTGACAGATTCAGTCATAACATATGGTGGCGAATGATAAAAATTGAAATGTAAACTCCCAATAAAACAAAAAGTAGTGATGTCATGGACCAAGCCTCTCAAAAAGTGACATCATGGCGACGACGTTATAAAATTCACTTTATTTAACAGCTAAAAGATTTTGATTAACTTTACCAGGGGGTGCTCTCTCCTCGATTAGTTTCGTAACTATTAAGAGAGTTCCTCCTCTAAATAATTCTCTCCGTATAATTTAGTTTATTTATGTATTTCCATATAGTAACTGAGTTTATTGTATTAGTTTTTATTTATATTTGTATCTAATTGTTTGTATAGTTTTCACAAAATTGTATGTAGAGAGAATTTAAAATGAAATGAACTGAGCTGAACTGAACATGGATAGAGCCTAATAGTTCAGCTAACTTAATGTGATACAAAAACAAAACCATTGAACTATTTTCCACTTACCTTTCCTGAATTTTCTTGCTCGTGAATCTTCTGCGTATATTGATCCCTATAAAGAGTTATTCTAATGATTTTACATAATTCAATACCACGTCTTACAAGCAAAAGACAATACCTACTATGTTGAAGTAGTATGGGACTATGCCCTACTTGACCTGGACCAAGCAGCATATAAAAGAAGCAACGTGAGTCAAACGACTAAATGAATGAATGAATGAATGAATGAATGAATGAATGAATGAATGAGTCAATGAATGAATGAATGAGTCAATGAATGAATGAATGAGTCAATGAATGAATCAATGAATCAACGAATCAATGAATCAACGAATCAATGAATCACTGAATGAATCAATCAATCAATGAATACAAGAAGAGTTAAGAAGAAAAGTTATTAGCATCCGGCAGAAAAACACTTTAATGACTTGCTACTCAGCACAAGAAAGACTGAATCAATACTACCTTCTAGACAACATTTAGACAACTATCCTAACATGTAAAACTATAATCTTTGACTTGGACGATATTAGACCAGAATGATAATTTCAACTGCAAATATTCCAATATCAGGACTCTAATGGTAACAGTGCTTATATCTTGCACTGATAGGTTATCCTGTTAAAATATCTGGTATATCATCATCAATACTATTGTAGAACTGTTAACTTTTTAGATATAATTTTTGCTTTATGTTCACTTTAAGTTACTATTTACATTTTTGCATACTCAGGCAAACCATTTGTAAACTACCTAATTATAGAGAGGTCTATATTTGTGTGCTTAATGCTTTCATGAAATACGAAGTTTCAAAAAACACTATACATGAAGAAAGTGAGACAAAGAAATGAATGAGCGAGTGTACCGAGGAAGCAATCAACTAATGAACTCATCAGATAATTTATGAAGACTTGCGTAAAAACGAATAAATCATAGAGTGAAATAAATAGATACAGTGCGAATGACTCTTGAGCCAATCGAAGATTGCACAGGCAAATGAATGGCCCATTTGGAAGGAAGAAAGGAAACGATCAGGCTGAGGCAACACATTGAGTATAATAACGAAAGACACTTTTGTGAGAACAATAATCTATATGAATAAACCATAAGATAAAAGGACGATGGAAATGGGTATTACAATGCAAGATATTGCAAAGAACTCACGAATAAGTGACTGAATGGTTAGCTGAATGAATGAAGCAACGGAATTATTAATGAAAAGGCGATAAGTGCCTAAGTGGATTGAGAAAAGGAACAATACATCATAGTAAGGTATACTAAGAACTTAGGGAAGTAACATCCAAGCGTATTTGAATGGACATGTACTAATGACGTAAGAAATTTCTAGCATTATGGATTTTGGTGAAGCCCCGACAGAACCTAAGTGATAACTGAATATTGGTTGTACAGACATAAGAACTGAAAACCATCTGAATATTCAGTGTACAGTCAGCTGCATCGATAAATAAATAATGACATCCCTATCACGGTGACTTAAATCAGATAAAGACCACATCTTATTATCAAAACATCCTTAGTTGTTGCCATGGAATTAGGTAAGCTGGGTCTTAAAGGTGAACAGAGAAGAGCTTCTAACGAGAAGAACAAAACAAAATTTTGCTGACAAATGAATGTAGCACAGAAAGGATTGGAACTTTAAAGTTAAAGTGATTGCAAGTCGATTCCCAGTCACCAACTTGATTGCCCATTTACTCAGGCTATATTTAAACATTATCCTCACGAATCCCATTTACAGGCATATTCATTCACTTCCATTATTGTTTAGCTCCATTCTCTAGCATGCACCTATTGGTCTTTTAAAATGCTGACACGTGCATCATACAGTCATAAACCACTTAATAATACAACAAAAAGAACATCAGAGTTAGCATGATATACTGTTGCACCACAAGGAGGAGTTTGATATTTACTTAGTTACCTAAGGGACCTTTTTCTCTCGGTAGCATCAGAAGAAACGTACAGCTTCATCTCATCAGCAATTTTCTTTTGCTGCCCTTCCATTATCTAAAAAGAGAGCAAGCATGATATACTTAGCTATCGAGAGCACATATGTACCATAAGACTAAATAATATTATGGCCAAATACACACAACGTAGATTTATCGCAAGAAAGTCGACAAATACATAACAGTACGTTAAACTTCTGCGAACACTTTGAAAATTAATCAATAACTGCATGTTTAGCATAAAATTCCGAATAAGCATATTTGATCGATTGTTCAGAAAGAAAGGTTATCCCACCTAGGCAGAAAACCAATAGCATTTGCCGCTTGAAATGCATAGAATTTCAAACTCTCAAACCTCCTTTATCTATCCTCTAGCGCAATTCATCTACTCTGGTTATGCAACTTCTCTCAGTAATAAAACTTCCCATGACACAGGTCTATACCCACCTTAATCATGGCTTGTATATAATGGTAACGACTTTCTTCCTGCATACTCTCTTCTCTGTAAGCTTTTACTTCCTATAAATGCGAGGAAAATTGTAACAAGATTACACTCAAAACGAATCAGCGATATAACAGCTATACTAAAATTCAAACTAAGCAAGTGAGCTAATATTAAAAAATTTAACTTTATGCGAAAGCATGAAACACCACGCTGGATAAATTGAATCATACTATTAATACAACAGTGAATCAAAACGATATCTACTAAACTCTGCGCAAAGATATAAAACAGAATATAAACCGTCTCTCAAATAAACTTATTTGTTTTAGTGAGCATAGCTCTAACTCAAGTCTCCTGATATTTTGCTCAATCAGGCCAATAGATCGATAGCGCATGTTATTCACCAATAGAGTTTATTTCGAGAAATAAACCAATTATCCACGTGGAAAATTGAGAAGTCAAAAATTAGATTACAAGTTAAAGCAGACTTATTAAAGTCATCAGAATACCTGTTCTAATTTCGACATATTACTTTCCAAGCCAGCCATAGTCGAATCGTAAGCAGCCTTTCTTTCTTCGTGCGTAATTGAAAGTTCCTGTAGCGAAAAAATGCACAGCTATTTCATCGAAGCAAAAACAGCATATCAAAGGGAGATTTACTGTTAAAAATGCAAATAAAGCGTTCAAATATTTAGTTCCTACTCTGGATGTTAAGATCTATAAATAATATGAAAGCACAACTTCATGAGTGATGTAAGCACTCTGGTTAAGCTTAGCAATGTAGTTCTGTAATGAACACTCAAGTTATTAAACAAACATGCTAAAGAGATTTGACGAAATACAAATTACTGAAAGATGTGACAACTAGAAAACTGTGTAGTTCAGGTAAATGCATACAAGAATGCTTTCTAATCGCTTGGAGGCAATGCTGGCTGTTTCCCAGTTAGTTACTAAAATTGCTTGCAGCCAAGCAAAATTTAATATATAAATATATATATATATATATATATATATATATATATATATATATATATATATATATATATATATATATATATATATATATATATATATATATATATATATATATATATATATATATATATATATATATATATATATATATATTTATATATTAAATTTTGCCCGGAATGCGAGAGACCCTGGTTCGATCCCAGGTGGTGGCAAATTTTAATTTTCTCCTGGTTTTTCTGAGCATTATATCAACCTTTCCGTTTGCACCAAAAAGGGAGAAATCCTGGTTACTCGCTAGCTACTGATTATATATATTAGAGCTGCTTGATAAAGGCGAAAGCCGAAAGTGACCATAAGGTGCTAAAAACCAGGGGAGTTAAAACAAGCCACTGTGGTCTAGTGGTTAAGACTCTTGCCCGGAATGCGAGAGACCCTGGTTCGATCCCAGGTGGTGGCAAATTTTAATTTTCTCCTGGTTTTTCTGAGCATTATATCAACCTTTCCGTTTGCACCAAAAAAGGAGAAATCCTGGTTACTCGCTAGCTACTGATTATATATATATATATATATATATATATATATATATATATATATATATATATATATATATATATATATATATATATATATATATATATATATATATATATATATATATATATATATATATATATATATATATATATATATATATGACTTGTTTGTTAAATATATATACTACTCTTGAATACTGAAGAAAACATTTATCTAAACGTCTACATTTAAGTAAAGTATATTTTTGATTTTGTCTGTGATTTATTATTTACTTCTATATACTATGCGGATGCCGCTCTGATTCAGTGATATATATATATATATATATATATATATATATATATATATATATATATATATATATATATATATATATATATATATATATATATATATATATATATATATATATATATATATATATATATGTATGTATGTATGTATATATACGAGTGGATTAACACGTCTCTTTAACTTATTCAGGATAGATAGTAATTCATGTTTTGTAATAAAGATGGCGGGGATACCTGGCACTTTTGTCTCATGGGCCTTAATTCCTTGATGACAGGAGCTAAATTACTCTTTTTCTCCGCAATGGTATTTGTCAATTGTACAACCTCAAAAGGAAAGATAATAATTACAAAAGTACACAAGGCACATAATTCCCTTAGACATTCCGGTCACAATCTTTCTTCTAAATGACTATATGACAGTATTTATCAAATGACAGTCTGGAAGAGGGAGTTGGTGCAGAAGTTCATATCAGTTAATAGCTGTGTTCTCCACAAAAACATAGACTTCTAGTAGCTATATAAGTTTAATTCGACAATGGGAGATAGATACTGTCTATATAATAGACTCTATACTGTTTGTAGCTAATTACCCTCAGCAACTCTGATGCCTTTGATGAGACATAGCGCGGAGTTGTTGGAAACAATTCTGACACAATGACAATAAAGTCGTCTATGAATAGCTAAGAATTAGCAAATTCCCTTCTCCAATTGGAAAGAATTGCGGAAATGATAAATACCGATGAGATAAAACCTACATATGCCGATGAGATGAGAACAATATCATTCAACGCAAATCGTTGAATTTTAGGTATAATTTACGGTATGCTTCTGAATACTGAATTGAAATACGATTCGTCTCATAAAAGAGGCAGCCAGGTAAGGGGAAATTTTTCGGCATCTCGTACATCTCGTATTTTATGTTGAAAGATTGTAACTCACAAAAGTATCAATCGCTAAAGCAGAAGTTACACCATTATCAACAATTGCCAAAAGCCCGAAGTTCAGTCACCTAGAGTGCTAAAATATGACTTCGACTTGGAGTTGACTGTGGTAATTGTTTTGATGAAACACACTAGTACACAATTATATACAAAAGTACTTGCACAGATTGGAGTTAAAGTAAAAATACTGCCTACCATCTGAGAGATGTCTTCCAATGTCTTGCCTTTCTCTTCATCAAGTTCACTCTTCAACGTTGATACTTTTTCAAGTTCTTCTTGAGTCTGATGAAAACCACTAACGCCATATTTACCCTCAATATTTGCCTGTGAAATTAAGTCGCCTAAATTATGATATCACAAAACATAGAGCCTGTAATTGTAAAAAAATCTTCATATAAACTTTCTCAAAATTATTAATTTATTAATATTTTACGACCAGTCATCTAACTATAGATTTTGAACAAACGTAAATTTGTAACCAAATAACAGGTAGATTAGCGCAATAGCACTAAGAAATATAGCCCCAGCTCATGAGTAAAATCCAAGCATTCTTGCCCCTATATACAATGGCTAAACAGTTCAGTTTTCTTGAATATTGCATGCCAACAGAAATTACAATAACGAACCAATAAAGCTTGAGTTTGCTCATCTTTGCCTTTTAAAATATCATCCGTTCTAGACAGAACGCCATTCTCCGCGCGCAACTCGGCAAGCTAGAAACACAATTCAGAGAATACTACATACTCTCACATTCACAACAAGTCTGCTTCACAATAAAGTTATGTTATATATTGTTGGGTATCTTGAAATTAATGCTAGAGAGCTTGATATCACATGAAAAAAGATTATAGACATGAGGTATATAGCTGGAGTTCAAAGTTGCATAAAGTGACAGATTCTGAAACATTACAATTCACTAGTAAAAAAGAGATATACCATACTCACTAAACGATCGATCGAAACTGGTAATATAGTAAAGGAACAAAATGAATAAAACAGATGTGATAGGAAAATAAAACTTTACTGAAAAAGAAAGTAAGCAAAGGAAACACAAGACATTAGGCAACAGTAGTAAATAGCAAATAATAAATATTACAAATCTGCAAAAGCTAAAAACAAAAGAAACTGAGCTCCTTATGAATCTAAAACAGGGCAAGACTGAAACTTAACTATTTGGCACTCCCATAAAAGTCATGCTGAACATCAAGGACTTCGAGATTTATCCAAATAAATCAAAGATCTCTGTAACCAAGCAATAAAAATATCTAGGAGTACCTATCGATAGCTCCCTGAACATGACATCATTCTTTGATAAATGTTATAAGAATGCTCTATTATGTCTAAACCTACTTGCGAAAGTAAGATACTTGATGGACGTTTATGTTGCCTAATCGATCTACCAAAGTATGGTGCTGCCAGCGTTTACCTACTGCGACCTACACTTACTGTGTCTCACAGCAACACAAGAGGAAAAACTGGTATCGCTACACAGGAGAGCTGAACGAATAGTGAAATACAAAGAAATTCGATCCGTCAGCGACGCAAAAAATAAACGAGCTTGCCAATTTGTAAAATCTTGCCTTGATGGAGGAGCTATGGACCCTTTCAAAGAATACTTTACCCTGTCCTAACATCAAATGAACAAGCGTAACAATGCAAAAATGATACTACTACCCAAGATTAAAACAGAATATAGAAGAAAGAGTTTCCATTTTAACGGTGGAAAAATCTATTATTTGCTACCTTTGGAAGGCCGTAGTTTAAACAGACAAGATTTTTTGAAGTTTTTAGATAACTTTTACAAGTAATTTTATCCTAAAATATGTTAGACTCCTCTTATGCTAGACACTTATTCTTTTATCCTTTATTTTTACTGTACTGGACACACGGTTATAACAGCTTTAAGTACTTGAAGTGTTTATCTAATTAAAATATTCGTAAATTGCTATTATTATTACTATACCTCTTGTCTTTTCTTCTTGTATGTAGTGCTTTTTCCTCTGAGCTTGCTGACATATCTCTTGAACTGAAAGGACACAATAGAGAGAGGTACAGCTTAAAAACTATGAAACTCCAAGACAAGAAAACAACTGAAGGCATGATTACTAATAGAGGTTGTCAGCATGATATACTAGGGATCTGAATATGCATCTTACGTCATCTCCTTTCAATATCTCAACTCCGTCAGATTCCTTCAACTGTTGTTTCTTCTCTTTTAATTCCTCTTCCACAGAATGAAGCTAACAAAGCAACGAAAACAAATTCACATTATGCTTTATAGAAAAATATCAAATAAAATCGCTACTACTTTTCCTAGGAAAAATAGTAAAATGCTTCTGCTAAATTTCACAGAAGTTGAAATACAGCACACAAGGACAAGTTTTAAGAAATACAATTTACGCAAGATGAATCACTGAGCAATAAAATCACTAAGCTATCTGACTAAAATGCAAATAAAACAAATGGGGTCTGCTTTACTGGAGTAAAAGAGAAATAGATAACGGCAAAGCGAACTCCAGTCAGTGATTCAAAACAACTATGCACTTCATAGGACTTGAACTAAGCTAAGCTAAGGTATGAAATGAATTAACAAGGTGCTCTAGATGCAACGTTTATATTTTGTAAGGCTTCGAATTCTCATAAAAATAGCCTATCTTTTCAAAGCTTTTGACATTGGTAATATCTAATTTTTTCTACATGAAAAGATAGGAAAATACCTCATCAGTGATATCCTGCATTTTTTCTGCAGCTGCACTCTTTTTGTTAGCTATCACTGCAGCCTGTTCAGATATAAGGAATCATACAGCTAACAAAATCGAGGACGTTATTTCATTGAGATATTTTTCACAGTATCAAAACAATTAAATGTCAGTGACTGAAGTAGACATTCCAACCATAAGCCAAAGTAACAAATTTTCCAAAATCCGTTATTAATTATAAAGTAATAATCTTGCGATACAAGATATTGAAATTTTCATTATATCGAGGAGCAAAATATCTACATATTAGCTACAAAAATGTTAGAACATTAGACCGTGTGATTGGAAATCAACGTCAAGCAACTTCTAAACCCTAGCTAAAATAATCAATGAGACCGAGATCCAAGAGAATTACTAACAAGCTATTACGGTACATCCATTACTTTTTAATTTTCTTTCTATTGTATTATTGTATGTAGTTCTTATTGCTATTTCTTCTTTCTATATGACTGTAATCAGATTATTTAGTTTCTTTTTATATACTCATCTTTCAGCTGCATACTTTACCCTGCTTAAAGAATTTAAAATGTAATGAAATGAAATCACGACTAGACTAGATGCAATAATTGTTGACCACTTGATAACAAACTACCTTATCCTATTTCTTCTCGTGCAAAAATGTGTTGATAAAAACGTGTTCATAATATCGAAATAAAAGATACTTTCAACAGGCAAGTTTTTACATTCATAGCAAAATCCCACTTCATACATCTAAATTAAAGGAATGCTATTGAGTAAGTTTATACCTGCTGCCTGAAGACCGACAGCTTGTCATCCATCGGATCTCTCTGGACCATTCTTTTTTCAACCAAACTGTTTATTTCAGTAGATAAACTTTTAATCTGAAAAAAGAACATTAACCAATCATCAGCCTTTCCTAATTAGTGAATCAATAACGCCCAATCAAATAAGTTGGCGCTATCCGATAAGCCAAGACAAAGGTATTGCACTCCTGCTGATATCGTAGAATAGATGTCTTGCATGTGCAATCTCATAATCACGAGTCTACAATGGTGTAGCTTCTATGAAATTTACATCTGTGCAAGAAAAAACAGTGGCACTAGGTTTTAAACCGAACAAATTATATCGTACTATTTCAGTAAGCCAATAATTTGGAAGGAACAAAGAGTTGCAGTAGCTTTTGAAGCATATGAAAATACATGTGAGAACATGAGCTAACCAACCTTTGCATTAAGGGCATCAAGGTCAGCGCTGTTCATTGCATGTGAATATGCAACCTTCTGCAACGTATCCCCGTACTTCTTCTTTCCTTCTATTTCCTGAAATTCACAGGAATTCTTACTACAGCATTGCGCTTATTTTTCATACAAATATGCACTCAGGGCACCAATGGTGGATCTATCATGGAGCAATGGGGGACCGCTTGGATAAAATCATATATTGTCTCTAAAGGTGGTAGTAAAATCATGATGAGACCTTAGTGTCTGGGGCCCATAGCCTCCAGGGTTCCCTGGATCCGCTGTTGTGTAGTACTGAATAGCACGCTGATAAACTAACAATTGATTTAACAGTAGCGACTCAGCTTTCACTACGATGGTGGGGGGAGGAGGACTAGGAAATTCTGAGAGAAACATAAGTAACTAAGCTGTGATCAGCTACTGAAATTCCTCAAGTTATGACGTTTCGGGTATTGCATGGGGAAATATTTGAATAGCATAATGCAGATCTGCTCACTATCACCCGAAAAAGCAGGAACATTCAACTGCACACAGCTCAGAGAGCATTTTTTCCGTACGATACTCAACAGAGTATGCAACGGCGAATGACGACCGAAATTATGCTACGTTTCATAAACTGATGAGCGTCGATTGAAAAAGGCACTTCCTCAAAATGCAATAGAATGGTCCTGTACCACCTCCTCATGTCTGTTTCTCACCATCGTTTTTGCCTACTAACTTGGGTAGATGTTATTTCTGTCCAAATAAAATTTGAATTCTACCCATTCATTAGAAAGGCCGATTGTAGCACGAAATATTATTAAAAATGCAATTAACCCAAGAATTCCTAAGAAAATTTCAATTAATCAGGTATAAACCCAACTCTGTGCTGCTAATCAATACCTAGGTTAGAACTCGATTGTGTGACAACAATAAAGAAACAAGCGGGGAGAGTTTTGTTTACATCTACAGGCTCACACAGGACAGAGCTGCATGAAGAAACACGGCACTTCTGTCTTTAGCTGTCCATTCGATGGTGATGGTGATGAGGCCACTGTTATAAGAAAGAACGAGAAGGTATTTCGTCCCTTCTCCACAGACTCCAATCTGGAATCCAGAACTTGTGTACGCCGCAGATCTGCACCAAATGTTCAAAATGCTTACGCAAGTATATTCTTTGCATGCTTATTGCACTACATAATCTCTTTTGTCTTATTGAAATACGCCGGTGTACAAAAAATACAAGATCTCTGTACGCCACATATCTGTACCATGATCTCCCTCGATTCCAGACTGGCACAGGTTTACCTAAATTGTCCTCATAGGTATAGATGGGGGGATGCAGATTACAGATTAAAGATTTTCCTGTGCGCGACCCCTGGCTAATCGCATGGAGTGGTGTGATATTGTGCTGTTAATTCAAGATGATATCGCAAGTGGGGGACGAGAAATTTTTGAAAGAATCATTTTGTAAAGTACTTTACTGCCATCATTCATAAGGTGGACAGGCTTGATGCACAATTGTAAACGACTTCAAACAGCAATAATGACCTGCTCTCAATACAACTATCTTGCAAGCCAACAATGGCCCACAAAAAGCACCCTTTCAATTTTACATAAATCCAAAACAATTCAAATTTGCCTCTCTGAACGTCAAATAGTATTATGCATCAGTTAAATATGCCCGTCAGCTCTTCCATCTATACATAAGAACCTTAAATCTAGTAAAAACAAGTGAAAATAGTCTCAACGAGGACTGAAGCTAGAATCGTGATTAAGATAAGAGACAAGACCAACCAAAGATCGTGGTTGAGTGTGATCAGCAGGGTCAAACTGGGAACAACAATTTGAGTTTGGGTAATTTAGATTCTTGCAATCGTATGGAAACCAGGCTTATGATGAGATCAAATCAGTCAGACTTTTATATACGAGAAATAATGATGTTGGAATGACTGCCATATGACGTAAACTAATGGCAGTTTCTATGAGTTGTTCAAAAAAGTAGCTAGTAACCTTGGGCATCTTATCCTGGCATAAATAAGAATTAATTTGGTTTTCTTCTTCCAATTTCTTGATGAGTCCTAAAAATGAATAAATATTGAAATGTTACTAAGGGTCATAGGAAATCTAAAACAAACATTCAACAATGCATTCAATCCAAAGTGTAATAGATTTAAATGTTCTGTAAAAAGCATCTTTCAAAACATAACGTCTTCTCAACGTCTATGTTTTCATAACCTTTCACATTCTGGAATCTTAGGAAGCCATGAGACAGAAGAGGTTATTAGAAGATGCAATATTTCAAAACAAGCCAGGTAGTGCTGGTAGTGTTGGTAGCCGTCCCAAGTTAGTAGTTCGACTGCCTAGCAGTCCTAATGTGGAACAGTTAACGATGAATTTGATAAACGATTCACAATTTGGGAGAGCCTGTACAAAATCAAGTGCAAAATATGCACTATAACTGCTACTTCATCAAAAGAGCGCAATAAAAAAGTGAAAAAGCCTATATAATTCAAATAAAACACTATTCTAACTCACACAAATTATTGAAGGAAGAATACTTTCCATTCAGATGCAATACAATACTAAAACCCAGCAGAAGATACACTTGCTCTAACTTTAATGGTAAACACTGCTAAGAATAAACTATAAATACTATGCTTCAACCATGCTGTTGGATGCCTTAATGTGCTTCCCAAAAACGGTTGATGCCTTAGTGCCTACATTAACATGATTTTTCAAAATCACTGGGGTCCGGGGGTTTACCACCAGAGGAAACGTTTGCAAATCACGCCCTTGAATTCGTGGGAAGATACCACACTAGTCACTGCTGTGTAATATTCATTGATGTTATGTTCCCATAGGTGCATGAAGCATACTGTGTGTGCAGGAGTTGTTATTGAGTATTTATTGGGAGGTCAGCTGTTTGTCAGATATGAAGCTGATATTAAAACCAATATAACTCAATAATCGCTATGCTTAAACTATTTAAAGGGCCCGATTTCCTCCCACTAATTTCTTTGTCCAAGACCACTACTTAAATTTACAAGACCATCAGTGGCCAAGATCACTCTAAATCAGGCACTGGGATGCTTCAATGTGCTTCCCAAAAATGGTGGATTTTCTAATGGTGCTGGTAGGCCAACTCATCAAGGATTTCAAATTGCATATTTTCAATCCATCGTCAATTGAATCTATCTAGATAACATCTATTGATACTGTTGATCGTTATCATTTCTGTCTCGTTGCCGCTACCTAGCAAATATTTAGCTACCTTGTCCTCTTTGCTATTCTATTCATAAAACAAATTCTCCCCCGGGGGTCTCTTGATAGCGAGACAGAAAACCACAAATAATTAGAAATTATCAGTAAGTCAGGATTTATGAATAGTTTGGATCAGGCCATACAAAACATATCATACCTTCTGGAGTAACACCCATACCAGCTGTTCTCATATCTTGCAACTGGATTGTCAGACGTTGAAGTTTCTGCTCAGCATGATTTAGCTACAAACAGCAGATATTTGATAAAATAGTTGGAAATTTGGCTAAAGCCTTGGTCAAACGATCCAGCATAGCACCCGGCATTTCACCCAACATTATGTTACGCTGTTAGATCACCCAACATAATCATTTTCAATGTTGGGCGAAATTTGCCAGCTTTCAAAAATGTTGCATGAGAACGCCTAACAATTCCTTTGTTGGGTGTTGGGTCAACCGTTGAATCATTACTGCTATCAGAGGCAAAATGTTGAATGAATTGTTGGATCAAATATTGGATCGTTTGACCACTCATGTTGGATTGCCGAATAGTGTTGGGTTGAATATGTTGGATGAAATGCTGGCTTAAATATTGCGCCGTATAACCGAAGCCTACGCGGTCATTTACATCAGAAATGTATTGTCCCTTTATGTAACGCAACGGGATGAAAGCACTGTCAATATAATTATATTGCTATAATTATACAATTTCTTTTCCTGCAGCACTAATTTATAAGGACGATAGATGAAAAGCTCTTTGATGATTACCGTATTCCTCTGTGCCATCTTCTGGTCATCTAGTATCTTCTCACGGTCTTTTTCCCGTCGTAACTGGGCAGCAGATTGGAGAAGCGTATCTTTTCCAGAAACTGCATCAACCTACAGAAAGAATGGTAAAAAACTAGCTCAGATAAAGTCATGCATTCATGAGCATGCTCTAATCGAAGAACGGAATTTCTTACCAATTACGCAAATCCCTATAGAAAACTAACTCTCCTTGTTTCCTTGAACTCCTGCAATAACTCGCAAGCAAACCTCTAGCTTTCCATCCCAAAGAACATTGATCTAAGTGGACTTCAAAGTTAAACAGCAATATGACCATTCTCTCAGGTTGTGAACTAAAAGGACGCCTAGTCTACATAAAAAATATCGCAGAACTGAGTGTCCAAGCTCGATCTGTACTTTGTCAATTGTCTGCAAGGGTGCGCTTGATCGACAACACGCACGAAGAAAATATCCTTTCCAGCACCAAAGGGATCACCGATGAAGCACTGGAATTTAGGCCCCGCTGGGTATGAAGCACCGTTTGAAAATACTATATATATGCATGACAGTGGATGATTTCAATCAGCGTTCATCACCACTCACTATCATTTATAACCAAAGTAGTCTTATAGGGTTAATGCCTTCTTTGCTACAGTTCTAACATCAAATCTCTATTTTTCTCAACTGATCGCATACTATTTGGTACCAACAAGGACATTGTCTACCTACGAGTAATCACCTTTCAGGCGAATAACTAGGAATTTTGAGGGGGTGTGGCCTAATAGAAAAGGGGCATAATAAACAATCTCTAAAGAGAATGTATCTTGAAATCATGTTTTTCAGGTCTGGAGGGAAAATAAATCTTATGGGGAACTTTAGGATTTCGTTACTTTCACGAGTACCAGCAGGTCTCCTTAACAAACATGCGGCTCATAGTTTCAAAATTCTCCCAGAAAGAGGGGACTTTTACCTTATTGAGGAAAACGGCACAAGTCTAAATCCCTCCATAGCTGTGCACCCGGTTTTCTTCCATCAAACTAAATGTTTTTCGTTGCTAGCTGTAAAGTAAAGAACTCCAAAAAAAGACAAAGGATTAAGCTACCAAGTAGTAAAGATGAAATCTGATAAGATACTACTGAAAATTGCAAAGTGTCTTGTTTACCCTCTTTTTCACCCTTTCAATTCTTTTCCTGAGCTGCTCCTTCTCTTCATCCATCGACAATATATCCTAAAAAGCAACAGACCATGCAACTATTATCACAAGGAGTCGAATCATGAACTAACGAACTAAGAATCAGTAAACAGTAAAAGGTATCAATCGTATACACATTTATGGTCCCTTCTCGCTTTACACTTCTCTACTGACGAGTAAATAATCTGCCGTACAATCAACCCTGAGACTAACTTTATCGCAAAAACAAAAAGCAAATAATACACGCAAAAATTATACAGTAAATAGCAATAATCTCAAAAAGGTATTTACACTTATAACAGGTAAAAATCTTTATAATTAGGAAGTAGAATACATCAAAACCAGCACTAATTAGAGAACACAACTGAACTACCAAAAGTATCCAATGACACTCTTAGATAACGTTAGAAAAGTTTTTAACAAAACTATGGCCAAATGTATTGAATAATATACAAATCATGGAAGGATTTTAGGACTTATAAAATACTAAGACAAAAATGTAGAAAGCTATGATTGCAAGTGACAGATGAGCATCTTTAGGTAGTGAGTTACTGCACAATCCATCTCAAGCATACAAGTAAATCAGCATACCACCTTACATTTCAATATCATCAAAGGAATGGGCAGCAATCAAACATAAAAGCAAAACTTACATTTTATGGCAAAATGAATTATGGTTCAAACCTTTTTTATTTCTGATACTGACAGGCCTGATTCTTTCATTTCCTCTGATTCTTTATGTGTTTCTTTGAATTTCTCTATGAGATCTAAATACTGATGAAAGAAAGAATATATGTAGTAAGAAAAGTCAGATGTAGCTCAAAATAAACACACAAAAATAACTTCTCCATCACAGCAAGTAATTCTTCATAATAATAGCAAAAATTGGGATTTCAGGATTAAAACCATGTAACAATGAATCTCAAAAATTGGGGAAGAAGGATAACAAAATGGAAAAACTCAGTATACAAGGCAAATAATAGTATATTGGACAAAGTAATGTGAGACAAAGGACTATGAGACTAAATATCTGAAGATTCATACCATCTTGTGCAAGTCATTCACTTCTGCATCAATGAGTATATCTGGTGGAACATCCAGTTTGACAAGGAATCTTCCAACATATGCTCTCTTCTTCAATTCAGGGAGTTTCTCAAACAAGTATTGTAATATTGGGTAAATTACATGCTTGTCACCTTGTAGCAAGCCAGTACGAAATTGGCTCCTGTACAGATAAATGTAGAACTGATATAGCAATGCAATTGATTCTGACAGGGGAAAAAGCAGTTTAAGAATAAAATTCAGGATAGAATGGCAACAAAAAAGGATAAATTGTTGAAACCTTTTTGGACACATGTATTCTGGTTTTGCCCTGGAAACTTATACACAAATGGGAATATCTAGAAATATGGAGGAAGCCTTACACTAAATCATACAATTTGAAACACCTAGGCTTTGCTACTTCCTAAAATTCAAGCAGAAAGATGATGCAATAATCTAGAGTTGGACAAACAGTTAATTTTTCCCTAATTTGATGCCAACCCATCTACTTTGATGCCAATACAATTATTCAAAATGTATCAAATCCAATGGCCTGAAATAACCAAAGGTGAATACCATGTAAAACTTTGAGTTAATGTTATTATGGGCTGTGTTGTTATTGCTCAGTTTCTGGTCTGCCTGCTAGAGTTTCTTTTCTAGGAATAGATTTTGAGTTTCCTTATCATACTTGATATTGTGCTATATAACCCTTCATATATTACATTGTTTTTGAACTTACATATATGTAACATCACTTGTCTCCATCAATAGATCAATAATGTGCTCTTTATTCAAAGTAAAATAGGGCACACTGCTTAGTGATATTTGGAAACAAAAATATCTTTTGAGCAGATTGGCACCTGTTTCACCAAACTCCTTTCTTACAAACCTCCTTAGCTTCCATTTTCTTCTCACTGCCATAATTTTGATCAGAAGTACTCCATGAACAATAGTATATTTAGCCCAAAGATTAAGATTTTATGAATCATTACAAGGAATGGAAGCAAACTTACAAATTTCCCCCTTCAGAAGGGAATTTATACTTCAGCATACGTAGAAAGCTGAACATCCTTTTGAACCTCTGTTCAGGATCCTCTTGGCGAATATCTGATGCTTGCTGAAATAAAGAAACACTCTTCTAAACTATACCTATAAATACAAAACAACTTTATTGGTGTAGTCTGTCTGTTAGTTCCTGCAACAGTTAGGAGACTTATATAGTCTAATTACTTGAATACTTCCTCAATACTAAAATAAAATTTTATCTCCAAATGTTGAGAATACTATTGGGAAAAGCAATTTGTGAGCTCTAGCAAAATTTCATATGTCAATAGCCTTTATTTTGTATGTCAATTGCAAGCAGTGGAATCCCAGTATAATGAACTATGAAGGGAACCATAACATAGTTTGTTACAATGGGGGTTTGCTACAACAGGAGAAAAGCTGTTGGTCAGGTATTTTTGCAGTACACTCTTCAAAAGCTGCTATGAAAACTGAAAATATGGCTTTACCAAAGCATCTAGGGCAGTCCTGACCTAGAGGAAATGATATGTGACAAATATTGCAGTACTTTACCTGAGGATTGATCTCTGAGAAAACATCATTGAGGACTTGCAAGAGTTGAATATCCACAAGAGAATCAAAGCTATGGTTAAAATCACACCTGCATTACTAACACCATAGCAATATGGAAGTGATCATTGTCAAAATCAATATGCAAGTCAAATTATTTCCATGGAAAGATATCAAGGCTACATAAGATAGATTATTAGATACATTGATTACTTCCATCAGTGAATGAGGTCCACAAGATCAATCAAAAGAGCCTCCTAAAATGTACTGCATTATTACATAACTCTTTAAATTTAAGATAGAACCAATTTTGAAGCATAAACATATTTTTTTCAAATTTTATTACAAGTCATCTTTCTCTTCCTTTCAAAGGTGCCCAAGATACAGTATAGGGCAAGAATGCCATAGAGACAATACTATAAGTACGACCTCCAAGAGCCTCCATTTAAAGAATACCATTCCTCATATACACAACCAATTTAATACAGTCAAACCCACGGTTGCAGAACTAAGAGTACATAAAAGCCTCTTAGCCTAATCGGAGCCGGCTATATTGAGCCTCTGAGTCCCATGCAGCCTATGCTAAACATAGCACCTGACATTCGTAAAGTTTGCAATTCAAAATTATTTTGGACATCTACATATTTCGATGAGCTATGTCAAACTTACCTGATCAAGTTATAATTTCGAGAAAATGGTGGGTTGTTCAGGTTGTCAACTATAAACTTCAGCTGGTCACTCATCTTTCATACTACCTCGAGCAATTCTTGAAACTACTTTACTTTTTGGCCTATATAAATGCTAACAGCAGTGGTTGAATGCCTCCTCTTATCGCAAGCATGGAACAAAAGTGTGCTACTGAAAAGTAAGCAAAATCGTCTCGCACAAAGATCTTTTTCAAACGTCTGCAAATACCTAAACTACACGCATCGTGGATGCAAACTTGTACAGACGATTAATCGCAAAATAAAAAATATGCCTTTCTCAAGGCAAGTCCGCCATTGACATGGAGACAGGTAAACAATAAATGTACTCCTCCGTAGCAGTAATGTACTCACATTGTGTACTCAGTGCTAAATTCACTGGCCCACTCATTTTTTCAGGGACATAGGAACCGGGGGGGCTAGAGGGGCAATGGCCTCCCACTTTTTAGCAAACTATGAAAAAGTGCCCCTTTGAAACCCAAAATAGGCGTGGTAATGTTCCCTGTTAGGACTTGCCCCCCCACTTTTTAGATGCTTCCTACGTCCCTGCTTTTTTATAAGGAACCACTTTATACAGAACGTACATGTAGATTTCCAAAATATTTAGAGAGCTTATACTACTAAAGGAAAATTCCCTAAGGAAATTTTCAATTTGAAAAAGCTTTATTACAGTAACCATTCATCATTGCTTTGCTTGTGTTAGTGTTTCATTAAGTATGGTTTATGCTTTACATTTTGACATTATGCTTTAACATTCATAAAAATTCTTTCCTACCTTCTTTGTATGCTTGGTTTTAAGCTATAGCCAACAGTGAAAGCAAAATTCAGAATTTCAATATTTTACTTGTGTCTGTACCATTTTTATGGCACTAAGTGTGCAGTGAAATTAAGAAACTACTAAGGAACTTCTAGTACTACAATTTGACCATTGGAAATCCAAAATAAGGAACTTTTAGAACCAGGCCTTGAGCTAGGCTCCTTATAAAGTAATAAATGTGTACGTCATATTGACGATTACAAGTTTGTTGCGCATTAGCTATTGAATCTTGCATGACTTGTCGTCAAGAGCAGGTCTAGAAAATACTGTCTTTATGGTATAAAATATAATCATTGCTGCTGAAGCTGTGAATACCCAAATATCTCTCTCACTGATCTTGCCCATACTGTGCTCCGCTTTATATTCGTAGTGTCTAATGTAAACGGTGGTCTCGTAGGTTTTCCACACTTTAGACCCCGACACAGGCGTAAGAATTGACGGCAAACTTTTTCGATAAGTGTGAGTCATAATCTAGCCATCACAGAAGACGATGAAGAAATTGTTATAGAATTGTTATAAAATATAATCATAATAATGGGTACACAGCCCAATAATGGGTACTAGGCACAGATTATCTGAGACAACTACTTATTTCACCGTAAACCCCTGAATAGTCTCCCCCTGAAAATAAGTTACGTCTTATGTTTTCATGTGGGAGCTTACTGGAAGGGGGCCTATTCGAGGGGGATTTTTAAAACTTTCTGAAATTTGCCACACGAAAAATCTCACGTTCAAAACTACTTTTACTCATAATACAAAGTCATATACTCAAATGCATCGTCGATCTATAACAATTTCTTCATCGTCTTCTGTGATGGCTAGATTATGACTCACACTTATCGAAAAAGTTTGCCGTCAATTCTTACGCCTGTGTCGGGGTCTAAAGTGTGGAAAACCTACGAGACCACCGTTTACATTAGACACTACGAATATAAAGCGGAGCATGAAAGAAAACTTTTGAGGACTAATCCATTGGAAAGAGATGATTTTCTAGTGCAACATACCGAGGAATGTATCACTCCTGAAAAAGTATACGCAGTTTATGTGATTTATTGAGCTTGGTGACATTTAACGATTTCACGATTCTCATTATCTCCTGTGGCTTTGCTATGATTTTTGTGAGTTTTGCTAATGATTTTTGTGAGTTTTTGTGTTTTTATGTGACTGTTCCGTAACTTTTTCACAAGTGTACAAGGTTATTCCGAGTAATATGCCCCTCGAAACATACTTCCATCCTCTCCTTCCTATTGCATGAACATCTCGTAACTGCCAACTCCTATAATACCATTAATTTTCACTGTCAGGATCACTATTCAAACTTTCAAGTAAAGAAGTTCCTAAGCTCTAGCTGACTTAGTAGTACCCATGAAACAGCAAGCAAAAACTCGAATCAAAGTAGTAATGACAGAAACGGGGACAAGAAATGAAGCTGGATACAATAGGTTATAACCTTTTCGAGGATGCATCTGTTAATACTGTATATAACAAAAACTATGCGGCCATACAAACACTAGATATACTATAACACAGAGAAATTCTTCCACAATTCTTCAATCATTCCTGTATAAGAAACCTTTTTAAAAAGAAAAATCAACATTGTATATTGGAAGAAACTAAAAGTCAATACTTCTAGCGTGCAAATGCTAAGATAGAAACATTAACATTAAAACAGCGCAAACATTTTGTAAATCAGTTACACTGTCATGATTTAATACATTTACAGCGCAAATGTTTAAGTCTTTGTTACAGACAATTTCAAGCAATTTCATATTATTCCTAAACATTAGTTCTGTCATATATCAATTTCTTTCAATCGGTTTTGATGCTCCTCACTGCCAAGGGCAAGCACCCCAATGGATAGTTCTACTGGACATAATTCTCCTTAAAATCAAAATTGCTCACATCCTTCTCTCATTTCAATTGAAAAATCTGATCATTAGATCACATTTGCTTATCATAGCATTTCTTGTGCACTATATGCATCCGAATATGGGGCATCAAACATTCTTTGATAGAACATACATAAAGCAATTATCAAAAGTGCTATCCCTACTAAAGCCCTCTCTGTGATAATTTATTGCAATACATTAATTGGGCGGGCATTCCATTGGTATTTCATTAGTACAAATAAATATTGACAGCTTCTCCTGTTTGAAATTTCAAAGTTATACAAAACTTTTTCATCATGATGCCATGCCAAGAAAAAATCCACCAAAGAAACCTCCAAGTGCTATCATGTTTCTGGAGAGAAACTTGGTTCCCTAGAAAAAAACCAGCTTACATTTGGTCTCAGAGCAATTAAGAAACGTTAGATGAATAAATGTCGGAAGTAATGATATTGAAATTGTGTCTGCACATGCCCATCTATAGACAGTGCATAAATATAATTCAGGGCCTTTTGTTTGCTCTGAAGAAAATACCCTCATAGACATACTAACATGGGCATTTCACAGTCCTCTGTAGAATGTAGTTTAGTCTCCAAAAGAAAATTGTTAAAAAAATTAAATTAGTGCAATGCTGAAAATATTATGAATGCAAATTCAACCCCTGAATGTGCTCTTAGCACAATAACAAACATTTTGATAGATAGGAATGTGTTTAACAAAGGAAAATACTCTACTGATAGAACAAGGCTGCTTAAGTTGTGACTCAGAGTTTCACACTAAGTACAATGATCAGGCTACTACCAAGTAAATATATGCATAATATGGAAGAAAACCATTAGTCCCATTGTCCAAATGTGTGAAAGTTGTCAACAAATGCTTTTACCCATCTGGGGTGGTTGCTGATGGAATTTTTTCTACTCTTATTCATTTAGTTTTCTTGTTAATACCTATGTAAATCAACTTACACCACTTCTACTTCCAAGCATTTTTATGCATATGTTTGATAAAAATAACACAATGTAGTGGCAGTTTTTCTTTTCAACTCAATTTCAAAATTCAAAGCACATGAGTTTTGAAACTCAGAGATACAGATTAGAAACATCTTGTAACGTGATGATATCCTTGAAAGAACTTTAAATATTTATCTTGAAAGACGGTGGAGGATGAAAGTGAGTGAGCCTCAAAGTAAAATGCTACATTTAGATGGAACTGTACAAGAACAAGATAACAGTTTGGTCGATGACAAATCTGATTACGAATTTTGGAGCAAATCAGAGCTTCAGACAGTGAAAGCAAATGAACTCTGAACAAACAGAAATAAACGTTTCATAAAACTTTTTTTGTAACTTGCCGTTTAAAGCTAAAATTGTAATTTGATCCTGATACAGTGTAATCATGTTGTAGCCAGTATTATATGACCCTCTCGACTTCCAGCTATCAATGAATTTTAACAGGGTATTTAGCCATTGCTTGAGTGCTTTTAGGATCATAACGATGGTTAATTTTCATTGACATCCAAGGGATTTCTAATAGGGTTATACTGTTTTCATAAAGCTTTTAGTATTATGCAGTTGTTTTTTATCAAGTGCCAAGCCTGTGGCCAAGTAGTTCTTTATGTTACTTCTCAAATCAGCATGATTGTGTATATATCCATACCTGAGCGATCACTTGTGCAAGAGAAATTATGCGAGCATTTGTCCACTCACATGAGCCATTTCTTACAAAAAGGCCTGATATATTCTTTATACATATATATTTATTTAGTACCTTCATAAGTATATGAATATTACTAAGGACAATCTCAACAAAGTATACAAGAGAAGAGTAGCATTTTAATTAAGTTAATTTTTTTTGTCTTTTCAACAATGTAAGTTTACCTATAGTTCTCAAAAAAGCAACGCAATACCTGTTTCATAAAGGTTTTTGCCGCTCTCTTCTGTCGTCTGCTAGAAAACTTTTTATGTATGTTGCTTTGAGCTTCTTTCATATCTTTGTCAAGACGTTCCCAGTCAACTGTAATGTACCCTGCTTTGCTTCCCATCTGTAAAATGACACGGTATTGCTACTAGATTTGTCATAATATGACATACAAAGTAGTAGTACAAAATTATTGCAAGAAAGCAATCTACATACCTACATCCAAATTCAAGGTAATCTTTTCAAATCATTAGTCAGTTCTAAAGAAACTCAGAATTAGATGGCAAAGAATATCTTCTATCAGTATCCCTACTAGGCGTGCCACAATCCTTATTCACTTACTTTTAAAGAATTTGAAATTGTTTTAGTCTTTGTGAACAAAGCTATTAAATATGCTGAAGTAAGCTAATTATATTTGAAGATACTCCATGCACAGCACAAGTAGACAAATTTGGCCATTACTGACTTTTAGATATGATGCCATAGATGACTTTTCAGAAAGAACATATTAGGAATGAGGAAATAGCATGTCAAATTTGAAACTTAGCAAAAGAACTTGCACACAGAGGAACCAGGGATAAATTGAAATGGTTTGGTCACAACACAAGAAATCTAGGACTTTTGCTCACACAATGATGCACAGTAGAGCAAGAGGATAATCAAAATTAAAGAACTCTCCAGAATGTATCAGAAATTGAAGATGAAAAGAAATTATGGAAAACTGTGCGATCTTCAAAGTGCCCCAGTGGTCATTGACTCAAGAATTATATGACATTTCATAGTATCACTAAGGAATCAATAATTTTCTAGATAATAACAGAAAAATATTGAAATAGTGCAATATTTGACACTGGACTAGAGCCTATCTTCTATTTCAATAAATGACAAAAGCTTATCATCTGATTTAGTTAAGTTGTAATGCTACATGCTATATTAAAATAATCATGAAGAAATCCTTATATATATTTTTGTTGGAAAATCTACATTCTTGTCACTCCCATGAATTTTCCTATGTATAGTTCTACTAGATGGTAATTTGCTAAGCCAGTTTCAAATGACCCAACTACAAAAACCCACACCACATAGCATATACCTACATGTACTAACAGCAGGCTCCCACCAAGTGCAACAGCCAGTGCTTTTCCAACTCTACTAAGAGCAAACCCTGATATCCTAGAAAATAACAAACAATGTTTTACTAACTACTCAATGAAAAGTACTCATAAAATAGTGAGAAACCACTCTGCATAAGGAGAATTCAACACAGTTATTAAGACCACAAAACTTAGAATGTAAAGTGGAAAATAAAAAGTACCTGACGAATCAGCATTCATCCCCAAGTCAAAATAAACCCTTTAAGGGCATTTTAATGATCATCCAGTCTATTCAATGGTTTAAATGTAAGCTGATCATAAATAAAATGATAATACCCTCCAAGATCTAAAAACACTTTTTTCATTAAATGTGCAATTTCAATTTCTTGAAAATATCTTGGGTGTGCAGCTGGCATACCTTCCATAAAGTTCTCTCCCTGCCAGAATACTGACTAAGATGTCTACAAAACAATTAGAAAAAATAGAAACCAGAGGTTGTACAATACCCACCATCCTGTTGCTCCTCCGACAAGTGCTTGGGTATATGTTGGTTGTCTAGACAAATCCAAGGTTAAAACTTGCTGAACAAGCCCTCTTGATTGTGAAGCTGCTTCAATTACATCACAATCTTCATCTTCTGAAAGGTAATATGCAATGTATATGTATATGTGCATATAAATGTATATCTATATGTGTATATATATGCATATGTACATGTATATATATATACATATATATATATATATATATATATATATATATATATATATATATATATATATATATATATATATATATATATATATATATATATATATATATATATATATATATATATATATATATGTATGTATGTTTGTGTGTGTGTGTATTATATATACATCAGATACATATATACATATCTATATATATATATATTTATATATATATGATATGATAATTACTGATGAAGGCTTGTGCCAAAACGTTTGAAATTGTGCAGCTTTACTTCCTAAATTCTCTTTATACTTTAAAATTACTTGGTGGCTAGTAGCTTTTTGACATTTATATATATATATATATATATATATATATATATATATATATATATATATATATATATATATATATATATATTATATATTTATATAAATATATATATATATATATATATATATATATATATATATATATATATATATATATATATATATATATATATATATATATATATTTATATGGTATATATGTATGTATGATGAATGAATGAATATGTATATATATGTCAAAGCTACCAAAACTAATAGTACAATATAAAGCTTCAGCAAAAGCTAAAGAGAATCTCAGAAAAATAATCCATCATGCAGGCAAATTGATATTCTTCAGATTCCAGACGACACTGTAAATAGCATGATTGTAGAAAGAAAACTCAAGATTACATCAGGGCTGTAAACCTTTGGACTTAGTAAAAAGCCAAATACCACTAACTTGCTGCAAGTATAAAATTGATGAAGGCGCACTTTACCTGTGTCACTCTCCGAATCGATTGGTGTAATCGCTGTTTCCTCCTCGGCCATAATGTAATGTGGTGGTAACAACTTTGTCTATGTATTCATTAGACCTACTACTTTGCTTTCAAGATAGATGTTTACAGCGAAATATGCAACTAATTTCTGCTCACTAATAATTCGTCGACTAATCAGCCTCGTTCCAGAAAATTCATAACGAGAAGAGAGCCCTCCACCGCAATGTTGCGTTGTAAAACTTCTGAGGGTCATTCATACACGACGTCGTCCTATAGGGCAGGGGGGTATTGTCAGTACTTCATGCTTTACGATGTATGCTTTCAGGGGAGGGGGCGATTTTCTCCTTTAGACGTCATCACAAGGACTCGCAAAATTTGTGCAGAGTCATGATAGTCTCTAATAATATACCATCTGGAGGTTGCATTAATGTTTACTAATTATGTTGTTGTAAGATGGGTGACTGGCAAAAGGGACATAAACTTGGATTAAAATTATTAATCTTCTTAAGAAAAGTTCCAAATTCTATCTAGGAGAAAGCGTTAACAGTAACTACTGCCTTTAAAGTTGGTCTTCTCTCCGCTTTGCACAAATTATCTGGGTGAAATGGAGGAGAGGTTATCAAATGTCGATGTTCGTTCATCGCTAGAAATGGGGGTGGAGCTTGTTGAAACGACGTTGCTCGATTAGGGGGAGAGAGGGGTAAAACGGCTCAAATATTGACGATATGATAAATGTATGGCACCTAAGCTAGAAGCAGGGAGTTGTCTGTCCTAGGATCCACAAGAAGTGATTTGGGTCAGTCAACGGCTCTTTACTAATTTCTCTCTATGAGAGGGTTGCGATAACTGAAGCTCCTAACTAATTATCGCAATGCAATAGTAAATTATGTGACTAAAATCTTCAAAAAAGCTTACTCAAAAAACTGCAAATTATCTCTGAGATAAAATATCTTGTTGTTCACGATACCCACAGACTACACAATTAGGAATCACGGCAGAGAATATTTGAACAGTTTACAGAAAATCTATATAATGCATAGTATACAACTACATACAAAATTAAGCAAAAATAATAAAAAATGCTCCAATCTATGTTCAACTCCTTTACTAACATCACATTAAGTAAAAAAATATTAAGTTCACAAAATATATTTTTGCTTTCCTTAGGAAAATAATTGAAGTTTCATGTATACTCTGTGAATGTGAACACGCTTGTCACTAGAACTGGGAAATCAAGGAGAATGCACAAATGGGGCTAATGTAGTAATAGCTCATTCTACTAATAGTGTACCAAATAAACTTCATGGGATATCCCGTGCCAATAGTTCTTGCAAATTACAACATCAGAATAAAACAGAGAAAGACCAGTGCAGTTTCACTTAGCACAAATGCTTCTAACTTGAACCAAACGCCACATTAACCTTCGGTATTCTTTTCCACCTGTAACCCCAGAGCAGTGGCCAAGGCCGTCAAAGATGATGCTTTTCCCGGGACGGTCATCGCATTGGCTTGATTTCTTGGGAGGGGGGGCACATTGACCAACGGATCAAAATAACAGATGAAAGGCAGCACCTTTTGTGCGTATGTCCCATACACCAAAAGTGCAAACAAAAATCACCGTAAAAATAATCAGACTATGCGTCACATTTGTCATAAAACATTCTACTTTCACTTTACATTTAACAACTCAGATTTCCAATAAAGCAAGTTCACAGATGAGGTACTCAATATAGCTGCATAACTTCCTGGTTCTAGCAACGTAAACCAAGGACGATGTTGGCTGTAAAAGAAGCTAAGGCCAGTTTTCTTCAGCAATTGTTTATGGTTTCAGAATATCAATCTACCTACTACCTTGAACAAAACCCATTACTAAAAATTCTTAATATTATTCATGATCAAATATACAGTAATCCCTACTTCTTTGATTTCCATTTAACACTGACTCTTCCATACTCAGGATCTTTCATGAAAGTCTCGTAGAGGTCCTTAAAAGATGGGCGATTGATAGGTTCAGCGCGCCAACAATGTAGCATTATTTGGTAAATATCGTCAGGACAGTCCATTGGCTTCAGTAACCTGTCTCCACGTTCAAGGTAAGCAATGACCTAGAAGAGAGCAGATATCCTCCTGAATATACAACGTTACATGACGGTGAGGCGCCGTCGGATATGAGCAACATGTTCACTAGAGTTAACGAAACGGCCACTCGCGTACTTCTAAATTCTAGCGTAAACCTTAGAACCCCACTGTTTAAGACATTTGCTGGTCAAAACTGTTCTTCATTCAGAGGGACCAGTCTACGCAATGGGGTGAGCGTCGAGACAACCGTCACTCAAAAGATTCATGACTAGGCTGATGAATTAAAAGTAGCAGGAGTTTTATCATTTTATGCTAATAATTTATCTTAATTTCATATCTCCAGTAATATCTTTTCATTATATTGTACTTATAATGTATAGTGTATTTTGTACTTTATTTAAAGCATGGTCCCCTGCCAATCAGTTTCTCTCTAACTAAGGGGCTACTCTCAAAAGGCAAAATAGAATTTATTTAGCATACAAATTGTGTAAATGCCGAATAATATCAAAATCCATCCGTGGCACTCATGAATTCCTTCTGTAGTTAACAACCAGTAATTCTTATACCAAATTCAACATTTTACATACAAAGAAATACTCTTCAAGAAATACTTACATCTAGAATTTCTGTAAACAGTAACTATAAAAAGCTTCCCTTCTCTAGTTCGATAAATACAAAAGTCAGGACCATCACTTTAATCTTAGTGAAACTATGCAAGAAATCCAAAAATACTCTGCTGGAATTAAGATCTGTGTTACATACTTGTGCACCCGCCATTTCACCGTAAGGAAGTTCTCCAAAAGTGTACATCTCCCATAACGTGACACCATAGCTCCAAACATCACTCTTATGTGAGAAAGTTCCGTAGTTGATTGATTCTGGAGCATACCTTGATTTGAATAGATTTATACTAATTAATACAGCCCAATGTGCATCTAGGGCCTCTACGACGAATACCATTAAGCCATACTTATGTTTCAAGTATGTGATTTTCCATTCAGTTATGGTTTGATCCTTGTCATCTTGACCTACTAGTCTAAGGTGCAAAACAAAAATTAATATACTATCAGAAACAGAAATACAAATCAGCAATGAAGTGAATGGATATCTGCAAAAGACGCAAGTACAATGTAAGCGGACAGCAATCCAGTTCCACCCCAGATCTAACACCAAAGGTTTATTAAAATCTTTATACCTTGATCAGTGAATTAAATTTGTAAAAAGAAAATCAAGAGAAGAAACTGCATAAGAACCATATTGAAAAAACTGAATAAACAGACCATTTCACTGGCCAACGTCCTCCTTGTTTTGCTTGATAATAGTCACTACCAGCACCAACTGCTCTTGATAAACCAAAATCACTTATTTTAACCTAGAAATGTAGCAACGAGAACCATGATGGATATCGTCTCTCTTGGATCGTAGAATTTTTGTCTATACTTAGTCTCCATTATCCTATTTCATCTATTTATGACATTACAATTGACAAATATATATGGTGTATTTATCCGCAGCACAAGAAAGTACAAAATATGATTATACAGAGACCTCGTTTTACACTAATGTCCATTGATAGTCACATTACAAACACTATACGTATTGCAACCTTCTTCAAAATGACAGCTCTAAAGCCTGTCTGCAAACCCAATAGAACTTCAACTAATTGCATCATTCAAGACAAGTCTCACTTCAACTATTTTTCACAGTAAAGTACGCATCATTTGCAATAGCAGGTGCTAGAAAATGTAATTGAGGCAATTCGCATCAAATGAGGTAGTTTTCACAATACTACTGTAAGTATCAACAGAACCTTACGAGTGCGAAAATAAAAATGCCGACAAATGAAAAATCCAATACTCTCAAAGGGTGAGCAAACTGCAGATCTGCAGAGCATGTGTTGTACGATGTATTATTTATTATACTAGCCAATAGCGTAACCGACATAGGTTGAGGCTAGAGGAATTCCTTAGGGCCCCTAAGCCCTGACGCACCAAAGCGGCCCCTCAGAAGTTTTCACGGGACTGGTTTTTGCATTTATTGATGTGAAAAAGCATTTCATTAGCCGAAATGCCCCAAGTTTACAGGCTACGTATTGCCTCCTTTCTACCTTAATTATATAAAACTTTATTGTTTCGCATAGATCTGAGAAATTTTAAGTTTGACAAGGCCCCCAAGCAAAATACTACTAAGGGTCCCAAACCGTTCTGGTACACCACTGTTAACAAATTCCATAAACATGAATAACATCAACATTGTAAATGCAATTATTCGAGGCTGATTGCGAATGGAGCCTCAAAGCACTTCGATGCACAAATCAGAATTCAGCTTTCGGGTTGCAACAGTGAGACTACACAACTTGACTCATATACAGAAAAACAAAGATGAGAATTTTCATGCGGTACGGCATACTGTTCAGTTGAGGAATTCTTATTCATAAAAATTACCTGATCCTTCTTTGACAGTAAAATGTTTCTTGTAGCAAGATCTCTGTGAACAAATCGCCTCTCTTCCAAGTAAGTCATACCCCAGGCTATTTGCCCAGCCCATAACTTCAAGTCCTTTTGAGAAATTTCCTCCTGGTGATCAATTAAAAAATCTAACAGAGCACCCATTGTTACAAGTTCTTGCACCTGAAAAGGACACGAAAATGACTGTAAAAGCAGGAAAAATCATAATTTCGTTTCTTACTCTAACTTTAATGAAACTCAAATCGTATTTAAAGCAACGCCCCTGGTATCACACTCTTAAAGGCTATTGTGGTTGTTACTACTTCAGTCTAGAGATACACAGCATTTTTCGTAAAGCCTGGCTCTCGTCTTGTCTCCTTTAAACATTGTGTCCATTTACAAGTATTTTTCGAACACAAATCCCTAAACCCTAAACTTCATCAGCCAAATTCTATGAACCAGGGTCATTTGATGCACGACAAGAAAAGATGAGAATAGCTCCAAGGAATAAGTCCAGCTCATAGCTACCAATAAAGATCTAACTTCAAAGTCAAGCAAGAAACATGTATGCCAAAGTGGAAAATTGGAGATTGATAAGTGCACATGCTGCCCGCTGCATACTAAAGAAAAACATATGTATTACGATGAATTATCTGGCTTACTAGCATAGGATATATGGGGTTCTCTAAGTGGATTTAACAAGGAACATGAGGTGAGACATAAAGAAGAGAAAGAAGGACGATATACGAAGAAAAATGAGACTGACAAAGAACGAAGGCAAAAGGACAAAGTAGATGAAAATAATATCCCTCGCAATAAGACAAATCTTCATATGACAATACAAAATCAATCTTAAGAAATTAACGCAAAATCCAAGTCCAAAGAATAAGAATTGGGAAAGAAGTTTAATCCATTATAAGAAGCCAAATATGTTTGTTCAATAAAATAACCAATTTAGTGAATAAATAGCACGATAAAATAACTATGAATCTCGCAAGCAACAAATTTCAGAAACTACTCTATTTCCAAAAACCAGCAGTAAAATCAGTTAAAGGTATATTTGATGAATGCTCCAAAGGTCAACGGTTACAAAATCTAAAACTGTGTAATCTGCGTTGGGACACAAGGGCAAACATTACTTACCAGAATCATCGGGGGTCCAAGGCAAACACCGAGCAATCTAACTATACACGGGTGATTCAAATTCGACATAACTCTTGCTTCACGCAAAAACTCCTAAGAGTAAGAGAGTGAGAGATAAAGTAATGAGACCCAGCAATACTATCAGACTTTATCATACAGTTGCTACAACAGCTATTATAACCAAGAGTGCATGGCATTCCAGCAAATCCTGAAGATCCCACAAGAAATACATAAGCCCAGAATTCCCCCTGCTAGCATGTAAATAACAACTATTAATGAAAGGACAACGTCACAATTCTTTAAGAGCCAACCTCTGCCAACCTGTTGCGCTTCGAAATCATAATACAAAATATGACTAAAAATGCAAGCACAAATTTTCTAACAAAAATTTACATCAATGGACCTGATGAAAATAATGAGATCCTCGACATTTCTGCTACCAACAGTAAAGATACTTCAAGTGTAACACTGAGCAGCGCATTAAACAACACGCCTGCGAAATACCTCTCACCTGTTCTCCTTGCGTTAACTTATCTTCATGAAGCGTCTTTAAAGCAACTTTAACCTAAAGACAAGTTATTTCATCATAAGAAAGATAACTGCCAACAACTTAACTTTGGTTAGTAACATCAGAATCAAAGAAAGAAGACGTCATTTTCAGATGGGAAATATGGGACTAGCAAAAAGTTCCAAACAAATAGAACACACATACCCTTTTACCAACAGGGTCTATCCATACACCCATCAAAACTGATCCAAATTCTCCTTGACCAAGCTCCTTTCCCAGTTCCAGTGAATCTCGGTTTATAATTGTCTGCTGGCTTGTTTCGTCCGCCCCTAAACGACGAGGTAACAAATCTATATTTCAAGCAAGTCGTGAAACCATATCTACACGGAATTCCCCGTCTATCGTCAAATGCCATTGCAAGAAAACCGTACAAATCATATACAAAATGTTTCGAAATATTAATATGTTTGGGAGTTTGAAACTCATAAAGCCTGGTTCTCATATATCGCTGGCGATCATTACCGATAAGTTGAACAGAAGGGGCCCCAAAACCGATCCCTGAGGTACACCTAAGGTGGTTTTCTCTACGTGCAGAATAAACCACTAGCTTTTACTCCCTGCTCCCTGTCGTTACTATAGCTATGGATAAAAAACAATGCAGAACTACTGAAGCCGGATGCATCCAATTTTGCAATCAAGAGTTCATGATTTAGGCAATAGGAGGCTTTGGAGAGGTCCATGAGGACAGCTCCTACAACGCGTCCGTTGTCCATTGATTTCATAAAGGTTTCTACAAAGGTACGTAGGACTAGTCTTCGAAATAAAACCTGCAGATAATGCACTGCGGTGCATCCTCGATTATCCGAACAGGGTGAACTAAACTGTCTCCTTCACCGTTCGGACAAACAAAACATCGGATACTGGAGAAAGTTACTTTCCTCTAAACATTCTACAAAACTAAATGAAAGAAACCATACCAAGGCAAAATCAAAGTAAACAATTCTTTTAAAAGTAGCTAAAGCAAGCCACATCTTTTACCCAGGCCTATAAATCCCTACCTTTATCTCTTGGAGGTAGGACTGGAGCGTTGCCTCTCCAGCTTGAAGCCTTGTTAAAATCTCCATTACGGTCCGCGTTGTCATCGTCAAGATGCGCCCCCTGCAACCAATGCAATGCATCAAATCTTCTACTATGACCGCACGCATTGTAATAAAGTTTATTCTTTAAAATATTGTGCAAAAGACAACGGACAGTATTGCATTCTTTCCTACCTCAAAAGAACAATAGGTTGCGAAGGATTCAAGACAATCCTATTTAGCAACAGTATTCCTAGTTACCAATTTTAAGACACGTGAGGAATTACTGAAAAAGAGTTTACATGAAAGAGTTGACAAGAAAGCATACATGTGAATTGTATATGATAAATACGCTGTTTTCAATTTGCACGGAATAGCAAGTGGTTGAACAATTTCATCTAAATTTTTCCAACCTAATTGTAATTTTCTTAATAAACAAAATTGCAACATAAGCGAAGAATCATTCCATAAGAATAGAAAAGGAGAAATTGGCTAGCTACTCTGGAATAACGCACGACGCTTCCAAAGTTCAGAGACTAGCAAAAAATTTTATTCCGAACTACAAAAGAAAATAGCTAAATATTGTCTTTCTTAATTTATAAGTTATAAAAAACAAGCTTGCTAGCTACCTTATTCTATAATGAATAATGCACTTGAAGATGTATTTGCTTTATCGTTCTTACAAAATTTGGAATTGCAAAAGCCGATCTATTCTTTGCATTGCATAAATACATGAAATGACATAATGGTAACACAAACTTTGGCCTGCCATATAGACTCTGTGGTAAAATACAAACTCCAGTACTGGTGTTTAATCCCAAAACCTCCTGAAGATACAGCAGCGAATACTTTTGTTTGATCAAGGCTACAGTGACTAATTGAACTATTAACCTGATTTTGATAGCATTACTTAAAGAAAACGAGATGAAAGTAAAGACAACATACATGCTTGGTGCTTGGTCGAGGAGGAGGCATTGGTCTAGGAGTAGTAGGGAGAAATTTTCCATCCATAGGAACAGTGGGAGATAATGGTCTATTTGGCAGTGGGGCGGCAGCACGAATATCACGAGATGACGGAACTGGTTCCACTAAGAGAGTTGGCAAGCCGTCCATATGTTTGCAGTAGTGGTCAATAAGATGTGGCAATGTTTCAAACAGAGGACCATCATCTATGTAATACCAACGGTCAGCCTACAATAAGAAACAAAATACTCATATATCGCAATTGTTAAAGATGCTTCTGTACTCTGAATCATTTCATTCTAAGGACTGTCCTTCAGTAAAGCTGATTTTCAAGGGGCAAATTTGTCTGACTAGCCTAGGTAATCTACTGATGAAGTGAAGATGACTCCAATCCTATCATGTACTTTCAGATTTAAAGGCTCTGCTATTATGAAAGCAAAATATTGAAGGGATGCCCGTACTCTCGTTTAAGGCTGTGACGCAAGCCACATTAAAGTTCTTATCTTTATTGTTACAGGCATTAAACGAAAAGAGATTTACAGTTCTGTTGGAAGTTGACAAGTATTCATGCTACCAAACATAACAGAAAAGCTCCAGAGCACTCAAAGCGGTGTCACTAGGAGAAATTTCCTATCATCTTGCAAAGCCTATAAAACACAAAAAACGCACCCTACTCTTGATCTGAAAATGGTATGCTTTCCCTTCAACTGAAACAGACAAGACATAATACCCATGACATTTGATGCTGTTACGAACCAGGAACATCCCATCCATCATGCCATTTTTCCTCAAGATAGCTACTGCAGCCTGTAAGTAACACAGATGAAAAACGATCTACGAGTCTGGGGATAGGCCATTTGACTCGAAAGCAATAGAAAAGACATGGCACATAAGCAAACAAGTGAGTGAAAGGCAATGCTTAAGCATTTAAACAAGCCAGCATATACAGTAAAACTCACGTAAATCGGGATTTCTACGGACAAGACAAAATAGGTCGATTTATAAGACCCGTGGTAAATGAAAAAGTGCGGCACCTGATGTCATTAGACAATTCATCACTTGGCTGGGTAACCCTTGTCATAGTTGGGGAGGGGAGGGGGCGAAAAACCAGTTCCACTGTGCACTTTCTCACAGCCTGGAAGGCTTTTGAGCACCATTATTAAAGATTCAAATGCCTTTACGAGCTCTAATGGGCTCCTACACTACTTTAGAGTATGACGCTCACTGACTGTAACATTCTTCACCATTGCTATTGAAATCAAGATCAAAATCCGACTTATATATCGCACTACTTTGGAATAAGGTTTCAAGAAAGCTCCGACATACACGAAAATCTGACATTTGAAATCCGGCTTACGCATAGAAAAAGTACACCATATATAACAAGCGGGCGGGACCGCGTATTTTCGTCCGACTAGCAAAATATCCAACCTACGTGAGATGTGACTTACGGGAATCTGACTTACGTGAGATTAACTGAAGTAGGGAAATTACATCAGTGCTAGCATACTGATTTCAAATTTCATATACATAATGAGGAGCTTTCTTATCAAATCAAATGAGATGCTATGTTTATATAAACAACTGAGCGTAAACGATTGGAACCGATCCAAACAAGTACATTCTGGAAACGAGGCATGGAGCTTTCTATTGAAAGGCTACTTGTTAGTACCAAAACTGCTGAAATATTGAAAGGACTCGTCAACACCAATAAAAGGTCAAATAGCTAAAACAGCTCGAATATCCATTGTGGTGTAAACGCCAACAAAAGTGGTCCCAGATCCAAGGTGGATCCGTACCCATTTGGATCTGTGCTAGTGTAAACGCAGTCTAAAACAGCAGCTGCGAGTAATATTAGAAATTCTTACCGTTCTATCAACATTCTGATGCAGCCATTGACTTGGATTAGTTTTTGGCAGAGGCATAGGGAAGTTGTCTATAAATAGATAGGTTGATGATTAGTAAGGAGAAATCTTCTTCATTAACAAACAAATCTTTCTTGATCATTACCAGAGCTTCAGGAGGAGGTGTGGGGATGGAAAGCTCCTCCCCCCTGCTTACAACCCCATCATTTTTGGTGAGCAACTGGGAAAATAGAGATGAAGCAGATGATAAGTAAATAGGCTGTAAGCTGCAGTTTTTCTGCCTGGGAAAATGGAACAGATTACTTGCTGCACCATCAATGTGCATTGGTTGGTAACCTGGAATGATTCACAGTAACAGTATCACTGAGTGCAGTTTGGACAGCAAAAAGGGAATGAGTATTGTCAGTATTTTAGATGTAGCTTGGTTGGTAAAATGGGATAATTAATATCAACTACACTGATACAGTTTGGTTGGCAAAATGCAAAAAAGGAAATGATCATTATCAATTCCACTTGATGTAGTTTATTTGTCCCACTGTATATTCCCTCATTATAGAACATACATAACTCCATTCTGCCAACCAGAGTCTCCAAGGAGATTGATGAAAGGACAAAAATGCCCATTTGAAGTAATTGTACTAATTGTAGGGTATGTAAACACATTAACATTTCCTGAGGTTCACACAGAATCCAAAACAGTATATATGACTATTGTTGACAAGACTTGCATATTCATGGGTAAAGTCCACCTTTTACACTCCTTTCATCTACATCTACATCTAATGTATACTACCTAGCTTCTAAAAGAAGATTCTGGCAGGGTGACAGGCAAGAGTGGAAAGCCAGTAATACATTGGAAATTGAGCTATATACAAGGTAAATCACCACCCACTTCCACTTGAAAATGTTGAGCTTTGGGCACATTCACATGTCTTTGAAAGCTATCAGCACATTCAAGATGAGATGCTAGAAAAATATCCCATATTTTCCATTCATTGAGTTTAATCAATCAATTTTGACCAAAATGATAGCCAAAGCATTGGCTTTTTTGACAAAATCCATTCCCTCCATTGAATTCAAATTTCTTACCTAGAAACTCAACAACATTATGCATGCCATATCTCAATGCAAGATCTCTAGGGGTATCTCCCTCCACTGTCCTTGGATGCATAGATGCATGGTATGATAATAATAGCTCACAGCAGTCAATATTCCCTCTCATAGCAGCATTATGTAATGGAACCCATCCATTTGACTGTGACCTATCTTGAACATTAGCATGGCCTTGTGTTATCAGTAGCCTTCCTGCTTCAACTTGGCCTGCAGCACATGCTTCCTGTAAAAGATGAGAACACTTAACAAAGAAAACATAGGTTAATTTACCCTTGGGGACATACTGTTTGAAGCTATTTTCTCTCATACAAGCATTTTGATTCAAATACACTTACTTCTATCAGACAAAAAATTAGTACTCTAAGTTGGACATTATGTGTAGCACCTCAACTATATAGAGTCATTATCAAAAAGTATAACCAGAAAGTCATGTTTCTGCTATTTTATTATAAATGAACTTACATAAAGTGCATTTATTTAAGGTAAATGGGAATATTCCAAATTCAGATAACTCAACAACTGGCTAATCACTCTACCTATGAAAATGTGCAATGTGATGTTCAAATCAAAGGTAATTGAGCTCCACATGTAGTCAAATCTATGTTTAATGCACAGTACATTGTGGTTGGTGGTGACATTTAGGGTGGGAATTTCCCTCTAACAGTGAAAAATTTGATAAATGCATAATTGAAAAATACTGAAAGTTGGATCGATGCTGCTATGTATACAGTGGCACAGGAAATTGATTTACTATATGACACTTTCCAATTAAATGTGTGAGATTACTTCTGACAATTAGAACTATACAAAGAGGATAAACATGTGCACAGGTATTCATATACTTGAATGGAAAATAATGCTGAATGCTGGAAGAATTATGTAGATAATGTTCTGTATTCAAATGATATTCTAACACTTCCTGGCTATCAGTTAACTCTTTTCCCAATCAAATTCCAATTAATCTGTAGTTAAAACCTGCACATTGATATACAAGCTTTGCCTTTCATATGACCAACAATAAAGATTAAAACCAAACAAAGGATAAAGCTATTTCATAGAGCCCTTGCTAAATTCCATTGTCAAATCAAAATCAATACCTTAGATATTACATATTTCTTTGTGTTTCTTATACACACTCAAATTTCTCTGCAACTGATGTTTCCCAACAAGTATTTTCCATACTGTAAACATACATTTACAAAACAGAAAGCTCTGTAAAAGTACTTGCTACTTTCTCTATTTCTCTATGAAATGATAAACCTCTTACTGTCTATCGTACTAAAATATCAAGAACAGGGTGTAATGGCTGGTAGAATTGCATAGATGTGTGATGTGGGTGCATTCTACCCTTTACTCTGCATAGGTGTTTAAAATCACATAGGTCATTGTAGCACTGCACAATAATCCACAACAAACATTGCATACATGAGAGCAAATATCTGGAATCTAGGCCTACTATTTCTAAATTCATGAGACAAAAAAGTTGAAACACTGGCTGATAAAGCTACAGTGAAAAGAGAAGGAAGGTTGTAGTGGCCACATGACCTATTTTTCTCCCATTAATTTATATATATATAATATTAATTTATTGTATTATCCAACTAATTAGTTATTGGCTATAACATGTATCCATTGCATCCTATGCACAAGACATTCAGTGCTCAACCTAAAATGTGACAATGTTCCAGGCAATATTACCTGTAATGGAGTTGTGTCTGAGCTACTGTATGCTTTAACATCAGCCCCGTAATTTAACAATAGCAGTATGATATCTTCATAACCTTTGGAGCTTGCAATGTGCAAAGGAGTGAGTCCTTGTTCGTCCCTGGCATTAACTTCTTGGTAACCGTACATTTCCGAAAGTATCTTTGCCACTTGTGAGGCATGTCCATTAGAGCATGCTACATGTAAAGGAGTGTCAATGCCAAACTTCAAGGAGTTCGGCGGGGGTAAAGTACCACGACAAAATGTTGTCAATCTACAAGGTAGACCGTCTGACTGAACTTGGTAATGTGATATCAGGGTATCGAGACCTTGAAAGATCGGGCCATTGTCTATCGAGAATTTATTATCACCCATGCACTGAATTTGGAAATGCATTATCTGACTATTTGCATGTATAGAAACTACGTAGTCGCCTGGAGCACTAGAGCAGTCGCGAACCAGGAACACACCATCTCGCTTCCTTGCTTGTGACTGCAATATGTGAGTTGCAGCATCTCTTGTTATACGTCCATGATACCATTGAACAGATTCACATGCTGACCTCATTTTGCTCGGCTGTACTGTTAAGTCATATCAGATTTTCCTCTGAAGTCCATGAGTGCTTGACTTTATGGACATTTCCGCCTTCCAGAGATTGCTATGTTGACTAGGCCAATTGTTATTTTACTTCCTTTCATCTCGGTTCAGACCCCCCAAATTCTGAGGCAAAAGGTAGTACCTTATACAGTTAATGCCTTCAAAAATGAACTTGAAAACTGGTATTACACGTTTTTTATGAGATAGTGGTTTACAAGAATGACTGCTCAAAAAAGCTATCAAAGTTCAGTGGTGGATTTTTGAGATCTAAGAAAGTTACTACATTTATACGCCGGTGATTACCAAACTGGGGTCCGCTGTCCCCCTAAGGGGCCATGAAGAGTCTCAATGGAATGCGAGAGGTTGTCATCACTTGTTCAACTCGTTGTTTTATAAACTTATATCACTGTTGATATTTGTTTTCCGTGAAATTATGTGTATCATAACCTGTATTTATCCCTCCACGGGATCCTAATTCGAAAAAGTATGTTGAAAGGGACCGTCGAGTAAAATAATTTGAAAAGCTTGGGGACCACTGTTATACACATTTGAAACTCGACTTTTCTCGCATGCCCGCCATCTATTTGATTTGATTTGCACAGATTTCCTTTTATACACTCTTTTTTATAAGAATACAGTTTATAAGAATATTGAGGCTCAAAATCCCTTAACTTTAGGAATAATTTAAGAACTTCACTATAGCACGAAAAAGCGGGAACATTGCTTTAGCATACTGAAAGCTTTTTTCGTCCGACACTCGTCAGAGTATGAAACGTCGGATAGCGACCGAAAGGTGAAACGAAATATATAGAATGCTGAATGACCACCTTTCGGTCGCTATCCGACGTTTCATACTCTGACGAGTGTCGGACGAAAAAAGCTTTCAGTATGCTAAAGCAATGTTCCCGCTTTTTCGTGCTATAGTGAAGTTCTGTAGTACCAACAGACTTTTCAAATAATTTAAGAATAATGCAAGGCTTAAGCCTCATCAAGACGTAAGAACTTTTTGTATCACAGTTATAATACTGCTTTTAGATGTACTTTTGCACTATCAATACAAAATATAAACTCTTGCTTAGTTTTATGTATTTCAGTGTTATATTTGTATAGTGACTGTTGGTCTATGTAACTCTGCAAATAAACACAAACTTAAACATTCTTGAACGGCTTAGTGCTGGACGAACAAACAAGGATGAAATTTTCTACCATATGCCAGTATTTCCCGCATTGTCATTGAAAAATTATGTACTATCCGTAAAGTGGTGAATATTCTGTTCGGCATATAAACATGCTGTACATTACTAATTCAGCATTCTGAAACCTTGCCGCCTCCAAGAAAATTTTCTGGCAGAGCCCCTAGACACCCCAGCGTGACAAAGAGAGAACAGTTGATTCATGTAAAGAATTTGCAAAAGCTAATAACAGAAGTGAACAATACTTGAATGAGAGCAATCCTTCTTTGCTATGGGGCCTATTTAGACGTAGGCAAGTCAATTGCAGTCTTCAATTGAGAGAGAGAGAGAGAGAGAGATCGTGTCCAACTTACTGATATGAGGACTTTTCGATATGGCAACAGCCGCCCATTATTCAGAGAGTGAAAATTCTGGAACTGGCTTCCAGATACCGTAAAAGATGCCTATAACTTGCCAGAAATAATGAACATAATTAAAACTTGGACGGACACGCCTTGTACCTGGCTAATATGGACATGATTTCTTTCTCTCTTTAGTGTATCGATTAAATTGTTATTCATACCATAATGTTTATAGTGAACAGTTGTATAAACAGTCAACTTTCAATAAAATTTGTTACTCACTGCTGTCTTTGTATGTATCCCGTCATTCTTCGTTGGCTTCACCCTGTTCAGCACCTTTCTACCAGAGTCCCTATGGTTATTAGTTCAAATGTATGATTATGGTATGCTAGCTCTGGCAAACACCACAGATATTTTATAAGAAACAACTTAATACGAAACCTAGTGTAGAAGGCTTAGCTGAAAAACGACCTTGAGAGGTCAGGGAAAGGCCCTTTTGATATATGATACATAAACAGAAAGGAACAGCAGATGAAGTTTCATTTTCACTTCTTTCATTTAGGGAGGGCTGCTTTACAACAACTACTTACTCACATTAAGAACAGCGAGCCTGAACCTCAATTTTACTAGTAATAGCCTATGAGCTGGGTGAAAACAGGTATCCTCTCTGAAAAGTATTAAAACATCCCGCTAGAGATGGGTTTTAGGTAAAATAGTTTCTTGTAAGTTTTTCTTTTAAGTTTTCCAAAATTTTTAGCCTAAATTGTTCTTAATTTGTTCTTTCTTGGGGTGTAGGCAATTTAGACATTAGACAATATACAACACAGCAATAGATGTTTTCTTGAAGGGCAACTTAGTCACGAAAATCAAAGAAGAGAAGTGACAAAGCAGTCATTTCTCTTCAGGCTAACAAGGAATGAAATTTCATGTCAATATGTTATTAGAAATCGTATGCATTGTTGTCCAAAAATACATTTTACGACAGTGCTTCAGACATTGCTTGCTCTTAATTTCCCATCAATTCTGAGGCTTGTGTTCCTATAAAATTGTTCTTATATAAAAAGGGAGTATATTTCAGTAGAACCACAACAACGCCAAACAGAACAACAGCACCATCCCTTCAACAGAGCTGATTTTCAAGGAACCGTCCGTTACAAAAATTAGTAAATAAATACAGAATTTTCATTAGAGCTGCTTGAGAAAGGCGAAAGCCGAAAGTAACCACAAGGTGCTAAAAATCAGGAGAGCTAAAACAATATATATATATATATATATATATATATATATATATATATATATATATATATATATATATATATATATATATATATATATATATATATATATATATATATATATATATATATATATATATATATATATATATATATATATATATATATATATATATATATATATATATATATATATATGTGGAAATAATATATATATATATATATATGTGGAAATAATATATATATATATATATATATATATGTGGAAATACATCCGAGCTGGACTGGTGGTAGCGTAATCCAACCCACTGTGCGAAGATTGTTAACATGTTTGTAGTAACATATTGCGCTTGTATATTTGGTCAGGAGTCGTAAGAAGCTTATCACACCCTACTCTTGAGTCCCGGATAAACGTCACCTTCGCTTATTAATTTTTGAACAAACCTACCCAATAAATCCTTATTCCAGACTTCCCGTTTGTTATTTTGTGTCTGTAATTCGATCGAGTTTTAAAGTAACGTGAGAAATCGTGCATTTCATTTAATTTACAGATGATATTAGTTGTGAAATTCATCCATAGCTATGATAAGTTTTGAAATTTTCCACTCTCCCCGATTGTTCCAACCATCCTCGTTTATTCGGTCTTTACGAAATTTCCAAACTCTCCTTGTATTCGAATCCTGCCATCTATTACGCAGTATAATAGTTATTGAAAACTCTACAATGAGATAGGTCAGTGCCAAGGCTAAAAATTATATGTGTATGGTGCACCAGTATCCCTGTCAAAACTGATTTATGTAATAATGTATTACTTTGACTCTTTGTCTGCATTGCCAAAGACTCCTGCCCCGTGGTTAAACCAATGTAGATATAATTATAAATATAAAGAAGTAAATAATGTAAATATACCAGCTAATAAAATAGAAAGAACTAGAAGTAAGAAAAGAAAATAATGACAATGGAAACAGTATGGTCGAAAGTCACTTCAAGTTCTTCGGACTAAGACCTTTTCATCAAATATGTTTTAACGGTAGTCAAATTCACACTTCTTTCCATCTGTTTTTCAACTGGTTGTATGTACCAGTCTTGCTCATGTTAATGTAAAAAGTGTCAGTTTTATAGTGATTTTGGTGTAACATCATTTGTATCAATTTTGGACAGCGCTGTGAACGCACGCTTGATGACGTTTACTAGAAGTTTTCATATTCCCTACTCCTTTATTGATAAAAACAATTGACTTATAGTCTTTGAACAATTCTTTGTTATTAGGTCACCTTTCAAGAAACCGCACCAACCGAGCTTTTAAAAATTCCTTCACACAGAGGTTTGTAAACGGCATTGTTTGTAGGCTAGAGACACATTGACTTGAACATAAAAGCTGCGATAAATCGAGATTAAAAGTTGTCAGGTAACACAACAACAGCAGTTACGCCATTGCGACCGTACAATTGATGGGAAAATGGTCGTCAAGGCTAGACGTAATGGAGTAAGCACCGGTGAAAAACAAGAGGTACGGGTTGATATAGATGGAAATAATCGAAGACGACGAATTATGGATATGAAGTTTAGTTTTAGAAGAAAAAAGAAAAGTCGCCTAGAGTGCGAAAAAGAGAACGCCGGTGATGTCGGTGAAACACGCAATCGCGTAACAAAACGTCAGCAAAATAGCAACGGAAAATTAAGCAAAAGTGCAGAAGATAAACCAAAAAGGACGTTATTTTCAAAGCTTCTTTACTTTAAAAGAGATCGCAGAAGGAGTGATGTTTCTCATAATACGAAGAACAGCTCAAAATCAATGGTTTGCACGCAGTCAGAGCGGTTCGATGACACCGGCAACAGAGCGTCTTCGTCGAATGATGATAAGGGAGTCAGGGAGAAACATTCCTGCTTGGAAAACGGATATCCAAGTGCGTCTACTTGTACAAGGACTGACATGAGCGTATCTATATCAAGCCCAAATTTAACTACTGTAAATTGGCCTTCGTTTGAGAATTTAAGCGAAGATGTAAGCCGTGGGAAGTATGCATCGTTTAAGCGGTCAAGGGCGTCAATGGTTTTTCCAATAGAAACTTTGAGTACGGTTTGCAATGGCATCCATTTATCGAATTCCGAGCGACAGTTACAGCAAACAGTAGATCCCAACACAAATAATGCGATTTATTCAGGATCTTGTTTACAAAGAGACATTGATAAGGACTCTTCTGACAAAGCGGAAGGCGTTTGTGCGAGGAACACCCCATTTAATGAGTATTTGTCAAGGACTAATGATGGGAGATCCCCTCATCCAAGGAGGCGGAATCCTTGTTACGGGACATTTTCATCCCCGAACATTTTTGAAGAAAATGACTCGAGGATCATTCGCACAACACTCTACCCATTCACTAGTGTTGAAAACGTTAAGGAATATGAATGCCATCGATCAGAAGAAGGTCCAAGGTCAAATATGGATGCTCGTCCCCACTCCCGCAATAGCTGGGAAGTAAGAGAAGGAGATGAAGATGATGACTTTGTGTTCGTACCTCTTGGGAGCCCAAATGCATTTGAAGCTAATAGCAAAACCCTTTCCCGATATATAAGCTGCCCGGGAAATCTTGAGACGGAATCATCCATAGGAATGTCACCCTCTAGTCTTCCATATCGAGGAGGTGCTTCCAAACCATACTCCTCTCATCGTCGGCCGTACTCTGTGCACGAGAGTGTTATGTCACTAAATATATTGGAAAAAAAAGATTTGCTCAACATCAATGCTGAAATTGGTGAGGTCGAAAATTCCTCAGAGTTTCCACCAGAAGATGATTTCAATCTTCCATCCAAGGTAATCGATAGCCCCGAAGGGGCTTATTTATTTTTTATACATTTTTCATGGGGGCTTACTCGAGGGGAGGGCTTGTTCAAGGGAGCTTTTAAAATTACCTAACTAGAACTAGAACGTAAGTTTCTAGACAGTTTTCTCCATAATATAAAAAGAACCATTCCAAGTACTACCATCAGTATGCAACAAGGTATTCGTAACTGTTTGTGATGGGGGGCCTTTTCGAGTGGAGGGCTTTTTCGAGGGGGAGCTAATGCTAAGATTTACAGTAAGTAGAATGTACTAGCTCACTGCTGTTTGTTTTTCTCCGTGGACAATGCCGGTGAGTATATTTGACAGCGTGTTAATTAGTTACATGGAACACCACTACCACATGGTGGTATTATCGCACAGTGACGAAAAGATGGAATGTTACCCTTGGTGTTCTGTACACACACTGCATTGTTTTGTGGATAAATATTATCCAAGATGGCGCTACCTCAACCATAGCCGCAATGTGCAGGCGCCTTTGGATGATATTCCATCTCTACAATAGTAGACAACGTCGCACATCAAGCAGCATTCACAACACCTTTTTTTACAAAAAAATTGTTCCTACAGAGACCATAGAAATACGGTGGCCCATACAGGCCAAACACAATATACTTATCAAAAACACAATACACTTATAGAAAACACAATACATTTATCGAAAACAAGATACATTTATCAAAAACACAATACATTTATGGAAAACAAGATACATTTACCGAAAACACAATACATTTATCGAAAACAAGATACAGGTATCGAAAACACAATACATTTATGGAAAACACAATACATTTACCGAAAACACAATACATTTATCGAAAACAAGATACATTTATCGAAAACACAATACATTTATCGAAAACACAATACATTTACCGAAAACACAATACATTTACCGAAAACACAATACATTTATCGAAAACACTATACACTTACAGAAAACAAAATACATTTATCGGAAACACAATACATTTATCGAAAACACAATAAATTTTTCGAAAACACAATACACTTGTGGAAATCATAACACGCGCTTGCATAGGATTATTTAAAATTAGGAAACAGCACAGTTCAGAGCCAGATGAGGAGAGACTTTATTCCTATCCTACCGAATGGAACCAATGTCAGCCATTGTCACTTCACAACTGGACATCACCTTTCCTTACATCATCCCTGTCATCACTTCATACAGCTCGGGTCATTCCTTTGCTTTTGTTTATCTAGTCTACCCATCCTTCTTTTTATAGTTATTCAGTAATTCTTATGTAATGGTTCATCATGAGTATTTGTGTATGTGAGTGCAGTTCAATGTTAGTCAGTAGAACAGTTCGTTAATACAATCGCGTATCTCTGGCTCAGTGTTCGCTGCATGCTAAACAACACTACATCAGCTTCCAACATCAACGAAGAAAAGTCTAGTCGCACCAAGTGTTTTGCCCGTTTCAGAAATATTTCCATGAATCGCCACAAATCGTATAATTCCTTTTTTATTCGCTATTTCTGTGGCGGGTACTACGCCGTTGAACTTCAATTTTTGTCTATGCGGAGTGTTGTCCCTGCGTACCTAACTATACCTACCTCGATCAGTTACCTATACCTACTTCTATAGTATAAGAAACTATCAAAACACTTAGAATTTTATGTTTCTAAAATAACCCCCACCCACACCGCCACCCTTATTTGCACCCCTTGGGTTTGGAACTTGAATCTTATTTTCGATAAATGTATTGTGTTTTCGATAAGTGTATTGCGTCTTCGATAAGTGTATTGTGTTTTCAATAAGTGTATTGTGTTTTCGATAACTGTATCTTGTTTTCGATAAATGTATTGTGTTTTCGATAAATGTATTGTGTTTTCGAGAAATGTATTGTGTTTTCGATAAATGTATTGTGTTTTCGATAAGTGTATTGTGTTTTCGATAACTGTATCTTGTTTTCGATAAATGTATTGTGTTTTCTATAAGTGTATTGTGTTTTTGATAAGTGTATTGTGTTTGACCTGTATGGGCCACCGTATAGAAAAGACAGACATTGCCTACCGCTTTACGCTACTAAGTTCAGATTGCATGTAGTAATGTTTTTTATATAAGGACCCTAGCCCTATCACATATCCTAGCTCTAAAATTCTCTGAGTTTGGGACCCATTCTGACCATATTTAGTGCTAATTATGTCCTTTCTAGTTCTTAACTTCTAACTGCTTATTTAGTGCAACAGACATTGCATGTCGGGGGGGGGGGGGGACGTCTATTCCGGACTGGAGAGTATTCAGTGCAAAGACAAATCGCTTATAGACATTGTAAGTTGCAACCAAATTCCGCTTATGAATCACATTTTATACGGATTTTGCTTCTTGATTATTTGCACTGATACAAATATTCTAAATTAAAAAGATCCTAAGCGATTTTGTCTTTAGTAGTACACGTTCCTTATTAAGCCCACCACACACGGCAGATTTTTGTCTTTCAAAGACGAAGATTTTTGTTTTTGGTCTTTCAAAGACATAAAAATCGGCCGTATGCGGTACGCAAAGACGAAGATTTTTGTTTTTCAAAGACGGTCGTCGAGATTCAGCATGTTTAATCACAAAGATTGTCGTTGATAGACAAAAATTTTCGTCTTTTGGTATCACAGAAGGAAAATTTTTGTCCTTGAAAGACCGAAATCGAAAATCTTCGTCGTCTTTGAAAGATAAAAATCTCCCGTGTGCCGTTGGCTTTAGGTGTTTTGGCTTTCTACATGTAGGTTCCCTATAATGCTGCGGCTCCTTTTAGAAAAACATGCGGATCCGTGTCAACCTTTAAGAAGCGCGTAAGATCGTTCCACAGGTGCTGAGCAAGTGCTTAGTGGTCCAGAGGATTACACTGTAAACACGTTTCCTTATAAGAATACTTAATCTTTAACTGAGCCTCAATATTCTTACATTTTTCTTGTATTGATTCTAAGAATATTCTTCAATTATTCTTAGATCCTGGCCATTTCGATCATTCATTCTAATATAGACTGTATTATTATAGTAAAAAATGTGCAACCGACATTCCCTGAAGAGCTGCTGAGCCGCATCGTAGTGTATCGAGCTCACTCTTGTTTTGTTTTCTAAAAAGACTCAAATCTGCAAATTTCTAAACCTTGATGAAGCTTGGGCCTTGTATTATTCTTAAATTATTCTTGTATTTCAGAGAGTTCGAGCCTTGATGTTCGTACAGACTATTCTTATTTATAAAGAAGTGTGTATCGGATCACTTGTTGATCCACTGCAAAAACTGCTCCAAGCAGTTGTGTGAAAGTTTTCCATTGCAAGTTTTGTAGCGGATCAAAAAGTGATCCTGTACAGTGTAAACAGGGTCTAAAGTTTCTATTCGACATAGGTATATCTGGCAAGAGATCAGAGTTTTTTACGTAAAATTTAGAGCTATGCATTCTCGTGGCTACTATATTGAAGAATAGCCCTTGATTCAGTTAAGAATAAACAACATGAACTCGACGAGCAGCATTGAAAGTATGCATGTTTTGTTGCCATACTTGTTGGAAATGACAATGTATAGAAAGCACTCTACTTTAACTAGAATCTCTCTTTATAGATATATAATGTAATCTGCACAGATCTCTCTCTATAACTGCACACAGAGTTTTAAGAACTGCGCATTTTGTGTATAACTTCTCGTTAGAAAACCCTGCAGGGGATCAGAGGTAGTTTAACTATACGCTTTTCATGAGAAAGTTTTTGCCCCAGTATTGAAGCTGTCTTAGTTTTTCATGATTTCAGCACAGAACATTTTCTGAGGATTTTCTAGGCGAGAATATGTGAGCTTCTGTAACACTGCAGTGCTACACAGACAGAAGTTTCACAAACTACACAAGTATAACACTGAAATAAATAGCTTTACGCGGGAAACGTGAACTTATTGACTATATAAACCCTACAGAATCCATTACTGAACTTTCTTAAAGTCGAGCACTGCTTTCTTGTCAAAGGTTTATTGCATATAGTCTTCTCCTCCACGTAAAGTTGATTAGCTTGGGTTGAGTTACTCACATGGTGGGCCACAATGTTCATTTCTATTTAATTCATTGACTCTTGCTTGCATAGATAGCATTTCCATTTCCTTTACAACAGTGATTCCCAAGCTTTTTCAACGCTTGCTCTCATAGAAACTTTTTGCTGTAACTTCGCACCCCCTGCATAAGATAATCTGCTCAAGACCTAATAAGTAGATCAAGTTTCTATCATTGAGATGGACAGTTCTCCCACCCCGTGGAATGATGTCTCGCCCCCTCCCCCCGTTTGGGACTCCCTACTCTAGAAAAATAGCATTAAACTTGCTTATTCACAGTTTCAGCTGTTTGCAGTTTGCTGCACCAAACCGCCAAACCTTATAATTTAACAGTAAGAGAATTGAAGATGTGTTTCAAAACCTCCTACGAGGTTTTGCAAACATTTGCTAACTACGGTTTAAAGGAAGTGAAACCTTGTTGAAGATATCTGACGCCAGTGTTGGATCTGAGAAATGAGAAGCATTTCAAATACGCGTAGAAAGCTCCTCAACATGAATCTGGGATTGATAAGACTTCAGGCGAAGCTCTTATGGACGGAGTACCTAGACAGCTTATAGGCAATAACTAGGGACGAGATGGAGTTTCACATCACCATGAAGACTGTATAGCCGCCGAATGCTTTCCTGATTGAGAGTTCTGATCAGGTCTATTTCCTCCCGACCTAATTAACCAATCATTATGCAAAGTGGGCCTAACTTTCGCTGTGGAGTGCATAATGATTGGTCAATTAGGTTGGGAGAAACTAGACTTGGTCTCTCAACTAATCAAACATTTGGCGGCTATGTTTCATGAAGACTGATTATCCTTTCATTGACGTGTTTATTTGTAAGTTGCACTTTTCAAGGCTAGTCGACTGCCTCAGAAAACGAGGGTTAATTGCTTTTTTGCTAAAGAAGTGCTTCTGATCCAGATTTGGCCTAATTTTGTAATGGGATTTTCGCACCTGCCTGTTGACTTTCATAAATTGAAACTAGATTAATTAAACAGTTCACAGAATTCTCGGAGTGAAAAGCCGTTTGTTGTTTGGATACACGAGTCACAGTGGTGTAGACATCTCCTTAATTTTCGTATTTTTGGATAACTTAGCATCAATGTATATGCCATATGTTCCTTCAAAGTTTTTTTGATTTTTTTTTGAAATTCTAGGCACATAAAGAATGTACATACACTGTGTTTTTTATAAGAATTCTTTCTATAAGAATCATGAAACTATAGATCGTCAAAAAATTAAGAATTACAGAAGAATCACACCAGGCTCGAGATCGCAAGTTATATGATATGACATGATATCTGTGATGAATTGTATGTGATATCTGTCTTAGTTTATTTATTCTTATAGATATTGCAATGTGATGTGTCTAAATCGAGGTCAAATGAAAGAGTATAAACCTTTCTTATTTAAATCAAGAATCATGTATTTGAGCATCATTGAGGCTGAGTATTACTGGAATAGTTACGAGTCGCTTGTTTAAAAGTTTGGAGTGATTTAAGAATATTTGAGGCTCAGAATTATGTAATTCTTATAAAAAAAGCAGTGTATTAGCGTCCCTGTATATTAAAATCAGGTAAACTGGCGTTGTAGGAATAATCACTGGTCATAGGCCAATAGGCTATTAAATTTGGCCTCTCTGTTATCGGCGACGCTATGTCTTGAATTCTTAGTATTAAGCGTTTTTGCTATAGGGATGCAAATGGATTTTAGCTGTTTGGCTCTCGTGTGATTTTATTCAGCCTTTTCCTCACCTGTGTTTTCATGTTATGTGAAAATTTTGCTCCACTATCAAAATAACGTAAAGCCATCTAGTCTGATGACATCAACTACATTGAAGTTTTTGCTTATGACTTCATGAGTACATGTTTTTGATAAGAAATTTTGTTTGCCCGGTAGTGAAAATTTCTTACCCTTTCCATGATTTCATTATTAAAACTTCCTTTAGACTTTCATAGCATGAATGTTCGAGATTTTTTAACACTGCAATGTTGGAAAGTCTAGCAGGCACAATGCGAACATAGCACTGAAATTTATTTGTTATAACGGGATGTCTGTGCAAATTGAGCAAAAATTATCATGGACATGCGTGAAAATTAGACATTCAAATGTGGATCAGATATTAACTCTCTTAGGTCTCAGAACTCAGTTTGAATTTTCTTAACTTTTTTGAACAGCTGAGTACTGCTTTCCTATAAACGACTTTCTTATAGACACCACGTGTATTCGAAGTCACTTGCTCCTGTGGCTTGTTTGTATATACCTCAGTTTCCCACGCTTTTGGTTGCATATTAAAACTGGCCATCAAAATGTTTACAAGACTTGCGCAAAATGAGGTAGATGTTGTATTTCACACTAGCGTTGATCGCACTACTCGATGCTTGGATCATGTGTTATACCGAATCAAACCATATCAACTAGAAGCCTTGGATAAGTCAAATCTTCAGATTGAAAACAATCAGTTCGCACTGTTCATTCTCTTCTCTTAGTAAAGCACCCTTGCTTGATGTCATGAGTAGAGTGCAGTCTCTGAGGGTTTTATTCTTCGACTCTGCATATTATCTCCTCTTTATTTTCAACTAAGACTCAATAGCTCAGTAGAAACCACTGTTTCCTCATTTTCTTTTTGCGGAAATCAACTATTCATTTGTTATTCACAATAAATCTTTAGGCATCATGCCGGGGCAACAGTTGTGATTTCAGATTTAGTTGTATGTGCATATGAGAATAGAAGAACAGAGCCTTATTTAGCTTAGCATGTGATACTCCCAAGCTACGACAAAACAAGCCATTGCTTTCCTATTCCCATTCAGAATTGCCCTCTCTATACGACGTCAAAAATATCCGAATACATAAACATTATATATAATATTAGACGTTTTGATTATTAATTTATATTTATATATATATAATACACATATACCTATATATATATAGATATATATATATATATAGATATATATATATATATATATATATATATATATATATATATATATATATATATATATATATATATATATATATATATATATATATATATATCTATATATTTATTCATTTATTTATTCTTACACACACACACACGCACACACACACACACGCACACACACACACACACACACACACACACACACACACACACACACACACACACACACACACACACACACACACACACACACACACACACAGATACATTCATAAGACTCTTTTCTTCATATTAGCTCAACTTTGTCAACGGAGTTTTAATATTAGTGCAGTATACAAAGATATGTTCACAGCTAAATACTGAATGTATATATGTAAAGTATTTTGATGCCTTTTCCGCAAAATTCAAGTCAATTCTGCCTTAGGTTTGAAAGTGTTGCCATACCTTACAGACTTACGCAACTTGAATCTGGATGTGTAGTCTTCGTCAGAGTTATATCTAGGAGAGTTATTGAAGCAAAATTTTTGCAAATTATTTTAGGGAATACAACACAGAGTATAATTAAAATCATCAATTCTATCTCATGTTAGGACCTGCCATTGGGGCTTGCTGAAGCATTATGGGATCATTCAGGAAAGTTAAAAAGGGAGCTGAGTTTTAGAGCAGGAGAGACCATCGCTGTTTATTTTATTGACAAGATGAAGTGGTGGTGGGGAACGATAAATGATAGACACGGCTGGTTCCCTTCATCGCATGTTAGGGTGAGTTGAGTATATTCAATTACTAAACTGTGTTGCTTGACGTATCTGTGTAGCTGCCTTTTTAATTACAGGTAGAATTCAGCCCATTTCATGGAGCTTGCTTTTGAATCTATAAGTTTGATATTTGTCGTCGACGAACGGGAAAGCCATTTTTAATCAATGGAGGTAAGAGCCTCATTTAGTACATCAGGGACGCGCCAGGGGAGGGCACGGGACTACTTCCCCCATCGGTGCATGCTGTCCCCCCATCGGAAGTTGAAGAGCTCTGTTCTCGAAGCTGTTTCAGCAGTTCTAGTGCCCTGCTAACTGCATCTTAGTCCTCCCTTCGGAAATGTCAGCCCTCGTCGGAAAATTCCTGGCACCACCCCTTGTAGTATATTCTCAGAAGGATGAAGTTTGTAACAGAAGGCTTCCAGTAATCCTTAGAATTCCATCGGACGGCCTATCCAATTTCCTGCATTGTGGTTTATCCATGTACATACTGTATTAGTAAGACCACCGTCAGTGTTTGTACAACATGCCTTGCATCATTTACTATACTTAACAAACAGGACTGCACTGTTTACAATGTCTGGTAGCATATGTTCAAATTTTGTTGTCTTAATTATCATGGTTAAGCGACCTCAATAAGCCTTTCTAGAAATGACCTTGAATCACAGTTCAATCAACTCCCCAAATGGACTCGAATATTAACGAGATATTCCGTTTATTGCAATGAAATAAACTATAGTTGCTCTAGGTCTTACTTAATCAACTGCTTGATTTGTTGAGAGGGAGAACCGCTTGGCGTAATATGATTAACGTGCTTTTGAAAGAGAGAACAATCATACGGATGACAAAACATAGATGATGATAAGTACTTTCGGCCAAAACATGACCTGCTTCATTTTACATGTCTTGACTTTTTATCAAGTAAATTTAATTTCTTAATACGTGAACATTTAATTCCGTAGCTACGAATTGACCAGAAACTAAATGATTCGGAGCTAGGTGCATGGAATCTATCGTCCAAGATGATGCAGTGTGCTTTTTTGCGGCCGAATGCGCTGTCTTTGCTTGGAATGCAAACGAGTTTTTGCACAGAGGTTGACGTCAGATCACGATGCCTGCAAGAGCTCTTAACTTCAGAACAGGATTACCTGAAAACGTTAAAAGATGTTATAGAGGTAATATTTGACTGAATATCCAACTGATGAGACACTTATAAGAAATATATTTGAATAGCCAACGTTATAGATGGGCTTGAGACAGAAAAGCTTTCAAGTTACGAAGAAGAAAAATTAATTTGATGTTTGTTGTTTCACGAATGTAGAACTTAAGACTGTAGTTCTCAGACCTGATCAAAGTTCTTTCTGCAGAAGTAGTCACCATCACAATCATTATCATTATTCCATCATTGCTAACATTACCCCCACCACCATTTCCACCACTTTCACCATTTCACCACCAAAGTCACTTTCACCGCTGTCACTTTCAGCACCACTTCCATCACCACCATTATCACCATCTTTATCATCATCATCATTATCATCAGCATCATTTTATCACCATCATCATAATCATTCTCATGATCATTCTCATCACCATGAATCACTATGATCGTGATAATTTTTGTCATCATCATCATCATCATCATCATCATCACCATCATCATCAACAGCAACAACAGCAACATACGTGTTTGTGTTTGATGTATGCATGGTCATGAACCTGACTTTACGTGAGTGAGTGTAGTGGGCCACTTGAGATTGCTTTCGAAGAGGTTGATTTGAAATATGTTAGATGTCTGTTGGTTGGGGTATCGTAAGTATAGAGAATTAATTAGACATTTACAAGTAATGTTAATGTCATCTTTTCAAACATTTTGTAGGGATATTTATACCGAGCCAGGAAGAAGACGGAGATGTTTAGTGCAGGCGATATTGCTGTCATCTTCTGCAATATAGAGTTTATATACAAGTTTCATAAAAAATTTTATCGTGAACTAAAGGAAGAAATTTCCAGAAATACTATGCGCAACAGTCAAGTTGGACAGCTCTTTATTGCACACGTACGTATGTATGGTTTATTTTGGAAGACTCACAACTGGAATGAGGCAGTTGGCCTTTTCATCTCGTTTTTGTAAATTTTCACCTAAAACGGAAATGTAGGCAAGATCAAGCGAGTGCTAGATGATTTACTCTATTAACCTTTAACTGATTCTGTTGTAAAAACAGATCCTGTGTAACCTGGAAAGTGTTTCATAATGAAAGATACAATTTCACTTCTGTATAAAGGAAACATCCTTTTATCGAAGTTTTGAGGTCCCTGTAAAGTTTCATCTATGCATACAATTCACTCAGTTTCTGTAGTTGTGAAATAGAGCTCCACTTAGGCACATTCCTACCTTACATGAAGCAGGAAGTTCTTAGTTTTGCAGTCTTATGTCATGCCTCTAAAGTTTATCAGGCACATTCCTACCTTACATGAAGCAGGAAGTTCTTAGTTTTGCAGTCTTATGTCATGCCTCTAAAGTTTATCAGGCACATTCCTACCTTACATGAAGCAGGAAGTTCTTAGTTTTGCAGTCTTATGTCATGCCTCTAAAGTTTATCAGGCACATTCCTACCTTACATGAAGCAGGAAGTTCTTAGTTTTGCAGTCTTATGTCATGCCTCTAAAGTTTATCAGGCACATTCCTACCTTACATGAAGCAGGAAGTTCTTAGTTTTGCAGTCTTATGTCATGCCTCTAAAGTTTATCAGGCACATTCCTACCTTACATGAAGCAGGAAGTTCTTAGTTTTGCAGTCTTATGTCATGCCTCTAAAGTTTATCATAGTGGGGTTTAGTTCAATTTTGTTTTTATGACCTCATTTTAAAGGAAAACTCAAACGTAGGCCACTTGAAAATATCTTAATATTAAAGCTTGTTTAACAGTTTCGAAGATAATGAAGGTTTAATCTGCAGCAGTTTCTTCGCATATAAAACATTTGTCTTGGTCAGTTAATCCGTTTTGTCTTTGCCTCTGATGGAAATTTTTGCACAAAACACTGGTTCTTAAGCCAATTAAGAAAACCAGCTGCTAATATACTTTGCTTATAAAATGGTCTTTTCAATCGTTTGAAAATCGCTTTCAATTCTAATCAGCTGTACAGTTAATTAACGGATATGGGAAACAGGGTGAATTGACTGTTAGATTTCTTAGGAATTGGAAGTTGGGCCAGAGTAGCATTCGTTATTTTATTCATCGTATTATGGAATTTCACTGCGGTAGCAGAGCTTGCAATTATCGTTTGTTACAAGGGAATATTTCTATATTTCGACCTGCACGTTAAAGTTGTCTATTTTGGCACATATTGTTCGGACAGGACTGACAACATCAGTATTAGCCATTCCCTCTTTATTTCGTAAGGTCAACTTCTTTATACCCCCCCACCCCCTCTTCTCTATGTATGACTGAAGCCAGACAGATAGATTGTTGCTATTTAATAGAGAAGTAGCCTATTTGACAAAAGAATATATGCACAACAAAGTTACTTAGTATTAGGCCTATTCCCACAATAGTATTGCATCTTTCGTTAGAATTGCTGATTTTGACTCATCCTCCGCAAACTGACAGGCTAGACTGCAGACAGAAATTTACAGGAGGCTGCAGAGATACAAAACATGTTTCCTTGTCGAGGCATTATGTCCAATTTTTTACATTCATAGAACTGGATAGCACCACAGAAGCTCTGCTTAGAAATGAGATGCGTTCCAGAGCTTGTAGGGAATTACCTACTATGTAGAGTAATCTTCTTTAAAAGTTACATATGATAAGATTTCTAGTTTGACAAAGGACTTAAGATAGGCAAGTTGCTTATGCCCTTTTTCCTGTCTTTACTTCCTTTTTGAATGTTAGTCTCATCGACAAATTCAATACTAATCTTTATGCCTTATGCATTGTATATCGATGGAGAGATAGTGACTCAGCGTGTGTTTGGCCATCAAAGCCATTGACTACAATTAACTGGTCTAATAAATTATTATGTACATAAAGAACTTCGGAATCTATAATAAGAGGAATTTCACATTCAGCTTTATCAATGTATTGTGATAAGAATTGGCCAGTTCAAGGCCAGTTGAAGTTTGGTTTTGTCTCGCTTGCACTTGGTTAATATAACACGGCATTAATTAACTACGAATGCTCCTCTTGCTATTTCTTCTCTAAAACTCTTCGAGCAGGCCTCTTCAGATGGCGCCCCATTGGCCATATTGTTTATCTATGTCACTTAAGAATATAAAAAAAGCTACAATGTGCTTTATTTGCAAAATATACGGCAGGAAAGGACACTAAGTCATCAGGTCCCAACTGCATATAGTGCTTACTATTCAACATATTTACCAGATAAGTAAAGTTCATCTCACATTAGATGTCATGTTATTTAGCTGTATGCGGCCCGAACACCATCTCTAAGTGGACCGGCAACGTGTTCCCTCTTTGCTGATTTTCACTTTGCACTTTCTTAGTATTAATTGTTGTGAAGCTGAAGAGCAAATAAATAGCCATTGTTCTAGAATTAGGGCTGGTGCTGGCATGTAGTGGCTAACCGCTACAAATGTGCTGCCCAGCTTGAGTTCTTAATTTTGAAGTTTGGCCAGATTGAGCGCCCAATTGAATAGCCCTGCCTTCGAATTTTCCATTTTCTTATCTTGGTTAACCTTTTTAGTATACATTATTCTCAAATGCAATAGAAATGTTGAATTGTGGCGATTTGTTGTATCTCTTCATTCATTGTTGTTTCATCTTTTTTCCTGCAGAAAGCTGATTTTGATATATACTCAGAATATTGCAATAATCACCCAAAAGCTTGCGCAAGGTTATTAGAATTACAAAAAGAAAAAGATTTTAGATTATTCTTCGAGGTAAGTGGAAATTTCCTTCGATAGATTATTGTCCTACTTTTGCAGTATACCGCAGGATACATCATGTCTCTATTAGCTACAGTAATGCTTTGTAATGTTGCTACAATAGTCGCCAAAAGTCCTTGGGATACTTAGAAGAAACGGATAAAAACCACTTTCCTCTACATATTGTCATAGTTGTTACAAACATGCACCCCCCTTCCCCCTAGAACAATATTGGTTCGCATGTGGGACACTTGAAGTTGGCGTGCACGCGAAATTTTCCCATTATCGCAGTTACTTCTCCAGAAAACCAACATTGTTTCAGGGGGAGAGCGGGATGAAAGTTCGTTGCAGAATACAAAAAGTGCAAAGTGTCCCAGGACTTTTGGCGAGTATTGTAGATGAAGCTATTGGTGGATTCAAAGATTGCAAACACTTATGTCCATTAATTATTATATTAGTTAGTTTTGCATTTATTTGGTTTTACTAATCGTTTTCATTTTTAGCACAATTGTATGTTGACGTTATGCTTAATTCTATTAGAGCAGCGGTCACCAGACTATGACCTGTAACGGCATTCTGTTAGGCCCACCGACAATAGTTGATGTTAAGCGTGCTAGTTTTGTCTTTCGTTGTATGGTTATGTAATGATGCGTATATCGTTGTTCTGTGTTCCTGTTGTTTCCAGTTTTTCGTCTTCTGCCATATTGCGCTCATTTTCGTATTACATCTTTTCAGAGCTTTCCTTCTGACTTGCAAGTATTGAGCTGGAACGATTATGCGGGTAAAGGGTTGTAAAGGGTTATAAACCGTTTGTACCTCAGACGTTTGCTAACCTTGGTACTATATCAGATTATTTTCCTTGCTTGTATCGTTTATGTAAAGAGTACTTTTTTAATCCTATTACTGTATGTTTATTTTCAGTCATGTCGATTGCTGCAGAAGATGATCTCCTTGTCGGTAGATGCCTTTTTGCTGACACCTGTACAGAAAATTTGTAAATACCCACTGCAATTAAAGGTGAGTCTTTTCACTTCCTCGTTACATATGATTGAAGAAAAATACACTTAATATTTAGATAATGATTTATCTCTCTAGGCTCATAACACGGAAACATAGGCGTGTGAAACATCTGTATGCTATCAGATTAATTTTTGTTTTTTGTAGTAGAAGCCAAATCAGTATGAAAAATTCGATATTTAAAGTTGCATTTAAAGGCAGCTCTTGATCAGAACTTAGATTTCAAATGATATACTTTACAAAAGCGAAAATTAGTTTTAGTTTGTACAACATTTTTCGATTGATTTAACAGTCATCTTCAGTCACAGATTAAGCATATTACATGTAACTGAAGATGACAGTTGAATCAACAGAAACATGTTTTACAAGCTAACATCAATTGTCGTTTTTTTGAAATTTGTCTCTGATTTAGTATTGCTGAGAAGCTTTGGCGCTTTAGATTTTCAAGAAAACTCTTGACATCTACTATGAAAACAAGATAGACCGCTGTGTGCATTTTGGTGGCTAATAGACTCCCGAAAGTTAGTTTGTGCTTCAAAAAGTAAATCTAATATGCATTTGGGATACACAAAGTATAATATCTTTCTGATTTATGTATTTGTTTTCACGTAGGAGTTACTCAAGCACACGCCACAAGAACACCCTGATCACAAACAATTGCAAATTGCTGTACAAGTTATGAAGGATGTAGCATCGTCGATCAATGAAAGAAAGAGAAAGTTTGAAAACTTAAATTGGATTGCGGATTGGCAACTGAATGTTGAATCTTGGGAGGTAAGGACTGATTTTACCACCTAGTACTGCCCACTTTCATGATTTCGTAACCAGAGACACGAATAGAGTAGTTTATTACATAGTGTAGATTGCTAAGACAGACTAGAATAGAATTTTTTGTTATGGCATCACAAACATTTTCAGTATCTTTGCGTTCGTGGCTAGTTGTATGAAATCTATTTCTCCACATTATATTTAGTATTTATAGAATACATACTGCATTTTTCGTGCTGTACGTTTAATGTTTTAATCTATTGAATTTGATTTCATATTAGGGTGCAGATATTTTAGAAGTTAGCAGCGAGATGATCAAGACAGGTTCCGTGGAAAGTCTCTTTGGTGGCAAGAGGGAGAAAATACATATGACTTTGTTTGACCATCAACTTATATTATGCAAACTGGTTCGTATTTTCAAATTTATATGGAACTGTTTCACAATTCAATCCCATTATGTATTTAAAGCTTTGTATTGTTACAATAGCTTAGAAAATAAAATTGCTGGGCCAGGTGTAGCGTTCCAGTTATTCATCCAGCTAGTTGCTGTCAAATCTTGATCTTTTTCAGTATAAGCACTAATAGTGCATCCAGTTGACATCGTCTCTTTGGCTACTGGATTCCTTGAAGACACCATCCATAACTAAAATGAGACTTAGGAATGTTTGAATTTTCTATTATGCTGCACACCAGCATAAATTTAGGGTGATTCGCTCTAATATTGTTTCCTTTGTCGTTTCTTTGGCTACAGGATTCCTTGAAGAAGCCAGCAAGATTAGTTTATGAGAACAGAGTAAGTCTTGATAATGCCCGTATCGATGCTGTCGATGATCCAACAGGTAAAAAATTGTTCATTTTTCTGTTCAAACATTTATGATTTTAATTGATCTGTTGTGTGTGCTACCTGGATTTGATTAGAAACAAAGAAAACATACACCTCGAGTCATTTTGAAGCTCTAACAAGAGAACTTAAGTTGGTTAATTTCAATTTGTGTTGCAGCTGAATAATTTTAGCATTCAATTAAAGGTTAAAAGGATTAATTTATGTCATCAGCTTTTGCCTTTCATTCAAAGTTTGTGACTTTTTTAGATTGGTTAGTCAAAATTGGTCAGTTTTTACAGTTTGCAAATCAACTTTACTTTGTATTAACCTTTGAATACTTACCCTGTTTAAATATTTCAAAACTAAATGAAATAAAGATAAGCTACATTGATGCTAAAAGTATATTGCTCAAAGGGGATAGATGTACTCTAGGATGTTGCTCCTTCGCGGGGATACTTAAAGCCAGTAAATAAGCTCTTTGGTTTTAATCGTGATGTTCACGCCTAAGTGTACTATGATTGTTTTGCAGGAGAAAGTGTCTCTAGTCTAATTAGGATAACAGATTTTGGAGAGAATATTACTTATTGGATATCTGCGAAAGAAATTGAAGAAACTGATAAATGGCGAAGTGCATTTAAGAAAGAGAGGCAGATAGTTGCATCTGAATTGATAGATGGTAATCCTTGCAGTTATTTTTGAGCTGTATTTTTGTAAAGAACTTTGAATATACATAACGACTTAGAGAGTTTTGACATACTTTCAGCATTCATTTCACAAGGCCTGAACATTTGAGTCTTAGCACAAATAAACTTAGACTAGCCATCTTTCCCAGTTGTATGCTGAGGTTTTCGAAAATAGAAATGAAGATAGTATGAGATGCCTTCTAGCAGCAGTGCTTACCGTGTTAGAGAGGTTTGCTGAAAGTTTTCTTCTTCCCAGGTCTACTTTGCACAGGTTGCATGCAAGGCCGTGCAACTATTTTCTGTGAGCAAGGGGGTCTCCCTCCTCGATTAGCTCTGCTATTGAGGGAGTTCCTCCTCTAATGATTCCCATAACATACATATCTAACTAATAGTTTTCTTTGCTTCATATTTGTTGTTTTTTGCTTCATATTAATTTGTTATCCTTTCACTTGAATTGTAAACTGTTTATTTAAATTGTTGTATTTTATTTATGGAAATGTATGTTAGGTGGAATTTAAAATTCTGAACCTGAACCTGAACTATTTCCTCACGATGTTATATACCGGAATTGGAATCACTTTTGCTGGATCTCATTCATCAAATCCCATTAAATAGTTTCTGCACTAAAGCGAAGGATTCCAGCAGCAAATATTGGGAATTGATGTTGCTGGGGTGCTATAGCATTTCACTTATTGCAGTTATTTTCCTCAAGTCTTCTTCGATCATTTTTCTTTCTTCTAATCAGCCCCGTCAGACAAGTGGGACAGATTCCCCAGACCCCGAACCTGAGAGGGACCTCCAAGAGCTATTATATAATTCTTTGGCAACTTTTATGTTTTATAATGATGTCATCAGGGCCCTATTTTTTCCATTTGCTCCGGTCCACATACAAAGGCATTTAACTAGTGTGTTGTTAGCATTTTGGGACAAGTATCTGTTTAGTGATTACTTAGTTTAACTATGTGGATTACTTGAATTTTCAAGGAATCATGGTCCCCTTATCGATGCGTCGAACTGTAATGAAGTCAGCGAAGACAAAGAGACAAGCAGGTAAGACCCTCTATTGCGGCTTTGCAGATACTTTATTGGGGTGGGTAAAATGCTTCCCTTCTTCCTGGAGGCTTGTTTGTTGGCTTTGCCACTGCGAATGATTGCCCGTGTTAGGGCAGGCAGTTCTCAAATACCACAAAGGAACTGCCCTAGGCCCCATTTGCACTTTATTGCATGACGTTTTGACCGCTGCTACAGTTTCATCGGAACATCTTCCCGTTTGCACACACGCAAATGATCTGATAAAAGACCTGTTCGGCTAACTGATACAACTTTGGTGCCTGCTACAAAAGCGGGGCACAAATGTACGAATGGAAATCTGTACCATTACATTTTAAACGCAGCTACTTGGTACAATTTTTGTAGCGGAATCCGACGGATCAAATATTGTCCTGATACAGTTAAAATGGGGTCCTAATGCCTCTGCTAGTTTTGAGTACAAAAAGGGTTTTTCTTTCTTTTGGCGTATTTTCTGTCTACTTGCATATTTACTTTCTTACTGGTCTTTCGCCTCAGAGCTTCTACCTTCGCAGCTCTGGGCCCGTTTTTCGCCACTTTCGTATAATGCAGGCTTCAGAAAATTGAAAGCTCTTTTGAAAGCGGTTCTTGCACTCAGCACCACAGAGCATTTATGTGAATCTAGATTCAAAAATTATACCTTGAGGATTTTCTCCAAAACTTTCCGGATTATTGAAAGGTGACTAATGGTTGTGCAGTTCAGCTGGATTTGCAAACAGGCAGCACGGCCTCCCTTATGAGAATATATCTTATAAGTAGAATGGCGCCGTATTTCTGCTATTTATCCCGTTCGTGATAAGTACTGTACACTTTCACCCTTTTGTGACCATACCGATCGCCACTACTATAAAAGAGCCTACGATTGTCAACTAATTATGTTCGCAAATATGAAGAGTGCTTACCATTATCGATACATAGCTTACAGTTTGAATACTTTTAATATTCCAGAGCTAAAGAAAGGATCAAGGAGGCGAAAATCATTGACTGACCCGTTTCAAGAATTTGGCTCCAATGTAATACGGAGGAGCTTGCGGTTAAGACGGACACAGTCGTTACGAGAAAAGAAGCATTGAATTATCTGAAAGCAATGTTTTATCGTGTAGTAACTTTAGCTAGAATGCCTAGGGGTTGTTAACTCAGAGGCTGTCCTTGGATTGTCAACTCGGCCATATTTGTCTAGGAGACCGTCCATAAATTATGTCATCATATTTTGACCTTTTCAGACACTCCCTCCCCCTCCCCCTGCAATAAATTCTTATCATAAGCATTTGGGAGAACCCCGCCATGATGACATAATATGTGAGCGGTCCACTATTGGGATCCTATTTGAATATAGGCACTTCACTGGGTACTTAGTTCACTGGTTGATAGTTAGTGCCAGAAATTTAAGCAAGCGAAAGCAGGCAAGGAGCGTACAGTGTTTCATGTTGTACATTTTTGTATAACAAATGACTTGTACACTTTAGTAACAAGTCTGGAATCCACTGCATACTCTCCTCATTTCTCAAACTATGTAAAATATTGAAACGTCTTTTCAAAGAAGATATACATCTAAAGCTGCAATATGAGGTTTCTGCACGAAGATATCGTGCAGCAGATAGGTATTGTCTGCACGAATAGAAAACATACAGAATTGAAATTGAATATGGAAATTTCAACACAGCTACATTTTAACTGAGCACAAGGGGTGCGCAGCTGATGCCTTGTTTGGGGGGGTTTCAATCCCAAAATATTTCGAGATTCCATTAGGCTACATCCCAGTAAATATAATACATATTTGTGAACCATCATTTATCAGTACTATTTTAGTTCATAGGATTTTCCTGAATAGAATGGCTTATAAATAGAAAAATGTATCAACAGGTGGAACCTGAATGGAACTCTCCCTGTACCTATGAATATGGAAATAATTTATATGTAAATCTCAGAATTTTGCGGAATTGCAACATTACAATATACTCCAACACAAAGTGAATCGTTGTGTGTTTTTCAGTATCATTTTCTTCGCCAGTTATGTCATCTTTTTTACTCTACTTTGGTAGTTTGGGCACGTACTTTTTGTACTAAATGGGGATAAACTGTGATAAATAACTCCTTTTAATTATGACCAACTACATTCCAAGAGGCAAAACTAGGCAAAAATCATGCTGCCTAAAGAAAACAGCCTTGTTTCAAAGGAGAGAGTGAATCTTCTTTCAATTTGTCACAGTCAACGGTGTAGGGACGGTATGAATGCCACCCTCAAGCCCTTGGTAAAATTACAGCTACTCTACAGTATTTGAAAATTACCCTAATTGAAGCTCTTCATGGGGTCACACTGCCAAAATAATTATTTATCTTATTCATGCTTTATTTCATTTTATTTATTTACTTACTGTTTTTTGTTGATTAACTTAGCTCTGCTAACATACTAACCATTGTACGTAATACTATTTATAGGTCAATGTACAGTATCATGAGATAGATGGAGATAGACAAGCATAGGGTGAAAAGAAATTTATCTTTCCAAATGTCAAGCAAAAGTTTTTAGGAATCACTTCTTAGAATACTAAATATATTAATGTGGAGGGAAATTGATAATTCCTTGAGGCACAACTTAATCATTTTTAGTTGCTTTTTTCTAGGTTTAATTTTGTTTGGGATTTCCTAAGTCTAAAACATGAAACAAAACAGACTCATCTAAAGAAGAAAATTTTCCCTACTAAAAAGTTTGCTTAAAATTATTTAGATAATTTGTATAGAGAATCTAAGGTGAATTGTCATTCAAGGAACTTAAAATTCCTTGACAATAGTAATAAAGTGTTCCCCCTGCTATTGCAAGTCAATCCAAAACCATATCTATGTAGTGGTAGTACAGACAGACAAACTGATGATGATATTGAACCCAACCTGCACCCCTCATGATGAGCAATAATTAATAAGCCACCAATTTTTCCCCTAAGGTACTTATTGACTACCAAGGAAAATTTATCCACATCATACCATGACAAAATATTTAGACATAGTGTCACAATGCTGGAATATGACACTATGTCTAAATATCTTATCATTGTGTATATGGATAATTATTCCCTGGTAGTCAACAAGTGCCTTAGGGGAGAATTCGTGGCTTATTAATTTTAATTTTAGTAGTCCAAGTTGAAGGAACACCTTGGTAAGTAGTGATGGGCATGTTAGGTTCAACTAGCTGCTTCTATTGAATAATAACAATGATATGGAACCAATGACTTGACAAATATAAATCAAAGTTGCAGCTTTTCACACTAATTTCATTCTCATATCTTATATCTATTTCAAAGAGAGTAAACCTAAAGTTAACAAGAAATTGCTCCAAACATCCAGTAGTGTGTACAAATATCCATGCTCTAAATGTAAAGTACCCTCTGAAAGGTATTGCAGACCATAAAGAACTCTTGCTTTAATCTTAGGCCATAACTTGTCAGGTTACGAAATCAACCTTGTTTATAAATTAGAATGTCTCAGAGAACATATGCATAATACATGACAATGTTTACATGGCTAACTGGTAATATTGCAGTTCTTTACTTTGGAATAAGTAAAATCGAAGCTTTGCTGTGTATCTAAGCCTCAACTTACCTGTAGCCTCTCCATCCGTTTCTTGGTGATTTCTGTAGTTTTGCCACTGAAGTGTCTCTTCTTTCTGCAAATAAGTTACTTCCAGACAGTAAAATCGCTGAAGCTTTGAGTACACCGTGTCCAATGATATCAAAATGATACTGAGATAAACGCAAATAACTAGGCCGGAAATACTGTCACATTCCTATTGAATTTATTCACGTTCAACAGGAATCCCGCCATTAGCACTTCATTTTCATTGGATGATGCCAACCGTTCACAATCAACTATTGCTCCTTCCATGCAGCTATCTCAAAGTTGAGGAATTTGATTGGTTTAACTGCTCAGTATGATAAAGGTATTTTACAGACCCACTACTGCCTACCAGTGCTCAGACCATTAGGACTTTCCACGATTTTACACTTGCCTCACATAAGTATTTCACCACCCTGCTAAAAATGGCGGCTAACAGTGGCCAAGGGCCTAGTCTACAAAATTTACAAAACAAAAGTGTCTCACTGCAAGGGCTTCTTCAATCTTCATCTAGCCGGGAAAAGATTCGTCAGTTTTTCAAGTTAAGAAATAGAACAGACCTTAAAACATTATTGACGTTTTTCCTTGAAAAAACTCGCAAGATTTTGAAGCATTGGTATCAAAAGTATTAGCAATAATCGTTTACAATGGGCATAGTAAATTGTAGAAGAATGAAGCATTTTTGAATTTAAAAGCGTGATGTTCTGGCATTTCAATATGAAAATGTTTCAGGCCTAGTATTCGAAGTGAATGTTTGGCAAATTGGCTTTTGCCATTTATAGCAACAAGGCTTTAGTTCATGAAGCAGTTATAGGTGAGTTAATCTTGGATTTTCTAAATGTCTATTGAAATAAGTTGGGCATTTAATAAAATAAAGATAAAATTTATCTAGAGAGTCTTTTTGGTATATATGCAAAGTTTGATGATAAGCATAGTTCCTAAGACCAAATGTAAGGCCTATGTATCTATGCAAATTAAACAAAAAGACCATCAACTGGCTTCAAAATTGGAATTTCAAGTGTGTATCAACTTATGAACTTTCATAGGATCAGAAGCCAGTACTGAGGTTTCTTACTTAGCGTATTGAGCAGCCAAATACTGTGTTCGTATAAGCTAATTTCTAATAAAAAAACATTTAGTCTACGTCCGCCCCTGAACAGTATGATAAGACGTGCATTGAAAATTACTTGCACGATGCTACTGTTGTTTGGTTAGTTTATAAGCCTTTCTGTTCCATTTGCAGTTTGTTTTTCCTACCCTCCTACGAGTCACAAAGTGGCTGCAATTCTATGTCCAAAAACACGTCGTGTCAGAGGACATTACGTTGCTATGAAGTAGGCAAGTGTTAATCGAATATAGTGAAAGCCTTTTGGGCAGATTGTTGAGGAGAGGACTGACCACACCAGGGAAGCTATCGCAGCCCCATCGACTGTATATGGTTAATAGAAGGCAAACTGGCGAGGGCAGTCCTCTCTCAACAACAGATCTAATACATTCTGAAGGGGCTGCGATGGCTCCCCATTTTAGATTGGTAAAGAGAAATACAGTGCAAAGTTTGGAAGCGTGATCCGATAGTTCATTTGAGAGAGCACTCGATGTACAAAGTTCGTGAGTTCGATTCCCGCTCGGGTCTCTCACTTTCTCACACTTTCATGTCACATTTCCCTAAATCCTGTTGTTTCTCAATCTATTCGCTAATGTACAATAAATGCAAATCTATTGATACCGACAGATATTTGTCTAACTCCTGTTGTTTCTCAATCTATTCGCTAATGTACAATAAATGCAAATCTATTGATACCGACAGATATTTGTCTAACAGCAAGGAGACAAACAGAAAAGTAACGAGGAGATGGAGAGTAATTAAATATTCTCATTAAATAAACCAGGCCATTACGTACAAAATAATTCAATTCGTGACTTATTTAGGCGTTAGACTGGCCTCTCATTCATTATCTCATTTACTACTGATACTCAGGAATATTAGCATTTTAGAGTGTGATAAACTTCTTTTAGTAACTGGAGTTTCTACTGTATCGATTTTCTTTGCTTGTTTTGTGAAGAAACTGGATGCCGAAACATTCTTGGAATGGGTGTTGAATGTTGAATACAAAATCAAATTGACAAATAGATTATCGCAATGACATTAAGACGAAAACACTTTCAGTTGGTCAATGTCCACCATATTTCACACTTTTTGCTAAAATATTGCGCAACTTTTTAAAGTTTGCCAGTGTAATTTTATTATGAGGGTTGATTCTCAATGATCTCACGTAGTATACCTCTGCCTCTTCATACCTCTTCCATCGGTGATAAAGCACAGCTACAGCGGAAAAAGTTTGTCATTTCCTCATACAATAATATAAATAAGATACATAATGCCAGGAATCAACCACTGAAAATGCAAGTATTGTACATAAATTGTTCTTAAAAAAAAATTTCACAGAGGTGCAAAAAGAAAATTTTCTGCAAAAATTCATGCAGATAGTTCAAACTTTAAAGTGTGACTGGGAATATTTAAAAATTTAAGAATAATGTAACATTGCTATATAAAGAAGAAACATGGCCGTCAAACATACCAAGATTTCCATTGTAGCTAGCATCCTGTGGAGAAAGCTCAATTGCCTTGAGAAACAATTTTTCAGCTTCCTGCAAAGCAAATATATATATTATAGCTAAAGTGACATTCTGTCACTGAGAGTAAGCTACATAATGGAAATAAGCTCATTTAGTCATAAATACTGGTTTATCACACTCTCTATTTATCATTCCAATAGGTCGGGGTGTCCAAGCTACGGTTCACGGGTCGCCTGCAGTCTAGGTTTTATTGGCCGGTAGCAAGGCTTCATCATGCAATTCAAATTATAGGCTTTATTTATTTTAAACTTAGCAATGCACATTGTACAGGCCTGGCTAGTTGTAGATTTTTCATTCGATGGCCTCGCAAAAAAACGGTAGACACCCCTGAAAGAGGTCCTTATTCTTGCGTTAAATCTAATATAGCATCTCGATTGTTCATCTTCCAATTGCTTAATTCAAATCTTGCATATCGATTACTGTCCGGTCTTGTCTAGACTTCGAAATAAATTTCGTATTTTTGTGGCCTAGTTTATGTGTCCAGTTTTCCATTGCTTGCTTTATTTCCATTGATCTGTCGTTCTTCCATGTATGCCGAGTTCTTTCACACTGGAATGAAGTATATTTGCGAACTTCTGCTAAAACGTCACATGGCATAATTCTTAACATGCTCTTTACCATTGGCAAAGTCCAAGTGTATATACGAATATCAAAAGGTTTAATTTCATGTCATTCATAGCACTGTTCAATAATTGAGAAAACGAAAACTTTTAAAATATCTTTGAGTTGGTCTTCAACTTGGAAAGAATGGAACCAACAACAGATTTTTTCATTCAAAATTGAGCTGTACAGAGGTTTGGGAAGCATACTAGATATAACCTCAATAAACCACATTTCAGTTGAGCCAATGAGCAAATCTAAAATCAACCCATGCATAAATCTCGACACAGTACACATACTTAAACCTTTGAATAGAAATAATCACAAAACTATATAATTAATAGGTACACTTACTTTTGAACTATAATATAGGAAATATGACAATAACAAGGTAGTAAATCTGGTATTAATTTATATCGATATAACAAAGATAATAATGACTACTACAAATTACAAAAAGTACCTCATACAAATCAGCTTTTCCATATAAGTTTCCAACCGTGTACATTAAACCAGCACTGTTTGGTAACAATTTCACCGCTTGCTTTCCAACTGACAAAGAGATATTACTCTTCCCTGAAAAAAACGAAGAAAATTGCTATTTACCAAGAAAGAAATCTGTAAAGTCAGTCATACCAGACTTATGGATTACTACTATGCCCTAAAAATGTAACGGAGCAGACTGCAAGAAAATGAAGTCAAGAATCAAGGCAATATAAGATAGCTAACAATTCGACTTGCATATATGCAATTGGCAAAAGCAACAGAGGTCAAATAGTTCTTATTGGAGTACACAAATACATATAAAGCTATCTTAAGATTCCATGACAAAAATAGTGCAATACTGATTAGGAACAAATGTAGCAAAAATAACTGCTAACCATCAACCCAACTAACCGATTTCATCATAAAGAAGAGCAAGGTTAATCCAAGAACTTTCATGATCTGGTTTCATTTCAAGCACTTTCTTGTAATTCCAAATGGCTTTATCGTAAATCTTCATTTCAAGAAACTAGAATAGATGTGTCAAGTATAATAAATGCGAGAAATTTCCCATACACCACTTAAGCTCACTCCTTTCTGGAGTTGCAAGGGTAGAGGCTGCTGAAAAATACCATTGCGGTAAAATATCTCCTGCGTTTGAAAATGATTATTATGAATATACTGGCTTGTATTGAGATTGGGCTTGCTTTAGACAGACAACAAGAAACGCAAAATCCTTGTTTGCTTGAAAAGATATTGTTTGAGAATCTGCCACCTCTACAAGTGCAAGAAGATGTCACAGAAATGAAATGGATTAAAAATTGTTAATTGAACAAACCATGTTTCCTAAATTGTAATGAGCATCAGGATAAACATTCCTGTACTTTATCGCATTTATGTAGCATTTCTCTGCTTCCTAAAACACAGACTAAATTTAAATTCCAGAAGCTTCGAAGAACAAACAGAAAGTTTCAGGAGACTTATGCATCTAAATTTTTCTTGAGTTTCGGAATGTATTCCTCAAATACTACCAAAAGAAAACGCAGTAGCCAAAAATCAATAGATGAAAAGCTTAAACGTTAAAGAATCCTGTCCAATTGGACTGTAGTCTGATGTAGGAATCAACAGAACTGAACTAAGGAATTCAAAGTGACAATTCTTGTCGCAAAATCAAATTATAGCAGTTAAGGTAGGCTTTCAATGAAAACGTAACATCTCCCTATCTCGTAACAAGAGTCGAAGAAAAACAAAAATGAAAGTTATTGATAGAGCAATCTTGCCCGATAAATCTCTTAAAATGAAAATGGAGAAAGTGTTTAGAAGGACAACGAACACTAACCTGGAACTTCTTTAAATTGGCCTTTGTCACACCGAGGTTCATCCAACCAGCAGCGAACTTTGGACTGAAACAGAATGAGCTTCTTACACAATATCCCTTCAAGATAATGTTCTTATGGAAAAATCGACAAACTGTACATATTATATATATATATCAAGATAATGTTCTTATGGAAAAATCGACAAACTGTACATATTATATATATATATATATATATATATATATATATATATATATATATATATATATATATATATATATATATATATATATATATATATATATATATATAATTAAGAATTTTCTGATGAAGCTATACGCGAAACGTTACACAGTTGTTTTTATTATGAAAGTCTATATAAATTTTTAAAAACTTTTAGTGGAAAGGCTATTGAATTATATATATATATATATAATCTATGTAGATATATGTATAATATATGTAGAAATGATGCTGTATGAAAACAATCATGACCAACATGCTAGGTGTAAGATTGCTGCTAAAAATCGAGAGACTCTGTCTTACTTCTACACTAAAGTAGAAGAGTTTCTATCAGTCCTAGTTTCAAATCAAACTTATAATTTTTAAATAACCTAATATTACTATCACCATTCATGAGGATGAAAATCAATATCGAACAAAGTCAACTCGTCAAAAATCTTCAAGAGCATCTATATGTTTTGCAATTAGTCGCTGGTATTCATAAACTGGTAAAATCTGATCAAAAACTAAGGATGAATATTTACCTAATCTTGACTGCTTTTGTCAACAGTTCTTCTGCTTCTAATGGCTTTCCGATCTTCTGTAATGGTCACAATGGAAAAAACAGCTAGCAAAAACACTCCTGAGAATGTGTAACTTTAAATTTACAATTCTACTATATTCACTTAAACAGTATAAATTCTCTTAATGGAAAAAGCAAACATACATATTTCTTTCCAATGCAGCCTTAGTACTTTAAATAAGGTAATTCATTATAATCTTCTATCAAGATATAAATGTAGAGCCACTCCACTACAGCATGTGGTTCAAAATACCCCGTTCTTTTATCGCACACGGAAGGGAGACATAAAGTTGAAGACGTCGATATTCAATGAAATGCCAATAAAAACAACAGAGTCCCTTCCTTGCTATTACAATTCGTTGATTAGAGCTAATAGCTCACAGATTTACTGTAATTCATTTAGGTTTGTAAACAATTTCTCATATATGTAAACAGAGGGAGAATTATTTCAGAGACGCATATCCAAGAGTGATATGTGGCAAAAGGAAATAAAGCAAAATAGCTGTGTTCATAAAAAAACTGTGTGCACTATATTCGGAACAAAGAAAGTGCGCCAATTACCATTCAGTGATTATCATCAAATTGTGATACTGAAGCTGATACAAAAATTTAAGAGAAACAGCGCTCAATACTAATAAAAAGCACAAAAGATTAAAGACACATCGGGGCGACTGTAAAATACTAATATAATGTAAAATACTTAAATACTTACATAATAAGATTTAAATTAAAAATTATAATTAAAATAATAATTTCAAAATTAATAATTTAGTAATTTAATAATTTAATTTAATTTACTTTATAATTTTAAACACATAATTGCAAACTAGGCTGGCCAAATTTGATTGAATCGTTCTTTCATATTCTCACATCTGCTCAATATTTTCTATGGCACCAGAGTTCGCAAGAAGTGAAGATGTACGGTCTTAAAGAACATTGAAAACAAATGGCACACCTGTAATATATTACCAAGATTATTCAATGGTTGATCATACATAGGATTCAATCTGAAAAATAAATATATTTATGTTGAATAATTGAAGGAACCATGTCTTGCTTGCTTACGAAGTATATTTGGTTCCACCAAGCCAAATGTAAGAGAAAACAAAGATCAGCTAATTTGTACCTATGACTGATACTTGTAGAGGTAAAGGCAAAGATTTTCTCTAAGCCACAGTCGCAGCTTCCAAAAGATTACATAAATACAAAATCTTTCAACAAACGCCTTAGTAGGTAAAAGATACTTCAATGCCAAAGAATATAGTTCTGACTAAACAGCTCTCACTAAATTCAGTTTACAATTATGTATCAATATAACACTCAAGCAAATGTGATACAAATGGTAATTCTTGACCTTCACAACGATCCCTATGACAATATCATCTCGGAACAAGAGCTTCTCGAACTTCTCGACAACTCAGGTGATTGAGCTTAGGATTTTGAATCTTAAAGTATCTTGAAATTGAAAACGATCTCGCTGTCACACAAGTGCATTCTTCACCAAGTCGAGTGCTAGGGGATACCTGCAGATCTCATTGCACCATCACTGGGTGATTTGCTTGGAAGCAACGAAATATTATCAAAAAAATATGCTGATGACTGCAACAGTGTCAGTTACTTATTTTGAGGATGATGCGAACCGATTTTGCAGATGGATTTTCCTTTCCGGTTGGTAAGACCTGTGAAACAGAATAGTCTGGGAGCTGCCGGAAACAGGATGTATGCGTTTTTTATTTTGTATCCATAACAGATGAAAGTCCGAAAAATTGGCAAAAAGTAAAAGAAAACTTGCTAAAATGAAAAATGCAAATGATAGCAAGAAGAGACATGGAAAAATTTATATGAAATTATACCTTATTGATTCCTTGTAGTACTGAATTGCAGTGTCTGTCTGACCTTTCTCCGATAGCACTTTACCAATATTATAATGCACCTAGAAAATGCAAAACGCAGTTTTCTGGAATGACCATTGATTTGGTGTTCTATTGAAGTACTTCAATATCGTGCACATCAGTTTATAGCATAACAACAAAAATGTTCAAAACTGTTCAAAATGCAAGAACATATTGCGACAGGCTGATTAAGAGAAGTCACGGTTCTGAAAATCGGCTTTTTGAAAACCTGGAGAAGCATGGAATTTGTTAGTAAGCGACTCTTCAGTTACGTACAACAAGACAATAGTAGCAATATGATACTCATATATATTGATCTACTACTCTATGTTTAGTTCTGTTGTTGCACTTTGTATATAGTGAAATTTAAAATGAATCGAATTGAATTCTCACGCAATTTCCTACCTATGATTTCATGTCTCATTCATTGAAAGCAACGCAACGTGCTTGAAAATGTCGAGTATTTAATGGTCTACTAACGTTACAATACTTTAAAATTGTCTTTGTAACTTGCATAAAAATATAAAAAAATAGCATTCATCAACGAAATACAACGATTGTACACTTTTTGGGAAGTGAGAATGACAACTTTCATGTTACACGGACAAAAAGCAACTGAAAACTGTTGAACTGATTCTTCTAGCAAAAGCCATTTAGATCATATACAAATAACGCTAGCCGTGCCTGAGTCAAGTTTCGATTAAGCAGAAATATGTCGTAATAATAGTAACTAGTATTTAGCAAGTTAGCTTGTTCAGACGTGGCTGTCTGATATCAATCAAGGATCTGTTCCTTTCTCAGAATTAAATTAGATTATCTGCATTTCTTAAAAAGAAGCCTTGATATACTAAGCATGCATTTCGTATTATTGAAAAAACTTTTAAAAATAAAAAGTTATCATTAGCATGGGTTTCTCCCAAAAGCTCCCAGATGCAGATGCTTTATAGGGAATAGTGTTCATATACATACCCAAAGGCATCAAATTCCAGAAAAAGAACTACATCAAAATTTAAATCTTCTCTTAATCATATATTAGGTCTATCATACCTTTGCATTAAGTGGGCAAACAGTCTCCCCTGCAAGAAATAGCCTCTCCTCAGATAGCCAATCAAGGCTTCGCTGTAAGGAAAAAGAGAAGTCTTGAAAAATCCACAAAATACAAAATTCGGTTGATTTGTCAATACCTTGCCTTAGGCATATAATAGTGTATACTTTTACTATTCAGTTGTCTTTCTCTTGTGAAGTAAATTGCACATCAACAGAGTTATTCATACCAGGCTACTTTCGTTTTGAGTACAAAGCATTCCATTATAAGATTGAGAACTTGTTTCTAGAATAAATCATTGGCGCATTTATATTCAGTTAGCTTTAATTCAATTTTCGTTTCATAATTTGAAAATAGAGAGACATAAAGACCCGGTATATACATCAGTGGATTTATTACAGGGTAGTTTTTCATTTATAAGATGATGTTAAATTCCACAATTCATCAGTTGCAAGTCACTTTTACTGCATACAAATTGTACATGATCTTGCTTTTTTATAGTTTTCAGCCACCAAATAAACACATACATACCTGGAAACATCTCAGTGCCAGAACAATAACCAGAAATTGAATGAATATTTTAAGAATCTACGAGAGACCCATGAAATGATTTAATACAGTTGCTAGTGTCTCTATAAGCAGAACACTGCACGGGCAACCTAACGTATTCATATAAGACAAAGTATCAGCATAATTCGATATGAAAATGGTATGCAAATCATATGCAAATCATATGCAAATCATATGCAAATCATATGCAAATCATATGGCCTATCGGTGAATCATGAAAATAATCGTTCTGCTTCTTCCTCACTACAATATCAAAATACAGCTACAATATCAATTTGACAAATAGTTCTACTAGTTGGTTCGTTATGGAGGTCTATCGTCATACCGAATGCAAATGGCCTCCCCTGCCCCAAATAACAGAACGAAGTTTTCTAAAGTTCTTGTTAGCTCATAATTTATTGCTATTATAGCATCTAAAGATCGTCGCAATTTGTACATTTAAAGACAACTTTTTCTCATATGACAACTCTTTTAACTTAGGTATACTTCTAAAACTAGTTTGGAAAGCAAAAATGACGAAACCAGAGATTTATTAATGCTTGAAAAATCCATGGAAAAATCACGTAAGCTCTGATAACAAATACTATCCCGCTAAAAACGATTCTCGCAGAGCTCGTGATGTTCAACTATGAGTTTTGGTTATGGTCAAGCTCAGAAGGTGTTTGTTTCAGTTTGTTTCGATGACTGCTATACTGGATTAGAATGAACAATACCTTTGCCTGGGTTTTATAAGAGAAAATTTGCTTCCGCGACTGATGTGTTAGATCAGACTGCGCAATTCCTTTGATACAGTCATCACAGCATTTTGTAAAGACTTCCCACTAGTGAAGAAATTTCTCAAAAAGGGCCGCAAAGATGGGGAGAAACTTTGTGGTCGTGCCCTATAAACACATTGTTAGAAAGTAGGCATCATTCACTTTAGGTTCACAATAAGTTAACACTTCTTTCTACATGATACTAGGGGAACCCTGGAGAGTACCACTCTCTCCTTGAAAAAGTCCTTCAGTGGACCAAAACAACTTGGGAAATTCTATGATTTTGTCGGCCACTCCTGGGGAAAGTAATGGGCCTACTGAGGACTTTTTCCAGTTAGCATGCTAAAAATGCCCTGAGAGTCGTGTAGATCCGAAAAAGCTTATTCCCTTCATGCAATATGTCCATAAACAGAGATCAGTCGATGCAAAGAATGAAACTGAACGATCCAAAACTAATGTAGACAACAATACAAACGTTAATTAATATTAAAGTTCATTGATATGTTCTACGTAAAAGTAAACAAGTGGACTTGCCTTTCTGAAGGATGCAATCTCGGACAAGATTACAGTGCCTAAGACTATAATCCCGATAAATCCAAGGCTAGAGATGTAGAGATTGCGTTCAGCTATCACAAAGCCAACCGTGAAGAAAATATTTGCAGAGGGCAGAAACGGAACCACTAAGAATGCGACAAAGGCAAGTATCGTCCTGAAATGAAAATCTCTACATCAATTCATGTGCAGTCTGGTATCTTGAAGAATGTACATTCAATGAAAGCACTAAATTCAACAATCATCCATGTAGAGTTATTCCTTAAGCCATCTTAGGATCAATATTAGGAAATATACATTTAAATAAGATAGAGCTTTAAACATAAACACCTAAAAGTTTAGAGAATATGCCATCTTGCCACACATTATTACACAAAATAGCTGACCAATATACAATTGAACAGGAGGAGGGGTGGCTGTTCTTATCCCTAGAACTTATAACACAAATCAGAAAGGAAGATAAACAAAAAAAAAGCAAGGAAAATAAACATTAAAGAATCTGGCTCTTTAATTAGGGGTGATAGTCATTCTTTTCTTGACTAACTCTATTGATTATTCAAATGATACAATTTTTCTTGAGACTGGAATTTTCGCAATGATTTGCTAAGAAGTAGAGCCGTCATAAATATTACCTTCCAAAGTGTAAATCAATTGCTTTAACTGATTTCCATAAAGTAGCTGACATACAAATCCAGAAACACAATACTGTCAGAATTCTAACGTCATAGATTGAATTGATTAGAGGAACACAACCCATTGACCAATCAAAGCACAGCCAAAATGGATTTACCAACAGCCAGATATTCAGGCAGTACATATAGTTGTAATTGATAACCTGAAAAAATTTTCCACTGTTAAGACAACTTCTGAAGTTCCACAGTGGGAAAAAGATTCAAACAATATCAATGATACCTGGAATATCAATGAAATAACAATAGTACAAACCTACCACTGAAATAACAATATTACAATAACAATGAAATAACAATAGTACAGCTTCGTGGCTTCTCAAAGTTGGCCGAACAAACCTTTCCCTTGCCTACTGTTTACAACTATACGACAACTAAAACTTCAATACTGTAAGAAAGATTAAAGCATGAAATAACAAGTTTCTTCCATGGCATATGGCTAAGTTCCAGTCTGGTTTTTAGATGTGCTACAGGCTATTAGCCACCTTATCAGGCCCGTGGGAAGCTGAGCCGGATTGGGGGGGGGTAGGAATGAAGTGGTACTGGCATTGCACTATTTGGGACATCTCGAAATACAACTTTAGCAAACTACTGGGGATTCTGCCCACCAAGCCCCCCCCCCACTGTCTATGGCCTGTCTTATGAGTCTATACGAATAATACATTTGCATAATCGTTCTGAGTGATGTGCAGTTGATTTTTATAATAACTAAAAGCTTTCACGATTGCAATACCGATCCATCATAATCCACAACCTTTTTTTACAAGAATATCTAATTTCTTGCTGAGTCTCAACAGTCTTTAAAACATTATTTTGAGCCTAAAATATTCTTAAATTCTTAAATTATTTTAAATTTTCGCACTTGTTGAGCATTCCTACTCGTATAGACTATGTTTTTATACTAAAAAGGCGCAACTGATATATTCCAAAGAACTGCTGAGTCACACAAAAGCATAACATAAGTGAAATTCACACTTGCTTTGTTGTCTAAAGAAAACTCAAATAAACAAAACATCTAACCCTTGACGAAGCTTGAGCTTTGCATTATTTCTAAAGTATTCAAAAAAGTGTGTAACTTACTCGTAAAGGCCAAGTGGAAGCAAATGCTGATGGGTTGTCACCGAATTGAAACTTCGGCGGACTTCCTCCCATGATCCTCATTCTCCAAGACAATAGCATGATAGTGGATATTATGAGAACTAGTAGCCGTTTCATCATAGATTTCAGCCATGGCTGCGGAAGATACAAATATATCAATGGGCAATAAAGAGGCAGCATAGCCATCAAATGTTTGAGAAACATATTAAGTCCATTTTCTCCCAACCTAATCGACCAATCATCATAAAGGATTCTGACCACACATGCTAAGGCTAGGCCCATTCTGCATGATGATTGGTCAATTAGGGTGGGAGAAAATAGGTCTGACAGTGCCCTCAAACATTTGGCGGATTTGCCTAAAAAGGCACGATTCTAGTATGAGCAATATCTTGTATCCAGCAGTGTAGGACCTGCTTCGAAACCTTCATTTTCAATCGGATAGAAATCGATACTTTGAAGACAAATAAAAAATGTACAGTTCCTTCGAACGTAAATTATATCTAATATCAAAAAATATAAGTAATATCAAATAATATAAATATTACCAATTAATAACAAATGGTGCATATTATTATCAAATGATATCAAGTAATTTAACAAAGCGACAAAAGCAACAACGAAAGTGCTACCTTTAAATGTGTTTGGCATACCAGTTAGCATAGAACAGTAGAGCGAATTCAACATCAAAATCCATAAGTTAGGAGATACCATCACAACTTACGTATATAGTACAGGTTTTCATGATGCGTTTACTTACTGATATGTAAAATGAAATCTTGCTTCAAAAGAGGGCAAGAGATGTTGGAAAAACGTAGAGTTACCTGGTGGTATATTAATCCATAATGGTGCTGATCATCAAAACTGTAAAGTTATTCTCAAAGAATATTGTATCACTTCAACAGCATGTACTTTCAATGAATGAATACTTACTATTTCGACTTCTTCTACAGCTCCTGACACAAAAATTCTGCTAAGAATTGACTTCTTTACAGCCACAACTTGAAGTAAATCAAAAACCGCACAGACTCCCTGAAGACAAACAGAAAAACACTTACAACATGAAATAATCATTGCAGAATAAGACGTATTAAATAGCAGCAGGATTAGGACACATAAAAGATTCTGAGAGCAAAACAGACAAATAAAGACCAAAACACTTTCAGCTAAAAATCTACTTCTATCAATACCCCCATTAATCAAATTCTAGCAGAATACAGTGGGAGAGGAAAGAAGCAAACAATCAAAACAATAAGATTAACAGTTAATTTCGAACTGACTGGCCATGAGTATCCACTATAGCTTCTAAGTTTCCTCTCACATACACAGGGGGTATGTATGCAAATATATTGCTTAAAAACCATACCACAATACAATTATAAATTTTGGCCAAATATGGCCATATATAGCTATTTTGCCTCAGATCCTTTTGACATTGAAATAATTGAAGATATACTTTTTCATATACTGCTTTGTCCAACATTCTGTTAACCATCCTCAGAGGATGATTTTAAATTGAGGTATGGATTATATATGTGGTAATCTGAGCATGGTTTGTATTGTATCACAATACTTCTGAAGAAAATCACTTTCTGGAGGAGAAGCCCATTTTATTAGAAGGCACCCTTAAATAAAGGCTTAAAAGCTGCAACAAAATAAATGGAAGTCTCAGGAGAAGGTAATAGGCTATGGTGTCCTTGGCACTCCAGTTGAGAGAATATGGTCATATAACATTTTGGAGGGCCCCTTGAAAAGCAGCTGTAGCTGAAGGGCAACCCTCCTTAAATATTTTTAATAATAATAATAATAATAATAATAATAATAATAACTTTCTTTGCTATGCCATAAATAATATCCAATATTCTTCTGAAATCTCCCCTTCATACATTTAGCTGCTTCTCTAATCATGTAACTTTTGTCCCAGAAGAAACTTGATACTTCAAAGTGATTTCTTTAGCAAAAGCTTGGCTTCCAAAGTTGACTGACAAACATCAGACATTGACTTTTGTCAGTTTGAGGCAGAAACTCTGTTTCAACAGGTTTTCCTACACCACACAATAGGAGCCATTCTTGAGTAGAAACTGCCAATGAATAGTTGCCATAAAAAGTTCCTTTGTAAATAACAGTTAGGGAGCAGTCATTGTTAATGACCAGGGTGGGGGTTGAAGAGAAAATGGTGGGGTAACTGAAAAAAAGCTGAACTAGGTGGGGTAGCAGAATAATTTTTTAACACAGGGTTAGTGTAAAAACATATACCATATTTAAGCATAAATGTAGCTTTGTTTTACAGTTTTCCTTCAGTGTGGTAAAGAAAAATTGACTTAAGCAAATGCTGGGATAAAACTTTTTGAGGGCACATAATACTGTCCCTTCAGTCCCCACCCCAGCCATAACTAATGACTGCTCCCTTTGGCCACTGTCGGCTATTGAAATAATGTATATCTACATGGAATGTCAATTTTATTTTCATCTCTGGGAATAATGCATCCTTTTCACTCTTTATTGCAAAATTACATACCAAGACTGTTATTCCTTGTTCTTTAGAGAAAAGAGCCAAAGTTGCAAAAACAATACATATAAGTAGGGATGACCATGACAGACTTTCTGGTAATAGAGAATCTGTCTTCCTGGAGGCTAAAAGAATAATTAAAAAATGAATTAAAACTTGATTGACAAAATATTTAGTGCAATTTATAAAACAATACATGGTAATACTATAAATAGCTATACAACCCTCAAAAGGATACATGTCTCAGTGTTTGCTGAATGCAAAGATTAGCACAACTCATGAAATAATAATTTACTTCTATATTTAAGAACTGGCCTTTTAGCACCATGAAACCATTAGATATAATAATTTTAGCAAAAACCACTCCTTCCCTGCAAACATACCTGTTGAAAAAATCCTGGCATAAGTGAGAAATGAAACAAAGAAGAAAAATGCACAAAGTAGATCTGCTCTGCCAACAATTCCAGCTACCTAAAATTACAGATAACAGAAAATGTGATCGGATCCTGTTCTGCCATAAATAGGTTTCTAAGTAATGGGATAATATTTGCTCAATACAAATTCCCTCATAGGAACTTAAATGAGCTTGTCCTTTCTAGCAAATAGTGCATTGGTATTTACAGTATAGTTCCTGATCGAAAATTGCATCACTGATACCAGTTTTTAATAGCATGTGTTATTCCTAGCTTAAGTATGAATAGGTTATAAGTAAAATTAATTTCATATATACAAAGATGAATGAGATGAATGATCATCCACATAGAGGTGGCACCAAGGGAGAGCTAGGGGGCTGCAGCCCCATAGAGCATGCTAACCACCCTGTGAGGAGGTGAAACTCATTTCTTGGAGATTTTTAGCAGTTCTAGCACTATGCTAACTGTATCTTACTTCTTCTGTCGGAACAGTCAGTTCTCAGGAAAGTTCTTCCCGCCACCCCTGAATTTAAACTGGAACAAAATCAATTCCAGAGAAGATCTTGTGACATACCATATGTATGACGAGACTATTCTCTATTTCCTTTCTAAGCCCGAAGCTTTCTTTAACAAGTATTGCTTATAAATAATCAGATTATAGGCATGAATGCCAGATTTAGTACATTTAACGGTAAAACGCTTTAACCCCTCACGAAAATGTACATGCAATATTATGTTAAACTAATCGCTTACATTTTCTGTATGTATTGGATGTACTGCAAAAAGCAATGCGGCCAATAAGCTTGCTTTCGGTGACGTGAAGGCCTTTTTCCCTTGTTTTGATACTGATATACCACCAAATATAGCAGAGAAGACACGCAATGACAACATAGAATTGAAAGCATGCAACACTAAGTTAACTAAATGAAATCCAAAAGTGTCATAGCCTCCAGCTGTCCAATAATTCAGTCTGAATGTAAGTATGGTCAGAGGTCTATAGCTCTTATGACTGGTGGATGATGTGATATTTTCACCCCAGAAATCATGCTTGAAGACAGAAAATAAGTTAGTTTCCATCCGTACATCTTCATTGTTCAATATCGCTTCACTATCGTCGAACACAAAATCTCCACTCAAACTTCCAGCGAAACATAAACTCGCTACTATTGCAACGACGAGAGAGCCAGTGGCCTGTGACACTTCAGGCACAGACAAAGTCTCGCACCTCAAAGATACTGTACCAACAATTTTCCGATCTACCGGTTTCCCACTTCCAGGTGTTCTTGCAGCTTTTTCCACCATGTTTACCTCGAACTTTGTTGTTGTAGTTGTGTTAGTAACGCCAGTTGAGTTTGTTTGCACGGAAACAAACCGCAGCTCATTTGTATCAGATTGTTTGGCAGAATGACAATGACTGGCAGCGTCAGGCGTAGAGCCTTCGATTAAGAAAACTCTCAGTGCTGGCACCCAAATTTTAAGAACGAAAAATTGCCACCAATAAATTTCATCTAGACAACATGAATGCTTATAATGCATCAGACATTTTGTCGCATTTCAGGGCTCTATCTTTAACTGCTTCTATATACGCTATGAGAAAGCTATAAATCTTAGTGCCATTTCCCCCTAATATTTACTTAGATAAGGGACTCTGGAAGGCTGCCAATAAAGAAAATAAAGCTCAGTGCTTCTCTGCTCTACCTAAAATCCTCCTCCAGCTTCTACCTATTCTGATATCCGAATTTAGTCCGCCGTCCACAATAATTACCAAAAAGTCTTCTAAATTAACGGCAAATGGATGTAGGAAAGACATGAAATAAGAGTGCGAGAAGATGACAAGCCAAAGCAGGAATCAAACAAGTGACCCTTAACTTTGTACGTCGATGATCTGTATGCCCACCTGGTAACACGATGGCAGTGTTTGGTGCTTATAAGATAGGCTCTTTTTGACGACAAGGACGTTGCAGGGCCATTTGTCAATTGAGGGGGCTTTGTCCACAAAAGGCTCTTATTCATGGAAGCTAGTAGATCATTAACTCACAAAAACGTTTGTGTTATAAGAAATATTGCTTTGTAATATTGACTATATAAAGAAGTAATGCACATATTCAGCATAAGTATCCAATTTGTAAGGAACCTGCATGCAGAAGGCCAAACAATGTAAAGAGCTGGTACAACTACAGACAAACTTCCTACGCAAGTTTTTAATTTGAAATATTTATATGACTGTAAACAATCGAGAAATAGGAAGCAGGTCCCATTCATTGTAGTAAAATTCGCGTGCATTGTATGAAAAATATGTAGATGTCTGCAGAACTGAATTTGCAGCTAAAATTCAGGGACTTTTAACGATCCTATATTACTACAACATGGTCATAGAAGGTCCAAACGTTAGGAACAATATGAACAAAGATTTGAGATAAGTTGCCACTAAAAACGAGTAAAGTAGCACATTATTATTTCATCGCATAATGACATCAGATAAATAAACACATGAAAAGAATCCTACTATCAGTTGATTGATATTCTCTCAAACAGCTTAGCCCTTTCAAATGATGAGAAACTAATGAATACCCTCAAAATAATGACACTACAAATTACTAGTACTATTGTTAAGGCCCCTGATATTTTCCTGTTGATATTTTCCTTGAGGAATAAATACCTGTACAAAAGTTAATATTTGTCACTTTTTAAAGGTCCATTCAACGGAAAGCCATCAGAAGTGAAACCTGCAGAGGAACAACGATAGAAAAGCTTTAAAAAACTCTCGCCTCTAAAATTAAGTTGAAATGTGAGACATCATGGTGAGATGATTGGAAATAACAAAGGAGGAAAGTAAGAAGAACTTCAATGACTGCTCAATTATTAAATTGTAAACAAATATAATGAACAACATCAGAAATGCCTAAATAATACTGCTATAAAAAATATGCCCACATCTTCACAATGGTGTCGCAACAACAGCATTTAGTTTTCCGTTCCAAACTAAAATTTGCGAGATTTTGTGAAAAGTCGCTTGCATTACGGGTCTAAATTCGACCATTTTCGACATTAATCGTAAACCGATCAAATCTCAAATATTTGGTGAAATCAGTTTCGAGCATCTTCATAATGTTGCAACAACAGCATTTAGTTTTCCGTTTAAAAATGAAGCATACGAGATTTTGTAACGAGCCGCTTGCATTAAAGGTCCAAATTCGAAAATTTTTGACATTAATCTTAAAGTTAGCAGCCGATCAAGTTTAAAAAATTCGTTAAAATCAGTTTTCGAGCAACAGTCCTAATCCTTATCCTTACACATGAAAAGCCTTGGCAGCAAGCATTCAAAATTTGAAAGTTGAATCTCTTGAAAATGGCAAGAGATGCTAGAGAGCTACAATTTTTCGCAGCATATTCTCAAGCCAGCAAATGCAGATTGAGATGCAGCTAATCATGTCAAAGGAACCAGAAGGGTTGTGATAAATCCTTCATTAATCTACCAGTTGATAACTGCGCCCTTAATCAGCGCTGTGACTTAACAATAAAATAGTCTTATTTACGATTCATTTTCTCAGAGGGTTTAAACTAACTACCTAACAAACGGAAAGCAATAATACAGCAAACCTGCTCTTGAGATGGGCAGCCAATAATCTGTTGATCTTCTATGCTGTAATTTTCTTCGACTAACTGTGAGAGTTGCCTGTAAACCTTGAGTACTTTTGTCTATATAGAAAGGAACATTCACAGAGAATGTCAGCTTTTAATTCTACACGAAATGACTGACGAATGCAACAAAAATGGGCTGTCAGACACTTACAATATTGGACTATCGTCACAGAGTTGCTGCAGGAAATGAAGTTCATTATTGCTCACACCAACTTCCCTTACCCTAAAGTAATACTAAAAAGCTAAACGATCAGCTTTCTCGAAGCTAAACTTGCATATGAATGGTTTGTTCACAGCAAAGAGCAACAATGAAGGATCAATAGTGCAGGAAATTATGGAAAAATTGCCAGACAATTTATTCAATTTGAATTACGCAAAAGCATAGTTCCAACATCTTTGCTGCAATAGTATTCTATACAAACAATAATTTTAATGTTACTTCTACTGAATACAAATCACAGAAAATCGAATAATATTGGGCAAATAATCAAACAAGAATGAGATTGGAGGCATTTGAGATGAAAATATGGAGATATGTGCTGAAGGTGTCATGGGCGCAGAGAATCACCAACGAAGAAATTTTGAGAAGAATGGGAACACAGAGAGAATTAATGACAACGATTTACAAAAGGCAATTACGTTTTGTGGGTCACATGGAAAGAAAAGATGGATTGGAAAGTCTATGCATGGTTGCTATTATGAATGAGAGAAGAGGAAGAGGCCGCCCAAGGAAAAGCTATATAGATAGTGTAATTGAGATCACTGGAAGAAATCATTCGATGGTCGAATTGAGAAGAATGATGAGGGATAGAAGCCTCTGGCGTTCCATGGTTGCCCACGTCCGGCTGGATATGGCACCTCAGTAAGTAAGTAAGTATTGGGCAAATATGTGTAATATCACCCCCTAACAACAATGTCTAACACTACTATCAACAGCATGAATAAGAAACTAAACCAATATACTAGCCATTCATATTTTATAAAATGGATTTTCCATAAATATCATATTATTGTGGGTATATTTAGAATAATAAATGACCTAGGTTTACCTTGATTGGCTTAAACAGAATGTATTCCGTCTCCTTACTTGCCAAATACAAAGACATACTCTCCATTATTCCAGGAAGCTTTGATTTCAACATCATATAAGCTTCGCTAACAATTTTGCGTACATTTTCTACGACGAACAAGGATACATTAAACAAAATTACTCAGTAGGACTTTCCATCGTTCACAAAAATACCAGTTTCTTAAAACATCTATGCAGCTACAACAAAAAATATACTATCATTGATTTCGCTATATTTCCTTTCATTCATGTTCTCTTCACGTCTGAGCCTGTTTTACTCCCATACTTTAACTTACTACATTCGTATGTGACAACATTTTACTTTATAATGGAACTAGTCTACCTCCATACACCACCAAATGTAATTTCAATCAAATTTCAAAATAATTTTTCACATCATTACACAATTCTAAACCATTGTAAGGAAATCATACTCAACTCCAGCGGTTGAGAATGGAAATCTGAAAAGAGACCTCAAGTTCTCATAGATATAGCACCTGCCATCAGGTGTTTTGACGCGTAGGAATCTCATTTTTGAGACACCTGGTTGAGATCAGCTTTTGCTAGCTTATTTTCATTTTTCCTTGAGATTGCATAATATGATAATTTTATGCGGCAGTCGTAGACGGAACTCTGACAAAATGTATTTCTATCTATGTCAGCCATAGGAGATTTATATATAATTATGTAGGTAATTTTCTTTATTTTTTGCGATAAAAATCTCTTGTTATATTCATGAAAGCATAATTGAAAATTATAAGTATTAATCTCTCAGTCACTCAGTCTCTCAGTACTCTGAGCATTTTTGAGACAAGCTTCAAAGAGTGTCGAATCAATATTAAGGACCATAATCTCTTGAGAACGGCACAGAAATAGAAAATAACTAATGAAAACATGACATAATACACAACAAGAAATTAACCAAGACAATACGAACAAACAAGAATGAAACTTGATCAAAAGACACCAGAACTTTACGTACTTCAAAAAATAATTCCAAATTGTTAAGGTTTTCTTTCCAAGTGCGTGGGAATAACTGTGTTTATAATAGGCATAACTTTCTCGAATTCTGCGTAGGAAAAAGGAAAGGAGACCTTCAAGTTGCTCACCTGGCTTTGCAAATGGCTGCTGATTTATCAAATGCCGTTTTTCTTTTCCTTCTTCGTCTGCTAATTTTTCTAATGTATCGATCTTGTCCAAGAATGAGGTCAAAGGGCTCACAAATGCATCTACAGCGGTGCTTATGAACTCCTCACATACCTTCTTCAATTCAGTGTCCACCTCCTAGCAAGCATAAGACTAGTGGTAGGTTTATCGTATGGAAGTACAGAAAACTTTTGCCAATCAATTGAAACTTAAGAGTAAAGCGCAACTTTGATATGAACTTTACAACTTGCTCCACAACGACTAGAAAGGTCAATAAACATTCTTTTTTCTCTGATCTGATAGGCATAAGTACTCTAACTCTATCGAGATACTATTCTCAACTGCCGAAGCATACTCAATACCTGAACATGCACTTTGTAACACATAATCTAGTCACATATGACAACCCAGTACTAACACCATGAAAAAGCAGCCTACCTTTTTTGAATCAAGGCAGTACTCTGTTAACTGGGGCACGCCCTGAAAATGAATATGATATGAATCAAATGAAGACGAAAACATGCCACGATTATGCTTTAGAGTCTTTGCATTTTAGCTGTCAGATCTCAGTCTGATTGTGATTAACTCAACCTAGGTTTATTTCATTCAAAAAACTTCTGATACGACATTTGCTTTTACTATTAACACATTCGTGCCAGGAAACTATTACATGCTAGACGTGAAATATCATTGGCAGAATCAAGCGTTTTAAATCTACTAGAGCAACAGAATGAGTATTGAAGGTTTCAGTTGTCCAGCATTAACTGATTTTGAACCTTGGCAAAATTCAATGCTAGTTTTCTAATTTTTGATATAAATATTGTCAAACTTTAATCTTAAAATCATAAAAATGCTAACAGGAACTAAAATATCTCCAAACACGCTGAATATGCAACATCATATGGACTATTCTTATCAATATCTCACTCGGACTTTTGAGTATCAACATTTAAACTTCTAAAGATAAAAGTGGGTCAAAATTCACGTTGAAATGGTTCAGTTGATCTATTCTTTTGGACCAAGTCTCGGATCAAATTTCACAGAAGGTAATATCAACATTCTCCCTTTGATACAATAATATGTTTGTCTGAAAAGAATACAACACTATAGGTACAAGGTAACCAAGGGATTTTTTCTATAAAATCCCATGCTTTCCTTAATTTCCTTGACTAAAATTTGCAAAATTCCCTTAAGTTTTCATGACCATTCTACACCTTTGTATTCAGTCCAGTATAACAAAAAAGAGGTTTTCAGATTTGACAGAACTAATAAACTACAAAATCCCTTGATTCTTTCCAACCTTTTGATAAATTCCCTGATTTGTCCCTGATTTCCATGACAGAAATAAAATTTCTTGAAAATTCCCCTGATTTCCCTGTTTTCCCTGATCGTTGGTCACCCTAAAGTAAGCATAGCTTTACAAAGTTCTGCAAAAGAGCTCGTCCTGTCAACCCTCACTGCAAAAACTTAATACGAGAGACATTCATATTTCAATGCAAATCGATATTAAACCGTGCCAAGCACTGCACCGTAGACCACATATGCACGGATGTTGTGTTTGTATCAAATCAAGCACCATGTCTATTGATAAGCTCATACAAAACTAAACCAAGCAAGTTTTCAACGATTTTCAAAACTTTTAGACCACTTGAAGGTTTGATCTATGACAATTTGTGCCACTAAACATGCTTGAATAGAGAATGTAGAGATACTCACCTCAAGTAGAAATTCCAATATTGCATTGTTTGTACTTAAACTTAATAATCGTGTTCCTTTTGAAAGGAGACCAAAAGCAGCTGTTTTCATCTTTGAGAAATCTAAGGCTACTTCTTTGACTGCAAAGTCAACATCAAATGGAGCAATTTGCTCCCTCAGAATTAGTAAATGCTTGATGAAAAACAAACTTCCGTTGATGGCTCCCTACAAAAGGTATACGAATGATAGAATACATAATACAAAATAAGGATTAGATGTAGAATCACTATAAACAAAAACACACACACACACAAACACAAACACAAACACAAACAAACACACACAGAGATAACTAACTCATGTTGAAATGATGTTGTGTTACAATGGTGAAGCTTCTCGCCGTATAATTTCAATGGTGTACCTTCCTGTCATTGATTGATTTAGCAGCAGCCTTCAGCGTTTTGATGCAGATTGAAAGTGCTTCTTGAGCCAGACCTTCAAATGTGGATTTCTGAAGCAACAATATAAAACAAATAATTGATTTCTATGCTGGCAAGAGTTATTACAAATGGTCACAAGATCTATCACTTCCGGCTATTAAGTAAGCAAAATAATAATTTTCAATTGGAACTAAAACTAAAAACTCATTGACTTACTAACTGGAAAACATATAGAGAGGGCTCAAAAAGTAATTATGGTTGTGATAACATATATGGATTACTAACTGTGAGTGAATCTCCTTGAAACATCGCATATTCGTATATAGAAAATTCCTCCTATTGGAAATGCTATGTAATGCAACTAATTTTTGAACCATCTAAACTAAGCTAGTATCAATCTAATGTAAATTCTTTGACATAACCGCCTTCATATTGACCATGTTGTAATAACACCATATACATTCCGATGCATAAAATTTTGATATATTTATTGAATGAATATAATGCTACTAAGAACGGTAATAAACGCTGCAGTGAATGACTATGGGTTTTACTTCATAAAGATATCAGCATAGAGGAAACGCACCGATATACAATTGTAAAGCTTTGATAGACACACTAACGTTCGACGAACAGTGGGGTACCACATGGCCTGTTGATCGACCATTGCAACAGTTTGATCTGTTAACAAGATAGACATCAATTACCGACGTTAAGAAAAACACCATTAATAAACCAACCAGTTAGAAGATTACAAGAGGGTAAGCGTAACAATAGATTCCTTATATCTACATGGTTCTCTTGTTTTGGTGCGTACAGACTACAAAACAGAAAGATGGAATATTGGTCAGCTCTACTATTTAACTAAGCCAAGTTATCGCTTTAGTTCTGAACCATCTGGGTTTTCGAGCAAATGCTGTCCAATGGTGACAAAATTTCTGTGGGGGCTCCATTTTGCATGCGCAAAGAGATTGTCTTCTTTGCTGGGATGAATTTAAGCGAAAGCTGGAGCGAACATTTTGTATAATTCATTCCTTTTAAACAACAAAATAACTTCATCCACATAAAACTCTGGGTTCACACTAAAAATTGTGTAAATTACGATGTCAATTATAAGTATGGGGACACTTTCCGAATGCAACGGCCAAAGGCTTTGCTTGATGAGGCTAACTTCAGAGGAGATGCTGCAAATTGACAGTCAAATCCTCACAGCCATAACCGTGTACTCCTTTCGTCATTGTGACATGTCGCACATCTCTGCCAACTTCCAACTAAATTTCTCACGCATATCAATTACATGATCACTGAGAGCCCACCACTAATTTTCATAAAACAAAGTAATCCAGGGGAGAGGCAATCTGTAACAAAACTACTTTTTGCTTCCTTCAGTGAGTTGTGTTTTACTGAATACATTTACTGAAAGCAAACATATATCAAAAGGTTGATACAAACATTGTCGGCTTTCTTTTTCATCATCAGATTTCTCTGCAACATTGCCGGTCTGAGAATGGAGAAATTACAGGTCATAGACAACTTTCCTGCCACTTGTCCCACAAAGGAAACAATACTTAGATTATAAAACTGCAAACAAAAGAGACAGGTCTCCAAATCTTACAAATTATTTTAGAGTTGTGCGACATAAGCAGTATCAAAATTGCAAACTAGGGAAAACAGGACAAGTCTAATTATAGTCTAATCATAGTGTAGTTGAAACATTGACGAAATCTGCTCACCTCCATCATGAGTTTATCAGGATAGGCAAGATCACCAGCTGCAGGCTTGTAATTCTCGATGTCATTCCCTATATAAGCCTGAAGATTACATTATAAACAAAGGAAGTTGAGGAAAAATACCAGAAATATGATTTTAAAACAGCGCTTCTAAATCAATATTTCACACCATATCTTGTGTAGGATGATAATATTCCTCCCAATATTTCTAAACAATGTGGAAATTCGGACAAAAATTCACGAAACTCCAGTATATCCTTGTTGAATCCATCAAATTGGAAGAACTTTACTAACTGCCAAATGACAAACGAGTGACTATAAATAAATATTTTTGAGTAGAAACCTGCGAACCAATCTCATAAACCTAACTTTTACTGAATTGAATTGAAGTTTACCAACAATGTTTTGGAAAAATTCGGACAAAATGATTGACACCAGTTCCCCCTCTCCCAATGTTTGAAGTATCGATACACCTCTGCAGGCCCGTAGCCAGCTTGAATTCACAAGGGGGCACAACCAATATATATAATACATATATTTATATTAGTCTTGTCTTTAGGGGAGGCACAGTGGCAAATTTCCCAAGTCCAGGGGGACCATGCCCCCAGGCCTCCCTTAGCTACGGGCCTGCAACTCTGGCTCTGAGGTCAGGATACCCTTCAAAAGTTGCAAAGAGCGACAATTTCTTCAGATACACTTGGTTTCTATAAGAAATTGGTTCATACGAAAGCAGCAGTCGACTGCTCAAAGAGTTAGGAAAATTTATTACTGGATTTTGGGATCTAAGAAAGTTAATAAGTTTACACACGTTTGAAATTCCGAGTTTCATGCAGGTCTATCATCCCTTTTCCACAATCCCCAAAGATTTCCTGTGCCTGATAAACAGAAAACATGAAACTAACCTGTGCCCGATAAACAAGCCTTTCCTGAACATCTTCAAGCAACTGTGATACAACAACTTCAAATGCAGACAATTGTTCTCCTGTTGATATTGAAAAAAGGAGATCAGTATGGTCTTCATCTACCAAACACTCTCTAAAGTTCTTAGATATAAACAAATTTGACACCCAAAGCCAATTTTAACAAGTAAACCACTGTGGGATCTTTGATCGCTAAAATATTAAAAACGAAGAACATAAAGCAATCAAAAGCCCTTTTCCCTCATGAAAAAATTGCATGGAGTTCGAAAATGCAATTTACCTTTTCGCGACACATGCTCCTCCAGCATTTCAACCTAAAAACAAAATAGCTTATGGTAAAAAGTCCTACTAGCAGCAAAGATAACAAAAGAGTAACTATGCTAGCCTGAAAGACTCAAATTTGGTCAAATAGATAAATTGTCTACGAAAAACAAGTGAATTTCTTAAAAATCATAAAAGTGGCAAATACATATCATTGTACACTTGATTACTAGTCAGCTCAATCCAACAGATTGCAAATGTGAACAACTAAACGCAATGCTCAGTCACTGTGAGTTTCACAAATAGCGTGTTTCGGCAGCATTATAAAATTCTCAACTTTATTCAGGGAACACGGCAAATATCGTCATAAAGGACCCTGTTTTTATGTAGAGGTAAAATTACCTTGAGTATATTGCATAGTTCGGCAAGAGTTTCCATATGCGTCATGTAGATTATTAAGGGTCGAAATGATTCGTAGAGTGTGTTGCAAAACCCTTCCAACAATAAACTACAAAGAAGTCAATGTGCTATTTGATATCTGAACAATAGGGATAAATGCTGTGTGCCAACGTGTTGTGTACAAACACAGCACATATGTGGGGAAAAGAAAGATAAATCAATGCTGACATTGAAAATCCGAAAAGAAACTCGAATGGAAACAGGGAATAAGAAATGTACGACAAAAATAATCAGTACCAATAGGGAAAGAAGCACAAACACACAATCTGCCAACAAAATGCCTCTTTACATCACATACAACATACTGTCGTAAAAAATAGAAATGTAGAACGATATTCAAGCAATGCAAATGCAATAGTTGGTAGCCATGCATATCATTTCAACAGTTTCAAGAAATGAGTGTTTTCAATAGTATGTAACTCTAAGTTGCAAACCAGTGTCAGATAAACAAACTAGTCAAAGCAATGAGAATTTTACCGGACTTTCAGTCGAATTCTTCTATGAGAGAGATAGAACAGCTACTGATTGAAGTTACCAAAAACTGTTTACGTATTGCTAGTACCAGACTCCTCCGATACTAGGCACCAGATTCCACATAGGAGTCAGCTGATGTTTTCTGTTTCTTTCTCGTACTTTTTTAGTGCGTCATTTTCATATATACGATAGGACATTAGTTTTTAAATAGTTATCAGTGCGCTATGTATATATTTGAGGCATGACAACTTGCTTTCTTGTGTACTATATACACAGAAATCTCATAATGATCATACGCGCATCGAGGAAGAATATACGTACTCTAAGCCTTCACTCTTCTTTGTGAAAAAGTCAAAATATAATTGATATTCATCTTGGCAAACATGAACCAGAAATGAGCAACCTGATCGAAACTGAAAAATATCAAATAGCTTCACATGTCTATGAAACAATGACAAGACATTAAAGGCTAAAATGCATGATATCACATAAACAAGTCAACTAAAACTCTGGACATAGTAATAGGATGTCCACCAAATTAGCAGTACTATTAGGCGCATAATAGAACAGGGGTTTTAATTGTATGAGAGATAAGAAGATAAGATTCTTCTCTAAAATCAAATTAATGGGGGTTCTATGATGCAAGGGGGGGGGGTTAAGAATACTTCCAAGCCTCTATAATGATTCCAGTAGGCCTTGTTTCTCTCTGCATGGCTCCTATCACCAACCAGCTCATATGATAACACAAAATAATAATACCCCTTTTCGACTTAATGGTTGTCACTTAATGCGTGTGCAAGGATTTAGTAATGCAGTTCCTTTATAATAATGAATGCAGTTTAATGGCATCGCAATACATACTAGAGTGCAGTGGTTTCGAATATGTTGTTTAACCAATTTATTCACAGTTGTGACAATGAATGGATGTATAATCTGCTCTCGACATTCAAAATAACAATTCTGACAATCTTGAATAAAAGCCTCATACCTAGAAGGAAGATAAACAATTTTCCTACTTAGCAAAACGTTTTCAACATAGTGACAGAGCATTATACACATATGCGAGTAAAGTAAGTTCATGTATGATAAGACTATACATATAGTCAAAAAGTTATATAGTTTATATACAAATTTAGTTTAGCTTTAAGTCCACAAATTTTAGCGGGTTCAAGGTCTCTGTGCACAGACTTCTTATTCTACAGGGAATGCATTAATAGCATGATCCAGCGATCGTGATGTGTGCGAAAATCTCATATTAGAAAATGGTATTCTTCCATAAAGATGCGACACCTTTTGAATCATAACGCATTCGGGATAGTAATGTAATGTCTTTCAGCATTCTTTTGAGAAGCAACCACTGTACGTAGTGTTACTGTGTTTAATGAAGTAAAACAATTAACGTACGACTCGGAAAGTCACCACTTTCAGCAATTCAACATATTTGTTAGCATATGATCTATCACTCTCTCTTATATTATTCACCTTACGTCTCATTTGATAATTGAAACGGTAACTAAAATAGCAAGAAGAATGAAAAATTTAAAACTCATACTCCTTCTGGTTCCCGCGTTTTTGTTCTACCTGTTCCATGATATTCTGGAAAATATTGAATTGCATACAAATGATGAGAAGGTTTTAGACTTAAATAAGATCACTCCCATATTTATGAATCGATACAATACTTAAGAATTAGGGTCTGTAAAACAGTGATGAAAACTATGAATCTATTTCAGTTCTCATCTGGTAATGCAGTTCTTTCATAATGAATGCGGTTTAATGGCATTGCAATACATACTGGAGTGCCATGGTTTCAAATATGTTGCTTAACGAATCTCTGTACAATAAATTTCAATTTCAGACATATGAATTATGGTCTATAAAAATATTGTGGAGCATACAACTTCAACACATAACAGCTGCTAGTCGAGCAATGTATATCAGTATGACCCATATGAACACAAAAAATGGATATAAGCAAAACAGTTAATAGTACTAACTTTGACTCTGAAGGCCTGGGTTTTGAATTTTCCATACATGGCTGTGTATGACGTCTCCTGTGCATGCTCTTGCTAGACAAACATTATAAGAGATGAGAGCTCACTGTGATGAGTGTTGGTAAGAGAAATAAATCAAATCTCAGTGATCGATTCCTAAAACATAATACCTTCAAAGTGGACAATAAGCAGGATTGTAATCCAGGATGTTCTCTAAGCATGAACAAGGTTCTAATGAAAGAAATGTACGCACATCTATAGATTGATAAACATCCCTTCCAAATACGTAGCGTAGGGTAGAGGTGCCAATAGAGTATCTTGTATCATTAAAGATATTTCTATGATTCAACAATTGTTCAATTCAAGCAGAAACTTGGTAACAGAGCACCTTTCTGAAAACAGTGACAGACCATGCAATATTTCTAAATGCAAAAAAATACTCAAAAAGTACATTTACAATATCTCACAAGGTTTATCTCCACTTTTGTACAAAAACGGGGCAGTGTGAACGGCTGACAAGATATCTACAACTACGGATATGTTTGCAAACGCAGCAGCGTGAATGGGACATTAATCTATGTACCCTGTATATTTGTACAGAACTGGCAATAAGAGCCTTCTACTGACAAGGCACAGCTTACTGTGAGAATATCTGCAACTGAATTCAATTGGTGTTTTCATCTGAACAACTTCTGTCTATTATTCATAGGCAAAGTGGAAATGTGAGAAATTAAATAACCACAGCTTGATTCGAATTTATGATCCTCGAATTTCTAACATCGAGTGCTCTACCAATAGAGCTAAAATTGTACGCTGTCAAGCCACACCAAAAAGTTGATTTGATTACTCACATCGAACCTCTCCTAAGCAATTTGAACAGGGGAGCCATCGCAACTAAATTGCAATATCCATTCGATATGCTGATAAAAGAGAGGACTATCCACACCAGGGGAGCAAAAGTAGGTGAAAGGCAACATGGTTTCACAAAAAGTTGTGAAGCGAGATTGCATAAAAATAAATGAGCCAACTGACTGGGGCTTGAACTAATGGCTTGCAAGTCACGCCAAATGTCTACCAAATGAGCTATCTATTAATTGAAATGTCTGTTTTTCCTTGTATAAATTAGATTTGTTGATGTCAAATATATAACTCCAATAACACTACCTAAATACCCAGGGCAAACTAGAAATTAAAAACAACCTTTATTTCGGTACTTTTTAAGGTTGGGAGAGACAAAATGATATCAAATATTATTCCTGCTGTCGTTAAAGCTCGTAGTAATTTCTCAAATGGACACCAAAATGTTGTCCAGTGAGGTTATTCACTAACACAAAAAATTTACCTTATTTATATGTGACGATGTCTGCTCGGTGGCACTTTTAAGTATCCTGACAACAAGTTGCTTGAGCATTCCAATAGCTTGATTCAGACACTGTTTAAACCGTATCAGGTAGACAGGAGCCTCTTTAAATTGAGCCTGTAACAAATAGTAAAATATACAAAGAAATAAAGTTTGAGTCCATGACCATATCAATAGCAAAAAATAAGACAAAAGTAAAACTAAATGAAATAAAACTTTTGATAAAGATAAGCAAATAAAGCTCATGTATATGGATTCCATAAATATTATATGGCTCGAATTCATGAAAAAAGAGAGCTCTATAGCAAAATGACGTCAGGAATTGCCAATATTCCATCACATGCCAGCTGTCGTGGCAATCACATGCGCCAAGTTGAAAATTCTATTTTCTAGTAGAGCTGAGTTCAAGTCTAGTTATTAAGTGAAAACTGACTTATTGAATGGTGCTATCAAAAACCAAACCCAATCCTTGGATTCCACGCCCATGTTAGCACCAAATACTTTTCTCACATCCCTCTAGAAATATCATCTTCATACAGTCAATCATTCAATTCTTTTTGAGAAAGATGGAGCTTTTAGAGGGAGAGGTGTAGCCCTTCAATGGTTTCCCTCACAATTTTCAAATCCAAAACAGTTTGCTTCAGTTACTGGGCACAGTTCTTAACTGAAAGAAGTCTCATGTGGTGTACCACAAGTAACAGTTCTTGGCCCCTTGCTATTTCTAATTCATGGTAGCTCTGACTTTATACTTGTCACCAACAAGTAACTCACATTTTTCTCCATATAAGAAATGCACTCATCAATTTTAGTTAACAATGGAACAAAAGATTCTCCAGATATTGAGATTTTTGTGCCATTCATCTTCTAAAAATGAGAAATAATTAGACTAGTACAGCAAACTTCAAATATTGTAGAGCTAACTCATGTGTCATGTGTGGTAAGGAGGGAGTTCTATCACATTTTGTAAGAGCTATTCTAGGTGATGTAGATACAGTTCTTGTAAATTCAAATGCCAAATCAGATGTTTCATAAAATTTCAATCCATTTGATTGAAGTATAAAGCCACTTAAATCCAAATCTTCTATTGCTTCATGAAAATGTATATACATACAAGCATAATTTACCTCAGCAGAAAGAAGTCTCTTAAAAGTAGAGCAGCAAAAAGTAGAAAAATAACATCTTATAAAACATGATGTGCAGTAATATAATGTTGCCAAGTAAAGGATTTGGTAAAGGGCTGCCAATGAAATTGAATGGATAATGGACAAAGTTCAATGGTAGAATAGTGAAATGGCTGAATTACAAAATGACACAAATATAAAATGACAATATTCCATAAAGACAAAATCATTTAAAGACTGAATCATAGATTAACAAAATCATAAAATAACAAAATGACAAAATCATTTAATGACAAATTCACAAAATGACAAAATCATAAAACAAAAAAACCATAAAATACCCAAAAAGAATTTTTAAAACAATACTAATATGAAGGCTACATTTGAAGGATAAAGGATAATAGTAAAAGTCAAAACATACATGTCTGATACTCTCCAAAGAAGTAAAATATGTGAGTCTCTCTGTTATGCCTTCAGCCTGACTTGTTAATGCTGCCTTCAAGAAAATATAAAGATGAAAGGGCTGAAAGGGCATAAACAGATTAGAGCTCCTGGGCAACTTAAATTTTTAAAAATCTACTAGTATATCATGAAATTCATACCCATAGATACTTGAACAGGCTCATTAGATAAGCAGCAAAAGCAATTCTGACCATAATCTCCAAACTAACACAATCAAGTAAAAATTGCTAAAATAATCCCTGTATACACAAACACAGTTTTCAGAAGAAACTGTAGAATTTTCACCAATTGCAGCCCTGCCCTCCAAAGAAGCTCCCAGGAAGTCAACAATGGTGAGCATCAAACTATTGAGTTCCGATTCCCTTGAGTTTCAAAACACCAATACTCAAGATGCAGATAGCATCTAGTTCACAAATAATAACATTGACTGTAATAAGTGAAAAAACTAAAAGGTCACTAAAATATATACTTGATTATAAGTCTACTTCAATTATAATTTGAACCTCAAAGTGGAGAGAAAAATAATCAATTCTACAAATCCCCAAATATAAGTCGACCCCCAAGTATAGTATTTTGTACCAGTATATGAGGAAAATAAACAAATCATGAAATAACTCTGAGGACTATCCATACTAATATTCTGTCACCATGTAGATTTATTGCCATTATGCATATACTACAAACAAATGCTGCCTCTTTTCTGAGTTCCAGTAAGATGGCTATCAGTTGCATAGATGTGGTGAAAAAAGTGAAATAAATGACAATGTATATTAAATAAGGGTGGCTACATACTGCAAAATCTGCATGTCAAATAGGTACCTAAATCCTTTGTCAACAGAATTCCAAAATTGACACAGATACCACTTACATAGGAAATGTTGTAAGAATAACAATTGGAAATCGGCATGAGGTAGTGTGAAAAAATGTGTGTAAGTTATTTGACTATAAATCTACCCTATGTTTTTAATGTTTAAAATGTGAATTAAAAATTTGACTGATAATCAAGTACATATGGTAGTTCTATGTTAAACATACTTCAAATATATACACTTTGCAGTAGCCAATTTAGCTCTATTCGCTTCTTTTGTTTATTTGCACAAAATGCTTCAAAGTGATGATCAGTATTGACAATAAAGTTAAAGCTATGGCATAATACCTGCTCTTGTATAGATTGCTCACAAGCATCATGCAAAGCTCTAGTTTGTGTTAAAACAAAGGTGTATTTGCTCTGAAGCTCCTGCAAGGCCACCAAAAGATGCTGAATCTGCTCCAATATTACATTACACTTTGTACAGTAGTCATCAAGCTCATTTCTGTGCTCCCTGTAAAGGCAGAGGTGGTGAAATACAATAAATGATTTTCAGTAAAGAATAACAAATGAAGCACTGATGTGACCATTCAAAGCAGTATCAGGTCTCATCCCAAAGAATTCCTTTGTGATATATGCTACTCAGCTATGAATGTGATCACATATTTAGGAAATTTATATAGTATTCAAGTTTTGAAGATGTATATACTTGTTCAAAGGTTAGGAAACCAACAGTTAGGTAGATATGACTGGCATAAAATGACCAAGAAAAGGAATAGGATTCTAGCTATATATGACTCCATTTATTATAAAAATAGGAATTTAGTGTAAACTATAAAGCAATATTGAAAGAAAGTTATCAAATAAAAACAAAACATCAGGTTTACAACAATGAGCTGCAAACTGGAAAAACTTTTTATATTTGAAACATAGAAAGCCATAATAAATATGGAATGTGTTTGGCAACATGTATAAATATAAGAAACAATTCAAATCTTAGTGTGCTTCACATAAGCTATCTATTCCCAACAGCTGAAGGCAACTATTAAGTTCAGCATAGGCAGCTCCTCCAACAGGAATCATATGGCAGGTAGGAAATTCTATTTTATTGTCCATCTTTGAATTAACAAATACTATGGCAATATTAGTATATATGTCATCAACAATGAATGCATCAAAATAATCATTTATTCTTGCATAAAATAAAACCAAGATATTTAACCTATATGTATATTCTTGATCTTGCTCCATTTGCGCTTGAACTTGAGTAAACCATGTGAAGAACTACACAGAGACAAATAATGAAAATCTACTATGGAAAAAGAATGACTAAAGCAACTTTTTATGAAGCAACTTGAAGGAGAAATTCTCTACCAGGTTTCACTAATAAATTTCTGTTAACTACTTAAATATAAATATAAGACAAAAATAATGAATAATTGAAACTACTAGCACAATTAAAACAATTTTCTGTATATGCATACAAGGTTAACATACTACAACAAAAAACACACCTGCTGTGCATTCTCAACTTTTTTACCACCCCACTCCAAGCCTGAAATCTCAGTTAACTTCTCTTCTTGCTTTGATGGTTCTTCTTTTTCAAGTATCATGTCCTTAAACTAATGGAGGTGTATTTCATATTTAAAATTTCAAGTAACTCAAGTTCTATTTAACGCCAGTTTTACATACATGTTGGCTACGTACTTAAACACTATGCTGCAAAGATACATAAGCTGTAAAAGTTTCAAGCTACATTTTAGGGAACATAACAAGCAAAATAGAATGCAGCTATAACAGACAAACATTCATTCCAATTCTATGTAAGACAGAGTCATACCGAAACAATTTCTCTTCGAGAACAATAAAGAACTGAGACACTTTTTTAAACAGTGAAATTTTAGAACTGCACATGAATTAACTTCTTTGTATAGATTAGCTCCCTTAACTTCATACAACATGCATTACAAAGCACTTTCATAAATGTAGATGACAACTTCAAAGTAAACTAAGAAAAACGTTATACCTTTTTTGGTACAGGTCTTTTATTATATGTGTTTATCTCTATAATACTCGCCCGCTGCTTCTCCGTAAGAGGGGCTAACGGATTGCTTTTTGAGTCCCAATGGGACAGTCTACTGCTGCTGGATTCATACTCCATATTTCCCTTCGTTCGCTCAGCGGATGACAACTACTTGTAGCAAAAACCATGTGCAATATGACAAATTGGCTCTAGAAAATGACATCTACTTCATGCCTCTTCCCGGTATGGATTACTAGTATATTCTATTGCCTAGAAAAAATTTGCTCGGTCCTAGACCACTCTATCCTAGTACCATCTTTGTTGATTTTTGACACGAAGTAACTGCCCATCATAGCACAACACAACAACATTTGGAGCAAACGTGCAATCATGTCCTCTACAGAAAAGGGACCGTATATTGATTCATGGGATGATTTTGCGAAACGAGCGGAGATCCTGTACTTGAATAATCCAAATAGGGTACGTTTTAGTCTTTCTCTGTGAATAGACTTCTTTTTTCATTTTTCACCAACTTTTAGTAGAATAGTGAGATAGTCTGCACCGGTCTGCAGAGTAGTAGATGCACACTGGGGATGTTTTTGTCATGAAGTTCCTACACATCGATTATGACCTTGATATGAACAAGCTGAGGGACGTTATTTGGTGTCGTTTGCTTTAGTATGATAGCCTTAGTCTCATATCGATCACAGTCAGAACAATATGCAACGTTTCTCTATGGTACTCAATTAAAGTGGTTTATTTATATATTTTCTATATTTGCTTTTGTATTTTTTTTCTATATTAATTTATATCTATAATTATTGTAAAATTGTTTAGTTATTTGTATCCCTAAATTGTATGCTTTTTGATTTTCAAATTAAATGACCCTGAACCTGATTTATGACCAGATAATCTTGGCATTCTCAGCTTAACTTAAGCTGAAAACATATCCAGACAGCGCATTGAGTCCAGTAAAAGTAACATTAACTATTAAAGATTTAAGGGTAAGGAGATATTTGACTGAAAAACATAAGATTAAGAAAAGGAACAGTTCTTATTTCACCAATTAGGATCACATTCAATAACTGACGTTGTGTCTGTATTTGAAGGATGTAATTTAGGCATTTATAAAACTATTAAAGTTTTTTAAGAAAAATTTTATAAATCACAGTACTGAAAGTTGTACTAGTGTACCATACTCACATTTTAGCTTTGGCACTGATATATATATATATATATATATATATATATATATATATATATATATATATATATATATATATATATATATATATATATATATATATATATATATATATATATATATATATATATATATATATATATATATATATATATATATATATATATATATATATATATATATATATATATATATATATATATATATATATATATATATATATATATATATATATATATATATATATATATATATATATATATATATATATATATATATATATAATGTACTGATGAAGATTCTGATCGAAACGTTTACTTAAAGGATAGTATATTTGTGGTTTATTCTATTTATGTAATTTATATACGTTGTGGATGGGGCTTAGGTTTAGTTTGTATATATATATATATATATATATATATATATATATATATATATATATATATATATATATATATATATATATATATATATATATATATATATATATTAACTCAGTAGCTTGCGAGTAACCAGGATTTCTCCTTTTTCAGTGCAGACAGAAACATTATTATTCTCAGAAAAATCAGGAGAAAATTAAAACTTGCCACCACCGGGAATAGAACCACAGGTCTCTTGCTTTCCGGGCAAGTGTCTTAACCACTAGACCACAGTGGCTTGTTTTAACTCGCGCCAGATTTTAGCACCTTTAGGTTACTTTCGGCTTTCACCTTTTTCAAGCAGCTCTACATATGAACTCAGTAGCTTGCGAGTAACCAGGATTTCTCCTTTTTCAGTGCAGACAGAAACATTATTATTCTTAGAAAAATCAGGAGAAAATTAAAACTTGCCACCACCGGGAATCGAACCACGGATCTCTTGCTTTCCGAGCAAGCGTCTTAACCACTAGACCACAGTGGCTTGTTTTAACTCGCGCCAGATTTTAGCACCTTTAGGTTACTTTCGGCTTTCACCTTTTTCAAGCAGCTCTACATATGAACTCAGTAGCTTGCGAATAACCAGGATTTCTCCTTTATATATATATGTATATGTATATATATATATATATATATATATATATATATATATATATATATATATATATATATATATATATATATATATATTTATTCATTTATTTATTTATATTTATATATATATACCTTAAAAACCTTTGTTTAGCAATTAGCTGAGTAATATCTAAGTGCTTGAGCATGGACCTAGGAATAATCTACAACAAAAAATAGAAGAAAAGAGTTTCTTGGAAGAAAAGTAGTGAGGGGATTATTCACAGTTATAGCTATTGTACATTTACTGGTGTGTTTTATTATTTACTCTTTTGTATATTCATTTGGAATGCCTGCATTGGCTGAATTGACTTATCAATAATTTTTTCAGACTCGATTTGTGGTTAAGTATAGGAATTGTGATGGAAACCTTGTCCTTAAAGTTACAGATGACAAAGTGGTTAGTAAGATCATTTCTTATTTGTCAGCTATGAATGTTAGGTTTTATTTTGGATTACTAAATCTGAATGGTTTGAGACTATATGGAGAGGGGACACATTCAAAGTCTACCATCGGAGTGTAAGGATGGGTGAGACCTACTATCTAATTGTTGATGCTTTTGGGGCCAACTGAAAATGTATTTTTCCTTATTTTTTGTATATTTTTTATTTCTATGGACTTTCCATAAACCTTCACCATTTGTATGTTTATTCTTTATTATATAAAAGAGTCTAGGAAGGAACTATATTGCCATTAGAAACTCTCTATCAATCTTGTGAATATGCTGTTGCCAAGAGATTTATTATGAAACCATATTTATTAGGGACCACAAGTTTATATCTTAAAGGATAGTAATTCTATTTGGTGATGTAGGAAGGCCCACCATGGCTGGGCCAATGTGGCGGAATATTTTTCAGATTTTAAGAATGACTAAAAATGCACCTCTCTGGCAGAATTTTGACTGGATAGCATAATGCTCAGATACAAATCTAGGAAAAATCTTCACTGAATATCAACATGCAAAGCAAAAGCTAAAATTAATATTGAAAAAACTTAGATAATCAGTAGATGAAGCTCTACTGGACATCAGCCTTAATGAGATAATAAGATAAAACCTTGTGTATGGACTTGAGAGAATTGGCCTGAATCCAAGCCTTATAGCCTGCAACAAAGTTTACATGGAGCCAAAAGAACCTAAAACAATCAGCCATTAACCATATTAACAAATACCTAATGATTTGGGCCCATTAGGTGTTGAATATTCTATTCAATGAGCTATTGAGTAACAGACCATGATAATTATTAGAACTACAACTACAGGCCTAATCTTGTGGATTACTTATGACCACAAGAGTGTCTATTTAGTAAAACAATAGATCTGTTAGGCTAAATTTGCCTTTCCTGGTCATAAGCAAACCTCATGATTAGGCCTGTAGTTATAGCATGACTTCACAATTATCATGTTTTCTTACTCAGTAATTGTAATAGTCATAATCCCAAGTTCAATCCATTAAGCAGAATAGTTAAAATCGATTGATCTCTGTTACTCAGAGAGTGTTTTAAGTACCTTGATTATCTTAAATGTATTATATTCACTATTGCTCAGTGCTATAAAAATTTCATGATAGAGTTAAAAGGTAAGATAAATAGAATCCATGAGGAAAGGCCATTGAGGAAGCACTGTCAACCTTGAAGGGTTGCTGAAGATGGAGGAATTTGCAAAAGATGGTGTGGGTACATATTTTGCCATGGATCCCATCATTTTCTCATAAATCTTTGCCCCAATGTAGTTATTAGCTCATCACATATGACCAAGAGCTTGAAATGGGACCAACTTGGAATTAGATTGTCCATATTACACTGTGGACCAAGCATTCCTTGCAATGGCTATATAGATAGACTTACTGATGATTTCCTAACACATGAATTCCAACATGGATTTGCATACTTACAGTCCGCCATTGATTGAGTTCTGAGAAAGGGCTGACAGAAATCATTTTATTGTGTAGACCCCCACACCCCCAATGTCTACCCCTGTTTATACAAGTAGTTTTGTCCAGTGCTGTCTGCAATCAAGAAAAACCTGTTCTCTGTGAGAGCTGTATCTGCAGAAGGTAGCATGTGACAGATGTAAGAAATTTTGCACAACTTCCCTGTGAACACCTTATGTGGGTGGCCTTGTATGACAAAAAGCCCAAAAATAAAGTGAAAATGACAAAATCTAAAATACTTGTGGAATAATAATTATCATGTATTTGATTATGAGTTACTTGGAATAATATAATTTATGTGTGAACAATGTTCTGGAAACATTTTGAGAGTGAAACCTCTGTGAATTTGTTTAGATAAAACTAAGTTTTCTTTCAAAATTCCTTCTTAATATATGTATGTGTCATTTTATAACTGTATTTCTTTTTTGCAACAGTGTTTAAAGTACAGAACAGAGCAGGCACAAGATGTCAAGAAGCTAGAGAAATTGAATAGTGTCTTAATGAGGCATATATGTAGTAAATAGCCATGAAGAATTTATTTATTGTTGAACTTTGTTGGTAGCATATCATTACTTACTTCAATTTTTTGTTGCATCATTGGACTTGCTCTATTCCTTAGCTCTAGGTTCTCCTGGTCAGTTGCCCTTTTCAATACTTACATAATTTATATATGTGCCCATTTGTGTATGCCATACTTGACTGTCCTATACACCCATCCACTACTTGCTCAGAGAAAGCAAACTAGAAATGGGTATTTTCCAAACTAAAGTTGTCAATATTTCGTATCAAATGATTGGATCATTTCTCCAACCAACTGTTGTCTATTCAATCACTGTGCAGACATGTCAAAAAAGATATTTGATAACAAAATATACATGGCCTCCCTACATTCACAAAAAATTAACTTTATGTAACATTTGCTTTCTACTGCTACTACAGCAACTATTTCATAGATGATTCTTAGGACTTGGCTTGGTTTCTGCCACAAAGTAGCAAAGCCTTAATTTCCTGTATAAAGTAACCAGAAGGCCAGTAACTCCATACTATGATAGGCTACAAATTGAAATGGCTTTAGAATGTCTTTTGTCATAAAAATTATGTTTGTACGATGGTGATGTTAATCATAAGTGGGTTTCAGTCTGGCTGAACATCATTTAGAAAGCCAGTGGTAGATCTTATGTGCAAAGTAAAAATATGTATGCATATAAATGCACTTTGTATTATTGCTACAGAGGATATGATTGACTAAAACTATCATGTTTTAGAAGCACCCACTGCTTGGATTGCACTGTGATGTTTAATTTTTATTGCTAATGAATGATGTAGTGTTTAGTTCCATTTTCTACCAGTTGTTTCATAACTTCTCAGATCTCACCTAGACTATGAAGAACTACTGGTGTAGCAAATGACAAACTCACTCTTCATACCTATTACATTCTCCCTCCTTTAGTTGAACACACCTTATTCACATCCAGTAACATCTGGCTCCTTCCTGAGTAAAGTTGGACTTCACCTAGAGAGAATTATTTCAGACTTTCCAGCCCCTGCAACCTGAAAACTTTGAGGTCTGAACAGTCTATTTGAATGAATGGTTTAACACCACTATGTTTTTGATGGATAATACAAAGCAAGCCACTACACTCTCACACAAGCACTGTCGACCCTTAGGAGGAAATGCCCATAAAAACTAATAAAGCCTGTAGATCTGCTTTCTTCAAATCACACATTACTATTAACCATCAACTAACAGCCAAAGCTGCCAGTTGGCAAAGAATACATCATATACACACTGGAAACAAACAATTCCATGCATATCACCATATGGCTGGACAGTACTGTTCCACTCCTTCATTCTGTACCACTCCATGGACAAGTTACATTACCAATTTACAAGGGCAAACTGCTACATCTAATTGAGCAAGAGGCCAACAAACTAATTATTTAGTCATTTGTTGTAAACCACAAAGGTCTGGCACCTCAGCTTCCTTAGATGCAAAAATCCAATTTGACAAACTAAAAATACAAAGGTGGACACCTCTAACCACTGAACATTTAGTGTGCCACTGATAAACTTTGTCTATGTAGCACAGCATTACTAAGCATACCATAGAAGAACAGAAAATAACACACAATATTGTTTGCATAAACTTGATGTTCCAAATCAAAAAAGCATGTGCTCTAGGTCTATATAATCAATAAGACAAGCTTCCTTAGTGAAGTCCGAGATTCCCAGGTTTTCAGTCGCCAAGGGTTTCGTGGTCAAACTGGTACTCTCCGAGACCTGGACCAACACGTTTCAAGTTGGTGACATAACCAGCCAATTCCTTGATGGACTCAACTTGGTGGGTCAAGAAGTGACCTTCAATGAAGTCAGTCATCTGTGGATCATTGTGAGTGCTTGCCATTGCATGCAAGTCCAGCAATGCTTGGTTTACCTTCTTTTCCAAAGCCAATGCCTCTTCCATGGCCTGCAACCCAGAACCCCATTCATCTTGAGCTGGGGCTTTTATGTCAGAAAGCTTGATGCGACCACCTCTCTGGTTTTGAAACTTCATGAACTATTAGCAAGAAAGAGGATAAAAATAAACAATACTCGTACTCTAGAACAAGCAGCATCAAAAACTTTTTGTGAAAACTGTTGTTGATGGCTGGGAAGGGGCTTTATTAAAATAATTAAAGAATACTTGACAGTCTGTAGCAAACAGTGTATATTACAACAGCTGAAAGGCGACGAAGCCGCATTACCATTGGAGCGCTTTGCCCTCCCATTCTTCAACGATGATTTTCGCAAGTACTCTTGACCACCGAATTAACGGGGGGGGCGGATCATTCCACCCCTGGCATGCTCCTGTCGGGTTTATCACGGACTGCGCCATACTACACTAACGGCTGATCTGAACTCTCCACTCATACGCACCTTGGCGACGGCCAATCTAAATGACGCTGTCCATTTCACATTCCAGGCGCACAATTTAGGAATTCATATCTACTTCCCTACATTTACAAAGCAGTGCAAACTCCCTAGTGCGATGATATGGTACGCCATATTGGTAACAGGTCATTACCACATTCACCGATCTAAAGAACTTCTACGGGAATACATCTTCCAACTTGATCGCAAGTGACGAAAAGCACAGCCCTCCCCCTCCAACAATCAAACTCAGACACATTTAGACTGCGAAAAACTAAGAAGTACTTCTGACATTAAGAATAACAAATGGCCAAATTGAATCTTAAGACTGTCCCAAAAATTGTGAAACTTACAATTTCCGCGTGTTCTCGTTCTTCATCAGATGACTTCTTGAAAAACTTGGAAAAGTTCGACAAGGCTACATCACATCTGTCAAAATGCTGTGCCTAGAAACATTCAAGTAGAGAATGAGAGGTTAGACATGGTTGCATCCGAAAAAGGAAAGTAAAAACAATGGACGGAGTTGCAATCGATGGACGAATAGGCCTACTTTTGCTACCTACCATTGACATGTAGACGTAACTGGCGTACAGTTCCAAGTTAATCTGCATGTTAACCATGGCTTCACATTGTTCATGATAATTCTGTCTTACAAGAGATACAGACATCTTTGCAATTGTTGATTTAGTCACGTAAGTATCAAAATGGCTCGTGTTAATTTGCGTGGCGAGTCAACCCGTTCAAGCACTGTTGAAGCAAAGTCGTACGTTCACCACAAAGATTCACTGCGCAAGTGGGCATCGCAGAGTTTCCATCCTACAAATTGCTGCATATACTCACATGATCTTCACCCCACCCCTGATTGGTTAAGGTCAAGTCATATGATCGATATCCAGTTCGTGAGTGGTGTAACCACAACACTGGAGAGGTCTGTGAAATTTCATTTGTCATGATGAGATTGCAGAATTGGGCGCATGTTTGTCATATGATTCTTCTGCGTCATTTCCATGACCACAGATCTGTCTTTGACGGTAGTTGGGTAGAAGTGTTTCCCATACGATAGTGGTTTGTCGGAAAGTAGTGCTCGTCTGCTCAGTAAGTTGACTAAGTTCAATACCGAAATTTTGAGACCTTAGCACGTAATACGTTCATATCTTCTTTGCATTCCCTATTCGGGGTCGCAGCAGCGCGTCACCGTTCTCAACCTCAGCCGGTCCTCTGCCTTCTCTTCACTGACATTAGCCTTCTTCATATCCTGCTTTATATTGTCATTCCATCTCCTCCGTGGCCTCCCTCTTGTCCTCTTTCGTGGTATGTCAAATCCCATCACTCTTCTGCCTAAGTAGCTTTCTTCCCTTCTCTTCAAATGCCCAAACTATTAGGAAGTGTTGGAGCGAAGCACAGGGCTGTAGGAAGGTCGGAGTGGATCGGAGGTGGGAGTCATTGGGCCTGAGTTAGATCAGTCTAGATACGTACACGAAGTAAGAACAAGCCAGTGATATACATTTCCATTGAGTAGTTTATTAGGACGTTTGCTGTTAGACTCATTTCACCAATGATTTTTTCAACACATTGTAGGCATAATTTCATCCTGGTCAGGCTCTGAGCTTGCCCTTCTGCTGATTTTGACTATTTCTACGTCAGTTTGTAGGTAGATCTTGCAAAAACAAGATCATAAAAAGCGTTTCATGTAGGAAATGGGCGTGGTCCTAGGCAATTCTCGTTCGTGTTCCGCCAATTAACTCTTGTTTTATCCTAAATCTTGTAGCAGCGGTTTATTTTCAGGCCCTGGTGTTAAATAGCGTTTCCTGAAAACCAAAAGGGCGTGTACTTAAAAGTTTCTTCCATCTCTTTTAGTGGATTTTTGCAATAATCAGCAAAGCCGCCAAATGTTTGAGAGCTCTGATCAGGTCTGCTTTCTCCCAACCTAAGTAACCAATCATCGTGCACAATTCTGACCACACATGACTTCCACAGCAAACTTTAGGCCCATTCTTTATGATGATTGGTCAATCGGCTTGGGAGAAAATAGATCTGATCAGAGCTTTCAAATATATGGCCGCTATGCTGCAATAGTCAGCTTTTGCATTTTTGCATTAACAACTTATATTCAACGCACAAAGATGATGAACAATCAGAGTTGAGAAGGTAATGCGATAGATTCAGAAACGATTACGTCCAACCTCCGAGCGAAGTGGTAGAAACATGTCTCTATGCACTGTAAGTTTCTAATTTCTGCCACAGTTAAAGTTTTCCTATTAAAAGTTGCAAAGATCTATTAAAAGTAGAAAATCATGTAGATATTAGCAAATCATTGCTAGATGCACTCATGTGCACTCAAGTAATAAGCGGGGGTCCTAATAAGAAACAGCACAGCCGCCGATTTTCTCCCAACTTATTTGACCAGGCATCATACAGATGGGCCTAACTTTAACTGTGGGGTCGTTGATCAGTAGAATCGTACACTATGATTGGTCAAGTAGGTTAGGAGAAAATACACCTGTTAGAGCTCTCAACCAATCAAGCCCTTGGCAGCTATGCTGCGGGAAGCAATCTTTTATAGGGTCCTGGTCACATACTGGATTATCGATGTTTTAATAGGAGAAACTACACCTTTGATCTGGATCAATTTCTTGCTTCTTAACGAAAATTCATGCATTGCTAACAATATCAAGGCATAACCTATATCAAAAATGAGTCTAAATGATCACATTTTGCACCGATACAGGGCCTATACCTGGCCAGTGTTGTAAAGGCCAACTTTTCAGGTGATGGACTGCACAAAAAAGCAATACACTGTAGACAAAACTCAGTAATGTGTCTATGAAAAACCTTGGAACACTTTCAATAGATGACATAAATGAAGACGTTCGTCAACAAGTATCCAAGTCACATACATAGATATCTACTATTAATGCTCCAAATCTCCTCTATCTCGCATTCTTCTACCAATAAAAAACCTACAGTCTGATGATTTGTTACCGGATAAAAACGCATATAGCTATTAGTACATATACACTTTACCTACAATATAAGAAAATGTAGATGACATTGGAGTTTGAAAGCCCTCTCTGGTATCAATTATTGAGGAATTTGTCTTCAGAAGTTGGACTAGACTGACTACAGATGTTTGCCACTATCAAATATGGTGGTGGTTAGTCTCCCAAGAGAAGCTGCTAAACTACGTGAGCGTACGTCTAACCTAGCCCCTCTATCTACTTTTATCCTACCACCGAGTCCAAAACTCGCCTAAGCGTTATCTGCACGACAAAATGAACCTGTCATTTCATACACCACGAAACTGTGCACTTCGAATTCTCAAAGTGTACTTTGCACGATAAATTCCCCTTTGCACAATATACAGACTTTCCCCAAAACGCCTATCACATGGTGACCAAAGTTCCACAAATTCGAATACTATATCACTGTTCAGTATAAAAAGTATGATAAATTGGTTCCCTAAGTAATTATCGGGACTCTGAGGCTAGAAATCTCAATAGAGCTCTCACTGTTGTCACCTCACCAAGACCCAATGCTAGCCTATGAAACCAACATTGCAGAGTCAGCTGGTTGAAAAAGCAAAATGCTCTATAGAATGTGTTGAAATCGTAGGTATACTTGCTGTAACAAGGTGAGTACTTTCAAACCACAATGTCAATCAACTAAAAGAATAGGTACTAAAAGCAACGTATACAAAATGAAAATAAAAAAACTTATCTACCATTTCTGACAAACAAAGCAAACAATGCATATCGTCATATATCAAGACATGCCTTTCAGTAAAAATCAAAAGACCATTGAACGCGTAACATGTAACAAATAAGACATTTGGCAAATACTGTTACTAGACGTAGATCGTGCCGTGAAAACAGTCACCAAAATACACTTGCTTAGAATATCACGATGAAGAATGATCTCTGGAATCAACATGGATCGCATTATTTCTACCGGCTCCAGCAAATCGGCATATTAAGAAATTGCCGTATGATACGAATGCTTCTGAATGATATTGTACAACCATCATATAAATATTTAAAAGCACAAAGCAGCACTCCGTATGCCACAAATATCTACTAGGGCTAGTTACTAGAGAACTTCGATCTCCATCTGGCCCAGCTTTTATAGAAAAGCCGATCAGGGTTCATAAAAATAATGCGGGTTGGAATTTCCTTCCTATCTTGGTGACTACGAAGATAGACAGTGTATTGTTCTCTTCATTCACTGGGGCGTATAGAGTTACTTTACAGGTCTTTCAAAAGCGTCCTGACTGTGGCAAGAGTAAGGATAACTCTTCCTTGCTGATATCATTGAAAGATTTAACATAATTTCAAGCAGTCATTGTGGCATCTAAAACTGTCCCATCCCCACTCTAATTCCGCCTACTAGTAATACCGCCCATTAAATGAAAAACTAGGAACAACAATGGCATCTCGGCACTGTGCTGCCAAAATAGTGGCGATAGGAATAGCTGGGCTTTGAGGCGTTCTTTCACGTATAAGAGATAGGAAATACTGACTCAAATACTTGGTGGCACTGGCAATCTAAGGCCACATGAACTGTCTCACAAATTGATTTTGCAAAATAAATTGGCGTCTAGTTATAAGACTTTGAGTTAAGAGCATTATCTATATAAACTACATGTAAGACCTCTTAATATCGTTCTTCTGAGGTTGCCGATATTTTAACAATCTAGCATGCTCTTACTTAGAGAGAAATAACGATAACGATAAGAACATTGCAAAAAGCAACAAACACACATTACAGCTATCAGTTAAAGAAGTAGCACCGCCACGCCCCCGTGATATCTGCACCACCGGTGGATCCTTTGGTGGTAGGTACGTATCATCGCTATGAGCGGTGTTCTGAGGGTCATTTACATCGTGAGTATCATCATTATCTGGTATCATGTTTCCCATGGTTGAAGTTTCAAAAAATCGAGGTGGAGTCGGACGTGTCTCAACATTGTTATCCATATCTGTGGTTGCTTGCATGGTTGTTGGCTGAACTGTTACGGGCATTACTCCACTTCCGCTCCCTTGACCAGAGCCACTACCAACTCCGGACCCCGACCCATCTCCACTGGTTTCCTCCAAATCAATACGGTTTGAATCAGCACCGTTGACAGCTGAGAGTATGCGCTGAGTTATCTCCTTCAATTTGATAACCTGACGGGGCACAGTAAGATGTGGCTGATTCTTGTTCAATGCAACTTCTGGGTTGTTGAACATGTCTTCAATACCATCTTTAACAATAGGCTTTGTGTAACTAAAATACAAATTACAAATGAATATAAACAAAGTTGCTCATCGGTTAATAGTCCAACATGCTACTTCTAGAAGACTGAAGCACCCAAGTCAAGATAAAGTGTGGCGTTGAAACATATCACCAATGTAAATCCTGGACTTGACACTATATTTATAAATATTAACTTGATATATCAACATGCCACATAAAAAATCATCAAATGTATAAACCCCCATTCAAAAAACCAAAACTAAATGAGTTTCTAGAGAGGTAATTCGAGGATTGAAAGTAAATGAAACAATCTAACTTCATCAACAGAACCTAGCTATCTACTATCAGGCACTTATACATCTAAACGGGCTAGAACAAATGGTTCCTTTTCAAAAAGAGCTTCTATCGTGGTGGCAATCTGCTGTAAAGCAATTCTCTTTAGAAACTTCGTAACAGGAAGAGATATGGTAAATCAAATGTTCTATGCTGATGGCAATCTCCTATCAAATCCTACAGAATAAATCAGCATGGCAAGTGATAACAGCCTCAGGAAATGGCCTCCTCACTGGGCTACGTAATATGAAAACCATCTTTACAACTATCCCGTATCTCCTTCCAATGCAAAAAACCATGATAAACTACGAAGTTAACAGCTTCATCAACCAGAACATTCTCTGATCTGCCTTAAGACCATCTATAAAGATAAGTATAGCCTAATATCGGAGTAATGAAACTTCGAGATTCTAGTTTCATCCTATTACGAAGATATGAGTGAAAACCGATGCTTTCATTCAGCGAAATTCCCTACCAAACATTAAAGTAAGTTAAAACCATAAAAATGCAACTGTTCCTATCGCAATAAATTGTAACAAACGCAGGTAGCTCTATTTTCATTTTCTCTGCCACAGCCTCGGAATGGCGTAAATTACTATGTAATAGTTACATGATAGAACACTTCTTTATACAAGTAATGCTTATAAACTCTTAAACTGTAAGCGAGATTTAACAGTGTCCCCGTCTATCATGTGTTAACTTGATATGGAATGACTGGCACTTATTGCGCGGGATACAGTCGCCGGAAAGTACCAATGCAATAATTCATAGTGTCAATTCTTACCTGCCGAGAGTTTCACCATTCCAGCACTTCTCAGCGCTACCCTCCGATGCAGCCATCCCTCCTGCACAAACAATTTGGGGTAACGAGACCCAATGATCCTTTGCATGTGAGAGTGTCCTCTTGAGCTGGCTGATTAACCTATAAAAATAAGACCGATTTCCAAATGAAGTCAATTCATAGAATCTTCCTCTAGCTAGAGGTAACAAGGAGTGACAAAGTGCAGAAGAGGTATTTCATCTACTTACCCCTTACAGTACGCTTCCAACACTGTGAGATTACTTCTTGAAGTGGTGATTAAAATGCTTCTATGATGCATGCCAGTTCCTGCCTACTTTACAAAACCACCTCTAAGTTAATATGTTGTCAAAGAAAATTATGCTTTTCACAACGCCTGCAACCACCTACCTGTATAAGCTTGTTCCGTATGCAGTAGTAGGTCGAACCAAGTTAGTAGAATCAAATTTATAAGGGTAAGACATTTCATCTGATAGACTTCTCTTCTTCAAAAATTTAACCGGCGGCGGATGACCACATTTGTTCACAACCTAATAGTTGCAAAGAGAAACCTACTTTCAAGACAAAGTATAGAACAAAAGAATAAGAATGAAATTGCTAACTGCTTCACTATGTACACTCCTTATATCTGAGAAACTATATGGATTATACAGTTTCTATGACATTCGGCTGGGCTACTGTTGAAAACAAGGCAAAGAATGCTGATCAAATGTTTACTAAAACCCTCATCAAAAATTTGTTTGCCAATTTTCATCTAAGACTAAGCATGTTCCAGTATTGTTCTTACTTTTTTAGTAAATCGAGCCTCAGGGTTGCTACAAAGCGTGTTCATATAAAAAGATAAAAAACTGTCGTATAACAGGATTGCATATGTACACTGTAAACAATACGAATGCTGTAAATCAAATCAAATGAACTGCTAGCGCACAAAAACACAACAAAACACATAATAGACTTAATGCTAAAAATGCACTTATAGCATTGCCATAAGTGCAATAAAAACGGATAGATATTGCTCCGTCTTCATGTGAATATGGAGCCTAATACAAGGCGATTCGTAACTCAAAAGGACATTCCGGCTATTAAACTCAATAAAAGCAAATGCCCGCTCTAGCCAGAGCGAGCGAATGCAATGATGACTTTGTCTATTTACTTAAACTCTTTTGCATGGTCCTCATACAAAGGTATAGAAGATACAGAAGGAAGTAAGCTCAAGAAAACGCCATAAAAGCTAGCTGCCCCACAATCCTAAGTTTCTGAGAGTGATCTATGAGACAGATCCAAAATCCCATACCTATTATCGGACGACAATAGTACATTTTGCCATTCCAGTTTCATATTGAAATGCGAATTGGATGATGCAATCATCAGTTCCAAAGTCTAAAGAGCAATTACTCTTAAGGCCCTTGGTCAAACATTCGATTTTGTACTATACAGCAGACAATTTTTATATATTGAAATGCCAATGGCATTCAGCCACCCTGTCGAGCGCTGTATAATCATGTAAAGACTTGGATGGTATACTCATGGATAGTGAAGTTTGGTGAAGGCTAAGATTGTCGGGTAGAAGAGTCCGACATTTGTATTGTTTGAGGTGTTGTCGAGTGTTGTAGCGTGCACACTTCTCGACTTTAAGATTGACTTTAAGCTCGAAAATTCAGTGTTTACGCGTGTGCACAGGACAGAACATTAAAAATAAAGTTGAAGCTGCTGCAAAATCGAGTAGGTGTCAAGTGCAAGATGAGAGCGTTTGGGCACCCTCCCCTCGACAAAACATCGCTGGATGATTGTCGAGCGCTTTAGAGTGAAAAGTCAAGAGCGTTTGGCCAGGGCTTAACATACTAAAACTAGGCCGCAAACGTTGAAAGAAAACTGCCTACTAAAGCATTAAATCTACTTACATGTGCAGCAATCTTTTCCCTATTGCGTTGGAATTTCATGATTCCATCGGAGATTTTCACACCGAGTGGTTCAATGATGGCTTCCATACTAAATGGACCATCAGCCTTAATGGCCAACTTCTGAAGAGCAGTGATATATGCATTCCACGATGGATTGACAACAGCAGGGTACGCGGAGCACCCTTTAATCACATTCATACAGTACTTAAAACATGGCTTATAGTTTTCACGAACTCCAGAACATATACTGCAATGGGTCATTTTTGTGAAAGCTTGCGAGCACTTCTCGTGCGCCTTCATTTTCAATAAATCCTCAACGACTTGTTTTCCGACAACAAGAGCGTCCTGTAACACTTTCGAAGCAAGAAATGACTTCTTGATCTGTAAACTGATCTTACGAGGGAAATCTCCAAATGGCATCAAGGTTTCTGCTGTTTCAATGATACAATGCTCGTAAGTAGCATCAAAAGAGACGCCCGGCTGTGCGATCATGTACACTTTCTGATACAGCAAAGAGAACCAACTCTCGATTGTCTGTTTAAGATCGATATCTTCCTTCCCTGACATGTAGTCGCCAAGCTTTGTAAACAAATCTCTAAAAATGGCCTTATGGTTGGTGTATTTGTCGAGGTACGTTCTTGAATACAACGTGTCAAGATTCTTGTAAGAATTTTCGATGAGCTCTTTAAAGAACTCTAATAGAAAACACAAAGAAATAGTTACATTTAACACAAAAATGAAAAACATCACTGGATTAGCGAAACAACTTCTTCATAAATTCTCAAAATACTAAAGTTAACTGTTGACTTAAAATAGTATGCTACACGTCTTTTTATAAGAAACCACGATATAAAAAAGATGAGGCTCAAATCAGGCAAAAATTAAGAAACAATTAAGAAACACAGGCAGGCTGAGTTTCAAAAGTATACTTAAAAAATCTGCTTTTGAGAGAAAATGTCCAATTGAACTGGAAACAAATACAAACAACAGCTGTCTCTCGAATGTTTTTAACTAAAACTTCAATTTCCCGTTTCATATTTGCCCTGCTACTATAGGAAATTTCAAGAATTTTAAGAAAAGGCTGGATTTGACAAAATATTACGAAACATCCAGGCTGAAGGGAGAAAGTCCGTTTCTTATATAAAAAACGTGTATAGGGTAGCCGCCAAATGTCTGGTTAATTGAAAGCTCTGAGTAGCCCCATTTTCTGCCAACCTTTCTGTCCAATCATTGTGCACAACGGGCCTAAATTAAGCTATGGAACGCACGTGTGGTCAGAATCCTGCATGATGATTGGCCAATTAGGATGGGAGAAAATAGACCTGATCAGAGCTCTCAATCAATTAAACATTTGGCGGGTATGCTGTATGCTGTATGCTACTAAATATAATCACATAATAATAAATTTTTTAGACTTCATGACAATGAATATTAAAGATACACCTATACACCTCACTATTCTAAGGTAGTGTACAATTGGCTTGCCTGCTGTAGTCACTCGTCTAATAACAATCTAAGATCTATTTACATGACGATCCACAGTCAAGTCAATCTTACTGACAACTTTATGCTGATACAACTGAACGGGAAACAACTCCCAATTTCGCACCAAAGATCTCCACAAAATACAGAGGATTCTTATTATAAGATATTAGCTAACAAGAAACCAATACCTGACTGCTCAAAACGTTATGAAAGTTCAGCACTGGAATTTTGAGACCTGAAAAAGTTGGCAAGTTGATACAACTTTGAAATTCCAACATTTCACGCAAGCCCATGACACAGAATAGATTCTGTGCCCATGACCTCTTTTGTTCGATATGCATAGATTTCATGCTACAATCCAAGTATTTCACTATTATGTTTGTGTGGTACCTGCTTTTCCGTGTAACACTGCAGTGCTATATAGACCGAATATTCTTGCAAAGTGCAGAAGTGCATAGGGTGAGGGGTGCTGTAGCCCTAATAATTTTCAAGAACAGTAACATTTCTAAGTTGTGGTTTTGAAAGCCTTCCTCGGAGCCATACCTCAACCTTCCTCCCAAGTTCCCGTTGTTTGGTAGCTCCCCCATCCCACAAAAAACATCGAAGTGTCTGTCACTACTCACAAGGTACTAGGATGCAATGCATACAATATCACTTTAGGTAACATTGCTTACAAAGCAGCCAGAACTCTATCAGAGTTGTTATGAAAAGGAGACGCGAAACGGAAGTGTATTGTAAATAATAGTAAAACTCATGCACATCTGAATTTGACTTTTCTAATTTCAGTTTGTAAGTCCTTCCTCCTGCTCTCCACTGTGAAACAGTGAGCTAATCCAAACAACCAACAACAACTAAATTCTAACGTACGCAAAGACCTTAAAAGTAGGGGGACAAGCCACCTTTTGTGGGAAGGAGAGCTCAACCCACCACTTTCTTTATTCTGTAAGTTGCTCTTTGCAATTACTTAGAGTGATTTATATTTCATCCACCATGTCTGTAAGCAGGCACCTAGACAATTCACTTCTAGCGCACAGCAATGTATTATTTGTCCACTCTCGTTCTAATTTAGCTTCTTATCCTTGTTTCTACCATAAGGCACGCCACTGGCTGCAACATATTAATAGCTTATCCATAATTACGGACTTCTATATCTCCTGAATAATTCTATGAATAGCAGTGACTTTGAGAATGATCTTTGATTTGAACTTCTTTACTAGAATAATATACTAAAATCACTGCGTGTTACTCAGTAGTGTCAAGCTTACGCTCATAGAAGGGAGGCCACAAAGATCAGACGACAAACTGAGACAAATTCGATGGGGGGGGGGAACCAATGATAGTGACTAGATTGGGTAATCTCTTACACGGCCACCAGTTCTTCTGCTGTAAATAAAAGCAGAGCGTATTTCTATATTTTTCTATTTATTAACTTGGTAAACACTGACGTGAATAAAAGCCAGCGATCAGTATGGGCAAACAAGATCCTCACGTACGTCTCATGCAAATCAGCTCTTCTTGGCTCCTCATAGCCTCGATCACATAGTGGCTATTTCGTGGTCTCAACAAAACAAGTAGCAATGTGTACGGGAGAGTGCTGAAGTAGGGGTGTTGGGGGTGTCACAACCCCCACTTTTCGCAGAGCCGTCAGTAATCCGGTGCCTAGTAGGTAAAAGTTGTCATAATGATCATGGCTTGTCGGAAATTATGGTGCCTTGTTAGTAATAAGGTTCCTTGTTCAAATCTTTCAGTAAAATTTCGTGTGCAGCACTCACACTAAAGAATATGGGCATTTGATCGTTCTAAATTGATTGAGGTACTGATCGTACTATTTGAAGCCCCCCCCCCCCCCCCCCCGGTAATCAGAATAGAAATCTAAACGGCACCTAACTGAAAGAAAGAGAATCGATCGTCGGTAGACAAAGCGTGCTTGCGCGCAAATTAGCTCTAAATAGATAAAAGCCAGACCAAGGTCCACACCATTCAATTTTTGAACAAAATCGGATCTGCTTAGCTCCAAATGTGGCTTTGGGTTCCGTATTTGAAGGAGTCTGATTCCAACCAAATATTTGCGCGAAATCACAGAAATGACGTGAAAATGCCGAGCACCGCCGATCTATCGTTTTCACTAACTTTTCATGTTCAATGACCTCGGCAACAATCGACCATATGCTCTGAATTTCAAGACTATTTGATTTGCCTATTGATGATGATCAGCAATCGTCTCACACTACTTGGAAAATTAGTACATATTCAGAGGTTTTCACGGCATCGTACTTCGTTGTCCGCGCCGTAGTCGATGGATTACGACTTATGAAAACCTAGGAAAGTCAATGTCAAATTCCAAACCAAGCCCACAATTTAATGCGTATACATTTCCTGTGCTAATCTAGGCCATTCTTGTGTTGTTTCTTTGGTGCCTATCTGTGTGTGTAGCACCGCAGTGTCGTACAACGTGCTTTCCTGTCTTGAGTATCGATGCAGAAAACATTTGTGTAGCACTTAGTGTCGAACAACGTGCTTTCCTGTCCTGAGTGCCCATGCACAAAACATTTGAACTCAAACAGTCCTGTTCAGAAAGTGGTAAGAAAGCTCTGATAATGAAATCATGAACAATTGATAAAGTTTGAATACTGGGTCAAATAAAAACCCCTTTACAAAATGAGAGTGTATATGATTGTATTCATACTGAAAATCGAAATCAAGTGAAATTCTACCCTTTTGTTCTACATGAGATTTCCGTTCTCATTGAGCTCTTTTTAGGAAGTTTAAGTTTTCATAGACTGATAAAATGTCCAATGTGTGAGTATTGGCAATCGCTAACGTAAAGTGCTAACTATTACAGACAGACAAAAAAGGAAAATGATGTTCTTAGGGCATGTTATAAGAAGAGGATAGAGAATCCATCGCTGACAGGAAAAGTGGAGGGGAAGAGAGTAAGAGGGAGACGGAGGGTGACTTATCTAAACGGTGTTAAAGACTGGACTAACACCATACATGGAAGTGAACGCAATCATGCTTGTCAAGACAGAGAAGTTTAGAAGCGCATGATCGTCGATTCCCTAGTGCATGACACATGAAGAAGAAGTATATCTTTATCTGAAAGCACGAGACTTGCATGTTGGTGATAAAAGTAGTATTGAGCAGACGCACGTAGTGATACATTGCGCGTGAGCAGATAATTGCGTAGAAAGGCACGAGAAAGCAACAGCGTAACTGGCTACGGAGGTTAAAAGAAAGTAACAAGTACATAAGCAGACTGCACGTGAGCATTGGGGACAATGACAAGCACCCTATGCTTTGTCCCGAGAAAATGGGCATATTTCTCGCTATAAACGTTTTCTTCACCAAGCACTTAAACTGGTGTAGCAATTTCATGATTTCAATCCTAAAAGTTCCAAAAGACTTTCTCGCAAAGAATGTTTACGTCAGTTCAACACTACAGTGTGACACAGTCAGGCTGGCACCACAAAAACACAACACTGAAACACATAGGTCATCACAGGAAATCTATGCAAATTAACAAGAGATGATTGGCTTGTGTGAAAACTACGATTTCAAATGTGTATCAACTTAGCAACTGTCTTGGCTCTCAAAAATCACTACATTTTTTCTTTTAAAGAAACAGGTTTATAAGAAACCTAGCACTAGAAATCCTACATTTAAGAAACTTTCTGAACTACAAGGAAAATTAAGAAACTTTTGAAGATTCTGTGCCATCCTTCAGTTTCAGAAAGCCCGATTTCCCTCCACGGATTTAACAAGTTTCCACTACAGTATGTCATATGTGCTAGACACCCTAAACCTTATGTGCTAATGGGCACTACGAAAGACAATTTTTTCCATTTTGGTTTCGCTATCAGTGCAATTTTTTATTGACAAAAGAAATTTTTAATTAACTGTTAGAAATAAAATGTGGCCAAAAATAATGAAACTTCTACTATCAAACACTGTCTCAAATAAGACTTAGGTTTAGAAAGTACGCATGAACAATGACATTTTATAGATCTGAAACTGAACTGAACTCTTTCACACAAATTCCCATAACATAACAAAAGTAACAAAACAAAAACATGAAACATTGTCGAAAACACGAGATATAACGAAAATCATAAATTTCAATCAATTAAGGCGGTTCTGCTCAATCGTTCGATATTTAGAACAACACCGACCCAGGAGTCTTATAAAAAAACATGTACTGAAATTTCTCAACGTTTTGAGCAGTCGAGTGTACTACATACTTTCTGATAAACCACGTTTTTACAAAAATTAGGTAAATAATAGCTGAGACAGACTTTCAAGCGCGACAACAATACAAAAGGTATGGAAAGACGATATTCAATGTCCATAAAAATCTTCACTTTGATCTTGCGGATAACGCACAGCATGTTAACAACCTATGCAAAATTGACTTTTGTAAACAAATAAGCAGGATTTCGAGTTTTTCATTTTCTGATTAAATTCTCTCTACGTGTCTCCAAACCAAACGTTGGCAAGCTCATACCATGATAAAACAGCCTTTGTTTCATTTCCCATGTAGGAAGAGATTTCGTCTAGATTTTTAACAAGATAAGATACAAGCCGACCAGTGACATGTTACGAAAAGCCGCACTTTTACACTAAAGCTAAGGTTTAAAGAACAATTTTCGTGTGCGAATACCTCACTATTTCGACTAGACATGAATGTGACTAAGGTTGTGAACGACACAATTTTAGAAACCTGATACAAAAAAATTTTGCTTTTGCACCTCTGGTAGTCTTTCAAATCAACTTAACTTATTAGTTAATTTATATTAGCCGATTATATGAGCTCTAAGAAACAGACTTTTCAAAATATGTACTTTTTCTGTCTTGTTTGAAAGTTTTTAGACTTATTTTTGTTGTAGATAGATGGCCCCTTGGAAATCAGTAAGGCTGAATGGGCAACCGTCATTAAATTTATGTATGTATGGATGCATGTATACATATATATAAATAAAAATGTAAATATAAATATAGGTACATAAAGCCAAATGGACAATGAAATAAAGCCAAAAAGCAAAATTTCCAAACGAGACTAAAGAACGACAGAGGTCATCGAAAGAGACTAATATGATGTCATCTGGAAACAAACCAAAAATACAGCAGCACATTACTGTGTGCTAGGTAAGCAGAATCCTTTGAGACCTTTGAAACTATTGCAGGGCAAGTTTGTCCTTATTCTCACTTTGGAATTTAGTTGAGGTAGTAAACCTTCTTTGGATACAGCTGGACAGTAAGCTACTCATATCAATAGGTGACATAGGGCAGTTTCACCTAAGTCAAAGAGAAATAAACTGTAAGGAAAAAGCCAGATTAGGCCAAATATTTGCTATAAGTCAACTGGCCTGTTTAAAGCAAACCTAGTTCCAAAAAAGCAAAATTCATCAAATCCTGGTTGGCCTCAGACATCCTATTAAGTGCCAGTTTGGTAATAGTGTGCTCATTGGTGGCAATTTGCACCAATATGGATCAGCCAGTCACAATTGGGGACCAATGTAGACAGCTGGCACAGATGCTAACTGGTGCAGATCACATATGCAACAATAGTTTCCCATTTCTATGCCTTATCCAATATGATACTCGTCTTTAGCTTGGGTGACTCTAGCTTGATAAATTAGGGGGGGGGGCAATCAAAGGCAATCTCTGGCTGCCCATTGTAATTGCTTCAAAATGCCACTAAACCATAGATTTGCAGGCTACGTAAGGGCAAGTTGGCAATTCCTGCTTACCAGACTGAATACATCTCAAAGTATCAAAAATTTACCTACAGCAAAGAAAGACAATGCATTTCCTTGAAAATATGGCCAAACATTAAAAATATACCCACTCAAAAATGGGCCAAATTTAATGTAGATGATTCCATAAAAATTTGCCACCTTCAATAATAAACTCAGTCAAATGTCATTGACAGTTTTTATAGAATTGACACTGGCACTGTGCTAAGCAACCAGAGTTATACTTTGCAAAACTTTAGGAGAATTTCGCCCAGAAAAATATGAAAATATATTTTCATATGTTTTCAAAACTCTTTTATAAAACACCTCAAAAATAATCTCACAAAATAGGCCAAAACAGATCAGTCCACCAACAACCCCAAAAAGTTTGGTCACTGTTTGGCATTCTGTCATGTCAAGACAAAGCAGTATGACAAAATTTATATGCCATGGCATAGATCCTAAAAATTCAGTAAAGGATTCAAATGCAAAACCCCATAAGGCTTTGAAAGCTGTGGCATTGCTGCCCATATGGGCACAAATAATATAAAGCTAAAAAAGTCATTCTAAGTAGATGACAAGCAGTATTGGTATGCCATGCTGGGAAGTCTCATGATTGAGAGCAGTAACTGGTGTTCCAAAAATCACCTTAGAACACTTTAGAGGACTTAGACAAATCCTGGGGGCCATGGCACCCAAGGATCCTCCAAGGAACACCACTGCAGTTTTAGTAACATTTTCACACCACTTCATGCCACATTTTGTATGATCACAACCATACTACAGCTGCTCGATGACAATGGAAAAGTACAAAAAATAAAACTGCACTGCTCAAGAAATAAAAACTATAACCTACTACATTAAGACAGCAAAAATGGTGCCGATAATAGCCATTCATAATATTCTCACCAAACAACATTATTGTATTGATAAGGATTATTCACACTTTACTGACTAATAATTAACCCACTTTAACTAAAGTAAAAATGAATACTACTTACTATTCTCATTCTGCCCAACCATATTCACTTTCTTAAAACTAACAATCTATATTTCACTAACAATTTATATGTCACTAACTGCTAATCAAAATAGTGGACTTAAACAACATAATATGTGAATTAAACACCAAAGCTAATAACCTCTTTAATGATGTTCCCATGGCTTCTCTTATCAAAACTGAAGATGAAGATACACAAGAGCCAAGTGTCTTGAAGTACTATGTTTCAAGATACACTAATTTTGACAAGAGTTTCCAATCCCCTGTGTAGTTCTGTGTGGCAGGGCATGATCACAAAAAATGAAGGAATGATCAGGCTATAGAGAATAAAGGGCAATAATGGCAAGTGAAATGAAAGGAAATGTTGCCACTATATTATAGACATAAGTGTGCTATGAATCATGTTTGAAAGAGGAGAATTGCTTTAGAAAAAAGAGCAAGACAGAGTCAAATAAACAATCCATCAAAAAACAGACTTTTCAAATCTAGTTTTTTTCTGAACTGTCACAACCCCCTAAAAATTGCCTTCTAATTTCTCTCTGAGCTCAAGCCCTTTGCCACTGCAATTAAGTCAATCATCCAAAGATTGGTAACTTGTATTACCATATAACACATGAAATGCAAGCTTGGACCCAACTACAAGACCAAAGTCTATGGCAAGCTACCACCATCCTGTCATGTACTCAATATTAACTGTTCAAATAAACAAGATCTGGGCACAAACATTAACAAGGAGTAAAGTCCATACATTCTCAAAACATTAACTGTTCAAATATATCAATAAAGAGTAAAGTTCACCAAATGGCTTCCAAACATATATTTTCAATAAAATACTTTCCAATTCAAACAATTCTTACAACCCTTGTTAGCAGCAACCATGAAATAGCTTCAACTTATATACAAAGATTTTAAATGTATATATATATATATATATGTCTAGTGGTCTAGTGGTTAATTTTAATTTTCTCCTGGTTTTTCTGAGCATTATATCAACCTTTCCGTTTGCACCAAAAAAGGAGAAATCCTCGCTACTCGCTAGCTACTGATTGTATATGTATGTATGTATATATATATATATATATATATATATATATATATATATATATATATATATATATATATATATATATATATATATATATATATATATATATATATATATATATATATATATATATATATATACACACATATATATATATTATATTATATTATATTATATTATATTATATTATATTATATTATATTATATATTATACTTATACAGGAAATAGATATAGAAAAGCTGGATCAGGAGAGGTTGCTATACAGGACATAAGTTCTGGAATAAATGAAGAGTATACAAAGAAAGAATAAACATGGACATGGGCAAAATCAAGAGAAAACCAAGCATGGCTGTGAGGTATCAGAATCGCTTATCTAAAAATTTTGCACCCCTAGGTGCAACCAGCCAAAATTTTAACAAAGAAAGGTTACTGCTGACATTGTGGGGAAACAAAACACTGAGTTCAGTGACTCAAGGTGATTTACTGCAATTGAAACAAAAAGAGTGAACCTGTCCACAGAACAGCTACACATAGTAGCATTAACCCACTACACAACCAGAGTGAGGTTGTAGGGAATAGTGAACACCAAAGTTCATCAAAAGGAAATTCATCAATAGAGGCAAGCTAAAAATTAAAATGAATCAATAATAGATGTGTGTGTCATCAGCCAAGATGTTATCTGCTCTTTGTAAATGAGAATTCCATCCTTGGCATGATTGAAAGTATATGGCAATGAGGGCAACTCTCAACAAATGAAAAAGAATTTGCATCCTTTGTTCATTTGTGTGTCCAGTTTCCCCTGTGGTAGATCTGGGATAAATTTAAATCTTTCCTCATGACTCAGTCAGTGTGGATGGACAATTAGAATAGATAGATATATCTCATAACAATTATGGGTATCCCAAATGATAAAGGCTCTTGGTCTACAACAAAAATATATTTTTCTCTTTAAAACTAATATAATGTAACTATTATCACCAAAGTTAATGTAATAAATAATAAGAAAATAAGTACTAAGAATGCTACTGAGCTACCATACTTTATCTGAAGTTCTTTAACACTGCAAAAAGTTTCTATCTTGTATTCAAACATACATACCTGTGAAGTTTCTAGATGTGTTGACAAATACATCTTTTATGTGTCCTTGCAAATGGGACACCATCTTAACACGAATTTCCTCACTTATCACACTCATTTTCATCTCAAGGTCCCTTGAACAGCACGTGAAGTTTGAGGAACATATTTGTAATGACTTATCTGCTATGACAAAGAATGTAAAAAAAACTTTCACGGGAAGGAAATCCAAAATCTTATTATATAAGACACACCTAAGGAAAATAATGGCACTTTTGAGCAAAAGAAAGATTGTGCAACCACCCAGTACTAATCAACTCTATGGAAAACTATTAAAGAACAATTCCGTGATTGTACTAGCACAAAAACTTTCAGTTTGATCAACACATGATTCAAATCGAGCCTGATATACTGATGTCTTTGAGAGAAGTATGTGCTATAAAACTATCTCAAAAGTGAGAACTATAACATCACAAAATGAGATCTGGCAAAAGACAAAAAGATATGAAGACGAATAACAATATGTTCTTTCAGCTTTCTGCTTCTAGCTGAAGCCAACGATCTTATTCTGCCCTCTATAACGCAGGTAGCCCCTGGCATTGGTTTTCAAACAGAAAGTACACAGACTAATCAAACCGTCAAGCAGTGTGATAAATCTCTATTCGTAAACAAAGAGAAACGTGATAAAGGCTTTTATCGAAATCTGCCTCGTCCTTATTTCTTCAAATTCGCTGTCCGCGAAAACTGAGATATCCCGCTGTGTGCAAGCTGGGCTGAAGGTGGGAGTTTGAACGGCGCTCTCTCCGGTTTCCAACAAAGAGCACTTCAAATCTTCAATACTAGCGCAAAAGTATATAAATCAACATACTTAGTGGAGAGCTTACGTGTCAAAAGAAAGCCCACATGTGACCTAACGTTTCCTCGCACAGAGAGAGGGACCGTACAGAAGAACACTGATAACAAAACACATTCGGCCCATAATACCCCAAACGAGCACATGGATGAAAGGGAAGGCAAAGTTGTTAAGTTGGAATAACTTGTTTAGAAACGGCTAATCCTGTGAATTCAAATTAAGTGTTATTGGGACAAATAAAGTGACAAAAACCCAATACGATCGAGCCACTTATTTGCAAAGTATGAGTTGTCAGTCTCCAAACTGATAACGATAAATGAAAACATGCCTATAATGTGCCTTGGACCTATTGACCTTATGCATAACACTCTGCCTTAGGTATGAACGAATCGCTAAAAAAAAGCGAATAAATACACAGGCTACTTAAAAAGTTACGAGAAAATGTCGAGCGAATTGTTAAAGCATCAAATCGGATTACTGCATGACGGTCGTTCTCAGAGATGTTTCTGTCAAAATATCTCACGGACGGAGCGAGACTCGTGTACCGGTTTAGTCAACAAAGTACATAGGAAATCTGCATACCTGTAACTGATGTATTAAGAACTGCATCTGAATGTCCAAAAATGCTTTTAACAAGTCGCCTAGTAATGTTACAGTTGTCTGAAAAAGCGAAACTGCTACCACTGACCGCGAACAAGATGGCGATGATCATCGCCGATGAAGAACACACTCTTGGTACCATAATCGCCATATCAATAGTCGTGGCATAAAATGATTGAAAGCAGTCCCGTAAAATACCACTGATGTATCACTATGTAAAAAATACTTGCGTAAATTGTATCATCTACCCTTCTTTCTGACCATATTTCATCCGTGTCAAAGTTCTGGTGAGTTAAAGCTGCAGTTCACGGTATAGAGCTCGGTAAATACAGAACTCACGCGAACCAATCAGCATTGAGATATTAAAGGGATTACCCAAAGAACAGAAACATTTCACGGGGGTGATGTACTAAATAGCTAAAATTCCCATTGATTGATGAGGCCATTATTATACAAGCAAAGAGAAATGTTTGGGCATATATATATATACTATGGTTTGGGGCATACAATATACAGTACTAGCGTTCGAGTAAGAATATTCGTATTGTTTGCAAATACTGCTGATTGTTTGCAGCAAGAGAATGTAACTTTGAACGTTAAATCAGCTATCAGAAATGGGTTAAATTCTCTCTTTATTTTTCATTTCGTGTGTCTGTGAAGCTGGCGAGTAAAAGGACAACTACTGTAAGCATCAGCCGTAATTTGGCACATTTTCTACTTGACACTGCTACAGTTAAATGGCTAGATGCCTTCATCCTCTTTGAGCCTGTATTGACACATTTAATAGATATGAAAAAGTATTCAAAATATATATAATGCATATCAGACTTAATAGCTACCATTACCAAAAAAGAACTAACGATGGTGACCGTGAGATTAATAATGATGAAAAAGAACAGTTATGGTGATAAAGATAAAGTAGATCGCCACGAAAAATGCAGAATCTCCATTGTAACCACGCAGATCGTGTAGTTCCCTGAATAATGGCGTGCGTATTTGTACAGAAATACCTGAAGGCTGATCTCGACCTCTTGGGTATTGACTCACTGGAGCCATTCTGAGATGCAACACCCGGATCGACAACAACAAGTGACTCATTATCAAAATGTTTCTCGCTTATGTGTTGTTTGCTCCTAGTCTAGAAGGACTTATTACCTTTGATAACGTTGTGGGCCTATTTTGTTTAATTACGATGACCATGCTACCAATCCTTTGTTTTTTGAGTCAAAGTTTGCAGTTAACTGCCTTTGTTTGTGACTGATTATAAGTATTTCGTCCCAACACATCATCCATAGCGATAAAGTTGCGGGTCCCCAGCAATGAAGTGAAAACAGGTATACTGAACTGGAGTCGACCTATGGCAACAGACTAAGGGTCACTGCCCTACCCGCTGTACTGCCCGGGGTGCTTGGCATATTTAAATGACTACAACTTGCCAGAAGCAAGGTACCGCCCAGTTGGAGCTATGACAGTCAACATCTATGATAGGCCATAAATCTCTGTTAGCAGGGTTTGCCAAAACAAGTGGCTGAAGCCAGATGTATTGAACAAAGCATAACCAATGGCAGATCATGTCTTGAATTGCAGCTAAAACCGGGTCGGTCAACGTCAAAATGACAGAATCGTTACAGAAATAAAAAGTGCAGTGTTTTGCAGAGGGGTATCCATTATTATCAACTTCATCTTCAAAACTGAAAAATCAATTAAACGGAAAATGCAAATACGTAAAGTCAAAAGAAATGTTAAAGTTACGTTGTCAGCCTTCAACAAGGACTTTTTAGGGCCAGGTCAAGAATGAGTAACAAAGGATAAGTTTTCCTGGGAAGGGTACAATTGCTCCTCTGCTCCTCCAATGAAAGGCAGGAGGGGTGCATAATCTCTTTTGCTTCCTTCTATGGTGTCCCTGACTCGCCAGTAGCTTAGAACATTTTGTGATGCCACATACGTCATAGACAGGCTATAGCATCCCCTCCTCCGTTCAATAAAGTCGCCGGAACTAAATATGAATCACCAATGATGTCATATCATGGCTACTCTCCAGTCCAGAATAGACCTCTCCCTATCTATTTTATCAAAAAATACATACCAGAGCATTCCTTTTGCAACCCCCCCCCCCCCCCAGCTTATTAATTTTGAGCCAAGAGAACATTTTCTCAACCAGACCCGAATTGTCCGGCGAAAGTAACTCTTGGTCACAGTTTGCTCTTTTCACAAAGTGTTTACATGAAATGGGCAATTGCTGTCAGAGGCACTGACAATGCAGCTGAAAGTCGTACCGATGATGATGGAATAATGAACGAGGACAATGGGCACATTTCTAGAACGTTGGGCTTCTCACTAACCCCATCTATATTAGCACACCTCATTTTCCAACCCCCCACTTATTGCAGCCACCTCCCCGCTTATTTGCTTTCAAACTGTTTCCAACTCCCCTCTTCGCTCACTGCCACCCCCCCTCTCTATTGTGGACTGAAGAGTATGGGTTTTGGCTACCGACTCAACACTGTTCGAGGGAGGAAGAGATTTACATTTTAATCGTTGTCACAAAAACAGAGACAGGAGTCAGAAAGTCATAAAAATGTGTGGGTGTTTCAAGTACTTTGGCACGCATTTTATTTGATATAGTAATAGCACTTTTCGACCAATTTTCAAAAGAAGACTTTATCATTAACCAAATTTAAAACAACTTACCATTAATTACACGGAATCCAATATTGTGTCTATAATGATACAAGTTCTTATGCAGCAGAAGCCAGAGTTACTCGCTTCCCATTATATTCATCGGTCCTTTCTACGCCGGCCCTTATAACACCAGGGAAGAACGTTGGTCTACTACCACAATGGGCCGCTTTGTACGCCGTTCAAAAATTTACGCTTGAACCAATCTTCTACCAGTTTTCATCCAGTCATAATTTCTGGTCATCGAATCTCTAGCACTTCATCAATTGTTAAAAATTTTATCTTTTTCTGCTAAATTATTACAATCTTAAAATTCATCATCGCTTTCGTCGCAAGATTCCACTAATCATAATTTCATCCTCTTTTTCTTCTTCCGTTTCTTTCTTTTGTGAGTTTCTATTCCTCCACTTTTCGATACAGTTTTGTTACAGATAAGATAACTTTCATCAAAACTATCGTGTTTTGGAACATATGAAATAAGCGACGGTAACTGTACCTATTAGGAAGTATTATGAGGAAAATATTTGCTCCTCGCTCACTAGCATTCGCTCCTGGGACAATTAGTAAGCATAGGTCCCGTATCCCTTTCCTACAGACCTCTAAAATTCACCATTACTCTGCTTATTGGTCGTACATTGTAAAAAATCGACCCTTTTTACGCCTACCCTTTTAACGCTTACCCTTTTAACGCCTACCCTTTTAACGCCGTCCCTTAACTCCATCAAGAGTCAATAAGGCCAATAAGGCAATCGATGTGTTTTATACACTAATTGGCAACCATGGCCATCTTGCATTGGTTGTGTTGGTGGTGTGACACGTTCCCGAGAATTTTCAGTTGGCATATCGATACGAAATATGTAATAATATACATATAAATATCAATATATAACTACATATCATTATACATTTATATATACTATTATATATAATTACCTATCATATATCATTATATATCATAACATAATCATTATATATCATCACATATAAATACAAATATATAATATATAAACATATACCATTATGTATGCATACTTGCTATTTGAATGACCATTTTAGATGGTCCTTCAACCATTTGAAAGTTGTGAAGACAAACTACAGCTGTTTTAAATGAGTATTACGTCATTTGGCCTCAGTTTCAGAAATTCTTATCCTTTTGGCTTCTAGGGCAGTTTCTCATGTACTAGGTCATCCTTGAAGGTGTACTTAGGAAATTCTTCATTTCTGGAGCACTTTGAGCCTTGAAATGCCTATAGTTTTGTTTTCATTAGCAAAGGTGCACCGCTGTAACAAGTCTCACTTTACTGCACCCGAAACGAGTTGATGGAAGTGTCACATGCTATTTTAACGACATGACGAATAATTGGACAAAACTTTGTATTACCGGCACAATAAACAGGACAGACATACCAATCAGAAAAAAAGATTACGCAGAAAAGGTGGCTTCAACGAAATATCATGAGGGTCGATGTGGGACACTTTCTACGTCCAGATCAAAACTCAACAAAACACCTACGATGCCAGTGTAGGAACAAGGAGTGATCAGATATCCAATAAAATCGCTTTACTGCATTTATAATAACTATTAAATGCAGATCAAAGAATCATGCTATTGTGAAAGATGCAATTAAAGGCAATGTTAGAAGGAAGCTTTATATTCCATGGCCAATCCCTTTCCTCTTTAATTGTCAGCTCATCCTTATGGCATTCTTTCATCAAAGAAAGGGCATAATTGCTGCAAACAAGTGCGGATCCAAGGGGGAGGGCAGGGGGAACATGGTCCCTAAAAATGGTAATATTTTGAATCGCGAACATTTGTGTTCAGAGGTATACCAAGAAAACGAATAAGAAATGAATTGAGAATTGAGTACTCTACACAACACTCCAAAAGTTTTTAGAAAGGCGTGGCTATGAAAAATATCCCCTCCTCACAATTTTCTTTCCGAAATGGCCCCATCCAAAACCAAACTCTGGATTCGGCTATGGCTGCAAAAAATTAAGCATTTCAACTGCCTGGTCCAGATATTCAAAAGCAAAACACCTTGATATTGACTTCACTCAACGACTATTACTTTTAACTTAGCAATGGCGAATCGTATTGACGACTTCACGAAATGATTTACTTCATAAGAAACAGCATGGAAAATATATGTAGTTCACATTATTTGAAATGTATACATGCTACACACTTTACGTAAGAGTATGTCTAGCACACATCACACAAAATCAAAAGTCATGGCAATATGTTATAAAACTATGGGGCAATGGTGACATAACATAACATATCATAACATAACATAACAAACAAAACAAAACATAACACAACATAACATAACATAACGTAACATAACATAACATAACATAACATACCATAACATAACATAACATAACATAACAAAACATAACATAACAAAACATAACACGTCATAACGTAACATAAAATAAAATAACAGCATGATATAACATAGCGTCAAACAACAAAGAACTGAACATGCCGCTCATGATCAACATTATACCCTACCTCAAACCAATCTACAACAACAACAACTGACTCCAGTGACGGAGCCACTGGCAGAGGTGGCACCACGGGGGCACTAGGGGGGATATGCCCTCCTAAGTTTTCTCCAGAATGAATATTTTGGTTTTTCCATATGCGAGTAGAAAACGTTTGAGCAGGAGGGGGATTTCTAGAAAGGTATTATTGATTGTTGTCACACTTTCGTTGCATACTTTATTACTCGATGAACTAAATGGTGTAGCCCAAAAGGCCATCGCCACCGGGGGTGTGTGCGAGGCAAATAACCCCTAAATGTTTTAATATATGGCAAGCTAGATTCTACCAAAAAATTTCACTAGAGCTGTTGGAGCTTTTCACACCCATACCAATGATCTACTGATTGGCACCTTGTTTTTATGTTACTAGTTAGAATCCAGAAGACTACAAACAGGACTAATGCTGGTTGAAATAATTATTGAAGAAGATGTAAAAGCATTAAATCTCGAAATTTTGCCTCACTTCAGATTTCACTGGCCCTGTTCCATCCAGTAACAGGGCTCAAGCCTTGACTTGCTGTCTATAACATCTTCAGTTTACGAATCATTTGAGTGAATCGATTGAATCGTTTTCAGTGTAAAGGATTGATGTATCCTGCAATCTTTCATGAGCTATGGTGGATCTCAAATGTGTTTTTATCAATGTGAGGGTAGAAAATGGTCTCTCAGAAGTTACAACAATAATAGTAATCATAGCAAGAAGAAAAGGCGCTTTGTAGGCTTGAGAAATGAAGAGATACCTCGATTCTCCAAGGTGAAATCACCCAAGACTACAGTTGCACTTTCTCTACTATCTCCTTGCAAAGTTCACTAGCAAATGCCAGTAAATCCAATTCAAAAATCTTCTATAAGTCTTTGGAATACAAGCCCAAAACACCTTCGATTCTTTGGATATTTCTTCATCAATAGCACTTGCTAGACGATTTGGAAATAAAATGCCATATGTAGAAGCAAGCAAATGTTGACCAGAAAAAGTTTAGGTTGCATCAAAGCTATGTGAACTGATTTTCAAAAAAGCCCACGGATTTTGAATACTCTTTCTGGGGTGCTGGTTATGGTGTGATGCAACGCTTCAAAGACGGAGGTTCTAGCTTTTAGATTGAAATCTTCTAATTTATTCGAAGGAATGCACCTTGTAAGTCTAAGGTTGTCCAAAATGATTGGACTTCTTATCACGCTCAAGGTCATAATTGAGGAAATATGATGCAACTACGCAGAGTCCAGAAAAAGTCACGACTCCACGGCTCTGAGCCGGAGGAAAATTTTACTCTGTATGTCGTATTTGAGGAAGGTTTTGAAACCTGTTTCGACAATCCAGTTTCAGCAAAGTTTTCATATTATGCAACATCGACTGTGAAAGGCATAGCCCATTTACAGTAAAAGCTTCCGAGACATACCCAATGTAGAGTTCAAAAACTTTGACTAGTTTTGATAGTCTTAAAAGAGGAAGGTTTATGATGAAGGTTTGACAGCCGGAGGAAGGTTGGGCATTTTTCTGGACTCTGCAACTACGTTTGTTCAATTTTTGCTTATGAGGTAATGTGAAAGGGATTTTGGTGGCATTTACGATACGTACTGCCCTGTTACTTTTATACATTCAGGAATCTCTCTACAATATGACATTTTTCAATCCTTTATAAGGACCCAGCAGATCATACTGCTCAACTGATCTGTTCTTATCATATCAATCGTACAATCTAAGATTAAAAACTAGACTGTAGTCTTGTTTGTTAAAACTTAAATATTTGATAGTTCTTACAGGAAGGAAACAACTTCAGAAAGGACTTCTTCACATGCTACAATCAAAGCAACTGAACCTAGAAAGTTGCCACCCCTGCAGTTGCTTTCTATACGCTCTGCTCTGTGCCCCATAACGTCAGATTTAGAACTTTGGAGCACGGCTTACAGTACATTGATCCAAAACGTGAGCTTCGACGTAAAAGTTTTGCTTGTTCTTCACTTTAAGTTTTATTAGCTTACATCGAAAGGAAAATAGCTGATATTTTAATATGATACAGCGGCCGGCAAATTCCTCTCGCCAAAGTTGCCTGAGTTTCCAGATTTAGAAAAAGATTATCGTTCTCAATACCCTTCCGTAAATTAACACTCTAGCTCCTATTTATTGGAAAACGTTGTTCTCTTGTAGAGGAAAAGCTGACTTGCCCCTTTCCAATAGGCAATATGTAACCCCCGTATACTACCATTCTTCTCGGTTTCGTGGTTCCATTGGTGAACAAACAACATTGTGGTCAGAATAAGATGTATGGTCAATGAAAATGACCTGTTCCTGCAACATTACCAAAACTTGTTTGATAACGAGACAAAGTAAATTGAGCTTGTAAGCAGGCCCGTCAAGAGAGTGGGGGGAGGGGAAGTTCGAGCAGATTGCTCCCAGCCACGAAGCTGATATCAACAAAGAGAAAAATCGTTATAATTGACCAAATGTAAAACAAACCGAGCAGGTATTAGAGGGAAGACGCGTCTTTTTAATAATTCCAGAATCATCTTCACAACTCTGGTAGCCATTTCTCTCTTTAATGATATGAAATGATTACTTAGACTCGTTGATTACTATAAATACGCCTTTTCAATCCAATATGAAGGTTATTCAGTAGACCTACCAACAATAAGGTCTATGAGTTGAATGCATTGGATTGAATAGCGAAGGAAGCACAATACAACGTGGTCATTTTACACACATGAAGGTCGCATTTTTGTCCCATAGAAAACATCTCTTGGTAATCTGCTTGACAAATGAAGGAAACATCTGATGAGCACCCTTAGTAGCTGACAGTGCCAAAGTAGACCCTTCTTTTGGGTTACCCTCAAAAGGACCGAGATTTGACAGTCACAGTAGGAAAAGGTAGGGGCTGGTAGTGACGGAATTGCGCTACGGAAATATGATGCGTTTTTTGTTCTCTACAGGCAGGATCTAGGCCTAACTTGTACTTCAAACAATAACCGAGTTTTTTGATAGGCTGTCACAACTCTACCTTAACCAATTTTCATGATATCATCACGTAAACTACAGGACAACGTTTCCCTGTAGATCCAATGTCTTCCCCTCCAAAACGCTCAGAGCATAGCCGCCAAATGTTTGAGAACCCTGTAAGGTCTATTTTCTCCCAACCTAATAGATCAATCATCATGCAGGATTCTGACCACACATGGTAAGGCTAGGCCCATTTTGCATGACGATTGGTCAATTAGGTTGGGAGAAAATAGACCTTGCAGGGCTCTCAAACATTTGGCGACTATATTAATCCCCAGTAGCTTGGGCCCTTTTTTGTAATGCAGCAAAAGCTGTTACTGAAACCCTTTACATATCTTTCATAATTTTAAGCCCCTTCTGAAAACGTTCCCCTGTAGTCGAATATTCTTAAAAAATGCTCTGGTCCTGACTAACTTGCCTCCTCCATTTAATCTATCAATAGAACTACCCTCTGCTGACCTTCCACGCCATTCATGACTAAACATTAATAACTAGTGATAATCTTAGATCAGATATCCTTTTAGAGATAGTGCACAATGCACTTTACATATTGGAATTAACAGTCGGACTTAAAGCAGATCTAACTAGCAACGTATTGAGTAAGCGGAGAAAGTACTCCATAATCTCTAAAGACTTTAACAACATCGTTTGAAAGATGTCAAACCCATAAATCAATCAATGAGCTGCTTGGGTATTCGGGTATGTCTGTTCTTATTCGCGTAGGTATGTTTTGTGACCTGGCTCTACACCAGACTTACCATGAAAAATAAATCTCTGCTCAACTCAAAAGTATTGTTACTTTGGCAGAGCAGTATGAATTCTGCAGCAAGCCTAACATAACTTCCATATTTCACAAGTTAATCGATCTTGCATAACTGAAATTTTTAAAGCAGTAAATATCTTTTATGGATGAGATAGTAGCAAAATTATTAAAATGCATGCAGTATATGGAGGCCGTTTCTGTATGGAGCAAGACCAAACCCCGTTTCTAGGTTTTTTTTGGTACGCCAGTTTGGATATATTTTGCAAAGAATCTAGTAAACATGAAAGTATGATATTATTCGCATAAAAGACCTGGGTCAAGCAAAACTAAGAGATTATACATTTTTTGGGTACATTGATCAGCATCGGTTCTCTACTAAAAAATTCTCCCATTTCTAATCTGATCTTTCTGGTCGACAACTTACCTTTTAGAGCTTTCAAGACATACACGTTTCTACACGAAAGTGGCTAAGAAGACAACAGTACTCGATTGCTCAAAAAGTTAACAAAGTTCAGTACTAGATTTCTGAGACTAAAGAAAGTTGACAAGTCATTTACCGTTAAAATTCCAATATCAACACAAGGCAGTCATCGATTGTATTTAATTTGTATGAATCTTCTTGTGGTTTCCTATGTACATGCTTTTATAAGATAGATTTTCTGCCCTGTACTGAAACTTTCAAAGCTTTTTCATAACTTAACCACTGAAGCTTGAGTGCTATAAAGATGGGCACTGCCTGCACAAGCATAACGTTCATAATACACTATCATGTTTGATTAGGAGTGCATTTCTGGAATAGTGTTTCTGTATAACATGTTCTTTGTGTATTAATTCTAAAGCTAAATGATTTAGAGAAAACAACTCTTCTGTTATCTGCTTTATATCAGGATTGTATATATATTTGTTGACTGCTTTAGTTATGGGGCCTTCAAGTCGCGCAGCTATGCATTTTTGAGTGCAGGGCAAGCATCTAAAAAGTGGGGGGGCCAAGTCCTCAAAGGGGTACATTACCACGCCCATTTTGGGCTTCAAAGGGGCACTTTTGCATAGTTTGCCAAAACGTGGGGGGTCATGGCCCCTCTGGCCCCCCGGTTCCTACGTCCCTGGCGCAGGGGTCTAATCTACATTGTAAAGGGCACACAAATCACTTTCTAAGAAGGATACATCTTGAAATTATGGTTTTCAGATTTGGAAACAAAAGAAATCGTACTGGAAGTTTCAGGATTTTGTTACTTTTTTTTTTTTTTTGTTTTTTTTATATATCAAAGAATAATCTACAACTACAACTTAATCTACAAATACAAGTTATATACTACGGGTGAATATCAAATACAAATTCTTAAAAACATAGCATTAGACACAACCTCACCCTTTTGGAATACAATTTACATAACGATACCACAGAAGGTGTGATCTAGCACATCTCTTCTGCAGCCAACATAAACAATGAACAATACAAGACAGACATATAACTAACAGTGCCCTTCCTACTCCAATAGGGGTCTCGCATGCAAGACACGCCATTTGTTACTTTCATGTCTATTACAGAAAATAAGCAGGTCTCCTCAACAAAAATACATAAAGCAGATTCAAAGTTCCCCTAGAATGCAGCGGTTTTTCATATTATTCGTGTAGATGACAGAAGGTCTTCCAAGGATTCTTTCGCAGCGTCCAAGTAAGATTGATAATACCATTGAGGAAGTACACTTTTTGAAACAATCATAAAAGTCACAAAAAGTCACAAAAATAAAAATTACAAAAAATCATAAAAGTCAATACCAAACTCACAAAAGATTCACAAAAGAATAACGAAAATCACATTAAAAATCACTAGAAATTAAAAACATCCCCAAAATCACAAAAATCAATAACAAAACATCACAAAAAGCAAAAAAATATCTCGTACACTTTTCTACGAGTGATAAACCGACCACTAAGGAGTGCTAAAATGAATTATCAGAGATATTTAGATACCTAGAACCTAATCGATATTATGAAGATAAGCACACACCTAATAGACGCCATCAGCTAAGTAATTTTTCAAACATTCCACCCAGAACATTCTTATCCCAACCCCCCACCTATTAGTTCCTAAGTAAACTGCCACACAAGACAATTTCTAGAGGAGGTCCTAGAGGTCTAGGCCCCTGCCCTGTTCGTCAAAAACATGTCATCCCAAAATTCGATGGTAACGATGTGTGAAGCCTGGGGTCCATGTGACTACCCACGGTAAACGAGGATCCCTCGTGAACGCTGACGATTGTTGCGCGTAAAGTATGCTCCTGGATAATTCTTGCCTACTTGCATAATTCTTATTTCCTTGAAATAGCAATCTGAAATTTTGAAAAATACCTCTATGCTGAAGGGCCACCCTCCCAAAATATGCAAAAATGAAATGAAAATGAAATGAAGTGAAAAATACCTAACATATGCAAGCTATTTCAAGCTACTCTTGCCCAAGAAGGAAACCAATAAATACACGCACCGAAGAGGCCCTGTAGTTGAATGCTCACCCAATACCTGTATCAAAGGTTTTTGCGAAAATATTAAGCTGGTTTCCTGTTATTACACTTTGTGGTTATATGTCTCATGTCAGACACAAATGATTGGTATCTGAACATCGATAAAGGTAAATTTGCAGGTCTGATACTGTCTTACCACCGTTACCAAGATAGCATAGGAGAACTTCTTTTGTTATCTTGTTATCTTTTGTTAACTAAAGGTAGTTGGCTTAGCTCATATTACCATAAAAAGATACAATTCAACACGGTTAATCGTTCTTTTTCTGATATATGCATAGTATATTATGGGGTCGCTCAAGGCTGATGCTTTGCTCCATTTCTGCTCTACCTATAGAAATTAGTTACATTGCTATTTCCCATTCATCCAAGAACCATATTTAATTGTAGGGCAAACTACACGGTGAGTCACCTAAGCTAAAACAATGGATTGAAGGCTGAAAACTTTAACTGAGTGTTGTCGAAAAACACAGGCTCGTTTGGTTGACCCAGATATCTTGGGGTTCAGACAGATAATCATCCCAAATGGCAAAACGCAAGAAACAAGCTAATACTAAAGATACTGAAGCTCTGGAATCATCAATTACTTCCAAAGACTTAAAAAACCTGCCATGCTTAGTGTTGTGTATTCCAATGTGAACATTCGGATTAACTTGGATATAGAAGTACGATCAGAGAGCACGCTAACTTAGGAAGCCATGTCTTGTTAACTAGTCTCAAAAAGTCCTTTTAGAAACGAGGCTGAGCCTCTTAACAAAAGTTATACTGACTATAATATACTACACTTAGTCAAATGCACACACGTTTGTTGAGCAACACAGGAGGTTCTGTAGTCATGCATGGGGTTGCTGCTAGAATCACAACGAACAGCAAATATGACAAAACCACATTTCATCTGATCTAAGGGCCTTTGCAACAGTCAAGCAGCTAATATTCAAATAAACATCTTTTCTCTCAAAGTTGCTGGCGCCCATATTAGTTAAACTAATTTTCTGCTTATAAACATAACGGCTACCAGCATAAGTAGGGTAAAACTAAGGGGAAAAAATAATGCTACGCTTTTTAGTGTAATACAAAGAAAGTTTTCAAAAAGGACAGAAGTCATTGATAAAGTAAATTAAAATAGTAATATAATAATATTCATCCTGGACATGAATTTCAACTGACTATCAATTAGAAACATATTTATTTAAGTGTAAATTTTACTGCAAATTGAATAGAAATATAAGCATAGAAATAAGCGTAATTTAAGGGTGCAATGTTAAAAACACCTAATCATAGTAACGGTGAGGCTGAATAAGAGCAATACTTATGAACAGACATCAGTTTACTGTCAGCCATTCACAAGGTAATGTTGCAAAATGAAAGAAATGTGGACCCGAAAGACTTGAATCTGAAATTACCATTACTCAAAGCAAAAACAGGTGAGGAATCTTTCAGCTAAAAAAGAAGCACCCTCTTGAACAGCTTGGATAAGGCTAGTACATCAGCTTTTTCTCTAAGCTTGTTCGAACATCTCCTCTAAAAGGTCTGTTCATATGTCTTCTCAAAAAAGGTTTGTTCGAACATTGCTTCTAAAGGCCAGTTCATTCTCATAAAAATCAGTTCAAACATCTTCCACAAAAGGTCAGTTCAAACATCTCTAAAAGGTTAGTGCCAACATCTTCTCCAAAAGGTCTACTCCAACATCTTCTCCAAAAGGTTTATACCAACATCTTCTCCAAAAGGTCTACTCCAACATCTTCTCCAAAAGGTTTGTACCAACATCTTCTCCAAAAGGTATATTCCAACATCTTCTCTCAAAAGGTTTGTTCAACATCTTCTCAAAAGGTTTGCTCCAACATCTACTCCAAAAGGTCTACTCCAACATCTTCTAAAGGTCTGTTCAAATGTCTTCTATAAAAGGTCTGTTCAAATGTCTTCTCTAAAAGTTCTGTTCAACATCTTCTTAAAAGGTTTGCTCCAACATCTTCTCCAAAAGGTCTACTCCAATATCTTCTAAAAGGTCGGTTTAAATATCTTCTATAAAAGTTCTGTCCAAACACCTTCACTAAAGGTCTGTTCCAACATCTTCTCCAAAAGGTTTGTTCCACCATCTTCTCCAAAAGGTCTACTCCAACATCTTCTAAAAGGTCGATTTAAACATCTTCTATAAAAGTTCTGTCTAAACACCTTCATTAAAAGGTCTGTTCCAACATCTTCTCCAAAAGGTTTGTTCCAACATCTTCTCCAAAAGGTCTACTCCAACACCTTCTCCAAAAGGTCTGTTCCAACATCTTCTCTAAAAGGTTTGTTCCAACATCTTCTCCAAAAGGTTTGTACCAACATCTTCTCCAAAAGGTCTACTCCAATATCTTCTAAAAGGTCGATTTAAACATCTTTTATAAAAGTTCTGTCCAAACACCTTCATTAAAAGGTCTGTTCCAACATCTTCTCCAAAAGGTCTACTCCGACATCTTCTCCAAAAGGTCTGTTCCAATATCTTCTAAAAGGTCTGTTCAACATCTTCTTAAAAGGTTTGCTCCAACATCTTCTCCAAAAGGTCTACTCCAACATGTTCTAAAAGGTCGATTTAAACATCTTCTATAAAAGTTCTGTTCAAACACCTTCATTAAAAGGTCTGTTCCAACATCTTCTCTAAAAGGTCTGTTCAACATCTTCTCCAAAAGGTCTACTCCAACATCTTCTAAAAGGTCGGTTTAAACATCTTCTATAAAAGTTCTGTCTAAACACCTTCATTAAAAGGTCTGTTCCAACATCTTCTCAAAAGGTTTGTTCCAACATCTTCTCTAAAAGGTCTATTCAAATACCTTCTCTAAAAGTTCTGTACAAACACTTTCACTAAAAGGTCTCATTACGAAGGTCTCATTTGCATTTCATTTTATTGACATTGCTTTGTATAACTTATTAACCTTCATAAATGCAGAATTTTATAACAAATTTTCTTCTTGCAGTTTAGATTCTTAACAGATCAGTTTGAACACAGATATTATTCTCAAACGTATTCACTCTGTACTAATATTCTGAATAAAAATGAATGACATTCCTTTTTGCTTCAATGATACTATTGTCAGTACCTAATACTCGTCTTGATAGTCGTTAAATATTATACAGACACTAGACATTAGACAGGGTGGAATATCAAAATTGCCTGATGGGATAGACATTGCAAGTTATATGATACCGTTCTGTAAATTTCTAAAATATTTGTAAAGAGAGTATTCTAAAAAAAACAGCTAGTTTGAAGAATTCTCTTTAGTTTGGCATGGCCTAGCAGACTAAGATTACGAAAAAGGCTGCCAAGTTGACAGCAGGCACGTCGTTGGCTGACCAGGCCGATACGGGAAGACAGGTCCGACTGCAGTCGCTGCGGCTGAAGGTATCGTCTGGTGGAGTTGCTTATATGTCCTGGCTCTTCCTCTTGCGGGGGTTCTCAGTCCGGTATGGCTTTGTGGGAATCGTCAGAGAAGGAAACGGCTTGGTGGGTGATATGGCGACAGGCTTACCGGCCGGTCAGTAGCAAGTGTCGGCAACTGGCGGTGTTCAATGCTGCAGACAGCCAGGGACTTCATCTGTATTAATCTAGAATTATGCCATGCGGTATTCCACCAACCATAGTGGCTGTTCTTGCGTCTACCTCATATCTCAGAGACATTCCAGATTGTACATCTAAAAACTTCCCAAATTCAACTTGGCAAAAAAGCTAGTACATGGCTACTGGAGGTTGTTCAGACTCTGCTAGCAAGGCCAGATTTGGGGATGTGAAGAGGCGTAGTGCCAACCATCCAACCCGACACTCAAAACAAGACTAAATGAAAATTCATTAGCTGTACTAGTAAATGAACAGGTAACGGTTAGTCCCTCATACGCTTCCGTACGTTAGGGAGTGCCTGTTAGAAAAGGCACTTATCCTGAGACGTTGGCATAGTAAGGTAGGGCGGCCATTCCCTTTCCACGCCGCTTTTAACTTCCCTAGTGTTGCCACCAGGTATCCATTTGCTGATGGGTAACCATTTGCTACTTGCCCATTGCTATACTATTACATAAAGTCTTATCGATTGGGCCATTGACTGGATCAACGAGGCACCACGAAGTTGCAAAGATGAAAAACCCTGGTCTTTGGATGTGCTCATGCAACTTCATCATATCAGCTACAGCGTCTAGTATATCCTTCTCAAGTAAAATTAGTTAAGCACCACTTTGGAAAAGCAAACAAGCAAGCAGCGCCTCAGTTAACAGATATACCTGCCTTGAAGTTACAAACAAATATATACAAATATATGCATACTACATTGTTGTGTGGTGGTACAGCTAAAATGCACACTTGCAACGCGCCACTCCGTGTTCCCAAATGTGCCATTAGTGGCACGTGCATTGCCAGATGACAGAGGGTGGAATATAGCCACCAAATGTTAGACATGTGATTAGGTCTGGTTTCTCCCAAACCAATTGGCCAATCAGCACGCAAAATGGGCCTAAGTTTCGTTATGCAAGGCATATGTGGTGAGAATCCGTCATGACGATTGATCAATAAAGTTGGGAGAAAACACATCTGATCAGACTCAGAACATTTGACGGTTATACTGAGAGGGCGGTAGTATATAACTGCCTGATGAGATATGATTTTTATACCGAATGACCATACCCCCATAACAATACATGATCAATAAGATGTGGCGAAGATAAAGACAATAACATAAAAAGTTGATTATTTGTTTACATAGATTACGTATGAAAATAATATCTTTTAACTATAATTCCTATAATTTTCTCTAATTAAATATAAGAAATTCTACCGCGAAATCAGAAGTTCTGCCCATGCATTGGTCTTTCTAATACATATGCAAAATGCAGAGAACTATGAAATTTTGAAGGACACTGTCAATTGAATAGTAGCCTCTGCGGGGGCTAACAACTGCACCAACTTTCCTCTTTGTTGTCAAGTCCAGCTGAAACGGTCTTCGGTTCTATAATCTGCGATCTTAGCTGCTCCTGTTTTTTATCTTCTTTTAACCCAGGTAGAGAGCCCGCAACTTTTCGAAAGAGCTGAAAGTTGATATACAGTATGAATGTGACATGAAACGCCATCAGCCAAAAAATTGAAGAACATTCGGGAAAATTCTTATTGACTTCACTATCTACACTTATTAGCTGCCAGAAAGAGAAGATCAGGCAAGCTATAATTTTACGTGAAAACTACAACTAACCCCCAAATTTCCAACTTTCCTCATTTGTGGAACACTCCAGAATAAAATGCTGCTATTAACATCTTGACTACTATATAACGTCGTTCAGTTGAAACTGGGTATAGAGATTGTCTACACCAGGGTTGTCTAGCCTTTTTTCTCGGAGGACCATTTTCAGGTTTAGGTTATAGACAGAGGGCCACTTATATAATACATACTATGAAGATGGAAAGATTATGAATAATTTTTTAACAACTTCAATCTAAACGCGGGCCACACAAGACAACATGGCGGGCCACAATGTGACCCGTGGGCCATGCGTTGGACAACCCTGGTCCACACAATAACAAAATACACTTACACAAAAAGTAACCCCAAAAGATTAGATTTCGAAAATATAAAAAAGTTCTCCGAGAAATAGTTTCATATAGATCTGATTAATAATGCTAATCTGAGGATAAACAGCCCCATCGAATATACAGTGAACTAGATTTTTAAGACAGTAGACCAACGTGCTACAAGAAAACTACAATTGTAAAAGAAAACTTGAAATAAAAGCAGACATCATGTCAATCAGCAACTGCCCAAGGGAATAAGGTTGCGTATGAAATGAAAAAGATAGCTAACAAAACTGAAAATGAGGAGGAGATAAACGTCATAAGAACAAAAGAAATTTGATTTAAACATGAACAAACAAATTAAAAGCGATAGATCAAATCAACAGTAGCTACACTGGAGGCAAGCCGCAGTCAAAGGGTTTTTCAGTAGGCCATTTGGTAAAAGCAAAATGAGGGTACCCCAAGGATCGGTCCTCGGATCAATGTTGCTTAATATATTTATAAACGATCCGTTCCTAATTGACATGGATTCAGAAATCTTTAGCTCTGCAGATGACAATGCAATATACACATGAGATAATAACCTAGAATACGTGATAATTAACTTAGAAAATGACCCGTGAGTGACTCTATAAAGGTTCACCGAAAATGAGATAATGGTAAACCCCGAAAAGTATCAGCTCATGTTCCCATTGGCAAACAGTGATAAGCAATTATGCTTCGATATTGAAGACCCAATTGTCAGCCAATGCCAACAGGTTAAGCTTTAGGAGCGGCAATGGACTCCAAACTGAACTTTGACAATGATATCCTAGAAGTTTGCAGTAAGCCTGACAAAAAAACTGCGTGAGCTCTTCCGATGTAGGAAGTATCTTGATAGTATACAAACTAAAATATTATACAATACAACAGTATTGGCAACATTTTAATCATTGCTCTTTAATTTGGAAAGAATAATAACCTAAAATCTGACATGTGTCTGATGAGAAGAGGCAGCCACAACAATTCAAATCAAGACTCTTCCAAGACCAATGTCAGAGGCATTCAAAACTCTTAATTCGCGAGTACGTTCTGAGGTTGAAGAAATCGGTACGACCACCTCCAATGATACATATCACTAAATTCATTTACATTCAGAGGAAGTATTCCTTGTAAAGTACTGAATTACAACAATACAAAGATATCTCAAATGTGGAAAATAAAACAACTGGAGTCGATTTATTTCTTCTCAGTCATCTTTTAAAGTCGAAATACATCATCCCTACAAATTTTTGTACATCTTCAAAGGTAGACCTTTTTCATAAGTTTAAAGAGTTGGCTCTGCTTCACTAGAAGAATTAAATTTACTCTTGAAAATAAATAACGTTGCCAAAGGGCAGATTCCTAGAAAGGGTAATTACCCTTATAGTAACAGTATCCACAACAATGGGATTCGAAACTGCTAAAAGTAACAAGTAATACAAATTATGTTCAGAGGAAAACAAATAGAAATATTGTGACTATAATTAGGATTCAAAAGCCAAAAAAGCTGCTCCAATGATCAGAGCTTTTAAGGGAAAATTTAGAACTGCACATTTTATTATTAATTACTACATTGAGGAAAAGCCCTTGATTCCTATAAGCATAAGCAACATACACTTAGCGAGTGGACACTGAAATCATGTATCTCTTTGTTGCCACACTTGCTAGATATATAATGTAAGCTGCACAGATCTCTATGTAGAATTGCACATGGAGCTTTTGGAGCTGGATATTTTGTGTAGAGCTGCACGTTACAAACCCAGCTAGCCATCTCAATAGTACAGAACTGGATGACACGATGTTACTAGCTCTACCCAGTGAGGTTCTACCCCCTGGGCACGTAGCAACAAATCATAGAACTATCACATCGACATGGAAGGGCTGATTGTCGCAATCGAGCGAGCTGACTCATTGTAATTACATGAAGAAACAACTGAGTGTTCGTACAAAGATCCACGATGTATATCCAACCGCTAATACAATAAAAACTCCGGAAGCAGATCAAGGTGATAAAAGCCTCAACGAGTATTGCAAACCAATGCATATGTAAAAGTAACTCCAGCAGGCATGAAATCTAAGCTTATCATTTAATTGTATAGATTCACAGTGCGCATAAAAGAACAGCCTGGGGACGGAAGCAGCAAACTGTGAGAGTGATTAGCATAAGAGAGAAATACGTCTTTGGCTAGCAAAAGCTCTGATCACACAAGCCTTTTTATTTTTCACACAAGTGACCTCCGAGCTAAAGATCATATAAATGATTTCGTGTATTATTGACAAATCATGCTTTGAAAGCTAAAGCCATTGAAAGATGCACAAATGTAAAACCATACAAATAGCGATATCATTACAAATGTTGACTTTAAGATAAAGTAGAGAGCCAGCGTTGTGCTGATTGCCTATGGTGCTTGTAAAAATGCTCGAATACCCCGCGCCAGGCTACGGGGTTTATTTTGTTCCGTTTGTTTACGATTCCCCGTAGCCTAGCGCAGCCATACGTGCATCATTTTTTGCACAATATTTCAGGCAACTTTTGTTTACCCTTGCCAAGCATGGCTGAAGGTCACGTCACCTTCCCGTGATTCTTTGCAAACTATTTCATTCCTTTCACATAGAAAATTCTGACCATGCAATGACCTTGGCCAAGGGCGGTGTCTTTCCAAAGTAAGCCTATGTCCTGCGGGCTATCAACAAAATCTAATGATAATATGCGTTCGCACAGTTCGGGTATATTCAGTCCCATTATCCCATTCTAAGATCTTTCCAAGGCTAACTTGCAACTTCATTTTGATGGGCAAAAGAAACAACACTGAGGTGCGAAGCCTGCGTCTACGGGCTATCAAAAACATTATATTCTAAAAACTTTCTATTCTAAGATATACTCTGTGTCAGGGACCGCACAGCTTATTCGAGCTGAGGGGGGCTGAGAAGTAGAGGAGGCGAAATATGAAAAAACTACAACCAAGATGACACAACAAACTTCTATGATTGCAATGTGATTTTAAGATTTGTCAATCTCCTCACACAAAAGGCCCCCGTCTCTACAAAATATAGATTTCAGTCACCATAAACTGCCCCTTTAGTCATCAAACAAACAGCAAAGACGCCCTTTTATCTCAGTGTTTCGATTGGCTTCGATTGTCATATGACCGACAAATTTTGCCACTAAGCACAGCACACAACAGATTCAATCAACGTCGTTACTTCAAGTCACCGTATACAGCAGATTTTGTACATACACCAAAAACAATGATCACATGTCTCAGTCATAAAAATCTGCTATCTGGGCTCAAATAAAGATAATGCCTTCTTATGTTTTTAACAATCTATTATCATTTGAAAAAAATGAAAACAAACATCCGAGCAAAAAGTCTAGTAATTGCTGCCGTCTGACATGATCATGGTATTGTTTGTACCGGTGTGAAGAACAATTTGATTCAGCTACAGTTGTGGTACTGGAGGAACAGCAAACATATAAACACAACTAAAATCTATGGCAGGACCTTGGAATTATCTGGCAAAAATTTTATCTTGCTTTGGAATATATCTCTTCACTTTTCAACCATGCATAGTGCTAAAGATGGAATAACCGATGAAAAGTGTTTTGTGCTTTCGTTTTACTCCATAGTGTTGCCAATATTCTTTGTACGTGCGGTATTTCCTTGTGAGCTTCTCATATCAAAAGCCGGTATAACATCACCTATAGTTTCAAGTGGATCACTCGTATTAACAACCAGAGTAATTACATTTCTAGCACTCTATATCTTACTTCTTGTTTTGCGCGATATGATGCTAATTTTGTATGAAGTCTGCTTTCCTCTAGATGCAAAAGCTGATGTTTTCCAAGCGGACAGGCAATTGGTTTTCCTTGTGAGAATTACAGTCAACTTCTTCGTCCTCCTTTTCTCTGAGTGTTTGGCTGTTCCGTTCTCTGCACAATTGATATTATAGCATAGCCATGATACTCTGAATAATCGGCCTTGAATCCTCCTAAGCTCTTGCTTTAAAATTTGATTTACTAAATTTAGGGACTTCTCATTTCATAGGTTTTCCATTTCTTTCTCTAAATTAAAAAGTTTGGGCTCCAGTCCTAATTACGTCTCTTGCGCTCTTGTCCAAAATACCACCTGATATCGACAATGCGATCCATGTGTTTCCTAGCGCATGCTCGGCTGTCTCTAAACTTTGTCATCGTATGACGTATGATCTTCTTGAATGAGCTCACAATTCTGCTCTATTTGAGTTTGATTGCTGGTAGGTACAGTTCATTGTGAAGTGAATTTCTATTTGAATAGAAACGAATGCATCATATTCCTCAGTTTTGGTAAAATGAGTTTCTCTTTCTCTGCTAAGATTTTCGGTTAAAGGCCAACTTCCACAAGGATGTGAAGAATGGTTTCAATCTCCCATTTTTCGAAATATAACAAACAATACTCTTTTATAGCCTAAGGCCTTTTGCAATTGGATGAACTTAATAGAAGAGATTTGAAACACTGCACGAAACCTGCTGGGAGAGAGACTAATAGAGCGAAAAAAGTGGCAGACATACGAAACTCAAACCTCTGATAGATAAATTCTGCGGCAACAATGTCCAACTTATCAGAAGTCCAAGTACTACTTAAATCTCCGTCACTGTAAAACGCTAGGGAATATGTGAAAGTACGTAGCCATGGTACAGAAGTAATAGTAATGTACTTTCGGATGGCTATGCAAGGAGTCAAGTGCTCTTAACATACAATCAATGCCAAAAGTCTTGGAACACTTACTGTATTTTTTGATCTGGCTGGTGAGCGTTCCCCTCTCCCTTTGAAAACAATGTTGATTTATACAGGTTTTATACACAGTAAGTAAGTCAAATTGCATTCACACAACTGTCAGCTAACCCAACCGTTAATTCAACATTGTTCTGGGGGGTAGGGGGGGGCGTAATCCGTTGTGCTTCACCGGAATCTCATAATTGTCACAGAAAATGCTGCGGTCAAAGGGTGTTCCAAGGACTTTTGGCAGTGATTGTCTGAGACAGATACTGCCCATGCAATAGTATGACAATAAAATATATATGTATCATATGGTTTTCCATGGTCCTGATTTCAATGGAAATATTTCCAAATCGATATCTCTATTGGTTTTGGCAGGAGCCATGGTGGGGTACGTGAAATGGTAGCATTTTCACTGTGAGAGAAAAACTATAAATGTTGTAACAGAACATCACGTTCTATGTCAAATTTTCTGGTATGGATTGAAGAGTAGGTTGTATGCTATAAAAACAGAACACTGCTACTGGAATGCCATTCAGTGCACTTCGCTGCACCAAAAACGAACTACAGCAAAGACGTCGAATCTTCGAGCGATACACCACTTTTTGCCCCTGCAGAAGCACCCATCTCTTTCGTAAAAGCCTCTGTTATACAAGATTGTGACATTGAAACGATGCAGGTACGATGGGGCTTCTTCTATTTCAAATAGTAGTTCCAGCAACAGGAGCAGAAAATGCCTCCCCATGCGGTCATTGTTTCACAAAGATGTTGTTGCAATAGTGGGCATAGGCACGTCACTTTTGTAAACACTATTGTTCCTCCGTAGCGTTGACAAGCTACGGTGTCATTGTAATGGTAGCGAAAGTGCAATTTGGCCACGGTTTACCATTTCTATTTTCCCTTCTATCCTTTACTGGTAGTAGGTACCCAAGAACGGACAATGCTAAAAGTGGTACATCGATATGTACCTTCATGAGATGACGCGAAAATACATGTCTATTACTCGTACCTTAGTGAAATCTGGGAAATAGCCACGGTTTACCATTTTACGCAGATAAACATGAATAGGATCAAAGTCAGATTTCAAAAAATGGTAAACCGTGCAGTTTTTCTCGGTTTTCTCAGAAAATCTAGAGCAGATTTATTCACAAATATAGACAGCTGTAGTTTGTGTTCATGTACCACTTTTTCCAAACTTGCAGCAATATCGAAGAATTCATTCGTATTTTATAAGGAAAACTAGAATGGTAAACCGTGATGGTAAACCGTTGGAATATACCATTGGAGACGGAATCCAATTCAATGCGACTTTGGGCTGAATTGAGTTTAATGCTTTATAGGTATAGGGCCGCAGTTTTTTTAAGGAAAAGTGTGGCATTGGGTCGTTTAAGGCCATATTAGAGGAAAATTTTTCACTTATCTACATAATTCCATCGTCTCCTTATACAAGTCAAAGGGCGACTGGTATTCATTGAGGACACCTTGTTGAGGACACCTTGGGAGACCATAGACAAGGGAAAATTCGCTGTAATACTGCATAATTCATATGGTTTAAATACTAATGAACAAGCTGTAAGATATAATATTGCAAGTAATTTGAATGAATTCAGTATTTAGTTCTATATCCACCAGACTTTACAATTCTCTGTAGACGAAGGGTCATTGTCTCTACAGTGCGGTCAATAATAGATGCATCATACTGGAGAAGTGTACTCAAGACCCTTTGTTTAAATGATTCAAAGTCCTCCCTGATAATTTTTCGCTTCAATGCATCCTCCCTAAGACTACGCTTAATATTATGAAAAATATTTTCTATGGGATTTAGGTCTGGTGATCTAGCTGGTATTTCTACAAGTTCAGCACCAATTTCCTGCAAGGCATCTTTCGCTACCATACTTCTTTGGCTTGGGTCATTATCCATAACAAGCAGTAATTTCTCCTTGCGTTTTAGCACTGCACAATCCATTAAGACCTTTTGTAGAGTTCCTTGCACAAATTTGGCAAACCAAGGTCCGTTCATCTTCTCATATTCTACAGCAAGAACCACTCCTGTTGAATGTGAGATGCCCACCAAAAGATGCAACGAACGTCCCCCTGGTAAATTTTTCGATCCTTTGCTCGTATATTTCAGCCCTTCATTGCTTTTCCTCCAGACTTTTCCACCAGCACATAACGCATCTTCATATGGCTTTTGATTGTGCCTAAAAGAGACACCGTCCAAATACAGAAGAACCTCGTCTGTCCAAAAGTGTGTGTTATAGTTTTTCAGAGCTGTTTTTGCATACCGCACTCTGCGTTGCCTGTCATCTGATGAAAGTATACCTTTTCTTCTGGATCTCAAAAAATGATACCCAGCATCATTTAATGTACGTACAAGAGTTCTGTAGCTGATGCTTGTGATTTCACACTCTTTTGCGACGTCAACGATTCTGACGTTCGGGTTCTCATCTCTCATTTTGCGGAAAGTTCGAATAAATCTGCCCTTGACTTTCTTCGTCATCAATGTTGGTCGACCCGTTCTCTTCTTCGTACTTTGGCTAGAAAAGCCCTCCCGACATATCCTCACAGCACTTGATGGTGAGATACTACAGCGTCGAGCAATCTCCCTGTACGACAAGGAGGACTCTCGTCGAAGGTAGCAGATATACGCTCTGGCTTTGGCACTAATTCTTACGTGAAATACCATTTTGTCTCAGTTATTCTGATGCGTGGCGTAGATGAGTATTAGATATATGACACCTTTCCTTAGATTCCCCTTTTTACCACTTAGACTTTTCCATTCGCCATATTGCACGGACAGGAAATTAGTGGGTTTGAATAGAAACTGTATGCCATATGAGTAAAATTTGTCATGTATTGAAGAGTTTCCTGCTGCCAGTATGTGTTTACTATGTATTAATCACTTGCTTTTATTGCACGAGTGTTCGATACTGACAAGAACGGGGACAAAGAAAGACAATTATTTGTGACTAAGAGACAACTGCGACTATAAGAATAATACACCTAAATTAGCAACTCATGAGGTAGAACTCTATGAACCCCTTTAATTCTACACCTTCCCCCCAATATATGTAATTTTAGATGGCACCATTGAACTCAGCACTATGGAAAACCCCCACCCCCCACCAACTATTTCCTGTACACCTCAACGTTTTACAGATTTTCCTCAGACAATCAATGCCAAAAGTCTTGGAACACTTACTGTATTTTTTGATCTGGCTGGTGAGCGTTCCCCTCTCCCCTTGAAAACAATGTTGATTTATACAGGTTTTATACACAGTAAGTAAGTCAAATTGCATTCACACAACTGTCAGCTAACCCAACCGTTAATTCAACATTGTTCTGGGGGGTAGGGGGGGCGTAATCCGTTGTGCTTCACCGGAATCTCATAATTGTCACAGAAAATGCTGCGGTCAAAGGGTGTTCCAAGGACTTTTGGCAGTGATTGTAGTTTGTGGAGATGGTTAAAGAAGCTCACTATGATCATTGCTATTCATATCAAAGTTGACGAAACGTCCAAGATATTTGAAGTATTAACCATTTTTAATAGAAGGTACGATTTTCGAATTGATCAAGAATTCTGGCTGTATGTCATATCTGAAGGGGCCCAAAGGCAAAGTGTTCGGGGCGCGTTTTGCCGGTGCACCCAATGAAAGAGCCTGCCTCTGGTCAAAAGCCACGGGCGAAATGGAGTTTTGTGCCGTCTTCTTGCCAAAAGACGCAATCAAATCTTGTTGACGCAGAGCTGCAAAAGAGAGCAACTTCTACACCATTAATAATAACTAGCGCAACGAAAAAGTGACTGGTCTCTTTTTGGTTAAATTTTGGTAACATTTTGACATTCGGTCACGTTTTTGCTACTTTTAACTGTTGGGCAACTCTGTCACTTTTTAAGTAATTTTTCGGTATTTAGATCACTATTTTGAATTCAGGTATAGCCTTACTTTTTAGCCAAAAATGGCTTTAAAATCAATACACAGCTGACAATGATAATATTAAATTACAAAATTCACTCAAAAATATTGCGACATTCAGTTAACAAACACGATATTAGAGCTGTGGCTAAACCAAGTTTATGAGCTTTATGGCAATAGTTCTACGGGTGAAATTATTTTCAGCGTTACATTTGGGGGAGATAATGCCACTACGCCCCCTGCAGCTGAGTGCCTGTTTTAGACGAAGTAGAGTAGAGGAAAATTGTAGAAAGCCAATTAAAACTCCAGCTTCTAACTGGTTATAAAGAGAAATAACAACAACGAGCGACGAATTTCAGAGCGCAAAAATGAAAGCTCATCAAAGGCTGTTGATACTTGACCAAAAATTTGACCCTAAGTATTGCTCAAAGGGGCCTCAAGAAAAACTGTTCACAATCTCCTACGGCAAATACAGTAAAGGAAACACCTATCTGAACTTAGATGAAAAAGATACCCTACTAACATAGAGATAAAGTTTTTCCTGTAAGTCAAATGGTTTCAATATCAAAACACTATTGATTGGTACAAGACAATATTTGGCAAGCTCACTGCATTCATTCACACTAAACCGCAATAGTTCCCAATTAACTGAAATGTCTACTTAAAATGCGTTTTTAATTTAAATTTTTCAAGGGAAAATCATTACTGATAATAGCAGTGATAACGTTTAAGGAAGCTATATAAGATTAGTCAATTCTATAAAAAGGTTCCATGCCTGTCAGCCAGTCTCTGACTAAAGTATCCCATAAAATAGATAAGCAAAGTACTACTTGAAAAATGCAGATCCGGAAGCACAGATTATAAGGAGCTGATTTTCCATGACAAAGACTGGTAGAGATTGGGGATGATTCTTGTATGAGATTGTGGTGTTATCGAATTTGCTGCTAAACAATGTGAACACAACAATTGAAAAGGACGCCAGGAAAGACTGATATTTCAATGATAACGTATTGAGTCCATGTAATCTTTATTTGCACTCCGCTGATTTAACGTGTACGATAAGAACGGATAGGACAAAAGTGTCTACAAGAAATTTCTTGGATATTATCGTTGTACACGCCTTTTTTATAAGAAACCACTTTATAAGGAACCTACATGTAGAATGATGAAATATTTAAAGAATTTATACTACTAAAGCGAAATTCACTAAGGAACTTTTTAATTTAAAAAATTTTTAAAACACCAAACAATCAAGAACTAGGAAACTGGTTCGATTCATTTGAAGCTAAAACCCGCATGGGCTGTTTGCTATGCTTGTGTTAAGTGCTTCATTTTCATCGATCCTACACTACAGGCCAAATTAAAGGCAAAATTCAGGATTTCAATGCTTTACATGTGTCTGTACCATTTTTATGGTACTAATTGTACGCTGAAAACTAAGGAGCTGTTAGAGAACTTTCTAAAACTACAATTTGATTATTGGAGGTAAAAAAATGAGGAACTTCTGGAACTAGGCCTTGAGCTAGGTTCCTTATAAAAGAAGCCTGTAGCACCAAAGATGTTGATCAGAGCGGAGGCTACATCAAACATAAGAAATGAATCTTAAATAGCTGTATAAGTTTGAACCGACTGATGCTAAATGACGTAGCGATGATATGATAAATCAGAACCAACAGCAGTCAATCGTTGTAACAGAGAATGTCTTAGAAATATTGTAAGTGAAAAACTACATCGGCAGATATATCAAATCCCATCACAAAAAATGACTGCAAATTGGGTGATGCTTGCTAACTTGCCAGCAAATTCCTCTATCGAACACAGCCTTTTATACAACAAACCACCTGATGACAATAGTAGCCTGGGCGCAATACAATACGCCAATTCGATATCCGCGGTCTCGTTGTTATGTCAGAGTTTAGGAGTGGAGAATTCTAGACAACCACATTGGAAAAAGCCATTGATGAAAGATAACGGAAAAACTTCGAACAATCGTCGAATATTATCAACTTCAATTCGTAGATTGATGACGACTGAGAATCGATACAAAGAAATGCCACGATAGGCATTCAGTGGCGTAGCTAATTCCAAAAAGTTTGTAATACGAAACTTATCAAATACAATATACTCAACTTAGGCATGACACACAACCACAAGCAGACAGTTCTTTCCAGCTAAATTCTTCAGGCTGGGTGCTACTGTATTCAAGTTGGTTTGATTTTGCAATTGGCATTGGAACAATGGCTATCAAAATCTACCCACAGAATTAAAAAATATAGAGATTCTCCTTCAAGCAGGTGCATAGAGATTAGAAACCATAAGAAATGGCATCAGCATACATTTGAAACGTGGTTAGAGTATACGAAAATACAGGAACCAAATAAACATTGCAGTAAAAGTAAGTAGAAAAACAAAAAAGGGAATATCTTAACTCTATTCAATCCAAATCGACACGAAATGATATACAGCATAACTACTTGAAACAATAAGATCCCAGTTTACAGATAAGAAAACTGCAAGTGAAAAGAAAACAATAATCAATAATAGTAAGATGACACGGAGTGAGGTAAGAGTCACAGAGTGCTTCAATATATTTCAGGAACATCATCAACTCCCTTCCAATTGAATACACTTTCACAGTATTTTCTCATCAATGAGCATATGCCACACCTATATGAAAACAACACCATATCCGTTTCTGATTGGTTACATCGCTTGTGAGGGCAAAGCAAAAGTTACGAAATCTCGTAGATGTAGATGAGTTTCCAACAGACAAACAGCCATTACAACGTTTCCGAGATCTAACCATGATTCAAATCATAAACTATTTCCTTCAAACCATAGCTGGAGATGACGAAATATCAACTGAATTCAAATTGTTCTGGGGAATCCTCCATGTTTTGCTGCACGGAAGGTCAAGGGTATAACAGATCTCTTACGAGTGGCTCGGAAACCGAAAATTATAGATTTTAATGTCTGCCATTGATAAGAAAATTTCATATGTACAGGATCAACATGAGAAATGACTCCATAAATGAGGGAAAAGTATATTTGTGAAGTTTGGTTGTTCTGTCAGGAAAGGCCTACCAACCTCCTGCATACCCTGCGACATTCAGAGAGAAGTAAAGCACAACATATGACATTAAATTGATTTGGGTCCTTTTGGGATCATTCATGATGTCGAAAGGTAGTTCCACCAATCAAAAGACGCTACCCTACAAACTAATTTATCAATAATGAGCGAAAATAACGGCAAAGTACGCTGAGAAATATGCAGCGCCCAGCCTCATAGCTGTTAAAGTATAGCCTCGCTTTGATGTTGATGCCAGCAATTTATGGCGAATCAGAATGCTAAGAGCAGGAAAGGATATTTGTCGAAAACGAAGTATTTGCCATTATGAGTCACGGACTTATCAGAATTAGATCTGTAAGTCTGAGCCCCAAAGTCTATTAACGTATTCCCTTGACTAATTGTGCCGTAGTACGTCTTCTTTTTGTTGCTAGCATTAAAAATTAAATATTATAAATTACTATCCATGCTTTTATTATTACATGATTTTGTATGATGCTAATTTGGTACAAGAGAAAAATGAACTAAAATCCAATTAGTAAGAAAAACGACAAAATTCCACAAGGAGGGCATGTTTGCAAAAATAAACAAATCATGCACACACAAATCAGTGCTAAAAGTCACGTAGTAATCTCCATATGATTCAAACATCTACAGAGTAAAGTCGCTTTGAAGGGTTGCTACATAGGAGACAATTTTATGACTGTCCACGGACAGTTAGAAATAGATAAAATGGGTCTCTGCCTGCCAATCAATGTTAGTTCTTATGTTCACCTATATCAAATAAATACATACACCGAACAGGTGGCTACTGTTAGGTGATATACGAAAGTGTTATCACAAGATACTTATCCACATTCTACTACTGAATACCCAGTTGAGAGTTTTATGGCTCATTTCCACTAAAACGCTTTCTTGAGCAAAGTCGTCAACGAAGTCGTCAGCAAATTTGCCCAACGTATCGAGCGTGTCAGCTGATATAAAAGATGATTCCAGCTTCTCTGTTATTAGTTCTCTCACTATCGAGTTGGCCTATGTCTTGAAAGAACAAAGGACATTCTAATTGCTGAAGAATTCGATGGAGATCCCGCTCAGGTACAAACCGGGCTATACGCAGCGCCACTGTCCATGACTAATTGGCAGCTACGATGTACAATAATCTATCGCACAACGAAAAGGGTTACGACAAAACGATTAGGCCAGTAAATGCAAATAAACAGATTCGGATGTACGACAAGCCTCTGTCCCAAGGCTCCTACTTGTAAACAAGAAACTTGTTTACACTGATTACTGAAAGTGAAAATCTACAACATTGTAGGAGATACAATTGCGTGTCCATGCATCTAGATAGAGGAAAATATTATGCAGAGTATAGAATATGACGCTATAAAATTATTAACATGGCTTCTAGAAAATTTCAAGAAGACAATAGAAGGTAATACCAATCAATGAACTAAAATTTGGAAATGTCAGTGAAAATCCAACAACATGCAGCAGAGTAGCGCAGGTAGAAGAAAGTGATAAGAAGACATTCTTCGGCATTTCACTAGACAAAACAACCTTTTGAATGAAACTTTTTGAGGCTCAATAGTCCAAAAGCTTCACACCCATATAGATTATAAAAACAACCTACGAGAAACTTTTTCCTAGTTTTCAAAACACAAGAAATCGTGGTACAATGCTTTTCTCTAGATCAAAAAGAATAAGATAGTATTTATAGCATGATAACATGGTAACATAATTTTCATATTGCCTTTTCACACATCCAAAACTCGTCTGTAATTTCTTGACAGACGCTATGATCTTTGAAATAGCAAGACTTAAAGAGAATTGCATGACGACGAGAAAGATGACTTTAATAGCAATTGATGCTTACAGTATGTGTGGTGCTGCACTATTCCGTTATTGTCGAAGATATCTACGGTTCCTGCAACTATTGCTATTTAATCCGTCAACTCAATTGATTAAACTTGCAGCCCTATACAGCAACCCTGGAGCTGCTAAGCTAAGTAAACTACGCTCTTGATGCTCGACACTCGACATTTGTCAAGATACCGTCTGAACCAACATTAACCAAACTAAGGAAACACGTGTACAAGGAACTTGGAAATCTTCTCATCTTTGTCCATGGGCGTGTTCTTACAAAAGACAGTATGTATCTCAAAAAGTCTTCAGGGGACGTGCCTCAATAACCCCGATTTAAGACGCAGATCTGTCTGAACAAATACGGATGTGGTTTCTACTTGAAAGGAGGAGCTAAACTCTCTTTTAGGATACCAGCTCTTTATTCTGGATTGTAATATGATTTTACCCTATAATATGATACTTCTAGCTACATTAAAAAATACAAAAGCTCCTTAATGTGAACATGCTGGATAATAACAGCTGTCTGATAAGAAATTCAAATACTTCCTGGATGGTCTAAGTGTAACGGCTACACTATGAAGAACTTGATAGGAAAACTATGCATACACCAATGTATCATTCATTCCATATTATACTATTTTTCCTCTTTGGTGCGAGTCATTTATTTTCAACTTGGTTATTAAGTCAGTTATAACAACTGTAGCTCAACAAAGATTCCATCATTGCTATAATAGATTTCATACAAAGCGTCAAGCTTTTGAAACCAAAGACATGGACCTAATTTAACTGTAAAATCATAAAATCGTTGAGGACTAAGTTATAATTTTTAAAGTATATAGAAAACTGTTTTAACAAGCAGCTTCCATAAAATTTTCTGATGCTATATGTAAGCTGTTTCGATCAAAGCAGCATACTGTTTTCGCTCAAACTACCAGAGGTAAACTGCAAAAAGGTTGAACACATCCACTAGGTAACCACTAGGCAATTCTGACAAATAACTAGCATCTGGCAATAGAACCTGAATTCATATAGAGCACCGTATAGTTCCATCAAACCAGTCCGGAAATATCAGGGCAATTCAGAAATCAACAAGTAAGCTGTTTGGCAAATGGACTGGGTTTGGTAAGCGGGACGGCGATATACGCTCGTCAAAATGGAGATATTTCAGCTTGCCTACCGAGACAGAAGTTAGATAGGTGTCGAAGAACTGCATGCGCCTGTGCAGTCTGCTCCACTTAGGCCGACAGGAAGGATGGAGATATATAAAACAAGAAACTCAGAAGAGTGCCATACTCCTGACTTCATGATAAGCAGTTGCTGATATTTTAATAAGAAGTCAATAACAAATGTTGAATTTCCTACCATTCTCTTCCAAATGGTAGATAAACAGAATTCAAGAAGGAATCCAAAGTGGCAATATGCACGAAAATTCTTTTTCCGAAAAGAATACTATTTATCTAAATACTACTTTGCCAATTATCCAAATCCTAGTTCAAATTTGGTTGGTAGCTCGGTAAGAAGAGAAAATATGATGGGTCTCAAATGGTAAAAGCACAGTAACAACTATGGGTCAGAAATCCACTGCCATTCAAATAACAAATAACAGAAATTCTACTTTACCTGTTTAACATTGTGACCACTTTTTGCACTAGTTTCAAGAAACATAACATCTAATTCTCGCGCTTTTCTATCACCCATTTCTGTAGATATTCGCCTGAAAAAGGAAAACAGGAAATGTGCAACTCTTTGAAAAGTGTTATCTGGCATGTGTAACGAATTCATGCACTTCAACTCGTAAAAGATGAAAGGGAACAAAAAAAGGTCCATAACAGTTATCATGGGGAACAATAGTTTCAGTGACAAGACGCAGTCTCGTCTACCTTCATGGCCAGTCTACAGAACAGTTAGTGTTTTGCTAGAAAGAAATGAAACGCCTTACAAAAATAATCCTATAATTGAAATAATGAGAACTAATCGTCATTCCTTCTTAACACGTGCATATAAAGTGTTGCCTTGTATGAAAAATATTTCATCATCTAGCACAGCAAATTCATTTTCCTGAGATCTTTGTTCAGAATTTCACAATCTAAATTAAATCCATTCATGTGATGCATATACTTCTCAATATTCACCAGGGGTATAAATTCACGGGTATTTCTGTGCGTGTAGGGCCCAAATTTCCGGCTGACAGAAGCCAATAATTATTTTGTGTGAAGGCCTAAACTTAAAGGAACATTTAATAGCATACATATGCAAACTGTCTCGTACATAATTTCTGTTTCAGAATTCCTTTTGGTACCTTTCTTAAATTTCGTAGATCGAGTACAAAGACTGTTAGTTGGTGCTTCAAAAATATAAGTAGTCTCAAATTCAAAACTTTCACGAATGACTCAAAATTTTCCAATTTACATAGCTTCTTCTGAAGAGCCTTAAATTTTCCGGCTGTCCTCAGATTTTCCAATTAGAAAAAGATTGGGGGAGTCATATCCCCACACCCCACGGTACTTACGTGTCTGTCTCAAATAACATGCAAACTAACTGATGAATAAAGGTTCACAAACGAAAAATAACAAATATAGCAGGCCGAAACATTCAACCGAAAACGACAGTTGATTATTTACTTCTATAATTCTTGATTTGTCCAAAGTCTATGTGAAAATAGGTCGATTAGAGAGTACCTTTTAACGCTCATACTCTCAAACAATAATTGTTTGAATAAATAACGATAATGCTTTAAAACAAGAAAGTGAAATAAATGCCGAGGATTTGTACAATATGCTCGATATCAGTTTATGAAAGACAGTCTTCAAGTTTCACACTCTGACGAGTGTCGGACAAAAAAAGCTTTTCAGTATGTCTAAAACCTGGTGCCGCTTCTCCGTGCAGTAGTGAAGTTATCATTTTCTACACTGCTGGAAAATTCTAAAAGCTAACACACTACTCCACTACTATACCTTTTTTCCGTTAAATCTGTCTTATTTCCAACAAGCATAATTACAACATCAGGACCTCTTTCTGCTCTTACATCTTCGATCCACCTGTCTGTTTGCTCAAATGAATTCGTACCTGCATAACAAAGGATTAATTAAGATTGTCATATACATATATATATAAATATAAATATATATATATATATATATATATATATATATATATATATATATATATATATATATATATATATATATATATATATATATATATATATATATATATATATATATATATCTTCCGTCTTCACTTTTTGCAAAATACACATCTGTCACAACCCAAAATCATCTTCAGAGTACTTCACATACACTCTGCAACTTTAAGAAGTCTTCTAGTACAGAGCAGTCTATAATACTACATTGCAGGAAGACTTTACTGTACCAGAAAACTGGAATATATATCACTGCAATGTTCATGCATCTTATTGTCATAGATGTTGGGCTTTGGAAATGTAACCTGCCAGTTCGTTCGTTTAATCATTGGTTTGTAGATAGTCCTGCCGTATTCGCAACTTTCCTCATAACGTGCAAGGATACACATCACACCACACAAGCGCGCGCGCGCGCACACACACACACACGCAGGCACACGTACACACACACACACACACACACACACACACACACACACACACACACACACACACACACACACACACACACACACACACACACACACACACACACACACACACACACACACACACACACACACACACACACACACACACACACACACACAAAAGAATAACAAACCTCTACAACGGTTCTACTCTTTCCGATGATTAGAAAAAGTTCTGATTTATGAATCATCAAGGTAGCATATCAAAAGTAAATATTAAAGGAAACCATAAACCTTTCAGAACTGTTAAAAATAGGAATAGGTAGAACGACAGAATTGGCATAACTAACTAATAAGATAAAAAATTCTCAGTTTTCATCACCAAAGATTAAGTTATAACAAGCTGTGACCTAAAGATTTGAACAAAGACAGGCTTGCTTCAAAACCAGATGTTAAACAGTCGTTAATCAGATTATGTTTCACCTAAAAATGAAAAGCCGAGGAAGACAGTAACAAGGATTTTCAGGAAAAATAATTGACAAAAGCAGCTACTCATAACTAAAAAATATATATGTATGGCACATCAAATCAGATAAGACCCATAACAAAACGAAGTACAGTAAATCCCCAATAAATCGAGCCTTCCGAAGACCAAAGAAAACAGTAAGAGGTGCCGAATTCTCGAGCTATCCAAGTTTTCAATAACTTAAGGGAAAAGTGGTCACTTGTTCGAGCTACAGGGGGTAACATAGTCGCCAAATGTTTGAGATCTCTGATCAGGTGTATCTTCTCCTAACCTAATTGACCAATCATCATGAAGGATTCTGATCACATATACGTTTGACAGCCAACCTTAGGTCCATTTTGCATGATGATTGGTCAATTAGGCTGGGAGAAAATAGACCTGACCAGACCACTCAAAAAATTGGCGGCATTGCCACAGGGAGCTACAATAAACCTAGACGAATCACTCAAGTTGCTGTTATGAGATGGAATCTTAGGGATGAACTACGATAAATTGTCCTTGCAGTCTGCATATTTACTTTTGTATTAGCTTTGGAAAACAGTAACTTGATTTGAGGAAACACGAAAAAGGCACTAGTATGACTACGTATCTTGTCCCTCTTATTACAACAAAGTTCAAGTTATCTAGTGGAAAATAGCTCACATGGAGATCAAAAATAGGACGAGATTGCAAATGTCTGAGTTATCAGGGGTCCTAGTTATCGAGAACTTACTGTAAAGAATTTCTAATGAGACGAATGATATATAATCTAATTCTTAATATACAAAAAAATCTCACTACCATTAGGCAATTTCAATTTCGTAAACTTGGTTCAAGGAAGAAAACAATATACACTGATACATGAAATAAGTATAGATTGATAAACGATATACAAGCTCGTCGCAAGTCGATAGTATACTAGTACGTCAAGGATAGTTCAAGGTTTGCTACACGCATGCAGAATATTTAATACGTTGATAGGATGATGGCACTTGGTAGATTTCATACCACTTGCGTGCTGCTTATCGAAACTTACTCCTAACACAGGTCAACAAAGGGCTCGCATGACTTGCTAAAAATTCCTAACATACTGAAAAACACGTTGATAAATTTGACACCATGGTAGACTGATGATAGATCTAGAGTAGGCTGAAAGTATTTTTCTATACTTTCCTGTAGCTTTCATATCTAAGTTGGCTTCAAACCCTACTTTCATCTCAATGACGTAGAAAGGAGTCTTAACAATGGAAGAAGCATATCGGGAAGAGTCTATCTGAAGTCACAATCCAAGGGGAAACAGACCTAGGCAAGTCGACGTATAGGGATGGCTGTCTGACACATCGTAATGCAGAAGCCATAAAAACTAATTCTGGCTCATGTCTCCATATCTAACGCCCATCTTCATGGTACAACTTGCAATCAGATACAACACGTAGAAGAGGCTCAGAACAGAGACAGAACGAGCAACCAGTTCGCAGACGATAGGTAAAATATATCTATTGCCATATATTATCAATTCAGCTTCTTGGAAGTAATCACTTGCAACTGAGATGAAAAAGTATAGGTAAACAGACTCACTTGATATGTCATAAACTACAATGGCCGCCGAAGAGTCCCTTATGTAGCTTGGGATCAAACTTCTAAACCTCTCTTGTCCAGCGGTATCCCAGATTTGCAACCTTACCTGAAAGGAAACACAGTGAAAGATCCACTTGCAAATAATACCATGAAGATGGATGACACTGCTTCTGTATCATATAGTCATCCGAAAGTACTGGCTTCGGAAAGTTCCAAGTTCCAAGCTCCGAAAGTTCCAAGTTCCTAATGTTAGTAACCATTAAAATAGACAGATACACTACGACGACAAAAGTATTCGAACATTTGCTGAAAATGGCGGCTGTCACTTATCAATGGCCTTATCTTTAAAATTTACATAACCATATTATCATACTATACGGGCTTCTTCTGTCTAGAAGAAGTCCCTACAGCATGATAATTTGGTTATGTAAATTTTAAAGATTAGGCCATTGACAAGTAACAGCCACCATTTTCAGCAAATGTTCGAATATTTTTGGCATGGGAGTTTTTGACAGGAAAATTATCGTCATGTCTTTAAGTTGGGATATACAAAAAGTTATAACACTAATTCAAGTATGCTTGAAAGCAAGAGTGTGACATTTCAGCATTTCTAAGGCAGTATATTTCGGGCCTAACATTGGCAGTATATTTCTTGGTAAACTAGCTCTTGCAAATATCGATGAAGAAGATTTTAGTTTATGAGCCAACTTCAATTGAGTCATATTTGTAGATTCTACATACACATGAAATAAGTTATTCATTGAACATAATGAAAGTAGGCGTATTTTAAAAGCTTTAGTGGTAAATTTGACACGTTTGTTTTTCGAATATTGTCACAAGAATAACTGTGAAGCCTGTTCTCGTATAGTAGCTTCGAAAGCAGAAGTTCAAAAACCAGCATGCATATTGGTGATGCAATGTACGTCTCACCTGAAACTGCCCAGTCTCAAGTTGCTTATTCAAAACAACAGCCTATTTCATTATCTGCACGAAAATCAAAGAATTCATCCATCGGTCCTCGATATCAACGCAAAAATATTTGCATTCAAAAATCGATTGGACGTCAACAAAAACTTTATGAAACACCATACTTACAGTACGATCTTCTAAATACATCGTCTTTGAAAGGAAGTCTATTCCAATTGTGGCCTGGAAAAAACAAATTTATCTCAGTTTTAGTACAATGAACGTCAGAAACTTTGGGAAGTTCACAAGGAGTTCGAAATCAAGAATTAGAGAATTCCTGGATAGACCACAGTTATTATTTTATGATAATGAGAAATGAGAATCAACCAGTATCTTCTTTTTGAATACCGTTGACGATTCTTTCTTTGATCAAGGACTCATAAGGTTGAAACAATGGAACTGCCTGCCCTCTGAGTCAACCATAGCTAGGTTAAAACCACAAGACTCAAAAAATTTTCTCATTATTTCACTGCTCAATCCATTCCACACTTTTACCTTTAGTTGTCAAAGAATTTTGCTGCATCTAATGGAAGGTGGTGTTCATCAACAGACATCATATACAAGAGGAATTACATTATGAACAAGAGACAATGCAAAGATCCTCATTCATAGCCACACTCAGCCAAGGTAAATCATTAGATTGAAGGCAAAGATGTGCCTCATCAGCATACAAGGGAATTGTAGAATTGTTGACTGTTTGAGAGATCATTAATATAAACAAGAAAAAGAGATGGACCAAGGGATGATCCTTGAAGTACCCCAAACTTGATGCTTTCAATATTTGAGTAAGCACTATTTACCCTACAGCACTGCATTCTTGCTTATAGACAGGATACAAACCAAGCTAGGTTCTTACCAAGACCACACTATTATTCCAATTTCTTGTAGAGATTTTGATAGCATATTGTATCAAATGCCATTTTCAAATTCATAAAGATCATAGTCACAATCTTTTCAGCATCCAACACAATGAACCAGCTATCATTTTCCTTTAATACACTTTAAGTTTGGAACAAAGCTCCCATAAATCAGACTGGTCAGAACAGTTTACATAATGTTCATAAATATATCTGTACAGCTGGTTGAATACATGCTTTTGCAAGAGCCTGGAAAGGACAACTAAAACTGAGATTGACTAGAATGAAGTTCACAGTATTTAACAAAACTTTTAAAGTAAAAGATACCTGTCTGAATAGATACGCTATATAGGTGCTAATTGCATAAATACATAGATAACAGACAAAAATACAACACACACAAGGATAATTATTGAACATATTCCTAAAAAAAGCAGATTCCTTTGATACTTTCAGTGTTTGGCTACCACATGATGTATTACCTGATAAGTACTGTCAAAACTGTCATACATAAATCTTGTGATGAGTGATGTCTTTCCAACTAAAACAGGAATGAACACTAAAAACGATGCATACATGTTTATGTATCTATGGACTTTTGAAAGGCTTTTGACACTATTCACTATCAGGCCTTTCAATGAATAAATTTGATACACACTGCCAATCACGCATGTGGGATCGTTTGTGCACACTAAACATTCAATTGTGAGAGCCTTCCTTCGTACTTGGATGTGCATCTTTGATACCACTGGCACAAGTGACATGTCAAATTTGTGAACTGAGTCAGGCACGTGCCTGCATGCTCATGTGAAATCACCCATGTCTCATTGAAAGGCCTGCACTATTCAGTTTTCAAAGAAAAGCAAATAAAGTTCCTCAAAACAGTTTCTAAAATTGGACACAAAGCCATGTCACAAATGGGCAAAATTTGTCAAAATTCATGACGAATCAGCCAATATGTCTGAAGTAATATTATGCTTTCTCCCAGGGTCATATCTTGAACCAGTACTTTTCAATATCTACATAGCAGTCTTTCAGACCAGATAGGGTTGGTACAACATGCACCAGTCTTACAAGGGCCATGGAAATACAGGCAGACATAAAAATTGCTAATACAAAACAGGCAGTTCCAAAGAAGGCCAATGTAACTGGGCAGATGTAAAAGGGCTGAAAGGGCTAGCACAAAAATAGACAGTAAAAAAACTCAGAGTACAAAGGGCAGTCTCACAAATACAGTTGACACTTCTTCGATTTTTCATTAATTTCTCTGTCAATAATCCTCAATAGTGCTAAAAAGTTTGCTTGTGTCAAAATTGAGTAAATGTACAATACTTTTCCTTCCTGAAGTAAGATAGAAGACGCCTGTAAATTGTGATATTTTGCTATGCAAATTTTCAAGCATATGTCCTTGACCACTGATATCTGCACGTTTAGCAAGATGTTGCAATACAAACTCCAGAGTAAAATGGGCAGTCACAAAAAAGATGGTATACAAAGGCCAGAGGAAAAGGGCAGTGACAAAAATAGAAGGTATAAAAAGGGCAGGTGTAAAAAGGGCTCATAAAAGGGACGGGAGTACTGTAAATGACCGAGTAAGTGCTACCACTTGATTCAAAATTGAGTAAATGTACTAACAGGGCCAGTGTACTTAGGGTGCTTGTAAAAATTGGGCCTGTGCAAAATGGGCTAATATAAAAGTGGCCCAGAGTAAAACTAGGGACACAAAAAGGGCTGACCTGCAACAACAGAGTGAGCATAAACTAGCCCTGTGAAAACCTGGCATAAGTAGAAAGGGCTGGTTTAGAATGGGGGCAGACATAAATGATGCATATTGAATGCATTGCCTAACATTGGAAGAGGTAGGCTGGGCCAATATTACAAGGGTGGATGTGAAAAGTGATGACATATGAAGGAATGGTGTAACATGAGCCTGTGTTGTAAATGGCAAAACATAAAGACCCTATGTCCTATAAAGACAGTCATGATCAAGAAATATACAAAACATTGAAAACAAGGATTTGGGAAGATCAATCCACCTTACATATGTCAAAAAAGCAAGCACAAAACCAACTAAGAACCTAGTCAAAAGCCATACATGACTTATCACAGTTTTAAAACAAAACATATATATATTTCTCCTTATTGTACTTTATTTACAATGCTAGTGACACCTGGCAGAGAAGGAGCATACCAGGTAAAATACCACATTAAATGATATGCTAGTCCAGTAAAAGAGTTCCTCAAGCAAAGTGACTATACCACACTCTAAACAAAAAGATTTAAATTCTGCTAAAGCAAGTGAAGCTCTTGTTAACCTGCAATATCTAAATTTTCTAACAAAATTGTTCCAACCATTTCCTTACCCAAACACAGATCACCGAGAATACATACAAATTACACTCTAGTTGTAAAGTTGTTTAGAAAGCTTGCTTATAAATTTTGGTGACAATAAGTTCAAATCTATCTCTGGTTTTCCAAAAAGCTTGTTCAAAGCATATGTCATCAACAATACAAGATTGATAAGAATGTCCTGTGCCCACATGGGGTCCTCTATTGTACCAACTTTCTTCATTATTGCAGCAAGCTCAGGGCTATTGCCCATCAAAAGCTTATGATGGTAAACATTAATTCTCTATTTCAAGCCTATCTATACAAGCCAGTTTACTTGACAGATTAATATAGAAATTGGCCCTATACTTTCTTGTATTGTAGACATTTTAATTAATATCTTCTTCAGTACTAAAGAAGATATCAAATGAAACATCTATAATACAAGAAAGTATATTTTTGAATTGTTTCATATTATGTTTAAATATACATAGTTAATGTGGCTATGAATTAGTATTTATATAATATATGATATATATAAATATAATATACATATATACATATATATATATATATATATATATATATATATATATATATATATATATATATATATATATATATATATATATATATATATATATATATATATATATATATATATATATATATATAGATATATATATATATATATATGTATATATATATATATATATATATATATATATATATATTTATATTTATATATATATATATATATATATATATATATATATATATATATATATATATATATATATATATATATATATATATATATATATATATATATATATATATATATATATATGTATATGTATATACACACACACACACACACACACACACACACACACACACACACACACACACACACACACACACACACACACACACACACACATATATATATATATATATATATATATATATATATATATATATATATATATATATATATATATATATATATATATATATATACAGCTGAAGACAATTAAAGAAAAGACATGGTACCTGCATATAGATAATAAATATCTATTCAGAAGCTCATAATTTCAAATTTGTATTCAAATTTGTATTTAACTATTGGAACAATAATGGAATGTAGTATGGCATTATTTAAGCTTTATTATAACTTGCCCATAAACACAAGCACCTCAAGTCTGTTCCACCTTATAGGTTTCAAATTCGTTAGATTCCATCCCTAAGTCTTGGCATGCAACAAAATCCAACACTAAGTCTCCTATACTTCTTCCTTACAGGACACTACTACTTTGTAGGCTGATCTTGATTATACATACACACCTAGCAGCCGGCCTAGTCAAGGTGGAAATCACACAACTACGACTTAAGTCAGAGCAAGGATAAGGGAAATTCTACAAACCAAATGAAGCAAGACTTTCTGCAGACCCCATGTTTTGAATATAATTATTGGTGGACATCGATATTCTATTCAAATTGTATAAGAAGTAGGGTATACACTTTATTATAAAAAATTCTAGAGTTTTCACTCTATATCTACCATCACAGCCTCGCAAAGTTTATGAGACTGTAATGAATGCTAGATATAGAGAGAACTGCAAGAATTTTAACTATCAGTACAAAAACACGGCAATATATCAAAGGATACAACGACACTCACGCTAAGGCGGCTGGCAGCAGTGAGACACAGCATTTCTAGCTAGGCTGTCTGTTCTACATATACACAACATGGGATAAAAAAGTCAAGACACCTTACCACTTTGTTCTCCCAGAAATACCAGCTTAAACTTTCGTAATGGGTTTCCAAAGTCTGACGCCATAACTTTATTGTCTATTGAAGGAGCCTAATGGTTTCTTCGTTGACCTATAGTCGCTTCTATAAGTGAAACAGCAACATTGATCGTCTTCAATATTTTGCTAAATGATTGAAGCGTGCAGTTGTCGGAGAACGAGGCTAGTAAGTGATAGGAAGGGTGTATCCTGCGACCTGGGCTGCCCAAAGCACAGCTCATGGCGTGCGGACTCTCCCATGCTGGGGGATGTAGCATAAGAGAACAGGCAACGGTAAATCATTATAGAAATAGGTGGCTAATACAATTTGGTTAGCGTTGCTTGAATTAATTTTCCCCAATTTATCGCTTATATAATTAAGATTACATTAGTATAAAGCACCATGTTACTCCATTTAAGTACAATTTCAGAAAGCGTGGTTTCATTTGAAAACATCATCGCTCTAAATATTCCTATATTACGAAAAAGCAAGCCTAGTTTTGCACCTTTGGATTTGCTGAAACAGAAGTTGACGGTGATCGACCGTGAGAGTTGCAGACTCCCTTGTGGCTCCCTTGTGACCTTACGATTAGGTCGCCCAGCCTCTGTGACCTCAATACCTTGATACTTCAAAAAATAAGTAGAGAAAACCTTGACATGAGGTCGCAAATATCGAGACTCATAAAATGTTTTTAATATATCACTTTCTTTTAACTAGTCATCGTCAAAAAATAGTAGAAGTTTTGAAGGAACAACTATACAATCACTCAATACAGTAAAGCTTGGCTCTTATTGTAGGTCTTAGATCGACTTATCAGTACAATTCACTAGCAAACACGAAACAACAAAACTCTAATTTCTCACAATGACAATAATAACGGCGGCTTCGTACAATACTACTGATGATTATCAAAAAGTTCTTAATAACGACTAAACGTAACGACTACTTATAAATGACAGAAGTTAGAAACGAGTACAATACAGATATCACATAGACAATTCATGCACGCGCAGGCACACACGTACACACGTACACACGTACACACGTACACACGTACACACGTACATACGTACACACGTACACACACACACACACACACACACACACACACACACACACACACACACAGATTTGACGCTACAACAACTTGAGACAATTAGATGATGATGGCAGCTGTGATGGATGATGTAACACAGTTCCAATGCTACTCAACATAATGTAACCAAAGATAGAAATAAATCTAGTACTCTGACAATAACACAATGACTTCACACTTGACTTAAAAATAGAGCTGTCGTCTGACGATAAGGCCGGATATCAAGTGGTAAACAAGCACTTATAGCTATCTTAGGACATCACAGTATTCGCATTTTGTTGTTAGTATTTTGGACTCTTAGTGTTCGAAGGCTTTCAACGGTATTCCACACAATCTACTCATAGCGAAATTACATGCATATGGATTTATTTCTAATTCATTTTAATTCAAAGCGTCGTAAACATTGCTTCCGTACAAGTAAATCAAAACCTCCGTGGGAAATCTTGTATCAAGAGTTCCACAGGAATCTGCACCTGGTCAAATTTCATTCAATTGCTTTATAAACGATCTTTATTATCAGTGATGTACAAGCCCTTTAAAAATTATGCTTGCTATAATACATTTTCACACTTCTCTAAAACCATGCTTGAGCTCGTTGCTGTTTCTTGGAGAGGACAAGAAATGTTGCTTTAAGCTGGCTAGATGCAATAAAATGATTGAGCACTATGCCCGAAACATGAGCACATTTTGTTCTTAACCAATAAACGGATTTATTTGCATTAAATCATTAACTAATAAGATATTCAGCTTACAGGGGCATGCCTATTGTTTACTTCAACTACATAAAGTCCTTACTAAACCATCCTTAGTTGTCCAATCGACAAGAATGCATTTCTTCATGCACAGAAGATGAGTCAGAATTCGACTTACTTAAACATTCCTAAAATTTATATTTGTGCTTTGAAGATTAGGGCAAGGAAGGCTGATGTGAACTTATGAAATAGTAAAGATATGTTGTCGTATCGGAACATGACTATGGTATGCTCTTTGGTTTCCATCTTATCATCACGAAATCCAATTCATTAATACGTTCATACCCAATACAATCTTAGAGCACTACTGAGAATGCTTTTTTGAAACTTACATAGCAAAATGTAGGAATTATCATCTTAGGTATTATTCCCCAAGACATAAATTGATTAAGACTAACACGGCATTCATCACAAAAAATTACGCATTCCTGATGTTCAACCCTGACAATCTAACAAGTCTGTATGATTACTGAAGGTCATAATTTCAGTTTTATGTAAAGAAGATTTAATCTGAGCTCATGAATACTGCACCATCACACAGCCTTTGAATCTACAGCTAACGATTAAGCGTCTCTGCATCATCCTACCTGAGAAGATTGTATAGATACCTAGACTGCCTCGTTTCACAGCAACTGATTCAATCTTCCAGTTTATCTACCGTCTTTAGACAACTGTGCTTTTCGTGATACAACTATTGGGTATCAAATTCTTATAAATTTTTAAAATAATACAACGACTGCAGCCAATTTCCATGCCTCTTTGTTGTCCAGATAACCATTTGGGTGCAAAGGAAGAACTACAAGCTTTCTTTCATATGGCAATTTATAAAATTTTCCTTGCGTATTGAATAGTTTTACAAAACCTGCAGTCTCTCTTTGCAGCTTACCTTCTTGTGACATTGTGTCAGAATCCTTCTTCATAGTTTCATGCCAGAATTGCAAGAATGAATACGGTAGCTTTGGTATAAATGCTCTCCGAGTGCAAAACTGTGAAAAGACGTCTTTTGTTCATGAAGAAATACTTTCTTATCGTTTAAACAGTTCCGGAGGGACCTCTTCCAGATTAGATAAACAATAGGCGCTACTCTTCATATTGAATATTTTGGAAGCCATTCATTTTTCAGCTCAGGATTTGGAGATATCAATTGAAAACGTACGCAGGAGGTTGCACTTAAAATTTCACCTTTGTAAATGAACGTAAACTTTTTCAAGGGTTTCTGTTTCATGGACAATCTATTTTTAGAGCTTACCATTCAACAGTATCTTGCCTTCTTGAAACTATTGGTGGTTGGTACTCTGCGCTAAATAAAAACGAACTTGTTGGCGTAGTACTTATTGATCTTTCGCAAAAGACCTTTCATACTGTTTATCAATCCATCCTATGTAATAAACTACAACATAATGGGATCCTTTATGGTTCAAGTATTATATTCCAAACAGGAAGCTATTGTCAAATGTAAGTGGTGCAGATATACAGCTGCATCCAATAATGAAGGAGTGTTGCAAGGCTCTTGTCTTGATCCTCTTCTATTTCTTCTGTGCATAGATTACTTTTCGTCAGCCGTAAGACAGGGCTTGATTGCCATGTTTGTTGATGACATTTAAATCTCATTTCAAGCAAAAAACTTGCATCAACTGAATGACGCTAGGAATTTAGGATTAGCTTCCCTTGATGTTTGGCTGTGGGGAAACAAATTGTCACCGTGAAAAAACTATGGCTATGAAATTAGATGCTTGATAGTAGATGGTACGCTAGGCCAAAAAGCTTAGAGAAACGAACGTTCGGATTCTTGGAGACAAAAACTACCTTTGTGTTCAAACAGATGAATAGCTAACATGGACAAGCATGTTGACGTAATTTCTGATAAAATATCCTGCGGTACGACTATGGCTAGATGTGAGAGCAATATTTTACTATTTGTTGTTTTGCATAATCTATGCCTAATACTTGTTATTCTATAACAAATGCGTTTAATCAATGCAGAGAGCTCATTAGTCATGACTGAGAGAGATGCAGAATCACGCCTGGAGACCTTCTCCCAACGTTTTGTTCATCTTGAGTATGAGAGCTACGGCGAAAAATATTTGAGAACCAAAACAGACAGAAGAACATTTTAAAAATGTTTTTTCATTTAACTGACACATCTGTCTTAAAGGCAAATCCACTTACTACATACACGATAAGAACGTTTCGAGAAGAGCTTGTCCTATCCTTAAGTAATTCAAAATTAACGGATTTTTATAACCTTGCTATGAGGAACAAGGTTTTTATTCATCTTTGGTAAATCTGTTGTTCATTGCTCAATTTTCAGTCACTACTGACGTAGAAATCCTTTTCCTTTTGGTAACGATTGACAAATAATCCAGTTTTCCTCTTAAGTTTGAGTCCGGCATTATTTCCTTGATGCAAAATTGGACAGTCCTCTGCAGTAAAACATTGGCAATGATATTCATCGCACAACTTTGGGTCACTTTTGAAAGCTGCATTGTGCTCAAATTCGAAAGTAACATCAAGCTGAGCTTTTTCTCTCTTGGACAGATTCACACTTATCAAACTAGTGCGTTCAGCTGACAAATAGCGTTTCCTTTGACAGTCATCGGTTGGTTCATCTAAGTAATGACTTTTAGAATCTGAAGGTTTATTGTAGTTTACTGAACCATTCTCATTTGCTTCTAGTGAACAATCACAACCTTTAGTATAATGACTTTTCCTTTGGATGTCCCAATGACGCATATGGAGATTGTCACTTGAGAGAGGGCATCTTTTTTTGTTAAATCCAGGCCTTTCGTGCTTACATAGTTTGATATCAGTCATAAATCTTTGTCTTTGATTCTGTTTCCTCTTCATAGCACCGCGTAAATTTCTACGGAAAGATTGAACATCGCAAGGACTACTAGTTTTCCCTTCTTTCTGCATTTCACGAATGCTACTTCTTGCAAAACGTTTGGCGTTGCACGCTGCTTCATATAAGATGCCTCGTTTTAGAGAGCCAATAGGATTCAATGAAGGTGTATGTTTTCTTTGTTTTATATATTGATCACTTTGACTATGGCTTGGTGATTCTTGAGATTCTGAAGTATTTGGTTCAAGTGATCCTCTAGAGTATATATCAATGAAAGTGCTTCTCTTTTCAAACATTTCAGGAACTCTATCTAGCGTATGTACCATTGAGATCTTTGGAAAACTATCAATATCATAAGCTAAGCCAAATGGCTCTTCTGAGATTGCCAATTCATTTCCTTCCTCGTAAATTCTCTGGGAATCTACTGTCTTCTTGGTAGTGCTTTCCATTTTGAGTTCAATTTCTGTGGAAGGAGGACGATCTTATAATAACAACTTTACTGGCCTGCATCATGAAAGTAGCAAAAAGTACTGTAGTGGTGTAAAAAACAGTATACATGGAAAATATTTGAGCTTTTTTGTGCCTTTGGAAGAATGTACACAGGAATATTTTGTTTCAAACATAGTCTTTCTAGATCTAGTAAGCTCAATTTAAACAACAAGCTTGGAAACACGCAAATTTACCTTCCTTTTAAGCAAGGACTCAAAGAACATTTTATGGATTGATTCGATATTTTGTTTTATTTTTCTTATCTACTTTTAAAAAACAGGGCTTCAATTGATAGCAGCTAAGATTGTAGCTGACTGAAATACCCTGTATAAAGAATGTATTATTATTGTTATTATTAATCTGTGTGTTTGAGACCCAAATTTTGCCCGGGTGCACTAGGCATTATTGAACAGGATAACTCTAACATGTGAATCCGCAGATAGTCGAAAGTCATCTCAGTAATGTTTGATATGCTAAAGAATGAGAAGGAATGAGCCTTCTTGTAATTTCCAATTGTCAGAAAATGCATTGCGGTAGTTTTCCTTCATGAAATACATGATAATTATTATGAATTGGGTTATTAGTGTATTGTGTTTACCTATTGCAGATACGCAGAAGCAATATACAGAGTACCAACTTTAAATGCACTACAGTTCGTTAATTAGAAATGTAGTTGGTAAAATCGTCTTACTTGTGATTTATTTATTCATATATGCATATATACAGATATATTCAATATACATAAATATATTTCTATTATATAAATACACACACACACACACACACACACACACACACACACACACACACACACACACACACACACACACACACACACACACACACACACACACACACACACACACACACACACAACACATAGATATATATATATATATATATATATATATATATATATATATATATATATATATATATATATATATATATATATATATATATATATATATATATATATATATATATATATACACATATATATATATATATACACACATATATATATATATATATATATATATATATATATATATATATATATATATATATATATATATATATATATATATATATATATATATATATATATATATATATATATATACTGTATACAAATCAAATCCACAATGTAGCTACTCAAAGTTTCATGTTTCAACTCATCAGGCTACTAAAGGAGTACCAAAATGCAAGGACGACGCAGAGGGCATGGTTAACTTTATAACTTGGTGAACCTTCAAGTCAACTTTACAGCTGGCAGTGATATTACGTATGAAGGTATGAAATCCCACATGTTTCAGGAAGACAATGTAGTATTAGACTGAATATTTGAAACTTATCAAGTAGCTGGATTACTTCTACAAATTTAGAATTTGATAATCATTGTAATGCAATAATTATTTGTACTGCTAATAGTAGCTCCTTGGAATAATGACGTCATGCTGTCAAAATCAAATGCACTTTCAAGTATAATAAATTGGACTGCATTAAAGTTAAGTGACATTGATTAAAGCTTCTCGTTCTCCATTGAGGATTATTTTGGAGAGAGTTTGAAGTACTAATACTTTTCAAACTCACCTTTGAAAAATGTTCGCTCTTGACCAGTGCTATCCGAACATTCGTATCTGTTTTCAGTACTGATGTACTATAAGTTAAACTTTGGTAAAGGCTTGCTGATGTTTCATGTCTGCAGTTCAGCAGTGGGAGAAGGTTATTGAGGAAAGTATATATCTAGTGCGGAATATAAGAACAAGTGCCGTCTCTTATTAGTTGAAAACAGAGCGCCTTTACAGGAAGACACTGCGGCCTTCATAAAGGATTCGGTAAAGATGAAAGCAATCGGTTCTTTAGAAGATTTATTTGTATGTCATAAACGCTATACAGAGTAGAGGAACATAATCTCACAAAAGCAGAAGGTTTTGTTTCACTTATTTTCAAAAAGCAGGCCGCTACTAGGTTTATTGTGTTCGCAGCACTTTCATGCCCCCGCAAATGCGCATAAATCCGCCCAGTACCGCTCGACCCGCTCTCAAGTCACTTTTATGTGTTCCGCTCATATTTTGGAAATACAATCTTACATATACTGAGAGAAAATGAATTAATGCATGATATATTCTTCATAGTATTCGAAGATTTTAAAATTAAATTGCTGCTCCGTTATTACGTACCTCAAAGCAACATAGTATAGCCACAACATTATGTTGCATTATGTTACATTACATTGCATTATGTCGCATTGCGCTGCATTAAAATACATGTATTAGTATAGTACAACTTGAGGTTATATGAAAACTTGAAATTATGCAATACAATACAACAGTTGCAGTACAGCACAACACCAGAACATGATTTTATAGTTGTCAAATTACTTTTATATTTTACAGTTTATGTCCATTTGGTTCAAAAAGAAACTTGGAAATCCAACTTAGATTTACGAGGATAGAATTGAAAAGCTTGATATTGTGATCTTTTAGTATTGAATGTCCAGAGATTGAGTGAAAGTAGCTAAGAAATAAATGAAAACTAGAGTTTCTAGACTATTATGATGCAAAGTAGGGATGCAAAACTGTTTATTATAACGCTGATTTTGGTTGATAAAAAGCCCATATTAAAGATACCATAGAAGTGGATCATAAATCTATCAAAACAGAACTTTTTCAGTTATAAGAAAGCAGTCAAATTTCAAAAGCTAAAGACTAAAAGATGACTGAAAATATGGCGAGACATCAAAACTTATCTAAAGCTGAAGTATCAATTGTTGCAGGAAACGATATTCCAGCTGAGCACAAATGGAACATTGAATAGTGATTGTTGGTAATACAAAAAGCCATCTTTGCAAAAATCACCCAGGCAGATATTTGAAGGTCAAGAATGATGATGAAGAAATTGTAAAATGGTGCACAAGTTGCAAGTGCATTAGTCGCAATAGAAGTCAGCATATATTACAGTCGTTTGAGGTTCTACTAGTGCCAACTTTGAACAAAATAGGAACGTGTGTTGAGATGCTTCCCATAAGCTGCTTGCTCGTTCAGTGACATCCTTCGTTGATCCGTTGTTGGCGAGTATCATTATTTAACGTGCAGAGAACACGGAGGCAGAGAGAGGAGACGATGTTGTTGACTGTACTCTGACTCTACTCTGACTGACTTTACAACATAAATTACATGCATATATACAGAAACATTTAACAACCCGAAATAAACATGATTTACGTAAAGGAAGGGTTAGGTTGTTATTAGAGGATTGTTGAATAGGCTCATGGTGTGATGATTGCATAGAGAACGACAGAAGAGGAATGACCAGGTGTTTGCTGACAGGAGTGACGTACGGTGATGTCCCAGGTGTGTGATGTGAGTGCGAATGAATGAACAGAAGAAAATCGGCATTGACAGAGGAATGGCCTAAGTTACAATGTTTACGTGTCACTACAGAGTAACTATAAATCAGTTAGTTTAAATTATTGCTAGATAGGAAATAACAGGGTAGATTGAAAAGTAAAAATGAAAGAAGCATTTGCACTTATATTGGTACACAGATGTAGTACCTCAAGGACCTGTCATGCGTCTTATACTTATTATTTAAAGTTATGAAAAGGAACCTTACAATTAATCAGGGATTGACAGAACAATGTCTCTTAATTTGAGCGTTTAAAATGAGCCTAAATCACTGAGATCAAGAGAAATGAAGAAAGGGGAAGCCGTTTGTAGGCTATAAATTGGAAACCGTCCATACGTGAATGCAAGTAAAGAAACAATTTTGTACAGAACGTTTCCGAGACATGGTGAAAACGGTAAGCCTATCCTTACCTAGGCAGAAAGGTTCCAAATAGAACCGTTCCAAAGCTCCCGTGTAAATGTAGCCTTAGAGGTGCAGCTTGCATGCCTTGTATTCGAGGCCTCTCGTTTCTGTTGCCGAAGAATACTTCATTTTCATATGAGTGAAGATGATTTAGATGTTGAAGATGATATGGATGATGAAGAGAACGACGAAGATGTTATAACTTGTATTAAAAATGCGAAAAATGTTTCCTTTTACTATAACGTTTAACAATGTAGATTTGGGTCAAGTGGTGCCATGTTAATCGAGAATGGCCTGTGATCTGAACTACCTCCCAGTTGACACTCATAAGCCAATCAAATCTTGGTAAAGCTGCTACAATAGTGCTCATATTATCAGCATCACAATAACAAAATCGTGCTAAATATTTTAAGAATGGGCTGCTACAGAGTGCCCAATGAAATAACCCATCGCCTAGTAGATTTTACAAGGCAGACATGAGTACCCTTCTACAGTCGAAATAAGTTATAATTATTTGAAAACCCTGTGTTAAGTAACGTTCTCAGATATGAGCACCAAACCAAAGACAGGGATACAAGAGATACTTCCTCTCAAATAGTTCCGACTCAGGAAAATTGCTTTACTGATTACGTCACAAGGAAAATTGATATCTACATATCTAAAGCGTTTATTCGTGCTCAGGACGATCAGCATGACCTCTGACTACGCCATTCGTGTATATGATATAATATCGCTTGCAATTCTTCAGTTTCCCAATGCAAGAGAGCTCTTATCAGCTTATAGAATGTACTGACGAATTTTCAGCTTTTGCTAGAAACCTATAAGCTCATTGCGTAAAGTAGAACAAATATTTTGCCAGGAACTCAGTAGACCTTTGTTTACTTCTCAATTTTCAAGAATCAAATTGCCGTTAACACCATTTTTTGAACTTATCAAGGGTATTGTTGCCATGATAAAGCTCTAGCAGTGTCTGAGAGAATTTGCATGGCTTTCTGGCTGTAAAGCTTGTCTTCTTTCTTTTGAATCTTTGTAGCTGAAGCTCCTTTTCGACAACAAATCAGTATGCTGAATAGAATAATCTGCAAAGTGCACAAGATATGCAAGTGCAGCCTTGTATGCATCACTGGAAGAATGCAAAGCTAGTCAAACTTTCCTTTCTTTGCCCATACTTTATACTATCCCTATAGTGCAACCCATCTATCTAAATTACGCTTGCGTTCTCTCGTTCAGTAATTTTTATACTGCATTCTAAATATCGATAGTCGTTGCTCCATCCATAAGCAGGCTAGCATTGCTTGTTTCTTGGCACACCTGGACTGTTAGGATATGTCCTAATGCTTCGTTGGCAGAGGCCTAATATCATCAATTCTTCTCATCCTATTTCATTTAGATCTTTAGATCGATCAGCTTGATCACGTGATACTGACGGTGAGTTCTTTGCATGTCTCCAATTTTCAGTTTCTTGTTGCTGGTGTCTTCAATAGTTTTTCTGCACAATTTAACTTCAATGGGGAATATCTTTGATCTTTGATGCAGCATCAACAACGTTTGCTAGACTCTCTTGCAGACACAACAATTCAGATGCAATGCCCTATGTAATTGTATCTCTTGTACTAATATGTGTCAGTAGAGACTTAGTGAAGGATAAATCAGTTTCAAAGAACTGTCCAACACATGTCAGCATGCAAAACGGACATAAAACCCAATATGGTGACGATGATAAAATTTGCAGATAATCCCTGGTGTTCTAGATAAAATTAAACAAATATTCTAGCAGTGTCGCCATATGAATGTTTTTGTGGGCAGCTACAGACAGTACATGTTACTTTTACAAGAAAGTGGTTGATAAGAAAGTAGTACTCAACTACTCAAAAGGTTGAGAAAATTCAGCACTGAATTTCTAAGACCTAAGAAAGTTGATTAGTCAAATGCCTTTAAAATTTCAATATTCACACAAGACAGTCATTAATTTTACTTAATATCTTGAGGTAATACATGCAGTAGAATGTTATGTTTGTGTAATGCCTCTCTGTGCTACGCATACTCGACTAGTCTAGCAAAGAAAGTCTAAAGAAAGTTCCAGTTCTGAATCCATGAAAAAGCAAAGAAAGTTTCATTGCTGGGCTCTAAAACTTCCTACAAAAAGCGTATAGAGAAGTGGAAAGAATTTGACGATATATGGAGCACTCCATCCTAAAAGTAATGTAAATTGGGTTGCATTTAACGCGACAAGGGGGCAGGAAGGGTTTCATTGGAATTAAAGGATACTGTAAAAAGAGACGAGAACCGCTTTGGCTTGTATAAAATGCACAGTGAATACAAAATAATGAGACTAGTTGAGAAAGAAGGAATAGTGAAAACAACTGAAATCAAAGATCCTCAAAGCCTGAGAACGCCAGAGTAATGAACTACATAAGAATGGGTGTATAGGTAAAACTCTGCGTGGACAAAAAGCTAATACTACAATAGATTAATGGATGAGAAAAATAAGAGGAATTGATTAAAATACTCAGGATTAAAGAAAAAAGAGAGCACGATATTTGCAGCGGAAGAACAAGCAGTGAGAATAAATTATTCAAAGAGCATTATTTACAAGGAAGATGTAGCAAAGGATTATAGATAATGTGGGAAAGCGGAGGAAACGATTGAGTGCAACAGCTAGTAGCACAAGCACTATATAAGGGTTGGAGACATGAAGATGTAGCTCAGATTATCCACTGAAAGTTATATTAGCAACTAGGTGTAGACTAGGGAGAAAGATGGTACAACAACAGAACAGAAGGTGTAATTTTGACAAATGACGTTAGATTATTATGGGATTCCCCATAAAGACAGACTATAGATTGGGGTACAATCGACTGGACCTTGTTGTAGAAAATGAAAAGGATCAATCATGTTTGTTGATTGACGTAGCTTGCCCCTTTGATAAAAGAATTGAAAGGTAAGAAAAGAAAAGATTGCGGTATACCTCGAATTTAAGAGAAAAATCAAGAGACTGTGGAATATAGAAGAGGTTAGGATTGTACAATTAATTATTATTGGAACTTTGGGCACGATTGGAGAGAACTTTGAGAGGTGGTTGAAGAAGATTGAAATAGAATGCAGCATAGAACTTTTACAGTTAGGAACTGCAAAGGTTATAAGAAAGGAAATTGATACCTAAAGTTATGGGACTTGGCTTGATATTCAGCGGCAAACTGACAATTGACATCAATATCGTGAGACATTTGAATGATAATAAACTAAAGGAAGGCCTCTACTATGACATATATAACAAATAGATTTCACTTTTCGCAAGAGATATTTCTCTTCACAAATTTCTATGAACACCATGTATTTTTTCCTAGGCAGAAAAATAGTCCAACACTATGCAAAGCAAGCATTAGTAAGCAATTTGCAAATGTAGGCATAGCAATAACCAAATGAGTGACATATCGGACATGCATGCTTTTCTTGTTCACAATTGTGCTTCTATTTAGCAGGGCAGGTATTCACGATTCACTGTTTCGTCTAAAAAGCTGGTGCAATTTTTACTTACCAAAGTTTCTCAGCAAAAGTAAATTAAAGATAAACGTGACAAAAACGACGATATATTTAAGTGCGTACGACATGTTTCGGCTGATTATACTATCATCGTCAGCTATAAGATAGACATATTTCATGTCGAAAAAGATATCAAGACAAATTATAACTTGTCTTTGTGTCTTTTTGCACATTGAATATGCTTACTTTGTCATTTTGAAGCTGAAAATGATTGTTGAATCAGTTGAGATATGTCTTGTGCATTTAAATACATCGTCATTTTTGTCAACTTTGGTTGCAAATGCTATTTACTATTAAACATAGTGAAAGTTATGTTGCATTTTAAGGAAATAGCGCGGAAGTCATGGTGTACTAGGATGTAGCATTATTTTGTTTTGCACGTAGTCCCAAAGTTATCTCCCTACGATTCAAAACGAAAATTCGAATTCCAGAACCTCCAACTGATATGGGACTTCAAGCACGTTGAAAAGTACGAATTGGCTGTATTGTGTTTCCACGCAAAAGAGTCACGCCCACTTTCAAACAGTTTGGGTAGAAGGCCTTGAACATGAATCTGAACCTCAAGATAGGATACTGGAGTTACATAATCTATGAATGGATCAGTTCTGGCGAGAGTCGACTCAAATGATAAATACAGAGCGAAATTGAGACTGAGATGTCGAAATTTTTATGAACTAAATTCAATACATTTAGTTCAGTGCATAAAAAGTGTAACTTATTAACTAGGCTTTTGAGACTAATGTTTTCCGACGAACCATGATCGTATACTAAAGATCGATCGATCTAAAGAATTTTCCCAAAAGTCTCTTGTACGATATGAATGAACTTTTGGCAAAGTATTTTACGACCATCTAATATATGGAACAGTTTGACCTGCACGATTGCACTGCGGTCTGGACCTGGCGATACCAACAATTACAAACCGATATTGTCAGAAAAGCAGCCTCATGTCTAAATCAAAAAAACAAAAGAGAGGCTTGTCTAATAATGTAAAACTTTGTATACAATAGCATATCTATTGCTATTTGACTTCGCTCTGCTCCTTCACAGTGAAAGGCATAAATGGCCAAACTATCAATGTGAATGAAGAGACAATTTGGAAGGCTGATAACTGTGAAGGAGTTGTAGCTGCGCGTTAATGATGAGGAGTGGGAGGTGATTACTCGCCTTAGTCTGTGTTTCAGAGGAAAGGCCCTGACAGAAAGACCATTAAGATTCCATGGATCTTTTGCTATGAATATCTGCAAGTAAAAATCATCTCATTTATTGATATTCTGAGAATTATGTCTCCATGCGAAAAGGATGTATGAAGTCAACCGCAACCAATAACATCCACATGTTTTTGATGTTTTCTTGCCCACCAGTGTATCTTCATCAATCAAAACTTCATCCTTTATTCTAAAACAGCACACTTTTTCATGAATAATACATTAATTGGCATTTTTGGGTAATCTCGTAGTCTCAGTATTAGACTACATTCAGTTGTTTGAAGTTAGAAGAGGTTGGGATACACTTCAGAAAAAGTTTCAGTCCAGCAGAGTCCGGATAGTAACTCCACGATCATCAATTCCAAAACTTACGAAGGATTCATCAGACTTATTGATCGCAAATTTCTTGATGGTAACCTCTTGATATTTTGCTATGAATTCGTCTGTTTTATGTCTTCAGTTATTCTCAACCAGCACAACTTGTACAGAACTGAGTTGTAGGTATCCTGAATTTTAAGAACATACCATTTGTAATTAGTATGTCTACAGTTTCCGCACTTTGCTACGCTTTCATGTGGTTAGAACATGGCAGAATATTGGTTAGCTACAAACAGAAAGTTCCCGAATGACCCAACGATTTAGGAAAAGTACATTCATCATTACCATAACTTTGATATGTTTTGAATCAGAAGCACCTGCGCTTTCCATTTCATACAGCATGTTTATATACCTTTAGTAGTTCAAACCGCAAATAAATTTAAAAAAACATGGAATAATTTGAATTTCATGAGCATCAAATTCACACTTATAACTAAGCAGTTGCTCAAAGCAGCAGAATATCCTTCATAGCTTGCTCACATATTCTGCGCATTCATCACTTAATACAACCTTCATAAGGACATAGAAGGCAAAATCGAGACAGATCGCTATTGACAACAACGTACCATACAATAGCTACATGGCAGTTAGTAGACAGAAACTGCTTTACTATGACACAGAAAACAAAAAACAGGTAAAGAATAATGAATAAGTTATTTATCTTTATAAAAATGACAAATCAAGTTTATGTTACAGATATTTCGGAGTGCAAGTTTTCATCAGGAACCTAGCACAAGTGTAATTCTAAACGTTCATTATTTTTAGGCCTCTTTTGATTACATTTTGGTAGTAAAAGTCCTTTATACTTCCTAATTTTAACTGTACACTTATTGCTATAGATATTGCAAGTATTCAGTGTTGCAACAGTGTATCGTAGACACTGCAAGTTTCAATGGAAACCTGCATGTGAAGCACTTGCTACAAGAATTACACACAATTTAACGGGAGTTTGGTTTTTAATTCTCGATTGCTAGCAGTGATAAAAATATTCGAGATCGAACAGCTCATTAGTGATTTTTTTCTAGCAATTCGACTTTCTTGGGTATTTTGAACTACCTACTACATATAGATTCTTTACAAAACGTTGCATTATGACTGAACACTTGCAATAATAGGATCCATCATAAGTATTGAATTGAATAATGAAACTGTTTAGTTGCATAGCATAGAACAAACAAACATAAAATATTCGAAAGCGCTAATTAATTAATTAAGTAATCACAGCATACTTAAACTGGAGATTGTTAGAGGAAACGCGCATTCAACGCAGTTCAAGTGGAAGGGATCACTTCTGAGAGCTCATGCAAGAAAACTGGATGCTATAGCTAAGCTCAAAATTCATTTCAGTTCTCTACAAGGCATTGGAAATATCAATTTGCTTACTGTTTTAAACAAAAAATTTTAACTGCAAGGAGAATTTATTAAACACCAACTCTGCTTAACTTTCTTTTTATTTTTCTCATCAACTTCGGTTTATGGTATTATTTGGGAAAGCCCGTTCTAGAACGTGGTTGCATTTTGACTAACATTGAAGACATGTAATATTCTTAAGAGCTTCCATCTACTTACAGGAAAAGTTGACAGATGAGCAGATAGAAGGTTAGTGCATCCTATGAAAAACATCTTTATAAAACTTATAACTCACCTGGACATATAATCCCTTAAAAAATACTTTCTTTAGTATATTACCAAGATCTGCAGCTTTTTCAGCACCTATTACAGGCACGGCGCTGCCAAATAGAAAGCGAGGGGTTACATGTAAAAAGTGGGGGCTATAAACAATAAATTGCTTGATGAAGACTAGAAAAATCACTGGATGACAAAACGTGGAGGGGGGCTGAAGCCCCCAGCCTTCCTATCGATGCCATGCTTGTATAAGTGCAATGGATATTATCCATTGACAATCTACCTGATAAGAATGAGATGACAGTGATCATATCTATTCAATATTTAGATAAAGAGCCATTTGGGCCCTAATCATGTTATGGGCGAGGGTGGAAGCTGTTTTCACATAATGCTCAATAATTTATTGAATTAGTGAAGCTTAAAATGTTTTGCAACCTAACAAGTAGAAATTAAAAGCAACGTCTTCTTTATTTACATGACTTTATTGTCCTTTATATTTACAATCATGCTTTTCTTTGAGTCTGCCTTCTAGCCCACAGCTTCTCCTCGCAATGCAGAACGAATCTTGCAAGTTTCCTTAAATTTATATCAGCTTTATAATTTGGCAGCTCCATAAAACGGTAGTTGGCTGTTTTGAAAATCAGCATATGCAGGACTGAAGTTGTCGGCTGTATATAATGTGATTTGAACATCAAGTAACATCCTGGATATTCATAAACGTGAACTTCGTTAGTTGCATCCTGGATTTCCATAAACGTGAACTTCGTTTCCCCATTCACCTCATGCAATACATGTTTCACATAGCTAATCAGTCATTCAAACCAACCGTCTCACCAACAAGCCCTGCTTAAATCAAATCTCCACTTTACCTCAAGTTGGGCATGATAATCCTTCAACTTCTCTTCTCTTTTTAGCTTCTTAGTCCATTGTGACGGAGCGATGAAAGTTCTAGAATAGATATTGTCAGGATAAATTAGTGAAGGTCTCTCTCTTGCAGCAAAAAGTCGTTTGAACATAGATATGAAGTCTTCACAGCAAGTATGTAATATGATGTATTCTTTCCCATGATACACAACGCGACTCTTCGCAGAGTCAAGTCCACTTACTTGAAATGAACTACTGCTTTCAAATAATTCTTTTGGAAGATTCCTTTGAGACGGTGCTGAAACTGCATGTTACTTAAAATCTTTACAGTCATTGCAATCATCACGAACTCTCTTTGTTTTTCTTCTGATTTCTGGAGCCCAACTTTCAACTTTGCCATGGCTATGTCGACTTCCCCATACGACGTTTGCCTATAGTTGTGCTCTACGAGGCAGATTGGGTTATCACTTTCAATACAAACATGGCATACGAGACCTCCATCACTATTCTCTTCTAAGTTCAATCTCTTAAGGCCTACTTTAAGTATTTCACTGTCTTTTGCATCTTGTTTTGCTTTCCTTACTAGCAAGAGTTCTTCTTTTTCTACGTTATCTAGTCAATAGCCCTCTAGATTTACTACTCTTCTAGTTCTTTGACCAGTGTTCTAAGAAACGCTTACACTATGTAACAACTGCTTTTCAAAAACTTATCTTCTTCAGTTGCACATTCACAATGTGTTGTTCTTGCCATAAATTTACTTTTGCAACCTATTTGATTATGATTATTTTTCTATGCCTTAGCTTCCTTCGTTGATGTTTTAATAATGCTGCTAGGCCATTCTTTTTGTGATTCAAGCAATGTTCGTCCTAGTAGTCGCTTTCTGTCTTCCTAAGGAGCGCTTGTGTAACGAATGCCCATGCAAAAAAATTCACAAGTTGGCACGTATTTAAATCAGTCTTCTTTTCTTTGATCTTCTGCATGCGATTAGAGATCAACTTTAATGAGTGCTAACATCTGAGAAACCGTGAAGCTCTAAAAATATAATCTTTGCCTGCTGTAGGGATGAATCTCGGAATAGATACATAGCTTGGTAACATTCTCTTCCATCTGTGGCATCAGAAGTTTCAACAAGTCATCGGGTAACTGAACATCTGAAGGCATAGTTCGACCACAAATATAGTGCCCGTTAAACTAATCCAAGTGAGTCATACCTTGAGAGTTCGAATCCGCACCGAGGCCAAAATAATTTTCCAATGGTGGTAGTCCATTTATGACGTAATATATACATATATATATATATATATATATATATATATATATATATATATATATATATATATATATATATATATATATATATATATATATATATATTGAAAACTACAAATTAAAAAGCCATGAAGTATCACGGAACTAGTTTCATCCTTTCAATGAGGAATCTTCAGCCTAATCATTAGGCTGAAGATTCCTCATTGAAAGGATGAAACTAGTTCCGTGATACTTCATGGCTTTTTAATTTGTAGTTTTCTCTATATTACCAGGTAGTATGTGATCCATTGTTTTCACTATATATATATATATATATATATATATATATATATATATATATATATATATATATATATATATATATATATATATATATATATATATATATATATATATATATATATATATATATATATAGAAATAAATAATTAAATAAATATATATATATATATTTTTATTAAATTATTAAATCATAGCAAAATTGAATACTAAGGCATAACAATATAACATTTGCTCCTACAATAACTCACAACTTAGCTAATTCGTCTTGCAGAATTTCGTGATGCATTTTCATCCTTCGACAAAGATGGCAATGGCTACATAACAACAAAAGAACTAGCTGCTGTTCTCAGATCCTTGGGTCTCAATCCAACCGAACATGAACTATGCTCCATCATAAATGAGGTCGACTTCGACGGTTGGTACATTTCTCTCTACACAAAGACTGTCTTGCTTGCTTAAACTTTTTTGGCCGTCTTCTTATATTGCTTAGAGAGATACGTTCAAAGCACAAAAGAGCTGGAAAATGATAACTGCTGCAGTTACACACCATTGTAAATAAGCTATGAACATATTGAAAGGTTGCGACAGAGTTTTCCTAGAGCCAGACATCCTAAAGTTGAGAGAAAGAATGTATCATTGGTGTTGTTAAATGTTATTGATAGCCAGTCTCATAGGCCGTGGAGGGCAGGGAGTGCACTGTTTTCTAATAATTCCTTGAGATAGTATTTGGGGATGTTCCGAATCAGTAGTCTTCCTAGGGCATATAGTTTTCTATTTCTTTTTTGCGTAAAAGTCTTGATCAAGAAGCTAAGTAACTAGATGTAAAGATCAATATAATCCCTTGGATTGGAAGTAACACACTTAGTCCACTTCGTCAAGGGATCAAGAGCAATTTAAGCTTTGATTTCTCCCGGAAGAAACTCTCAGCATTATTTGAAATAGCTGACGTTTAGATATTACAAGCACAATAAGTGAAGAAATGTACGAGTACTGCAAATTCTATAGTTTGAAATCTCAAGCAAGGTGAAAAAAGTAAGCAGCTGATAACAGTATTAAACTAGCTTGCCTTCATTTGCGGTGGATAAAGGTCTTTATAACCATAGCTATCAATCTATACAGGAAAAAATTTTTGGCTGTCATAATCAGCAATATGTAACATATTACTGGCTACTATTCTCCATGCCACAACCACGGATTGACTAACAATGAACCTAGAAATAGATAAAGATGCGGGAACACGAAAAAGAACGATCCATGCTCTTCATTCCACTGCTCGTTTAGAATAATACTGTATCCAGTTGACAGATGCATAATATTCAATTTCCAGGAAATGGAAAAATTGACTTCCCAGAATTTGTAAACATGATGGTCTTACAAGGCGACCAAATGGCATGGAAAGAAAAGGACTTAAAAGAAGCCTTTCGAACATTTGATTCAGATGATAAGGGGTTCATGCATGCGGCCGAGCTAAAATACGTGCTCATGAGGATGGATGATCCTACAGTTAAGGATGACGACATCCAAGAAATGCTGGCAGATACAGGCTTAAACATCAACAGGAGGATTACATTCAAAGGTACAGAGTGCTTTGTGGAGCTACTGTTGCTATAGAAAGATCTTACTGATAGATCAACTCTCAAGGAAAAGTATGAATGTAAAGACTACAGAATTTAGGAGAATTTAGAAGTGAAAGTGCGAGAATATAACCGAACCAAGCGGGATTCGAACTCGCGACCAATGACGAACAAAGTCAATTCCGCTTGGGTCGGTTATTTTCTTGCGTTGTCACTTTGAAAAGTATATAGTACAAATATATGATAGATTGGGAAAAATCGTATATGAACTGGAAAATGCGATTTCTTTGAGGTACGAGAGATGAGCCTTGCATATGATCAGCCCTTGAAGGGTTGCGACCTGACGTAAAATAGAAAAAGGAGCTGGAATTACAAAAACACAAATTTTATTGAAGCAAATACTACTACTGTTGCTGATATCGCCATGTCCACACGATTTAAAGCGTTATTCTCATAAACTCATTATTGTTTGCTTTCACGGAGACGCCAGAGAAGGGGGAAGAGAGGAGGGAAGAGAGGAGGGAAGAGAGGAGGGAAGAGAGGAGGGAAGAGAGGAGGGAAGAGAGAAGGGCAGAGAGAAGGGAAGAGAGGAGGGAAGAAAGGAGGGAAGATAGGAGGGAGAGGGGGAAGAGAGGAGCAAGCGTCCCTCCTCCTGCCTCTCGTTACGAAAGCATGGGGAGCAAAAGTGTTCTTTGTAGGAAAATTTTTTGACAAAATTAAAAAAACTTTTCTACCCGTTCTTCACCCGGCCTTAAAACATTCTTTGTTGATGTCTGGCAACATTAATTACATGGTTTTATAAACTTTTTCATTTGCATATTCTGATATGTAGTTTCTAACATTACCCAATGACCATAAAAACATGAATAAAACTTATCTGTTTGAGTTAAAAATGGTATGCTAATAATCCAGTACTCTTTCTTGGGTCAACAACATATTCATTATTATAATGGTCACAGCAGTAGGGTTGTCGTTGATGATTATTATGATGAACAAAGTACCCTTTTGCAAGACACTGCCCCTTTGTCTCTTATTCCTTCCGGCGCCCCTTTGGCTTCAGCTGACGTATGTTAAACTAGGAGCAAGCGAAAAGTTCCAGCTTCTTAACAAAGAGTTAACAAAACCGCATCTGAAGTGTTTCAGAGAGATATATACACACGTTTTTTTATAAGAAACAAGGATATAAAAAACATGAGGTTCAAATCAGGCAAAAATCAAGAAACAATTAAGAAACACAGGCAGTTTTGAGTTTCAAAAGTAAACATGAAAAATATCTTTATGTGAGAGAATTTTTAACAGAGCTGGAAACAAAACACAAACAATATTTGTCTCTCAAATATTTTCAACTACAAATTCCATTTCTCGTCTCACAGTTGCCTTGTTGCTATAGGAAACTTCAAGAATTTTAAGAAACACCTAAGAAACATTTAAGGCTGGATTTGACAAAATATTACGAAACATCCAGGCTGAAGGGAGAAAGTTTGTTTCTTATATAAAAAATAATGTGTAGAGTAATCCAATTAGGAGTCCGTGGTAGTTTAGCTAGCGGTTTCTCACTCAGAATGTCTATATGACATTCCAATCTTGGAGTGGCACGAAATTTGCTCCAAATTATTTTAACCCTATCTGCCCAGCAATCTGATAATATACTATGTTATTAATAGCAGAGAATAATGCCTAAACCATCATCGTCAATCATAAAAATTATGTTACTAGAAAGTACATGTTATTTAAAGTATAATTTGTGTGGCAGTTGATATTATAATGTAGGACCAAGAAAGGAAAGGGCTGTTTCATTTATTATAATGAAACAATTGATGCAAACATATAAAATCCTCTTATGTCTCAGTGCACTGTATTCTGTTACTATCAGTTTGATGATCAAAACAGGATTAAATCATATCACTATGTTGGTCAATATTGACAATTAAAAGTAATTCTTTTCTAGAATTTAAAAGTATGGCGAAACCAGAAATCAAGATTCAGGCTCCACGTTCAGATGATGCTGGAGGAAAAGATAAAATGATGAAACTATTCTAAGATGACAACTGCTGCTTCAGGCTTAGGCCAATTGAACTTTACACGTGCTATTCGTATCGAGTGACTTGATGTAAATACCTCAACGCCTATTTGCAAAACATGAATCTTCCTACATAATGGTCAACTGATTTCGCTGCTGTTTATCTAAAAATCTCACTCCGCACACTGGCTAAGTAATACTTGGAACTCAAATAGAAAATTCAATAGGGGGACACATATCGGCAGAGTACATTCATTCATCATCTACCTGTTATATAAATATATATATATACATATATATATATATATATATATATATATATATATATATATATATATATATATATATATATATATATATATATATATATATATATATATATATATATATATATATATATATATATATATATATATATATATATATATATATATCTGTTTCCTGGCCAAGTAAGAAAGTAAGAAAGCTACTGCCCGTAAGAATGTTCACTGAAATTCTACTTCCTAAATAGTACAAGTAAGCTATCAGCTTATAAATGAAGCGTTCAACCAAGGATGCAAAGTTCTGCTAGCACTGCTCAATAGAGTAAAACTTCGCCCCCCCATTTATCCCCGGGGGCTGAGGGCAGAGGGGCGTTCGCTCAGTCCATTTATGGTTTTGCCGAATTTATAACAGAACAATGGTGTTCTATTCTGAGAAGAATCCCCATAGCAAACAAAATACGTACGATACAATGCCAGATAACATACTACTATAGGGTACTACATAAGTAACATCAAACATATCCCGACTATGACAATAACTCCCAATGATAATACGCACTTGACTGTGGTTCGGGGAACCAACGAAGGGTACTTCATCAAAGTGAAGAAATTTAAATGAAAAATTGAACGAATTTCATGAAACGCATTTTCATAAAGGGGTAATGGGAAGAACACACTTTAAACAAATAAAGGAGGTATGTTACATAAATCATATGATATTCTCTAGGCAAATTTCGGGGCGGATTTTTGGCGTACACAGATAAAGAACTAATCCTCTTAAAACTGCAAGATATCTTAAGAGACAAGGCAGATAAGAAATTGCATAATATATGAAAAACAGTTTGAGAATCCTCAGAGTTATGAAATCTCCATCAGTAAGTTTTGAATGTTTTTACAAGACCAATGTACATTTGCATGCCCAATGCTCCAATTACGCCTGTGTATAACATCTTCACTGCCAGGAGAGCCCAAGAGGTAAAACCAAATAGATAATTTACCAACCTGAAGAAAAATGAATCTGGAAACTTAATTGGTCTTATTCGATTGATTACCATTTAGGCAGTCTTAAGCTACATGTAACAGGCTTGAGCAACAAATCAAAACACATTGTTCTAACATTGCTTCCACATCGCCAGCAAATATGGTACAATACAAATGCAAGCCAGGAAATTCTCAATCGCAGCTAAAGGCGAAGAGAACTGAAACACAAACCGCCTGAAAGTCAAGGCTGGGAAGCAACAAAGTTAAACGATCGAGAAGCAATAGCTCCCCAGAGCTTGCAAGAAAGAACACAGGAAGGTATACTACGAAAACGAAACGCTATGGGGCCAAATGTGAAGCAGAAGATTTTGTGGAGGACAGGGTCAAAAAACTGAACTCAGTTATACACAATAATAATTGCATATTTCAAGCAACTTCAGAACAAAAGCAGCTTTAATCATGTATGAGACGAAATTACAAAAATGCTTATTTTGTAATTTCCAACCAACCTTTCACGGGCTGATAAGAATTAACCAAAGGGCCATATGTGGCCCGTGATTCGTGGAATGTCCAGGTCTGTCTTAGACTTATCTTAACTCAGATGATGTAAAAGTGAGATGTCAAGATTGAATCAAAGAAGAGTTTCTGGACATCAAAATTCTAAGAGCATCTCCTACTTCCATAGGCAATCAGATCTAGTTTATTGCTTTTCAATAAAACCAAAAATACATTGAACAAGGACACTCACTGTAATACAAGGGGACGATATGATGCAAGGCCTAAGAGCAAAAGTACAACAGGCAAATATGCTCTCTGCAAGTCTGTTCTGCCAACGAGCCAGATTAAAACAGCAACAGCAAGGTAATGAACCTAAAAGTCAAAATCAAAGCCATCACGCGTACATGTACAATAGTCGTTATAAGCTCAGGGGTACTTTACATTTTCTTACTACGCACCTACCCTTGATCCCCCTCTTCCCTTTAAATAGTACTTTCTCTTGAAAAGAGTAAAAGTGAGATCGGAGAGATGTCACTTGCACCATGACAAGGTCAAATGTCTCAAACAAAACAATATTGTTCTAAGGAGGATAGGGTACATGAATGGTGCAAAGATGAAAAGTTGAGAGGGTTCTTGTCCCTTATATTTGTTGTACATGTCAAAGGACTTTTAGTCCAGTATTGTAGGTTTTCCAACAGCACTGTCCAATCCAGGTCCTCCACTGAAATGGTGATAGGTGGAGTGATCACTTTATAATTTAAAAATATATTGCCACTGAAGGGATCAGCAGCTGCTAATTGGCTAGATTTCAATGAGCATTTTTTAATGAAAAATACAGTAAACCTCTGCAAAAGTTGCTTTGTTATGAATAATTTCCATGACTAAAATAAACCAAGAGTGACTGTCTAAGTTTAAGCCATGGTCTATACATAGATATAATTGTAGAATTCCCAGCTCACTTACCAGACTGATATTTGAATCCAAACTCATTTGTGTGTACTTCCAATCAAATTCAATACCTTTAGCTCCAACCCAAAGTGGTACAAGCTTTGTTGTCAATTCAGCACTTGCCCAACCTTTAAAATTCAATTCACATCCTAACAAATGGCAAACCTGAGTTCATTATAGCAATGATTTCTGATGTACAAAGGAAAGTTTTGGTGGTATGAAAGAGTAAATATATTGAGTCCACATGCTAGCTCCTAATACTATCCAAGCAATTGGGCTGCAATGGCCTCCCTGGTATAGGGTGCTACTGAGGCCCTGTTGACTTGAAAGTGTTAGGAGGAAGTACGTAGATAGATTGTGCTAACAGCAAATTGGCAGAGAGATGGACAGTGCAAGCAAATGACCAACAATGGAAACATGACCAGCTGGTAGCTTGGACTCAACACAAAGAGTACAGATTTAAAGTTTATGAGCCCAAACCCCACCTCCTAGACAATATGTGTTCTCAACCTTGTGTGTTCTCAACCTTGTCTAGGTCAATATGTGTTCTCAACCTTGTTTTGAATATCTTCCTAACTTTTGTTGTCTTCAACCTACTATTCATTTTCTGGTTTCCATTGCTACAACCTTGGCTTATAGCTATGCACCCCTGATAGGCCTCTCCATTTAAGGTGTGTGATTATGTGTATGCACCATGGCACGTGGTGCATGACTGGTCACACTTTTGCTAAAATCATTATGGAGTGGCATGCATCCAGAAGTGGTGATACAACAAATGCAGGTGCACCTTGATCTAACTTGATTTAGTTGTAAATATCAGAAGAAAGGTAACATACCAAGCCCAGCAACTAAAATTTTAATATCTCCCCTTCCAGGGATTTTTGTCATCAGAATATGAAATCCAATCAGATCAGCTAAGTCCATTGTTGACTTCATGAATTCCTAGATGCATAATAGACAAAAGCTTATGTATATATATATATATATATATATATATATATATATATATATATATATATATATATATATATATATTATATATATATATATATCTTCCTATAGCGCAAAAAAGTGGGAACATTGCTTTAGCATACTGAAAGCTTTTTTGTCTGACACTCGTCAGAGTATGAAACGTCAGATAGCAACCGAAAGGTGAACCAAAACATATAGCCAGATGTGGGTACACGTGATATGATGAATAATGTGTCTATTTGGCCCTATGATTGGCCAATTACCACCTATTCACCATTGTTTACTTGAAGAGTCCAAGTGAGAAAATGAGCTCTGTTTGTTTACACAAGACTGGGTTTTGAGTCTTAATGTAAACTGATTCCAAAACACCTAAATGAAAGGACGATCTCGCTTACCCTATGATCCGAAAATTATCGTCTGTGTATGTTTTGGTGCATTCTGGATTTGTAATAAGATGTTGTCCTATGGCCGAATCACTTTTCATTTTAGAAATAGAGTTTTTACACATACGAGGTGGCTGTTCTCTTGTTGTAGTGTTTTTCGTCCTGATGCTCATGGGGACATGTTGTTTTATTCATGTTGTTTCATACTCTGACGAGTGTCGGACGAAAAAAGCTTTCAGTATGCTAAAGCAATGTTCCCACTTTTTCGTGCTATAGTGAAGTTCTGTAGTACCAACAGACTTTTCAAATATATATACTTATAGGATTAGAGGAGATACCTCAACTGCATCTCCTACAACACTAAAGTGCTCAACAATTGAATGGAGCACTATAAGATATAATAATAAAAGTTATTCCATACTGATATTGGTCTCATGTTTCCAATCTCAGGCATACATCATACAGCAGACATACATAAATGACACATGTGTTATATGTATATTGATTTACACATGTCTCATTGAAGTGTGTCTGCTGTATGATACCTGCTACAGTTTGAAGTCTTGTGCCCCTGAACTTGCCCCTGTTCTCAACAAACTTTTTCAGCTTTCCTACAATCTTGGTACATTCCCTTCTTCTTGGGAATTTGCTCACATTTTTCCCATCCCCAAAAAGAGGAAAAATCTAACCCTTAAAACTATCATCCTATTCCAATCACTTCTCCCATCTCTAAGACTATGGAGACCATTATCACCAAACAACTGCTTGCTTTCCTTGAAACCAACAACCTTCTTTCTGCTCACCAGTATGACTTTCAACAAACCAGATCTATTGGTGACCTTCTAGCCTATGTTGTTCATGTTTGATCCTCTGCTCTAGAATCCTACAGTGAGAGTAGGGTGATCTCTCTTGATATTTCCAAGGCCTTTGATCACAGCTGGCACAAGGGTCTTCTTGCTTAACTGCCAGTGTTTGGTCTCCACCACACCCTCACTACATGGATTGCTAGCTTTCTATCTAATAGGTCAAATGCAATTAGGGTTGATGGGTTCTTCTCTAAGCCTCATTCTATCAACTTAGGTGTACCCCAGGGCTCTGCTATCTCTCCTGTTCTATTCATCCTCTTCATAAATGACCTGCTTTCCTCTACATCTTCTAGCATTTTCGCTTGTGCTGATGACACTTTTATCTAAGTTCATCTTTTTCATCCAATCCACAATACCTCACCTATTCTAATATTTCACCTCATAGTAATACCACTTCTCACCAATGACCTGGCAAATGTACAGAGGTCGAGTAATGACAACCATACTAAGTTCAACCAAGAAATGATAACACAGGTTGTCATATCATGCAAACATCACCCAGGCCCCCCCCCCTGTTTTCATGAGCAGTCGTGAACTGGATATTTCATCTTTCATTTGGCTTAGTCTTTCTTTCATCTAATCTTACACACATCTCAAAAACCTGGCTTTCTTTCTAGATCCCACGGCTACGTCTCACCTTCTCAGCTGTCAACAATATACATATCCCAGATTTGACTTTCTCCAAGGTACTGCTCCCACGTCTGGGGCAGTGATCTTAAGTCTTCTCTCTATCTTCTCAACAAAGTACAATCTAAAGCATTCCACCTCATCAACAATCCAAACCTCACCATAACTCTACAGTCTCTTTCCCATCATCATCTGGTGGCTCATCTTTCCATTTCCTATTGATATTTTCATGGGCATTGCTCTCTGGAAATCAAACATATTGTTCCCAATCTAGTGAGGCATGTCTGAACAACCAGAAGCTCTACCCAATCACACCATTTCCAAGCTACACTGCCTAATCCCTGAACTCTAGCTCACAAATCATCTTTCATTCCAAGAACTTCTCAACAATGGAGCACATTGCCCTCCTCTACTTTCAATGAATCCTACAACTTATCATCTTTCAAATCTAGCATCAAAAACTTGATCTTATCTCTTTATCTATTTAACCTTTCTCCCTTTTATTAGCTCTTCTTTTGATGGGGCATTATTTTAGGCCCAAAAGCCTTTCCCACCATTACATACTAAAGAAAAACAATACAATGCCATACATACCCCTAAAACATCAATGCTATTTTCTTGTGAATCAGATGTTGGAAAAAAACTAGCAAGGACCAGCATCTGCAGAGAAACAAATCTATATTCTAAATTAAGAACTATGAAATCAAACCAAAATCAATAATGATAATACATAAATATAAATATATGTATATATAAACACAGAGACAAACACACAGGTGAGTGTACATACACACATGCCCAAAGACAAACAAAACACAGAAATAACAAATCCCATCCTCATATACAGAAAACACACACATTTTTATGTAACTTTGTAGACAAATATTGCTATGAGTACATCGCACTCAAACAGCCTCAAACATCAATGACTTATCAATGTGATAGCTACACAACTCATTGTGCCCATATATAATTAGATAACAGCACTGTAACATTAAAAATTGATAGCTGCTTGGCATGTTAACTCCACAAAATTCACACAAAATTTATTCTAAAAAGCAGTCTTATAAAATAAGGGCATCAAACTTACTTTACAAAGCTGTGTTATAAAGTAAGCACTACCAGCTTTAATGCATTTCCAGAAAGAGCTATACTCTGCTCTGCAGAGAGGAAGAAAACATGGTGACCATACTTATATAGATTGCATTGTAATTCATTGCATAAATGCACGTTCATACAAAAATTTTCTGAAATTTCTTTCAATAACTGAAGGCTCTAATACTACAATATAACATCATCCAAAGGTCATTCAACCAAATTTCAGCAAGACTAGAGCATATCAAAAAGATTAAAACTAACGTGGATTTTCAAGAAAAGGGAATTAGTTTTTCAAAAAACATTTACTCGGGTGCTAGTGTTGCTAACAGGAGAGTGACAGCTGCTGGCCAAGGAGCAGACTGTTTAGGAACAGGCAAGGGAGGTTAGGGTCAGACTAGATGCCATTGCAGTTCCTACCCAACTTACAGACTAGGAAGACCAACAGAGAACTAACAGATCACTCATACTGAAACAGTGAAGATTTATTATGATAAATACAAAACTAAATTCTATTGAGACAAAAAGAAGGTTATATTCCGTCTATACTATAGTATTTGAATCAAAAAGTTCAATTTATAAAAACTAAGTACTTACAGCCCTGATGACCAGTACAGAATGAAATATGGCCCGCAGCTTAGTGCTAAGCAATTTCCAAAATGAAATAAGGTCATGTCTGCGTGCTGTCTACTACTAAACTTTAGGGTTGGCAGTAACGTATTCGGCTATTTTATGGTTTAGTTCTCTGTTCTCATCTCTCATCAAGACCATGCAAATTGAGCCTCGAGATCAGTACTCGAGACGGATGAAATGAGAAATGAGCCTCGTGTAAGAATGGGAAAGTCATTTAGACAGGGGACTGAGGTATATTGGTAGTTTTAGGATTGGCCTGCCCATGACGAAATGGCGAACAGGAAAAAGCAGGAGGACAAACACCTAAGCATATTGCGCGACCTCGTTGCTCAAACCCATAACAAAAAATGTTTTGACTGTGGCCAGAGAGGTCCAACATATGTGAATATGACCATTGGGGCCTTTGTTTGTACATCCTGTAGTGGTTTGCTGTAAGTATTTGTGCGTGCTAAGTCTAACCAGCCTAAAATTCAATTGTAAGTGTTCTGATATAGAAGGATAGGGTCATAGTAAAATCACTTGCATTATTGTGATTTCTAGTGAAAGGTGTATTGCAGTAGGGATATGTCTTTTGCAAATTTAAGACATCTGTTTTATGTGCTTTAATAACATATTACTTACATACAAGCTGTAAGGTTAGTGCTGTGGTATTGGATTTTAGGCTGTATTGTATTGCACTGTGCTTATACTTAACATGCTCTGTAATATATTTGTCGTATTCAAACTATTTATTTCAGGGAATAAGCTATCTAAAATTGAATTTGTTAAATTTGCGTCCAGACATGAAGATGGTGTGCCTTGTTCTGTGGTTTGAAGAGAATGTGTGATATTGAATTGCTTGTTCTAAGAAAGATTTGTTTCAAGAGGTTTAAGCTGTAACATTTGTTGTTGGAAATGGCGACAAACAGTCTATCTTCTGTGCCTGGAGTAGTAAAGACATGACAGCCAGGCCAGAACTTTCTTAGGATTTCCTATGCAAAAAGAGTTGTTGTTTCTTATAGGACAACCTGTCTTTTGCATAGCCATGATGATGTAGCCTGTAACCAGAAGTATTATATTAAGTGGGATGCTTGCAATAGGCAGTTAGTGTTTGAACTTGAAATTTGAGTGCATGTGCCATTTGTCAATTGGAATCAAACATGGCCATAATGATTTAAAAATCTTCTCTCTTTATACCTTTGGTTCTGTGTGTTGACTTGTGTCATGATTAATGCTAGAAAACTTGGTATTGTCAAGGCTGCTGCTCTCTTAGTATTATGAATTTGTAGAGGTATGCACAGGAATATGTAATATGCTATTCTCTGAGAGGTTTGTGAAACAAACAAAGTACCTTTCAAATTTGAATAAATTTTCACATCCCACATATTTTTGTTATTGGTAGTAGCAGACTGTTGCATGTAGATGCTTCGTGGCAATGGAAGGCTCTTAGTCTCTCACCAGCATATGTAGGACATTAAAACTTATTTACAGGGAATTGTTAGTGAGTTTTCTTTACTTCTAAAGAAAGAATTCTTATGGAATCTTATCAAGTTCTTGAACATATGTGACTAGTAGATTTTTCAAACTCAAAAACCATTCATGAACTAACAGCTAGCATGTACTGTTTTGGAATAATTCTATTTTAAATTGTACAACTTACTCATAGAATTCAGTGAACAGTCATATGAGTAGTAGTTAGTGTCAAGATTGTTTTTACCATAGCACTATCAAATCACATCTTATTGTGAAAATCATATCTTACAGGTTATAACACTAAAATCTCACCTTTGATATATGGCAAGCAATGTTTGCCACCCCTTCTACTTTCCTGTGCAAGCATCCCTGGCAATTTTAATTTGGCATGTGCAAGTGGTAATATTGTCAAATTGTTTTGTAGCTTTAGACTAATCATGACATATGACCTTCATTCCAGACGAGGATTGAATCCACCACATAGGATCAAGTCAATATCAATGGCTACATTTTCTCCAAATGAGATTGATTTCCTTCAGAATCATGGGAATGAGGTTTGTATTTATTTTTGGTTTTTAGTGACTCAACTGGTGATTAGAACTTGCAAAAGTTAAGGCTCAGACTGAAGCCAATATACTCTCAATCAGTTTTACTTGTTCAGTGTAAAATTACAGTCTGTCTTCTATCAATTGTAACTGATCAGTCAACCTATTTCTCAACCAGTCATATCATCTGATCTTCGACACTTTTCTCATATTTTCAAGATGGGTAGCCACTCTGAAAGTATGGCTGTGAATGTATCAGTACTAGCTTTTAGAAGCAGGAAGGCATATTCAAAATATCTGAAATGATCCTCCTTTATGAAATGATGACATTTGCAATTGAGCATTAGTGACACATAGGTCTAGAATGAGTTGCTCAATGAGAGTGAAGAAGAGTAGAATGCAGTGACATTGCATATAATTCTGTTTGAGAACATAGGACAAAGTGAATTCCCTGAGAAACTGACAGAAAGTAACTTCACAGCCTTACATAAGAAGGATCATGCTTCCATATATAAGAACTAAAGCAAGTAGCCTGTCTCTTTAATGTGTTGAAGTATTATGGTTGGAGAGTCATGTAAAACCTGTCACATGTGACTTTATTTTAGTAATCTTCTGCAGCTTTTGTTGCTATGCACTCAAGAACTTGCATCAGTGATGATTTTTGACATATTTAGATCTATCTTCTAAATTTCGGACTGTTATAATTTTTTTTGAAACTTCATTGTAGAGAAAAAATAGTTAAGTAACAATTATACACTATACTATTCTAAAGTAGTGAACATTGGGTCATCCCTGTGCAGTACAGTTTTGCATGCTATACTGAATGACAGTAGGCATTCTGGAGGCATATCTGCATTCAAACAGTCTATTAGAAGCTTGAAGAGTCTTGAAAAATGGCAGTGTAGATTGTGCAAGCCATATGCAACACAGTTTAGCTTCTTGACAGTATCCATAATGTTTTCATGTTTGGTTTATTTTTCTCTTTTAAATTCCATTTGTAACATATGCTTGATAGGTTGTATATAAGAAGTATTTTAACTTGATAATCAGGACGACGACAAAAAGAGAAATCATTTTAATTTTAGACAAATCATGATTATTCCAGTGGTTACATGTTACATGTAACCACTGGAATAGTCATGATTTGTCTAAAACTAAAATGATTTCTCTTTTTGTCATCGTCCTGATTGTCAAGTTTATATCAGAGCTGCGATTTCCAGAAGTATTTTAGGTATTAGACTTAGTTTGACTTTTTTCCTTTAGCTTTATAAAATTAAATGGATAAATTGCATCTTATTGTTAAAACTTTTGATACAAATGCAAACCATTATGTTGTCACATCAAGGATAAATTGCAATTTATATTTTTTGTAGTTATTTGTACATTTATTTTATTTGTTCTCACATAAGAATTGTTTACTTTGCTATAATCTTGTTTACATTCACATTTACCTGTTATATGTTACAGGCATGAAAAGATGCCTGTATTGTTATGAGCATATATCCAAAAGCATGTAGATCTTGTGTTCTGTTCATCTTAACTATACTTCTTGATAGTATGTCATACAAAAGGCAGTGAGAAGTGTGCAATTTCTTCATTCACCTTGCTGGCTTACAAGTAGAGCTTGAATATTGAAAATTATATCTTGGTTTTTGTACACCTGCACTATTGGATCTAACAGATAATTTGCAGAACACCTATCCTGCATATAACATCAATGGTTTTCCTTGGATTCACATTTTAAGGCCTTCAAACTTATTATTTCATTGCTCAAGATGTTCCATTTGTGAAAGTAGTATTTGAAAGCCACATTGTTCTGTGAAAATCTGATCATTTTCATTCATTGCCTTTCATTGATAGGAGTTATTGCAGCATCAGTAATATAGTGTGCTAAAATAGAAATTATAACTAGTGTTGAACTAACAACAGAAACAAGTTTTCATGGTTTTTGGGATTTTAGAACATTGCTTTAATCTGACTTGCTTATAGGAATGGTGATTTGCATGCTTTATTTATTATTATTTATGTTCATTCATAACACCCTTCATTGATGTAAATGAGTACTTCAGAGCCCTGTCCCTGGACTTGGGTTCAGTTGACCCATTGCTTAGTGAGTCTCTGTAGATGTCTTGCTGGTGAAGTTACAGATTTTCTAGGAATGAATTTTACTATTTAAAGCATGAAAAAGTGGGAACATCCTTTTAGCATACTGAAAAGTGGCGCTGTAATTTAGCATTATGCTAAAAGAATGTTCCTGCCTTTTCATACTATAATGAAGTTCTGTAGTACCAATAGACTTTTGGAATGAATTAATCGCTGTATGACCCGAATGACTAAATGATAAATATTTGAGATGAAATAGCCCAAGCCAAGGTGCAATCTGTTTTGTTCACTAGATACTTGCAACTTTTATCAACAGGTTTGTAGAAATACTTGGCTTGCTCTTTGGGAGTCTAGTCATGCACCTGAACCAGAATCAAGAGAAGAACAGAGAGTAAAGGATTTTCTTATCAAAAAATATGAAAGAAAAATATGGTATAGCAATCAGCCAAAGCAAAAGGCTGTGCCACAACAAAGTGCCCCGGAAGCAAAGCCACTGAAGCAGCTTGTTGGAGAACGTTCGTCAGATTTTCATCAAAAGCCATATGTAAGATGTCTTTCATTGACTCTTGGGCAAATGTCACATTATGATTTATCAACAGGCTTTTGTTAGCATGCGTTTTTATAAGTGATAAAAACCACACCACCATAAGAAAATACTGTAGTTAATGAGTGCCTTGTTAAAGTGAATATTGAATAAGATTATAGATTATGGGAGATCAAAGTAGACTTTTTTGCCAGTATTATTCATAGAGGTCTTTCAGTCTTGGCCTATTTAGAACAATCGATTTTAAGTGACAAATATCCAATGGAAGTTCATTATGCCAGCTAGGATCTTGTCACAGAAATATTTTACTTGCTGTTTCAGTTCTGAATAGCATTAAATGCAGAGTGTTTTTATGATTTTGTGCTTTTTGTTTACCTCTGCATAGGATTATAATTTTGGAATCACTGTCCACTCTATATCCATTTCAAATCCGATGTGAACCCATATTGATAAGACATGGTTTCTCATTAGCATTCATCTTTCCTAGTATAACATTATGTGAACTGAGGTGAGAAGTGCATTCTGGTAGTGGTAATCACGGTAAAGTGTTACCGGTGTTGATGGTACTAGATGTTAGAGTATACTGTATAGCGAAATATTACGAAGGTAATAAACAATCTGGAAAACAGCGATAAGGGTCACTGACTTACTTTATAAGAGCATCTGCTTTCCGATATGTGGTTAGTTTTTCGTCAACGAAAAACATGAGCAGCCAATAGCGAAAGTTATTGGGTTGCTAGGTACAATGGAGGAAAATTTGCCAAAGTGTGTAAAGTATTGCATAAACATGTGATGATTAGTCCACAAGCTGTAGTTCACGCGAAGAATGCATCAGATGCATACCATAACAGGAAGAAATGAAATGATATAGGGCATTGTTATTTTCCAGTTATTTACCACGTTCTTTACTTTTTGTGAGTAAATATTTTAGTCAGGAGAACTGCTATTTCACATTGGTAATATACTGTTTACATTTTTAGCCTTCACCACAGACTCAAGCTCAGAGCCCGGTTTCCAATAGAGTAATAGAACAGCAGAACAAGCCAGCTGCTAAAGCAACGGCCTCGGGTTTTGATCTTCTCGGTGATTTAGGAAGTGATCCTTTTGGATCAGCGGCCTCAGGCCAAGGTAAATAATTTATAACTTTATGAAGTATGATTGGCAAGTTATGATGAGGCTCTTCATCTCATTTGTCATTTTGTTTTGACTCTTATTGTATGTAGATAAATCAGTAAATAAGGAAGATCTAATATGTGAGTAGTCAAGTACGCTTGATATGTCCACTTCAGTTGTTTGCTGTAATCTCTGTTTCTGCGATACGATACTGTCATGGTTTAAGACGAAACAGCATCAAAGTAAAATTATTAAACCCTTTTTATCAAGTTGAATTTCGTCTTTGATGGAATGAACTTGAATGGGCTCTTTGCCTGTTCCAAAAAATTACCTTGAAATACAATAACAGCAGCGAAAGCTGCCAGAAATCCAATAAAATCCAGAAAAAATATCAGTATTTTCTACGCTGATAAGTGCGTCAGTACAGCAGTCTGTGCACAAGTAAGTAAGATCACTGAATATATTCCATTATTACCGTTGTGTATACAATAAAACTACTCCGGTTTTAAATAATAGAACAAGGACAGAGCAAATGAATTTAAACGCAAGCTCGTTTTTGCCACTCCTGTCTAATGGCTGGCTATTCTTTATCTGTCAACTGTCAATCGGAGTTAACTTACTTCTAAAGTTGCGTATGGCATTGCTCTGACTTGCCTGTCTCCTACCCAGACCATCTTGCAGTTAGTTGAAGACCGTATTGTTCTATCCATCATTTTATACACCTAATTACGCGGCAATTATGTGGTTTAGTTTTATAGCTTTCATTGTTTTCTTGTATTTTAAAGACCTGACTATCAACCATGTTACTTTCTTTTGCCCCTTTTCGAACTATTCTTTAGAAAGCATTGCAAGCATTGCCTTTTGCTTTTTCTGTTTGGAGTTCACCTGTTAGATCATTGCTTTTTGTTGTAGTTGCTTCGCAGGGTTTCGCTGCATTTGATCAGAAACCTTCGCAACCACCACCTGGAGGACAGCCCACACCTTTTGGTGATTTCACACAATCTTCTGCTTTTGGCAGCCAAAGAAAATCATCGGACCCCTTTGGTTCGGTTTCACCAGGTGCATCATCTTCAACTTCATTCGATGCATTCCCGCAAAGCTCTATGCAATTTTCGCAATCTGCATCAAATGGTCCAATGGAGTTTAGTGCGTTTTCATCACAGCCGTTACCAACAGGTAGGATGAAGTTAGGCTTATTTCTCTCCTGCTTTTCCAGAAGACTTACTTGCTAGTATTTATTTTGTAGGTATTTTTATTTTCTTGTTTATCTTCACAATCAGAAGTGTTGTTTACAAGTGAAAATGCTGGTGTGTGTGTATGTGTGTGTGTGTGTGTGTGTGTGTGTATGTGTGTGTGTGTATGTGTGTGTGTGTGTGTGCGTGCGCGTGCGTGCGTGCGTGCATGTGTAAAATTGTGTTCAGTATTAGTTAGTAGATCAGTGTTCGTTAACACAACATCGTGTATCTCTGGCTCTGTGTTCTCTCTATGTTAAATAAGACAGCCAGGCTTCTAAATTGAAAATTAGCAACTTCTGATGCAATATATGAAAGTTGACATATTCAGGTTTATCAATTGAACAGTACTTGAGAGCAGTATAGATTTGGAAAGAATGGACAAGTAATTAATCATCTCTCATCAATTGGCCATACGATTTAACTGATTTTTATACAGTAGTATGAATTGCATTGTTACAATTAGAATTGCCTGTTAAGAAAATCTCTTCCATTTATAGTACCAATCGACAGCTTAGCAATTTGGCCGCCAGCCAGTACCCGTATCAATATTGGATACTCAAGCTTGCAAAGTAGCTCTTTTGTCATTCTTTGACGAATGTGCGTTGACCACTTACAGCATACCTTACGCAGGAGCATAGCCGCCAAATGTTTGAGAACTCTGATAAGATTTATTTTCTCCCAACCTAATTGACCCATCATCATGCAAAATGGGCCTAGTCTTAGCCTGTGCAGTCAGAATACTGCAGGATGATTGGTCAATTAAGTTGATGTTAGTGAGAATGTGCGTATATGTTGGACTTTTTTAATAGGAATATTTGATTTACCATGCATAGGTGGTAGTGGATCCGACCCATACAAGGCTTTGTCAGAACTTGATGACGTTTTCAGAACTAGCAACACTCAAAGTGTATTCAGCTCGTCGGCAGCAGGCCAAAGTGCGGCTAATACTTCAGCGAACCAGCACCCTAACCCATTTATGAGTCCTGGGAGCGGAACAAGTGGAGTTGCTATGTTTCAACAGCAGCAGCAAATGGCACAGAATCCATTTGAAAACCAGAATAGCAATCAACAGAGCCACACCAGTGCTTGGGGAGCAATGTCTTCTGGACATGGACTTGGTACTGCTGGTGGTGTAGGGAATTCTTTCAACCCTAATCAGGGAAATTTTGCGAATCAGTTTCCTTCTGGGAAGCCTGCTGCAATAGGACAAAGTCAAAATCAGTTTGTTGCCGGGCAGGGTTTTGCTGGTACATCTGGTGCATTCGGTTCTGGACAGCAGCAGAATTTCAGTATTGGAAATCAGAGTGCTTTTGCTGCCAAGCAGATAAGTGCTTTTGGGAACACTCAGCAAGCAGGATTGCAGCAAAATTCATATGGTGGACAGCAACAAGGCGCCTTTGGTGCTCATCAAGCACAGAGTGCTATTGCTGGAGGACAACAACAGAGTGCATTTGGTGCTGCTCCTTCTCAGAATGCGTTTGGTGCTGCCCAAAGCTCTTTTGTAAGTGGACAACAACAGAATGCATTTGGGGGCGGCCAGCAAGGATTCAGTGGGCAGCAAGCATTTGGGGGACAGCAAGGTTTCGTAGGACAACAAATTAGTCAAGTACCTGCAGGAACACAGCAAGGCTTCGGAGGTCAGCAAAATTCTGCAAGGCAAAGTTTTGGGATGAATGGACAGCAGTCTCATCAAGTTTTTGCCGGGCAGCAAGGTTTCCCTGGACAGCAAGGTTTTTCTAGTCAACAGGGCTTTTCAGGCCAGCAGGGCTTCTCGGGTCAACAGGGCTTTTCAGGCCAACAGGGCTTTTCAGGCCAACAGGGCTTTTCAGGCCAACAGGGCTTTTCAGGCCAGCAGGGATTCTCAGGCCAGCAAGCATTTGGTGCTTTCGGCATGCAACAAACCCAACAGACACAGAATCAAAAGCAGCCAATGTTTGGATCGTGGGGGCAGTCGAATATGAATACAACTGGGTCTCTTGGAATGGTAAAGCCCTGCTTAACTCTTGTTATGCTTTTTAATAATAGCGCTCAATTTAGTAGTGAGCTGTTATGAAATTCTAAGCTCTTTTATTTGGGTTTGCACACATCTTTTCCAGTTCTCTTTGATTAACCGCAACTGAACTAAAGGCTGTTGTCACGTTCATGATATTTTATTTTACTGTGTATCGAATCAGGTTCTTTTTGTGGATTTTCCATATGCTTTGTTCTTATCGTTATTTACCAACTCTGGCGATTGAAAACGTTTCTTCGCAATTGAAGGGTGTATCTAGGAATCTCCAAGTCTTTCTTTGTAAAAGAGGATTATATGTTTTGTGTTGTAGACTCCTACATTACCTTCATTAAAGAATAAAGAATGATTAATATCAATAATTTGTTCATGCTTTGTGTCTCCTTTTTCAGGCCAATGCGCAAAAATCTACAAATCCTTTCATGTGAATACGGATGAAAAAAGATTGTTTATAGTAAGGAAAGTCAGAATAGTTTTAATTACGTAAATTTGGTGGTATGAGAGTATGTTGGGATATTTCTTTTGGCTTCGCATGAAACCAGCAAAATGCGGTATAGGTCATTGTGTCATGTCGTATATGGTAACGACATAGAAATATGCTAACATTTTCTGATCAAATACCTTACAAACTATTACTATTAATCACTACTGAGTCCTGATCTCTAATAAGTCATAAGTGCCCTTGACAGAGTGGCATGTCAGTAATGTTTTGAATTATAATTGAGTTATTCTCTTGGGAATCTTACGAGTATATCAAGTGGTGCTTAGCTATTCTATTGCCGAGGAATTCCATAGATTCGCCGTTGCCCTAAAGATATGTCAATTTGCTTACGACACATGTCATTGTAACAAGTCAAAGATGTTGCTAGCGATGGTTTAGAAGCATATATTTTGCCAAATATCACCTGAATTTTGTGTGTCATTTTCACTCAAAGTATGAATTATATATGGCCTTTCTCTTCGCCTCTGTAGCATATTTTAGTTAAATTCTAGCTACATTAAGAGATCAGTAGATGCTATCTTAAATTTGTATAATATGAAGGCGACATCTTTAGAGAAGCCACACATGTAGTGCATTGTTACCCCGTGTCATTGAAGTAAGCTGATGCGATTTTTCACAAAACTTGCCTTGGTAATTGACCTTAAATGTAAAGTTTGGAAGCTATTTGACAAGTATTTTTTCCAATAAGAAAGTTTTGCGTGCCTTTGATTACGGCATTTCACAGTTGATGCTCAACTGCGACTGTGTGAAGGTTGCCAAACATAATCGAGTAATAGTTGTGTTAAACCTCGAAGAGGTTCCAGCAGACTAGAAATCTTGACGTATTATATCTTTCAAAGCTATTGGTGAATGAGTATTTGAGACTTTTCATCTTTCATGATATGAAAACTAACGTGGGTAGTTTGTAAAGCGAGTGCATAATTGCTTCTTGGGCTTCTCATTTCTATTGCATTTGCTGTTATTTGGAGAGTGCCATAGAATTGTATAAGATCTGTCATAATGTGGACTTTACTTGGTTTGAAGTCGTAGAGCCATTTTGATAGAAACTATCATAAATGACACGTGTTCACTGCCATGGTCCTTAGGTTATAGCTCATGTTCAACGCCTGAAATCACTTCGACAGTGTTGTGTCTACACGCCAGGATATAGTCTTCATACTGAATTTAAAGTGGTATTTTATTTGTATCGCTTACCCAATCGCATTTGATTGCATCCTGCTAGGTTTCTTGAGGAGACTCTAATTTTAAATTTAAAAGATGTCATAAAAGTGTCACTATTGGAGGAACGATCTGCGTGGCTTAAAAGTAGTGTTGTCTCTAGTTGTTTTATTACTCACCGACAGCTTTGTGCCATCTGAAAAATGCCTGGCCCCGTTTCTGTATTTACGACTAAGTTCAGTGATGATCAAAGCTTTTGTTCTGTAATCTTAGCTTGTGAGTGTGTTATTGATGGTGCGTTTATAAATGGTGGTTGTTTGCATATTTATTTCATCTCAATGGATGTATATTTTGAAGTCGCTATTACTTACTGCAAAGTATAAACGTGTGAGGTCTGCGTCTGATTCCCAGGGCTATAAGACCACAGTATTTGGTAGGATGATTATGTTGCTCTGCTAGAGAAAAATCTTTATGGAGGCAAGAGTCCATGGATATTGCATGAACTTACTGTTGAGAGTCGTACCACAAGATTGGCTAGTTTTCGTATATGACCAGTTCAGTGAACTGTGCACATCAGGACATATGATGACATATTTGTTAGGCCATATGAGGCATTGTTGTCATGGAGACTCTTTGTCAGTAGCTACAGTACTCTTAGATATTTTAGCAAATAATCGATGTCTATTTCTGGTAGTACGCATTCCTGTGAAGTTGATTATATTGTATCTTGCCTTCTATCTTCCAAATGTATTTTAATTGTTGCTATTGACAGTGATTCATGTAGTTCCCTTCCTATGTTATGAATTTGTGATACTAGGTGCTGACCAGGCATTATCTTTTTCCAGTTTGTTCCGTGGTACTTGTTATCTGTTATCAGATGTATTCAGTGTGTAGCTTTTGTAACCAGTTCCGTCACATAATTGCAATACCAGGTATAAAAGTGCATATATTTTCTGCGTTTTTCCTTATTGACCTTGTTGACAACAGAATCTTAAGAGACAACTTTATCTTGCTGTTGCAACAGCCACACTTATTCACATTGCACTCTTCATGCTATCTTAAATACTATCAAGCATTGTCGGAGACCTGCTTTGATTCTTTGTTTTGTTCATGAAGACAAACTATGAACAAGGCAAGGTTAATAAATTACGTGCTATCCATAATTAGAAAGGACTTGTTGGTCGTCGAGTTCCCTGTATTTATGATAGCTACAAGTCGATATAAACTCTCCATATTAGTTGTAAGAGTGGGACAGTTGAGGAGGACAAAACTCGCCATTTCCGTTTACTATTGACAGTCATGGCACAAGATTGCCTGGTTCTTGTGTACACTTCAATGAACTGTACACATCGAGAAATGTACTTTCATTTTCAATGTCTGTGTCCTTTCATACTGTTTTGAGAACAGCAAACATTTGATACACTTATTTGATATACTACTTGTTTTGACAATGACTAACACTTCTTTTTTATATATTTAATAAAATCTCTGCATATATAAGCAAACTTAAGACTGGTCATCTAACGGTCCATTTCTCCCCTGCAATAATACTCGTTATCTGCGCCTACGAGAGTGAGCGCCCGTTTCTAAAGGCGGACTGGCAGAACCCGGAGGTTATGTAACAAAAGCTGAAGAACCGAAAACTACTACTTAGTGTTGTGGCCAGAAACATGTTAGTGGAGTGTGTAGCTTGGATGTTAAACTTCGACTTGAATTGTGGCATACCACAAGAGTAATGTATTGGCCCAGTTCTCTTTCTCGATCTGCTGCACAAGAATGGAAATATTTCATTATCTTTCTTTATGTAGTAATAGAATTGTTAATTCTTGAGCGAGAATTCAGATTGAAAGCGAGCGAGCGTCCCTCTAGCATAAAACAAATGATGTTTTTAACTGGCATTAAAGAATAAACGGAGCGAGTCTTCGAGTTCCTAGAGGGCTTGACTGCCGTACGGAACATCCATCGTTCGATAGGAATCCTCGGCTAAAATCGGTCAGGAGAGGACTGACCACCCTAGCTCAATATGCCGACAATCCAGATATGTGTCATCTCTAACAGGCACTCCACAGCGTGTGGAATCGTTTATGGAACTAGCCGTTAAATAAGTCGCGATTTATCACAAAATTTGAGAAGCCCTAAAGTCTTGTTCACATGGCGAAATTTCCAGATTTTTACAGGAATTAATTCAAGTAGACAGATTCACAGATTCACAGTCTTTCAAAATAGTTTGCTACTACATGAAGCTATATATACAGTTAGTGTCACTCAAAAATTTATACTCATTGACAAAATCTCAAATATCACCTCTTTTTCTTCTTCCCTCCCTTTTTACCAGATTTCTTCCCTTTTTTACCTTTCTTCTTCTTCTTCTTGCTGTAAGGGCCAAGCTGACGACGGACCATCACACCACGCCACCAGGACTGAATCTATGAAATTAATTAACTTTTGCTTACCCTAAATCCTCGAATTATCCCCCGGGGACTTTTTTACTTTTGATACTTTTTGGGTGGGAAATTGCTCGATGGGATGGCTTATTCGAGGGGGGCTTGCAAAATTAGCTGATTCATGCTGCTTAAAAAGCTCATTGTCAAAACTCCTTTTCTCCGTAGTATTAAAAGAACAGTCTGAATTTAGGCACTAGTTTTCATCAAAATCGTCATCATCACATGGGATGGGGCCTATTCAAGGGGACTTATTAACTTGCAGTTCTAGTATGGAGGCTTATTCAAGGGGGTTCAATTCGAGAATTTACGGTATGCCCTTAAATCCACACTACAGATTATTAAGTAGATGAAATAACAACAATCAGAATGGCACTTATGCTTGAAGAACAAACAGGGTTGAGTTCAGGAGCAATATTTTACGACTGAGGAACAAGTACGTTTACGCCAGAGCAGAGCAATTTGAGGTTTTAGTTCTTGAATGATAAATCTTAAAGTAGAGCTAGAATCAAGCTAGATCTGAAAGAAATACCTTAACACAGGATTTCAGTTCTTCCAACTCTTGTTCAGCCTTCTTCCTCTCAATTTCTTTTTCTAGTTTATCTTCCTTTACAACCTCATCGTATTTGTTATACTAAAACAATGGGGATTTAATTTGCATAAGTCATCAGTATAGCAACAAACATAAATGAAAACACAATCATTTATCATAATATACAGTTTCATACACCACAGGATGCCACTGGATTTCGCACCTTATAGGAATGATCGATACGGCACAAGATGGAAACAGTTAAATAAAAACAACAATAGTCATACCATATATGTAAGTTCTTGCAAACGCTTTAAGTCATCGGCTTTACTTAACTGGTATAAAAAGAACAGTACTAACTTTGAGTAGGAGATATTACTAGCATAGAGAACTGCATTAATGAAACAGCAAGAGCATGCAACCAATCCTATTAATTGTTGTCTTAAGCAAGTAAATATTTCATCTTTTAGGCCAAGTAAGAATATTGAAAATATCTGCACAAGAGGGGTTGAGCGAAGTACTTTTGCGTACGAGCTTTCTTTGTATATAATGCCAAAAAGAATAATTACATTGCATTGTTTTTCTACAAAAGTAGTGATTTAACCATAACATGTATCTGTACACTTTAGAAAAAAATATTCTATTCAATCTTCTTGTAGATCTGAGAGTTCAATGAAGATTAACTGGTGTCTTATGAACACCACACGTTACACATTTAGTTTTATCGTCCTAATTGACTATGTTATGGGACATTTTCGCAATCAATCATAATGTATCAAAAAGGACTACATGTGCAATTACCAACAGTTTTAATTCATTAGAGCCTACTACTAAAATTGGAAGGAAATTGTATCTACTTCAATATACAAAACCTGGAACTAAACTACATCAGGTATGTAATGTTTGATAAACAGAACAGATCAGTCTGTCATTCGCATAAAAGTATGAAAAGAAAGAAATGTGAGACAACGAACGTTACCTTGAGAGCTTCTAACTCCTGCTGTTTTGCTTCAACATCAGTATCATACTTATCAATCCAGTATTTCAGCTTTTCCTCGAGCATCTAAAGAACAAAATAAAAAGGAATCAATATAGAGATAACTGGCTGCGGCTGCCAAATGTGCAATTAATATAAAACAGGTCTGGGCACAAGCTTGCCGGGAAAAGCATACAAAATATCTTCACTATAGCACGAAAAAGCGGAAACATTCTTTTGGCATACTGAAAGCTTTTTTCGTCCGACACTCGTCAGAGTATGAAACGTCGGATAACGACCGAAAGGTGAACCGAAATATATAGCCAGATGCGGGTGCACGTGATATGATGAATAATGCGTCTATTTGGCCCTATGATTGGCCAATTAGCACCTATTCACCATTGTTTACTTGAAGAGTCCAAGTGAAAAAACGAACTCTTTTTGTTTACACAAGACTGGGTTTTGAGTCTTGATGTAAACCGATTCCAAAACACCTAAATGAAAGGACGATCTTGCTTGCCCAATGATCCGAAAATTATCGTCTGTATATGTTTTGGCGCATTCTGGATTTGTTAGAAGATGTTGTCCTATGGCCGAATCACTTTTCATTTTAGCATTAGAGTTGTTACACGTACGAGGCGGCTGTTCTCTTGTTGTAGTGTTTTTCGTCCTGATGCTCGTGGGTACATGTTGTTTTATTCTATCTGCTAACCTCTGCGTAGTGCGCCCTACGTACCGAGCTTCACATCGGCACGAAAATTCATAAACTACACAACTTTTTTGGGTGGTAGGAACGCTATCTTTTTTAGCAGATGGTAGCATGACCCTCGTATTATAAACCGCACGGGGCTTCACAGCATAGAAACAAGATGTAATGGCTTTATTGATTTGGTTTTCAAATTTTGATGAAACATTTCCAATCCAGGGCAATTTCAGGTAAACCGGGCACTTTTCAGGACCAAACCGTTTTTCTGATGAAATGTTTGCTAGTTTTTCCTTAATGCAAGAAACAAGGACATCTTCTGGATATCCATTATCAATTAAAAGTTGTTTTATTGTGTCCAGCTCAGAATCTAACTTAGTTTTAGAGCAAATCATAAGTGCCCTATGAACTAAAGTTTTGATTAGGTTGATCTTCCTAGCTTTTGGGCTGAAGGAATTCCAACGGATGTATTGACCAGTAAACGTTGGCTTCCTGTAAATGCTGGTGAGAAATCCAGTGCCCCCTTTCTCCACCGAAACATCTAGAAAATTCAAGGAGTTGTTTTGCTCCTTCTCTACTGTAAATTTTAGGGCTGGATGTAGTTGGTTGAGGTTTACATGAAAACGATCACATTCCAGCTCCGAACCGAAAATGACAAAAGTATCGTCAACATAACGAAAGTAGACACCTGGTTTTACGGTGTTATTGAAAAGTCTACTTTCATGAAAACCCACGAAAATATTTGCTAGAGCTGGCCCCAAAGGACTACCCATTGCCACTCCATCTAATTGCTTATACATCTGGTTGTTAAAACTAAATTCCACTCCTCGCGTAGCAATTAGCATCAATTCTTTGAAGGCGTCCTCAGGGAATGGAGGGCAATCAAGGTGACCTCGATACAAAGCGTCAGCACAAATCCCTATGGTCTCATCTAATGGCACGTTGGTGAATAGACTGCTGATGTCAAAAGAGCACAGAAATGTTTTGGCAGGTTCAACGTTGTAGTTTTGAATAAAGCTGGCAAATGTAAAAGAATCTTTCACACAATTCGAGGAGTAGAGTTTTAGGACCGGGGCCAAAACTTCTGATAACCATTTAGCAAGTTCATGTTGAGAGGAGCCAATCATAGATAAAATAGGCCGAAGTGGGATGTCTTCTTTGTGCGTTTTCGGTAAACCATACATACGTGGGCGCTGTGAGCCTGTGGGTCGAATCCGATCATAAATATCACGAGTCAGGATTTTTAAAAAAAAAATCCTGACTCGTGATATTTATGATTGGATTCGACCCACAGGCTCACAGCGCCCACGTATGTATGGTTTACCGAAAACGCACAAAGAAGACATCCCACTTCGGCCTATTTTATCTATGATTGGCTCCTCTCAACATGAACTTGCTAAATGGTTATCAGAAGTTTTGGCCCCGGTCCTAAAACTCTACTCCTCGAATTGTGTGAAAGATTCTTTTACATTTGCCAGCTTTATTCAAAACTACAACGTTGAACCTGCCAAAACATTTCTGTGCTCTTTTGACATCAGCAGTCTATTCACCAACGTGCCATTAGATGAGACCATAGGGATTTGTGCTGACGCTTTGTATCGAGGTCACCTTGATTGCCCTCCATTCCCTGAGGACGCCTTCAAAGAATTGATGCTAATTGCTACGCGAGGAGTGGAATTTAGTTTTAACAACCAGATGTATAAGCAATTAGATGGAGTGGCAATGGGTAGTCCTTTGGGGCCAGCTCTAGCAAATATTTTCGTGGGTTTTCATGAAAGTAGACTTTTCAATAACACCGTAAAACCAGGTGTCTACTTTCGTTATGTTGACGATACTTTTGTCATTTTCGGTTCGGAGCTGGAATGTGATCGTTTTCATGTAAACCTCAACCAACTACATCCAGCCCTAAAATTTACAGTAGAGAAGGAGCAAAACAACTCCTTGAATTTTCTAGATGTTTCGGTGGAGAAAGGGGGCACTGGATTTCTCACCAGCATTTACAGGAAGCCAACGTTTACTGGTCAATACATCCGTTGGAATTCCTTCAGCCCAAAAGCTAGGAAGATCAACCTAATCAAAACTTTAGTTCATAGGGCACTTATGATTTGCTCTAAAACTAAGTTAGATTCTGAGCTGGACACAATAAAACAACTTTTAATTGATAATGGATATCCAGAAGATGTCCTTGTTTCTTGCATTAAGGAAAAACTAGCAAACATTTCATCAGAAAAACGGTTTGGTCCTGAAAAGTGCCCGGTTTACCTGAAATTGCCCTGGATTGGAAATGTTTCATCAAAATTTGAAAACCAAATCAATAAAGCCATTACATCTTGTTTCTATGCTGTGAAGCCCCGTGCGGTTTATAATACGAGGGTCATGCTACCATCTGCTAAAAAAGATAGCGTTCCTACCACCCAAAAAAGTTGTGTAGTTTATGAATTTTCGTGCCGATGTGAAGCTCGGTACGTAGGGCGCACTACGCAGAGGTTAGCAGATAGAATAAAACAACATGTACCCACGAGCATCAGGACGAAAAACACTACAACAAGAGAACAGCCGCCTCGTACGTGTAACAACTCTAATGCTAAAATGAAAAGTGATTCGGCCATAGGACAACATCTTCTAACAAATCCAGAATGCGCCAAAACATATACAGACGATAATTTTCGGATCATTGGGCAAGCAAGATCGTCCTTTCATTTAGGTGTTTTGGAATCGGTTTACATCAAGACTCAAAACCCAGTCTTGTGTAAACAAAAAGAGTTCGTTTTTTCACTTGGACTCTTCAAGTAAACAATGGTGAATAGGTGCTAATTGGCCAATCATAGGGCCAAATAGACGCATTATTCATCATATCACGTGCACCCGCATCTGGCTATATATTTCGGTTCACCTTTCGGTCGTTATCCGACGTTTCATACTCTGACGAGTGTCGGACGAAAAAAGCTTTCAGTATGCCAAAAGAATGTTTCCGCTTTTTCGTGCTATAGTGAAGTTCTGTAGTACCAACAGACTTTTTACAAAATATCTCTTAAGTTCATCTACAAAATCAATTATTGGATATGCATCACGGTTAAATAGATGTATCTTAATACAATATTCCACATAAGACAATACATAGGGCTATTGAGATTTCAACTAGCACGGTTTGCTGGTCAAGTCTTATTGTAATATTTACCTTATAATGCTGTCTTAAGAACGACTCAATTTCATTGTTTACTCTTGCTTCTTCATCGATCTTCTGTCTCAAGCTCTAATTGAAATTAGAACATCAAATTGAAACATGGCAATACTAGCTGCTATTACTATTGGTCATATTCGCATGCTACAAGCTTGACAACAAAAGGGTCGAAAAACAAAAAGGCTTCAAAAGCCATGCTGTGTATATGGGTCCCTGGACGAAGGGTTTTTGGATGTAAACGAGAGATGTAGCTGACAAGTTCGTAAAGGAAATTTTGACTCATTGTTGGCAACTCGTGCACAGTATGTTTTACAGGAAGGCAAATGGCCAGGATTCATACTCACATGTGAGTAAAATTAGTGTGCAAGCAGCTTAGTTGCCTAAATCCATAATGCTAGAAAGGGTTTCAGCGTACTTTGATAAGCAAATTATATACATCCTAGCTTTGGGGTAAAGTAATAACCCGGTAAAGCAACAGGCATCATGTTGCTCTCGACCAGTCGGGATTTTTACACATGTCAATCTTCTGAGATGAGGATGAAGGAGCTTAATTCTCTATATCTTTGTATATGGAAACAAAATAAGTTTAAAATGTAAGCATTTTTAGGTAGTGTTGGCGTATACGGGTTGTCTATATTACACTACCTACATTTAAGATACTTCTATTTCCAATATATACTTCCAAAGCCACCATGAAAAGATGTCTATCACAAGATTGCATTCGGCCTACATTCAAACCAATCCCAGGCTACCATTTTGAGTCTGGCAATTTTGGCGCGAAACAGTGATACAGGATAGTGTCGCCATTTCATAGCGCGATAAGCACCGAAGAGAGATGGCAAAGTTTTGTAATAAGAGAAATTAGAAAGATGGTTTAAGAAAATGGGTTGCAGTTCGTGCTAAGCATATATTATGGTTATTTTGTCAAGAAAGAGGCAAGACAATTGGGTGCAAACGTTCTAATGATTAAAGATTCCCAAGAATGTGTCATCCAATGGCTGTACCAAGAAAATACAAGGAAATCTCGCCTAAAAGAAGGTAGACGAACTAGAAGATTGAATCAGTAACCATGAAACGAGAAATTCAAGGTACAACTTTTGTGCATACTTCAAGTCCAGTATATTTTGTCGTAAAAAGCATTGAAATACTATATCCTTTCGTCAGAAAATGCGTATTGTTACGGTCAACTAAAATCAATGTCCAAAATGTAACGGTACTCCTTCACACTTTCTTCAATTTTTCAGTCAATAACTCTAAATAGTGTTAAAAAGATTAATTCGAAATTGAGTAAATGACAAATATTTTCCCGCCTAAACTAAGATGGAAGAAGCCCCTACATTGTGATATTTTTGTTACGTGAATTCCAAAATTAGGCCCTTGGCCGCAGAAATCCACCAGTTTTAGCAAAGGTGGTGCAATACTTTTATCCCCTTACGCAATTAAAGAGACTTAGATTAAAAGATCATTTCTTGACAAGCGAAAAAAAGCTGTAACTAGTGATTTTACCCATGCCAGCTAAGTTTCAGGAAATGTGCTAAACATGAAAGTATGTATCTTATTGGTCGCGAACAAAATGTGGCTCTGTTATCTAAAGCATAAATCTATTAACATTAAAGGACCCAAGCAAAACAACTTCATAATGCTTTAACACCAACATTTATCAATATCCATTGCACAATTTCATTCTGTTTTTATTTCCTTTTTATGCATCTTTACATACTTGTATGTTGTACATTCGCGTATAACCATTTTATTCTGAATTAGCTCGTTAGCTCAATTAGCAATAATACTAATAACAATAATTAATGTTCTGGATGCGATGTCGCATCGAAGGACTTTTGAGTTTGAGGGTTTAGCAGAAGTGCCGTGGCACTAGCGATGAATGAAGCTATAGATATCTGTCTGCACCCACTAGCAACTAGCATATAGCACAGAGGGATGGACATCATACTTGAAGCCATTGTAACTGAATATTCACTGTAGAAACCATTCACAGACCACCATCACTGGAAATATCACCAAGAATCATAATCAACGGACCACTTACTAAAAACTCTTAGATCAAACCTGGAACCTACGAATAGAACTCTACCTGCTCGCTTACTACCTAAGATAACTTCCAATCTCATATTTTCAAACAAGACGGTGAACGATGTATTAGTAGCTCAAACTTGATTGGTTAGACTGAGTCCAGTAAGCCCAGTGAGCCCAGTGAGTCCAGTGGATTCACCCTGGATACGTCAATGTAACGACAAAAATATAGTTAGTTTGCCTTAAGATACCCTCAAAATATGAAAATATGAAAAAAACTAGAGGAAATGCAAATTGCAGCTACTACCTCGATTTCTTCTTTCAGTTCCGTTTCTGTTTTTTGGCACTGCTTCTGAGCACAGCTCACCCTAACCTTGAAAACAACAAGATGATCTTTAATAGTAAAACTTCAGAAATCAAAATGCATTGGTAACAAAGAAGCTCCCCGACAGTCGGTAGGATAAGAAAACGATAAATATCTTTCGACTATTGCAAAATCTATCAACAAGCTACAAAAACCTCAGCGTCTTTTTTGATATACTTTGTCTCCATACTAGTCTTCGCTTTTGTCTCCTGGAGCTGATCTTTTAAATGAGCGATCATTTCCTTCCGTTTCTGCAAACAAAGGCAAGTCATTAATCTTGATAATTATCATCAATATCAGAGTATCTGGTTGGCACTCCATGGATACAAAGTGCACTGAACACTTACCTATCTCAGTATAGTAATGACTCAGTATAGTAGAATAGCCTCTCTATAAATAGAACCAGCAGTGAAAATGCAAGACATAGTACATATATAGCTGTATCAGTAAAGGGTTTTTCCTCAGAAGCGAGTATTTCATATTTTTCAAATACGCAGCAAAGGAATGGGGTATTTGGCAAAAAGTCTTCGCATCGTAATGCAGCCAAGAGTCCTTAACATTGCAGCTACATTTGACATAATACTTTTAATAGCAACTGCACAACAGACTTAGAGCAGACTGCATGAGGATGTTTCTGGTATAAGAGACAAATTCATATGTTTACTATTTCCTGAAAAAAATTCACAGAAGAGTTAACGAAAAAGAAGAAGTAATTACTTGAACTTCCACTTCCTTCTCTTTTTTAACATCGATGAGCTGCTTTTGCAAATGTTTCACCTTCTTTCGGCTTTGCTCTTCTCTAAACAAAGATATAAATTTTGTAAATGCAACAAGATTTAGAATAACGAAAAGTGAAAGTGCGAGAAAATAACCGACCCTAGCTGGATTCGAACTCGCGACCCCTGACCTTGTACGTCAAGTACTCTATAAATGTAAGTATAGCTATATACAATCCACCCACGCACTGCTGTGTCATCAACTTCTTAACTGTACAAATTAAAATGACTGTGGTATGAAAGTTCAGATAGTTTTCAAGGCACTAACAAACTGCAACAAACTTTCAATCAGTCAGATTTCCAAAGGGGCTTCACTAGAACTCTCAGATAGATTGCCAAAGAGTACCTTGCTGCCTACTGACTTGCCTGGTCCTTAAATAGTATAGATACAATGGAATGTAAGCGGGGCATCTGCAGGGGTAGGGCTTAATCAAGACATTTATATTATCCTCCAGTAATGTTGAAAGCCGAAACAAATATGTAGCTTAACTGAGTCAGGCTCTTAAATTCTAAACAATATGAATGAATATTGCTGACTTTCTGATTTACGGATAAACAGTAAATCAACACACACACACGACGAAAAACTACATACTTAGCTATGATTTCTTGTAGCTCAGATTTCTTTTTCTTTTCAGCTTGGACTGCACACACCAAGGCAGAAAATGTCTGATTGGTTTTAACTTCTTTCAATGTTTCGTTCAGAATATCAAACAGAAATTTTCTGGAAAAGAACAATTTCGTACAGTCGAATCAAAAATGAAGCTAAATAATGAAACTCGAACACGGATTTGATGCCAATAATTAAGTTCCGTAAGCATTGCGATGCTACGACGCATCGTAGCAACAAAACGATGACACATTGCTCTATAGACATAACCTTGGGAACATGTGGAGCTTACAAAGGATACTCATGGCAAAGCAAAACCATGGAAACATTCACAAATCAAGAATTGTTCTATCACTATTCCGAGCACTATTCCATATTTGATATCCGTAGCCCAACGAAGCAGAATGTGGTGGGTACATCTCAAGTGGTTTGACAACTCAAACATTGACACTAGAACTTCAAACCAATTCATACCTATCGGATTGTACTTTCTGGAGGTTATCATTAGTCCCAGTTGCCTGCCGAAAACTTTTATTCAAAGCTGTAGATGTGTAAATATATCAATTAATTGGTTAACAGAGCTCAACATTGCGAGAGAATATGTACAGAGTAACTACTTGCTCGTAGTACACTGCATGCAACAAATGATAATGAAATAAAGCCAAATACGGGTAATGAAATTGACAATCTGACTACTTCACGAGAATAGGGAGTACAATAACTATCAAATCAGGGAATTCTAAAGTACAGCTTCCACAGGTAGACGCAGGTGTTCCATCAGTAAACAAACTAAGTAGATGTTTTACATTTTTCTTAATGACTGAAGATTCAACTCCATAAATAGTTCCCATGCAGATCATGCTCAGTTGTTTTGTTAATTTTATATTATCGTTGACCTGAAGCACGAAAAATGACAATGTCCGTGTATCAAAAACACATCAAAAACAATTTTACTTGAACACTGCCTCAGCAAAGTCAACAATAGATCAGAAGCATTAACTACTTTCTCATACTTTTCTCAGTCTGACATTGACATTGACATTGACATTGACATTGACATTGACATTGACATTGACATTGACATTGACATTGACATTAGATTCCCCTAATGTTTCTTTCCACATTGAAAAAGAGTTTTAACATGCATAGGATTCTTCATATTTAATTTTTCAAAACCAGACAACTGCATAACAGTTGAAGACAATGTTTGCTATGCATATCAAACATTCGAAAGTCTCAAGGCTTGGAAAGTTGTCACTGCCAATAGATGACAAGAAAGACAATTAATCAAAATTATTTAAAGGAAATATCGACAAATATATCATACAAAAGCTATAAAATTCTAAACATACCTCTTGCATGACCTTGCAATGCTCTAGTTACGGAATCTACCTCTTCTCCTTTATGCCCTTTACTTGCAACTACCTAGGAAAAGAGCTTAATCTGTAAGAAAACGCCTGATTGAATTGAAACAGTGGCATCAAGCTCACTTATTACAGTGAATTTAACTGTTCTCAGTAGCTTTCATCCGCTTGATTTTCGATCGTTATCAAAAACCTGTGCTTCTAAGGATACAATGGATCATAAAGACATAAGATAAGACAGGCTGATGTAAAGACTCGCTAACATCCATTCCTATCCATCCTTGCAGATCAGTGCACTGATATTCAATTCATATGTCACTACAAACAGCCCATGATCAATGTCAAAAACAACAATTAGCTTTGTGTGTTGCGGCACAAGCATTTGCAGAGCCGAACACTACACTGAAAATGTCGATCTGGTCAATTTTCATTTCAGCACTTATACTGATATTTATACAATGATTTTTGCATAGGCTCAAAGCCTGTAGCAAAATCCGAAGACAGCCTGGGTAAAATCACAAAATGAAAGGCTGTGCTTATATTGTCCACCTGACATCTAGCTAGATGATTCAGTAGGTTTAAGACGTATCCTTGCATTAATGATGCAAATAGAGTGCTATATCCCATAGTAAGATAAACAGAGGTTTATTCTATTATGGGATACAACACTTGGTTTCTACATTCTCGAACTATTCCATCAGTGACACAGAATTGACAATGGTCATCGGTGTACACAAATGCAAAGCAAAATGATTGAATTCGAGGAGGGGAAGATGAACAAATTCCATGGAACATGGATTCAGTCAACTAGTGCCCATCTTCTTGGCTATACTGCATTTAACGTCTTATGGTTTTTATCCAGAACAATTTGCTGCTAACAAAATCAGGTCTGACCACTAAGAAGGAGCACCAACACATGATCAAGAGCTCTCAGCTACGTGAATGACTGCAGCTATGCTCATGTGGCTACTTATAATCCACAAGGATATGCCAGCTTTGGTGACACCAGCTATGGTAAAGAACAACAGCAACAAACATCTGCATCAAACAATACCTAAATCTCACAAGCTCCTGACACAATTCTTAATACTCTTCAGATCACTAGAGATGAGAAAATCATACTGTTGGATGTATCACTCATCTTTCCTTTCTATTCCTTACTTTCTTGCAGTTACAACCCAGTACTTTGCAGGTACCTTAACCACTCTCTCTGGCTTTTACTCCTGAATTACAGTCTCCTGCTTGAACTGGAAGTGTCAACTTTGCCTGCTCAGCAAGAAATATCATGAATCTGTTGTCTTGTTTGCTGCAGCTAATGTCATCATTCAAGGCAAGCCAATGTGCTCTTCAACAGCGGATCTGACAAACTGTTAACTCAAACAGATGCTTTCATTTCAGGCATGTGTACACACATGTTGCAAGAGGAACAAGACCATCCAAGCTGCTTACTGCCATCAAATTAGGGAAATTCTATGTTGGGTCATCAATTACAACAAACCATTGTCAACAATATAAGAATGCATTATTATGCATTGGCATGTTGTTCAAGGTCTCCTCACAATTTTCAAACTTTGACTTGATCTCCCCACTCATTTTTATCAAAAACAAATGTTCAGTCGCTACTTTTTGTGCCCTTGATATCAATGCTCATCAACTCTCGTTTACAGCCTCTGCCATACTCGCATATCTCTCCAAAAGCAGTAAAGGGCTCGATACTATCTATAACAAACAATACACCATACACAGACAACTTCCCAATTGAAACCAACGAGATATGTCACAATTGTCAGTTCATCCATTTCAATTACCCACTGCTAATGTTATCATTGGTAGTTAAGATCACTTGTCTCTGTGCAATTGCCTGCTCCAAAGTTGTGTTGGACTATGACCACTTGGATTATGACCACTTGCCAACCAACAGCAATTTTCCATGCACATAACAGTTCTGGACCTGTAAAAACTGGTTGGGAATGAGACTATACAATACTGATCAAATGGTCATCGATTGGAAATCCGACCAGTCCAATCACTGCTGTAGACCCATTTGATGATGATGCCTTTGCAGCATGAAATCACAAATCAATTTGACATGAGAAATACTATCACCCACATGTATAAACTAAACGCAGGAAAAAACTCTTATATCAAAAACGTTTTATATGACAGTTATGTTCTGTGGAATGCCACACCCTCTTTCTTTGGTGGTGGACGCAAGGCAATCATTTACAGTAGAATTCATGAACAACTAACATTTACAGGGACAGCACCATATAGCCATACCTAGGTACCAGATAAATTTTTATGGTGATGTAGGAGTTTCCACCATGGTTGAGTAAGATGCAGCAGAAAATGCTTTAAAGCTACCCCCTAGAATGGCTTAACAAGCATCTCCCATACTAATATTAATAATAATGCTCGGGCACAGGTCTAAAACATTTACAATAATACTTACTACAAAGACACAAGATTCTTAGAAAAATATTTACCCAGAATTACCTTAAATATTTACTATAAAATTTGATCAATATTGCCCACTAGCACATTGATTACATCTTGCATCAACAGCATTTTTCCAGGCTTTTATTGGCATTGGGACCCCAGGAATTTTCCCCAGTTACCCCTCTTGATAGTACTAATTAAATGGCATTTCACTTGAGGGACATATGAACTATTTGTTTCACTGATTGCAAAGAAAAGACAGAGATAAAATAATCAATTTGACATTCAGTATTTTGCTTCAATCTTCAAAACCATGGCTATTTGATAGCTGGCATCTCAGCCTTGATTAACTAACAAGCCACATGAACCAGTGCTTATTTTCCAATGCATTAATTCTGCAGGGAGGGGGGGGGCATTCCAGCCAAAGAAATGTAGACTAACTCAACTCTTTCAGAACACTGCCCTTCAAGGTACCTTTCCAGCACTACAGTACACTAATTGTCTATGCCACCCATTATCAAAACACAAGCTTACATTTTCATATTTCCGCTCTAGCTCCTCTTGTCCTTCAATCAATCTGAGGATGTCATTGCTCATAAGCTAAAAAGGAACAAAATGCTATCAAATATAGGTCTCAATCTCATACTTTCTATCAATTCATATTCTTCATTGTTAAGCTCCCTCCTTCACTACAACTAGTATTTGGATATATAGCAATAAGGTCTCTATATTCTACCCAACTTCCCCTTAACAAACACTAATCATTTCATGAACTCAATGTTATAGAGTTTACAAAGAAAAAAAGCAAACTCTGATTAATAATTCTGAGGGAATATCAAATTCAGTATTACAAGGGAGATTGATTCTGACATATAGAACTCTATCTGAAAAGTCTGTCAATCAGAACTTCACTATAGCTTGAAAAAGTGGGAACATTTGTTAAGTATACTGGAGAGCTTTTTTGTCTGAAACTCATCAGAGTATGAAATGTCAGATAATGACCAAAAGATAAAACGGCTATTTATTGCATTTCAACTTTTGGTTGTTATCTGACATTTCATACTCTGATGAGTGTCAGATGAAAAGAGCTCTTGCGACAGCCATTAATATATTGTCAAAAGTTTCTTATGATTGATCAGAACTTTACTGCATGTAAAAATAATATAATAAAATGTTATACCTGTCCTCGTTGATAATCCACAGATACAGGCAGAATACTGCCAAGTATTGCCAATTGATCAACACAGTCTTCCAAGACAGCACTTACATGGATTGTGTCCAAAGATGACAGTTTATCACTCATTTCCTCTTAGTAGCTTGGAAAAGTTCTGCAAGTGTGATAAACTTGCTATAAAAATAATCATTATAAATTCACATATCTTCCGCATATTCACCACAATGGATGGAGAGGTATTTACTAATTTCACAATGACAACATGAATTCTTATGCACAAACATAAAGCTCAACTCCTATAATTGCTGTTCCCTTTAGTTCATCTAAGAATAACCACGAGTCCTATAGGCCTCGGCTAGTTTGTTGTAGACATTGTGCAAAAGAAAAATGAGAATTATTCACAAAGAAAGAGAAGCAAATTAGCAAAATAACTTCCCATTAAGTATGATGAATCTGTAATGCTTTTAACAATTGGCTTGAGGAAAAGCTGCCTCTATAGCTCTAAGTTATAGTTATGACTTGAGATCATGAGATTTTAAAAGCTTTCAGATATTACTTTATTTCCTTTTTACCTTGTTCATTGGAAAACCAGGCAAACAAGCTGTTAACTTAGTGCTGCATTACATGTCATGCATTGTAACGATTGAATACATAAGTATTTATGCCTATGTCACATACATGCAGTAATCAAGTGAGACCACAAACCCTAAAACAGTTGTTATCACCAGCAAGTGCCTAAATAACTATACAGTTCAAATACTATACGGAGTACAGACTGTTACATACGACATACGAGGCGATATGCCTACATCCCCAAGCTCTAGGTTATCTCACTTGTTTTCTGAGGTAAATATGAATCGGGTGCTTCTAGTGTAACGAACTATCATAGTTTTCTAATAATGTGACAAAACTCGAAAAGAAGTGCTACTTACAAGCTTCTTCACCACAAAAATCTGACTTCATCCATTTGATGTCCCACCTCGTCATACTCGTATTCTACTATATACGATTTACGTTGCCATAGACAACCCTCTCCGCAGAGACGTTACTGCGCACCTGGGGTCAGCTAAACATGTCCAACAGCTCAAAGAGCAGTGGCGTAGCGCACCTTTGTTAAGAAACCTAGGGGCCCTGAGGGGAACCCAAACAGCTTCTTTTGATTATGTACAAATAAATTTACTAAATCTAGAGTTAGTTTTTTTATAACAGGCCCGTAGAAGGCCCCCTGGACTTGTGATACTTGACTCTGTGCCTCCTCTCATGATATAACTCATATAAACAGATGTATTATATATATTGGCTGTGCCCCCTTGTGAATTCAAGCTGGCTTCGGGCCTGGCACATAATGCCTAATATGAGGAGTGGATGAAAATACTAAAGCAAAGTCAAACTCTTTTATCTGTTAGCCTCCCTAAAACAACAATCATATGAATATATTGATCTGAAACTACCCAAGAACATGCATAGAAATGCTAACGGTAGGGTGCTTGCAATGATCCTTATCTGAAACAGAGCATAATCTAGTATTGTTCTTACTTTTCACAAATCAAGTCTCAGTTTTCAAATAAACTGTGCTCTTATAGAAGAAGAGTGTGCCACTGCCTGTTCTATCCATAGGATAGCACTGGCTAGGGTGAAAGGGTGCCATCCTGAACAGATAAGAGAGGGGCTGTGCTATACCAAACACTCCACTTACACTCTTCAAATATAAATGCCTGCAATGTTATGCATATGCCAAGCTTAAGGCAAAGTACTACCTATTTAGGAACTCACCAAAGTAGCATACAAACTCATCAGAAGAAAGACTGAAACCCCTTAAAACTCCCCTCACTTTAACAATGTGGGCCAACCCCCTCCATGCCACCATTGCTACTACAGGGGGTACACCAAACCATATAAAAAACTGTCAAGGCACTGGAGGTTTTGAGACAATTTCAGAGGTTGCTGCAACTTTTGAGCTTCCATTCCATAGCTTATTGAGTGCTCCAATAAGATCATCTAAAGGTACTACTTTTTGAAGAGAAGAAAATGTCGGCATATGTCATCTACAAAATCACTACAAACTTAGAATCTATCAATAAACTACTGTCTACACAGCCTTAGTGGTTGAGGAATGTAGTACCCACAACTTGTATATTAGTGCAACTATTCTCTTATTTTGCAGCAATTAGCTTTAATCAGTTGTATAAAGATGTAACATAAGTGACAAACTCTCAAATAAAGTAACTGAAGTCTGTATTACTTTTACTATTGTGCCTAAGAAACCCTATGGTAAACCTGGCAATTACTGGCACTAGCAATGCTACAAATTTTTTCTAGGGATTTGGATAAGTGTAATAGGAATATATGAGACCAAAATTCATCCTATTTTTTGTAGATATAATAGATTAGTGCTCCTATAATTCAATGACAAAGAAAGAGTTTTGGCCTCATGAATCATATCTCAATCCTGACACACCTTGAAAATCATAATTCAAACCATGTAACACATTAAATCAAAATCATTGTGTAATAAAATCAAACCACAACAGATTAATGCTCTTCCTTTCTACTTTGCAATCTTAGGTTCAAAATTCTATGCTACTGTAAATCAAATCATAGAGTCAATCAGTCACTTAGCTAGTCCATCTGGTTGTAAGCTTGTCAGTCAGGCTATCAGTCAGTCAGACAGTAAGCTTCTCTGTCACTTAATTGCTAGAGGAATGTCATTTAACAGTCACACAATACCACATCTTCTTTCTCCATATTAATCTATATCTATACTTTTCATTGCAAATCCACCAATTATTTTCTATCAAACATATCAGCAATACAATGAACATACTAGCAAGCCTTGAGAACCAGATATCTTTACATCCACGGTGGAGTTCATAGGCATAAATGCTCAGTATATCAACAGTTGATAACCTGAGTGAAGTTGAAAATGCAATGCTATGGCGCACATATGTTATAATATCACAATACTACAAAACAATCAAAGTATGGAATACTAACTGGCTAACAAATCAACAGCATTTCATTGAAGAATTTCTATCTAATTCAACAACACATTACAATTTAACACATTGATCACAAAATAACTACAGTCAGAAGTCATGTACTTGAAAGAAAAAACACCAGTAGAACTAAGTTGACCAATTATGAGAGTACATCTTTTGCCATACAGGCAAGTATTCCTTGAGAGGAACTGAAACCAACCTCAAACCTGGAACCCATTTAGCAATGCCATCCAATAGTGAGAGAAGCTTTGATTTTGAATAATTGTCATAAAATGGGGACCTTAGAAGATAAATAAGGAGTGAGGCCTTCCTTCTAAGAATTTCATCTCTCTCATATTTCTGCAGTTTTCCTTTTGATTCCAACTGATATAGACTAGTTACATCAACTGCCAATGACAACAACCATGGTTTCCAAGATTTCTCTCCATACACAAACATAGTCAATAACTGACCAAGTGGTCTCAAAATATAAGCAAGTTCAGCAAATTTCTCTTTGTTTGTCAGATTTTCATTACTTCTAAAGTAGTCTACCCCTTGCTCTTCAACATTATGTTGTCTATTTGGCAATTTCCAGTCCCTGAATCCTTTCGGAGGCACTGACTTTAAAGATCTTACCACTCTACCTGACCTTGTGCCTGACCAAACGTCACACTTTTCATAGGTAGAACTTGCCTCTTGCCATGCCATGTCCAAAGTATCATTCTCAGTCTCTTTGGTTACTTCATTCGACTTTTGCCTTTTGACCTTCTCTCGCACAAACAACAAAGAAGGTGAATGCTGCATACCAGAATTGAAAAAGAACAGCAAAACTGTCTTTAAGGCTGCCTTGAGTATCTGCAAAGCGAAAATCACCAGCCATTTTCCTGGATCACCCCATAGCCGTGTGGCTCCTATTTCAAGAAATGATTCCGTATACTCTATGACTGTTAAGACCGCTTGAAAATATGTTTTATTAGTCCACATGAAAGTGTGAGTCTCTGCAATCTTCTTTCTATATATCAAATCATGCAGAAGCGCCATCATCTTTGTTGCAAAGTAAACAAGCTCTGAAATGACATCGGATGAACGAAAATTTCCAGGCAAGACGAAGGAAATCATGGTTAAAGCCGACTCAATCTTTGCTAACTTTTCAGGATCTTCTAAAACCATTTTTTCATAAGACCGTAAAATGTTTGAAGCTTTCTTACTAAAGCAATCAATGGAAGCGTTGATAGATGGGCGAAGCGTAGACACTACTTTTAAGATTCTTGCCATGCTGTTTGCGTTCTCCCCCTCCCCTGATGACGCCATATTGTTCAGGTACAGCGGATCTCCTCTCGGCCTCGTAATCAATATGATACATTATGATGCTGATGATGATGAAGTTCATAAAGGTACACCTGCACATTAAAGTCAATGGTATTTTTCTTCACTGACAGCAAAGCAGGACGATTCAAAGGAAGATCACGTATAAACTACCTTGGAAATTAAATTACGATTTAATGAAATATACCACCAATGGAATAGCTATGCAATAACAGTACATAAAGATCTTGAAAGACTAAAAGAACTAGCACAAGGTAGAAAGAAATGGAAAGTACTATGAACGAAATGTACAAATCGCAAATGCAGAGACCAACTTAGCTAAGTAGCTTAGGCGAACTTAGCGGGGGAAATAAGGGGTGTGACACCCCATATGTTTTACTTTTGTCATTATGTCACTGCCTCATTCACTAAACCAGTAGTGGAGAGTGGGGCTTGTTGTTACAAAAATTACTTAACATGCCGTAGCTTTTTAAAAATGCATGAATCAAATTAAACAGTCAGTGGTTTTTATTCACCTTACTTACCCCTTTACGAAAAATTCCCATTAGAATTTGATTATTGATTCTCAATAAAAAATTTTCTCTCTAATAATATCAGAGTTGTCAATATCTGACAAGTGAGCTTTTGATTTACAAGCGATTAACACTCGCTGCGCTCAAATTTACTGTACTCCTCTGTTAAAACCACCCTGCACCACCTCTTTGGTTTGAATAAACGGGGAGTCGGAAATATTTCTAAAATTTAACAAAAACGGGGGTCTTAATTAATTTAACTGTCCATTGCGCTTCTCGCATACATGAACAAACACAATCATTTGGTGAAAGGAGAAACACTATCACTTGGCGAATAACAAATGTCTTCTCTTCAAGGAAAAATTTGTCAACTATTTTTTACTCATTGAACTTGAATAAATGGTGGTCCTAATAAGCTCTGAGAAGTTGAAAAAATCTGAAAACTTAATAAGCGTCCCCTTGTTTATTAGAAACGTAAGAGTAAGTGCCTACTTGTTATTCATTGAAACATCTAGAAAATGCGAGAAAATAAAGAATCTACAAACCTTTGTTGTGCACGCATGTCATCTATGCCTATAGTAGAGCCAGACAAAGGAACAATGCAAATTATTTGCTAGACGTTTCTTGTAAGCAAATAGTGCGTGATTCATGCTCGTTGTTCTTGGGTCAGTGGCATAGCGCATGGTGTGCACCTTTGAGCATAGGACTAAGGTGTTATAGTACTAGTTTTATTTTTATCTTTGGTTTCGTCATGTTAAGTAACGTTGGTTCTCTGTTCCTATATGTTCCGTTTTTTGTTGCCCCGTCATCATAATTCTAAGTGTTGCATCATCATCATCTCCCACTGTCACTGTCATCATGTTGCTTTACTTGTCTGTGACGTATTGTCTAATCTTAGTGTACTGTCGTTTGTTGTGTTGTGTTACCATGCCATTGCATTGCCCCCTTAGTCCGTCATATGTTATAATTATTTTGTTACGTCATGTGTGTTAATATAAATAAGGCATTTAATGTTCTGTGTAGTCAGTCGTTATGTGAAGTCGTCGTTAACAGTTGTCGTGAGTTGGAGTTACAGTCAAAGTCGTCGGTTATGTTAAGTCGTTGTCGTGTTGCTGTTTCTGGAATTTTGTCGTTAGCCTATCAAGTCTGTTAGAGAGTCGCCGTCAGTTCTTGTTTGTTTTATAGTCGTCGTCAGTGAAAGAATATTATCGTGAAAGGATTAGAGACATCATTGATCGTTACAAAGGAACTTGTGTACTTTTATGACTTATTTCTATTATTTCTGTACATTTGTTACCCTGTAAAATACTATTATTTTACATTGGTGCCCCGGCGCGGGACGGACTCACACTTCAGATTGAGACATGGACTTACAAAGTGTTCTTGATCTTGTGCGCACAGTTGTGGCAGCTATGGCTGAAAAAGTGAGGGAAGCGGAGGATAAAGCACAAAACCCTTTCCTCAACCGTACGAACATTTACCGGTGTGAAGACGGGCGACCCATATGCTACTGTTGCCTCAGGGTCGGCCACGTTGCAAAATACTGTTGGGACAGGAGGTATTCTTGTCCCCATACATCATTTGTAGAGCCACCCGCACCAGAACCATCGCTACCAAACGGCCCCCTAGATGTGGATTCGCTCGGTAGGGATGTTCGTAAGCTGTTGAAAGAGCTCCAGGGGATAACCCATGATCTGGAGCTCTCAAGGACAACACCCATTCGAGTGGATGACATTAGATGGACTAGAGAGGATGGAGCAGAGAAGGCCTCAGAACATTGCAAGGACTCTTTAGCAGTGAACCCTGATGCCGATGTAAAAGGGCCACGAAGACACCTTTGCAGCAATTTTGGACGCCCAAGAATTCCAAAGTGCCACTCAGTGTACACAGCATCTGGGCTAATGGATTTTCGTGATGTGACATAATACGTTTGTGGTAAATGTTTATTAAATTTTTGTGTGTATTGTGTGCAATTTTTATTTTTTTTTGCATTGCTCTCTTCTGATTTTTCAAGCCAGGAGGCTTGATTTTGAAGGAGGGAGTTATGTTATAGTACTAGTTTTATTTTTATCTTTGGTTTCGTCATGTTAAGTAACGTTGGTTCTCTGTTCCTATATGTTCCGTTTTTTGTTGCCCCGTCATCATAATTCTAAGTGTTGCATCATCATCATCTCCCACTGTCACTGTCATCATGTTGCTTTACTTGTCTGTGACGTATTGTCTAATCTTAGTGTACTGTCGTTTGTTGTGTTGTGTTACCATGCCATTGCATTGCCCCCTTAGTCCGTCATATGTTATAATTATTTTGTTACGTCATGTGTGTTAATATAAATAAGGCATTTAATGTTCTGTGTAGTCAGTCGTTATGTGAAGTCGTCGTTAACAGTTGTCGTGAGTTGGAGTTACAGTCAAAGTCGTCGGTTATGTTAAGTCGTTGTCGTGTTGCTGTTTCTGGAATTTTGTCGTTAGCCTATCAAGTCTGTTAGAGAGTCGCCGTCAGTTCTTGTTTGTTTTATAGTCGTCGTCAGTGAAAGAATATTATCGTGAAAGGATTAGAGACATCATTGATCGTTACAAAGGAACTTGTGTACTTTTATGACTTATTTCTATTATTTCTGTACATTTGTTACCCTGTAAAATACTATTATTTTACAAAGGCATCACAAAGCATTTGGCTTCTAAGGCAGCTCCACGATACTTCGTGAAAAGCGTTTTTCAAGTAACAGGATACTTTTCGCATTCAATTGAAAGTGTCATTAAAATGAGCACAATATTTGATCTTTGAGTAGCCACAAAATAAGAATGCAAAATATAGCTTATAAATTACGTTATGATATCTATATTCGTTATAAAACCTTATAATTAACTTAGTATCACAGATGGACTTAGTAAAGTAGCCCCCAATCTTCAATCATCACTTTCACTGAGGGCCCCGCACTGCTCTGTGCTCAGTGGCGGTTTAAGGGGGAGCCGGTGGGGCCATGGCCCCAGGCCTGCGCTTTTGGTAATCCACAAGAGGCCCCTCGTCTAAGAAAAAATTGAAAAGAAATCTCAGACACTTTCAAACAAGGGCCCCACAGATGACTTCGACCCCGTGCCCCGCGATCCCTAAAACCGTCACTGTCTGTGCTACTGTCTTCGGCCTTCTCAGAGGAGGGAGAAGAAGCCGATAGCCCAGGTAGGGTTCCTTTCCAATGTACTCCCAAAGGTGTGGATTGTACGCACAGGGACGTAGCTTGCGAGATTTGTGGGGGCAACTTGAATGGACTTAACGACCTTAATAGAAAATCAGAAATTTGAAGGGCACTCTCCGGCAATGCATACAGGTTTGAAACTAAATAAAGCACGGTGCCAATGAGCTTTGGAGTTTAGTCCCTAACACGTTTTTCCAAGAAATTTGCTACCGCTCTCTATTTCCTTTGCAGACTTCCTTACATCCGCCCCTGAGGACTATATAGTATTCAGTAGAATTTTAGTCTTGAGGCCCCCTTCTAGCCATTCTACAGGGCAAAATTTGAAAATTTTCTGTCGCAGCGGACCCAAATATTGTGGGTCCTCCTATCGCCTACATCACTAAAAGAGATTACTTCCATTACAGATCGATGACGAGAACATACCATTCCAGTAACGACATTTTAGTCATGCTTGTTTCGGAAAGACAGTCATAGTCACTACAAACTAGAATGTTCGGGAATTGCTAGGAAAGTTGCTCATAAAATTCTGCAGCATAAAACATTTCCTTGCGATATAGTTTCTAAAATCAAGATGTACATGAAATTACAATAAATGTGGACAGTAATACGCAAAAAGATGCCCTTGGCTAAGACTAAAAGTGAACAAATTACTGACTTTATACCTGTTTGAAAACGTGCCTGTGGTAACGCCCGCTGACGGTTTCCTACTAACGTCTCTGTCCATCCAAACGCTTCACCTCCAAAGCTAACTTTTCGCGGTAATACACCAGTGAAGTAAAAACTGAGGGTACAAAATTATTACTTGAATCATTCCATCTGGATATCGCTTTCAGTTACCTGACTGTTCGTGCATTCAGTCTCATTGCCAAAAAAGCCCACTTGGTTGTTTTTTCGTAACATCCTTTGCGGGCCATTACCGCATGATTGACGTCATCGTAACGCATTATTTGCATGACGCGCAAGTCACATGATCCGATGGGAACTTCAATTAAATTCGCTAAGAAACTCTTTCGTTCAATTGAATAACAAACATTGAGGTGAAACTTTGCGCACGGAAAACATCATAATTTCTGGTAAGATATTCGTTTTATTTTTTAACTTAGCTTTTTACTAATTGAGATTTTAGCAATAATGTAGCTGTTCATTAATTATTTGAAAAGTTGTAAATGAGGCTCATTAAAAATCGATGGTGGATTGGTCTAAAATCACAGAAACTTTGATTCGAAGCCAACCTGGAAAATATTAGTGGGACAGATACAAATTAAAAGCAAAAAACTGATGAACTATTATGTTCTTTAATTTCTTGTGCGATATGTTGGGGAGTAGAACATACACAGAAACATTCAGGAGTCAATCAATTCTTTTTCTCTGAGAATGGAATCTTTGTGGAAACCTCACTTTCTGTGCCTGGTTTCATACAGTGTTTGCTAATAAGTAGAAAATAGAATGTCAGGTAAAATAAAACTTGGCTCTACTGAATTCTATGAGAGACCGAATGGTCATAGCTTTGTTAGTTTAAAACAAGTACACTTATCCTGAATTCCGGAATTCGTTGTTAATTAAGGTACTTCTACCTGAGCTGTCATAGTAATAAATGGTCCGTTGAATCTAAAGGGGGCGCTATTCGGAATTAGTGAAGTACGTATTGCACTCATTTGTGTGCCGAAGGGAAGTTGATTTGGGGGGGGGGGGTATAGCTAAAGAGAGTTATCGACAAATTTGAGCAAAGTCAATTTTTACCGAAAAGACGGCATAGTTACCGGGAAACCATGGTCACTATGCCAATGTTTACAAACTAGCGAACAAATTGTAGACGACTTCTGCAAAATTGGGGGATGTTATACCCCCATATCCCCTACTTCATGTTAAGTTTCCCTTGTGAGTAAGTTTTGACTTACCTAGCACAAACATGTGTGAAAATAGATCTTCGACCAGTGACCTACCTTAATTGCACTTCACTTGAGTATAGTTAGAGTGAACTGTGGTAGATTCCATTGCACATTAATTTCAACTCCTGATTGCCAAAATCATTGTATTGCAAAACAAACAAATCTGAAAGAGGATGAATACTTTTTGATATTGTGCTTAAACATATGTGCTGCACTGATATATGGGGAAGGGGGTGGGGTAATGGTTTAAGTAGGTAATGGTATTTAAAGCCAATGCCCTCTAGAAAAGTAGAGCATTATTTCAAACATTCCAAGACACGACTGTTGAATCTTTGAATGCCCACACTGTTTGAACAATATCATGGCAACTAGGTCTTGATGATGATATTTTGGATAATGAGCACTTCTTCCTGCACTGCCCATTTTTTAATGAGTTGCGTCGGGATCTCCTCGGTCAGCTCTCTCAGATATTGAATATAGATGCATTGAATCTAGATCCCAGGGAACTCTGTCATCTAATGTTGCATGGAAGCCCATCCCTTTCAATGATAGATAATAGAATGATAATAGAAGCAACCATTCAATATATCGAGAATTCCGAACGTTTTAAGTAAAATTAGGCTGTTTGTGGAATGGTCTGATTAATTGTCCGTCCGACCTGGAGTGGAGTTTCTTAACCCTGAAACGTACAATCGGGTAGTTGGTCTTGCTTGATAAACATGCCATCCAACCGGCAGTTGCTGTTTGGTATCTGAAATAGCACGCAGGACCAATTCATTTTCTATAGTACAGGGGCTCTATGTCGGGCTGGCGGTTGGTCGACCATTTTATCAAACAGCGATAGTTCTGTGCAGCGATCAGGCTTTTCGTTTTGTTTTCTTTTTATTGTAATGTTTCTTTGGATTTAATTTCTTAACTAATTGTAAGTGTCAATCAGTGTGGGAACTCGCTGACTTCGTGTCCTTTCCTGCAGTGAGTGGCACAGCAGTTATATTTGTTGTATGTATTTAGGTGTTCTTTGATATAGAAAAAAAAACATTTTGGAAATCCCGGCAAGTAAATCTTATACCCACTTGCCCCTGTCTGTCATCTAAATCTCAAATGGCATTTAAGACACATGCTTCGAAACATATCCTTAAACGTTGCTATGTGGTAAAACTATGTTTGTCTGCTGGACGCAAACGATGCATCCAATTAAGGAATTTTTGTAGCTTTGTTTTACGATACTTGTCAGACCTAAGCAATGCCTCATGGGGGTATGTCCCTATACAATAAACTGACGTATCACAAAAAAGGGTTATTTGTCATCAAAAGTGAAGGATGAATAAAGTAATAAGGCCGCTATTTGTTTGCTTGTCGACTGCATTGAAATGCGAGGAAGCTAAATCAATCCCATTTGACGTAAAGAGCTAGTTAGCTTTTCTTTTTACAAGCTAGTTGCTATGTACAGCAGCGTAAGTATGTAACTGGAAAAATTTGCTGTTCTACTCTCATATACATCGGAATGCAATTTACTACTTCTGATAGAGTGATATAGACGACAAACTCCTTTGGAATGAGACCTAGGTGTACAAAGTATATCCAAAACATAAGCAAATTTCCCATAACTTACAGCCGGTCGCAAGAAACAGGTCATTAGAAGTGTAACTACTCAGAGTTCATATTAGTGGCACCCATTACTTACATGGTCTTACTTCAAACTATGGCAGGCAGTAAGACAGGCACCTTCTCTGCCAAAGACTCTTGATGGCATCATATATTAACAGAATAGTTCGAAATTTCAGAATTTTCAGTATCCATCTGTGAAGGCAGGGCTTAAATTCTTGCCATTTTTTAACTACTAATTTCTTCAAAATCAGGCAATATTTTATCAAAATTTCATTTGGTTTTAGATTAACGGATACAAATTTTAACGAAGAAGAAGTTAGATGTCGGAGCATATAAGGTATTCAAAGCGCTCAGCTCTACAAGCATTTCTTACTGCTGGTATTGAAGAAGTTGTAACATAACATTTTCCATGATTGTTGATAAATTTAACATTTCTTCGAATACTATTGAGGCAGTCCTCCTTCATTTTATTGCAATGAAGGAAATTGAAGATTGTTATAGCAAGTTTCATTTAAATTGTCTTTATTTATTGACTGCCATGGTGACAAACTACCAACTACCTTTCTGTTGTTTTAGTATTTCGTACTTATGTTCTTGTTCTTTAATGAAGTGCTAAATTTTAAGTCTTACCCAGAGTTGGGACCAGGTGACCATGTGTCTTTTCCTACTTTGGATGTCACAGTAGAATTCAATTGCTGTCATCAGTGTTATTGTGTATAATTGTTCATTAATGGTAAAAAAATTCTCATTAAAAATCGTCTCTTTTGTTTGCACACCTAACTTAGGTAGCTATATATTCACTTCCGTTTAGAAGTAGTTAAAATGACTCTTTTCAGCGTAGTTATGGTCACTTAGTTTTACACAGTATTTTTCGTCATCAGAAAGCGAGAACAGGAAAATTCTAATGAGCTTTGGAGGGCCTTACCAGCATGGTTTTTGGGACCCAAAGCTGAAAATAGAGAAGAGTTTAATAGGCTTGTATTATCTGCCCTGAATCATTATGAGGATGTTCGCGCCTCTTACCAGCCAGTCGATCCACCTTATATCACGGATGACGTAAAGCACTCGAGAATCTTTCAACATGAAATACAGAATTTGGAAGATTGCTTGAGACAGTTAAATACAGCCTTAAAGGACTCTGTTCCATTTTTTAGCACAAGATACAAGGTAAACGCTTAATTTTCTCTTTACTTTATTGTTCAGTTTTGAAGCACATTATCTATGGAAATTATAAAGAGGAAGTTTCACTTTTATGATATTGCAGTTTTTGGTGCATCTACTGTTTGTTCAAGGCACACAAAGTATTGCCATTACTTTTCTGTGCAGTTGTAAGATACGTGAAAAGTCTGTTGTTACTACTGAACTTCACTATAGCACAAAACGAGGGAAAATCCTTTTAGCATACTGAAAGCTTTTTGTAAGATAGGAAAAAAATATGCAAAGAAATATATAGTATGATAAAGGCTATTTTGGAGGCGGGATTGTAAATAAATCGCTCAAAAGATTTATTTTTTTCGTTAACTTTTTTGAACAGGGCCACATGGTATGGGATACAACTTTGCCTTCAATGGTTGGATATATATCTGGTTTGTTGTGGAATCAAAACAACGTCGACTCTTCGACATCACCTGTGACAACAACCATTGAGATTACTGTAGCAAAAGAGCTGTGTTGCATGCTTGGATTTAGCAAAAGTAAATTTCCTTTTCAGTATGGTCTTCTACAGCCAGTAGCAGGTTTTAAGCTATTCTAATGGGAGCTGTAACTAAAAGACTGTTGCCGCACAAATATCTATACACAATATAAAGGAATGATTTAAACATGTTCTATCCAATGGTGTCGTGGAGGGAAGCTCGGGAGGATTTCAGGTTCCCGTTCTAAAATGAGGAGATTGTTGTGGGGGGGCTCAGCTTTCTTTCCAGCGAGCCTGCTAGTTTGGTGATGTCTAACTTGGTGGTATGAACCAATCCTCTATTAAGGATTCTGTATATTTTACGACAGCTACGCTTAATTTATGTATAACATTGCTTGCATTTAATTTTGAACGGGTTAAATGAAGAGTATTGGTTATGGGCATAGCACATAGATGCAGCTTACAGTAGAGCCCCCTGCTTACATTTTTAGGACTACACCCTTGGCTCTATCGTGTAAAGATATTAGTGTTGGAAATTCATGGCATACTGGCTTTTATCCCAGCTTGCTATTCACATAAGTGCAAATCCATTAAATCAAGGGTACTTTGTTGATCACTTTAGCAACTTTGAATAGTTGAGAGAGAATATGGCGTTACAATATGCTTTAAATGTGACTTGCAGTAAAGATTTAAATTTGTCACAATGGATTAAAGGTTTTTTCATTCCTTGCAGATGGTGATACAGAGCCCTGGGGGCATCTTACAGGCTGTGGTTCATTGGCAAATATAGAGGCACTATGGGCTGCAAGGAATCTAAAACTGTACCCCATTGCATTGAAAAATGCTGTGATGAAAGACCAGAGACTATGTTTAGCAAACACAACGGCTACTGTAAACGTACCACGGCTAGGTTACCCTATCAGATTAGTTGATGCAGAGACTTGGGATCTCTTGAACCTTGATATTGATGAAGTTTGCCGATTAGCAGCAACTGTTGCAAACGCTGCTAATGTGTCGATGCAAACCCTCTCGTCGATTCTCGACGATTACACGCAGACTTCTCTCGGGATGGTCAGGTTTCTCAACGCCAACAAAATCAACTGTCCAGTTTTCTTTTCACCAGCAACGAATCATTACTCTTGGCCAAAAGCAGCGACTCTGCTGGGTCTAGGATATGATAGCCTTATTCAAGTGCCGGTAAAGTCTGATGGAAGACAAGACTTGGCAGGTTGGTAGCGACCATAATTTTGAACTTTTCGAATCACTAGTGCTAAATTTTATGTCAACCAGGAGTTAGTTAGATATTCAAAATTACTAGTTCTTAAAAGTTTCATGTTTCCAGATAAAAAAAAGCAAATTAGATATTTTCTTGGTTTGGTAGGTATCTAACTCATAATATCTGTTAAAGAAGACAATCAAAAGGAAAAGTGCAATCACATGTCGTATTTAGATCACAGAGTATGCTTAAAAACTAATGCATTTAGAGGGGTGCTTTTGGATACTCGAGCGTACTCGTTTGGAAAATTATATTAGCTAGAAATCTGATGATCAATGCTAGTTGTGTACTCAAAAATCTATACAGTAACTGACTGTAAATGACTCCAACGATAATGTTCCTACTGTTTGACGAATATACTTTTGTAGAGCTCGAGAAGTCACTTGAGTATTGTCTTGAAGAAAAGATCCCTGTGCTTGCACTGGTTGCAATAATCGGAACTACCGAGGAGAGTGCTGTTGATCCTGTTAGCCATATTGTTGCAATAAGAGAGAAGTTTAGAAAAAAGGTACCATGAACCTTAATTTAGCAGCATAACATACATGTGCTTTCATTGTTACATGCACTGTAGTCCTGTACTGAATTGTCAAGCGATAGATAACAAGCATAAGTTTTGCATCTTGGACAAAAATTTGTATGAGCTACTTAGCCATATATTCAGTAATTAAAATACTTAGCATATTTTCAGTAACATGGGAAAGTTTAGATTTTGTTGGTCCTAATCAAGTATTTGCATTTTTCTTAAATAATCTAAGGTTGTGTAGTTTGTTCAGTTTTTTCGAAGAAGGCCTACAGCACAGGTTGCCGTTCTATATCCTGAAATTTTGCATAACAAACTTTTGCATCTAGTTGTAAAATAGTTGATGGATCCTTTACTTTATAGGGCCTAACATTCAGTATTCACGCTGATGCAGCTTGGGGTGGTTACCTCAAAACTATGCTTTTAGAACCTACTGGTGAAAGAGCCCAGAAATTTCTAAAAAGGGAAGTTGATCATGAAAGTGTGAATCGTTCAAGTAGATTGCTTCGAAGAACCCAGTCGATCCCTGTAAGTACGCTTATTTATTCTTACCTTATATGGTTGATTGTAAGTAGCAGAGTAGCATTGTATGTAGTAGTACCTACATGAGTAGCATTAGAGAAAACAGAGGCTCATTCTCACCCCTGTACTCTACGTAATGTTTCAGTTCATTTTGCAAAAATCGTTTGCGCTCGCTTCACTATCCAGAGGAATAATAAGTCCTCTCCAACTTAAAACCTGTTTAGAAGTCAGCTTGTATATGTTACTACCTTATCTATTATCTTTTCTGCGAATTGAGAGGATCAAGTATCTCACTGATACCATCCTAAAGTGTGCAATATAACTGACTCCACATGAAATGCAAATTTTGCCTAATTGCCGCGGTTCACTTCTCTTTATTAGACCAGACTGAGCTTGGATCCATTATACATTCAATCATTACAAGACGTTTCATTCACAAAACAAATGAAGTCAACCAGTCCAAAGTCCAATAATAATCAGTTTGATAGTGCGGATTTTGTGCCGACTTTGCCTCTATCTCGGTATGTTGCTGACCAGTACATGGCATTGAGATATGTTGATACGATTACTATTGATCCGCATAAAGCTGGCTATTGCGTTTATCCTTCTGGGGCCTTGTGCTACAGAAATGGTTCCATGCGAGGATTTATCACGCTCGCAGCACCAGAAGTGTATCATGGTGAAAATGATCCGTCAGTTGGTGTGTACGGAATAGAAGGGTCAAAGCCAGGAGCAGCTGCCACAAGTGTATTCCTGTCTCACAAAGTAAGTTGAATTTCATTGACTGCATCGCATAAATGTTTGTAAAGAATTATATGTCATACATGGTTATAGAAGCAGCCAGTTATACTCTGTAGACTGTGTCAGGAATTTCCTCACTTTGATGTCCAACAACATTTTTTCTAAAAACAATAACTTCAGTCTTATCCACTGTTAACGTCACTTCTGACTTTACTAAGATCTAGGTTTCTGTGAATAACTACTATTTTATCTAAAATGTTTTTTAGCTGCCTTTTCAAATTCATAATACATATTCTTAACTATGACAATCACATTTATCTATCCTTTACAAAACTATTTCTAGGTTATCGGATTGGACAAATTTGGGTACGGACGTATACTTGGTCAATGCAATTTTGCTGCGAAGCTTTTTTACTGTATGTGGCAGACAGTGGCTAAAGCATCTGATCCATTCATCTGTGTTAATTTTATTGAGAGCAAATCAAGAACTGTCATCGATGCCAAAGCATTCATTATCAAAAACATTCTAGGAAAGTCAGACAAAGAAATATTTTATGTGAGTAAGTTTTTTTCAATTAATCTCCTCTAAATAATAATTTCTATAGAAAAATGTGGAAAATTCGAATTTAATTTTCAGTCAAATCAATGGGATACTGAGTGGAGTAATTCTAGAAGTTTATAATGTTTGAGCTGTTCACCCAACATTTACCTTGCAGTCATTGACTTCATTCCAACTGTTTATAGCCACCGAGTGGCAATACTTTCATCCTCACATGAAAATCGCTATGCATGTTCCTTCTGTTGCTTATTACAGTTATTTGTGAACATAGGAAAAGTATTTACTTTTTATATCTTTTTTATTCAAAGTAGTTTATAGACTTTCTACCTTGCTCTGATCTAATAAGAGTGCTTGGATCTAGTAGTCTTTATACCAAATATTGTTGTTTGTTAAAATCAGCGAATTATTTAGTTAAAATTAAGAATAACGTCCTGTGCTTGAGAACTAAGAAGAATATTTTTCTGAACGACAACACGGCATTTTTTATTTGCTATGCATCCCAAAACTTGTTTGTGTTATGTTGAAAATGTAAGCAATAGAGCTATTAGCTAAGTTATTAAAAATCTTTTTGATCTGTTGGCCATTTAACTTCAACACTTCAAAGCCACCTGCTCAAAAACTGCACATAGCTGTTGCAACTCCACTTTTCTTTAAACGAACCATTTATTCCTATTGTTTTCTCTTCCAGAATGATGCAGCCATGGAATTTCTGGCTGAGATTGGGCCTGATGCACTTATAAATACCTTCGTTGTGAATTTGAAGAACGACGATGGAACAATTAATACGAATATTGATGTCGCAAATGCTCTCCAAACTGATATATTCAAAGAGCTCTCTGGGTGTGTTGGATTGTCACCTAAAAGGATTCCAATGTTTCTTACAACATCTCATTTCAATAGCAAAAAGTATGGGAAGGCTCTCGATGATTTTAAGAGAAGGCTTGGGGTATGTACCCATTTCTCTAGAATATTTGTATCTAAACCAATCGTATTGCCTCTGTTGTCTCGCTGTTACTCGTCTTTCGGGGATTTTTCAAATGAAGCATTCTCATTGGGAGAGTTTTCGGCGCAAAGATCCAACAGGAAACAATTGGACTTGAGCATATACTTCATATTAACAATGTAGAAAATCAGTAACAATCATGAACTTACACAATAGTAACCTTATGTACGACTTAAATATATTTTCACTACTGTAAGTATAATCCGTTCGTAGACTTTCAACCGTCTTAAGCATAGATGCCTAATGTTTGAGAATTCTGATAAGGTCTATTTTCTCCCAACCTAATTGACCAATCATCATGCAAAATGGACCTAGTCTTAGTATTTGTGATCAGAATCCTGCATGGTGATTGGTCAATTAGGTTGGGAGAAAATAGACCTGACAGGGCTCTCAAACATTTGACGGCTATGCTACCGTCCTTATAAATCATCATCATAGTCGACTGAAATCATTGTTGCATCCCATTTGTTTCTATGCATTTAACAAGAAAAGATTTTACTTTCCTACATTTTCTACAGTTGGCAGATCAAGAACATGAAAGAAAGGATCTTAAATTCCTCAGAAGCACTATCATGAACCCATTTCAGTCAAGCAATGTATTTGTCCAAAAAATGGCAACCATTTTTAGAAATACGGTGCTAAACTGTGTAGCAAAGGTATCGCTTCCATTTATCAATTTTTAAATCAGTTAAATATGCAAAAGTATGCATTTCTGCTAATATTTGATTGAGAACAAAGATAGGCCTACCTATTTGATTTACAGAAGATGTAAGAGATGTATTGTAGTACTGATGCGCACAGCCACAGGCAACATTAGCGTAGATTAATGAGAGGATTTGATTGGCTCTAGGCTGAAGATAGATTTTCCCTAGTGTAGCATAACCGTCAAATGTTTGACACCTCTAATCAGGTCTGTGTTGTCCCAACCTAGCTGACCAATCAGCATGCGAAATGGGCCTAAATGTAGCTGTTGAGCACATGTTTGGTGACAATTCTGCATGATGATTGGTCAATAAGGATGGGAGAAAACAGATCTGATCAGTCTCTTAAACATTCGGCGGCTGTATTCCCTAGTGTTAATCAGTCTCGACAAGAGTCGCCCATCATCTAGTATCAAACTTTCTTTTGCATTCATAACAGTCAATATCAACCTATATTAGACGCTTAGTTGCAAAAGCCATTGAGGAAAATCGAAGGCAATCGATGGACAGTGGGTAGAGATATCCCACCCAAATCCTGCTTCAAGTCATAAGTTATCTTCTCTGAAATTTTTAGCAGACATCGACTTTTGCTGTTATTGAATTTGATTTTAGAGTTAAATTTACTGTTAATTATGGATAATGATAATAAATACAACATGCCTACTATCAAGCGCATTAATTCCAGATCAAAGAAAAGCCAATTATACATGAGTTCATTGGTACACATATCAATAAGGAAGGTTTCCTTTATGCTGTCAATATCCCCTCGTTTGAAGTTCCTGAGAAAAGTTATCAAACAATATTGAAGATGAGAGTAGCAGACAGTCAAAAATTGGTTCGTTTGAGGCAGGCGCAAAGAACAAACGACATAAAATGTTTAACTCTTCGCACAGTAGACGAAAGGAAAATGCATTACGTTGTTCGTTCCCATGAAGCTCAAAGCTTTAATTTATATTATGAAGGAAGTGGGTGCGATCTGGAAATGGGCATGAGCAATGTTGACTTGGTCGTGGAAGACGTCATCAAGTTCGATCATTTTGAGCCTGTTTCATCTGATGTTAGCTACCCATTGTGCCAGAAGTATTTCCTTTTTGGAAACAATCATGAGGCATTTATTACTCATGTCATAACTAAAGCTCCAGATTTCTTCCAGGTACCTCATTTTAGCTAGCATATAAGCTCACATTTTCAGTATTTCTATATTGATGTTACAGTATTTGCTGATGTTAATGAAAAATATTAGTGGTGAGGTTTTGCTTCTATGTGAGCTTTCATTCCATCTGTCTCATACAAGTATATCGCCACCAAACGATCCTCTGCATCCTGTTAATCTCTGTCAGCTGAGGAAGATCATGTTAAGTTTTTGTATTTCATTCAACTACAAATGGAATGTTATTCGGACCTTTCAAGAGATTTATTTGTAGGAGTAGGCAAACCATGTTTTGCTTGCCCAGAAGATTTGAGATTATTGACTTTTCATTCTAGGTAATTCGTCTTGATACGTTGCCACACAGTGTACCGACTAATGTTTTGGACCTTGGCGTTGATGTGACCATATTGGGAATCAGTGGATCACCTTTAATTCATTCAGGTGAAATACAAGATCCTCTACAAGCTGACAAATACTCTATCAAATTGAGATGCACTAATAGCATAGAAATCAAAAGTGAAATTAGCCTGCACGAGAGCAGTGCAAAATTATGTTTCAAAGGATTAAAATAAAGTAACATTAGGATTTGTGATAGCAATAGAACATTAGCATAGTTTGAAAAGTCATTTAATGTTGAAGCAATAGTATCATTTGGTATTCTTTAGAGCAACCACTTACTCTCTTATGCATCGTGTTCATTTTGCTACAGTATATTGAACAGTTTCATAGAGTTGCAAAGATCACTACTGACGAACTACACATTGTGCTTCCCTCATGGTGCCCCAGGATTAAGATTGTAATTTCCCCTTCAAAATCGAAAGCTTTGCGATGCATTTCTCTTTTATTATATTGTAAATGATTGCATTCATAGCTTTTTGTTGCTAGAGAGGATGTTAAATAACTTGTTGCCACAGATTGTTGGGGGATTGAAGGAGTAATTAGCTTTTTTCTACCTCTACAATGCATAGCAATATGTAATGCAGACTATCCCAAAGGTTACGATTAGAGATTCTGGGTGTTGTATGGGGTTCTAGAACTCGTTCCAAGGATGTATTACGACAGCCATATGGAAACCTAGATTTTTTGTTATTACATACCACTGGGCCTGTTATTATGACCTACCAATAGTAGCATGTGGCATGATTTTACTTAGATATTGTGTGCATCTTAATTTTAGCGATATTTATAGCTCCATGACATTAGCAATGGAATATTTATATAGCAGCTTTTGCTAGAACTAGTTTTATATTACTGCTGAAATGCGCAAATTGTTTAACCAGCCAGTATTAAGTTTCTGGAAACTGATCGGTTCTGATAATGGCTCAACCCGTGCACAGGATGTTACAAAGCTTATATATATTGTACAAAGCGGTACAAAGGAGAGGTACGGGGATGAGGCTACCGCAGAGTAAGATGCAATTTGGTATGTTCAGAAAGGAAGAGAAAAGCTAGATTGAACATTTGGCACGAAAGCGATAGTTTTAACAGATGGGCAAAGTTATCAAAAATACTCAGTAACATACCTAGCGACAGTAAGCTGACTCTTGAGTTTGATCTTGGAGGGCTTCAGAACCACCCCATAGGAATGATAACTTCTATTTGACTGTACACTGATTACAGTGGAATTCATATATGCTGTTTTAACATATCATTCGTGTGAGCAATATTAAACAGTACTATGGAGACATTACTAGTCTTATGGAGGACAATCCTAAGGATAAATATATATATATATATATATATATATATATATATATATATATATATATATATATATATATATATATATATATATATATATATATATATATATATATATATATATATATATATATATATATATATATATATATATATATATATATATATATATATATATATATATATATATATATATATATATATATATATATATATATATATACATGTAATTTTATGAGAAGGCCGATTAGTTTGAGATTAGTTTGAGCTGTTTGTGCATTTCAGCTTTATTCTACATCACGTTCTATTTATACATTTTTCTCTCCAGTCTGGGACTTAGAGGAGATTTTATGATAGAGTATATAACTTATGTATTTATGATGAAAAGTAAACAGAGAACTCAGAGTTGGTTATTTAATAGTTGACAGAATGCATGCAGTGCATCATTTTTAGTGTAATTTTGAGTGTTTTGAAATTCTTTAATAAATTATTTGAAGTTATATTTGAGTTATGGAATCTCTTTCTTGTCCGCCTTCTCTAAATACAGTATACAATTTACAAATATTATAACTGTGTTTCGTGCTCAGCCCATTCCTCGCTGACCTACGGCAAATCGCTCTTTCCTTTCCTTCCAAAGTTAACGTGCATTTCCCTCCTGTTTGAGCTGAGGCATAACGAAACACAAACTCTTTGGCTGGACACACACTTATGCTGAATGGGATGAAATATTTGATATTTTGGTCAATTTTATGGAATGCAGCAGGGTTTTGGCCTCTTCTGGCAACCCAACAACTCTCTAGGGGTGATTCTACAATTGTTAATGAGCGGAGCTCTCAAGATGCAATATCATAGAAGGGCGTGGCTTTGTTGGGACCACGTAGAGTTTTTCAAAGGTACATATATGACAGTTTAGTTTAATCAATCTAGAAATAGTGAAATCAACAATATTACAGTCTAGATTAAAACATTACCAGCTTTAGAGGACCCTAATGAAAAGCACTCACGAGTGACTGGGGCCTTTTTCTGTAAATATCTGAAATATTATTGTTATTATTTTTATTATCTACACTTCTTTAAATGACCTTTTCAGCCTTCAGGAGGGGCATTTTCTTTTCACGATATGGAGAACTTTCATTGAGTACATGTTGTTGTTGTCCTTTGTGAAATCTGGGGTGTAAAACGAGTCGGTTAGTAAAACACTAACTTATGTAACGACTGCTCTCTACCTACAGAACAAATGGAGGCTCTTTTACATTTCTACTCAACGGCTAGTCCACTGGTAAAAGCTGCATTAGTTGATGTTGCTATTCAGTGGGGATTGTGGTCTGTTGCTGCATATTTCCAAACAGAAGTCTTTTATGACCTGGCTGGTTCCTCCACGTTTTTGTACCTAGCTTGGCAAACGTTAAAATGGGGCAAGGCCTATCATACTCGTCAAGTGATCCAGACGTTGTGCGTTTCGGCATGGTCTCTGAGGCTAGGATCGTACCTGTTTGTTCGTATTATCAATGATAAAGGGATCGATAAGCGTTTCAACCGTGTAAGAAGCAATCCATTTCGTTTCTTCGTCTACTGGACTGTGCAAGCTTGCTGGATTTGGATAACACTTGCTCCCACAATGATACTCAACATTAAAGGCATGCGAAGTCAAGAGAAAGAGCTTGGAACCTCAGATTACATAGGATGGGCCTTATGGCTTGCCGGCTTTCTTCTCGAGGTCATTGCAGATACTCAAAAGTCAACTTTTAGATCAAATCCAGACAACCATGGAAAGTGGGTTACAACAGGCCTATGGGGTGTATCGAGGCACCCAAACTACCTTGGTGAGATGATGTTGTGGACTGGCTTGTTCATATCTGCTTCCAGTGTCTTAAGAGGAAAAGAATGGTTTAGCATAATATCTCCTGCTTTTGTCATATTCCTGCTCACTAAAGTCAGTGGTGTCCCACTTTTGGAACGTCAGGCTGATAAAAGATGGGGACATTTGCAAGAATACCTTAGCTATAAAAGGAATGTGGCATGTCTCATTCCATATATTTGGTAGTCACTAGCCCAAGAAATATACTGACTTTTTTCATAAGAGTTTGCAATACTTACACTTTCCAGTTGCAGACTTTCCTACTTGAATTTGTCTAACTCACAGATCCCATCTATAGCAACTTCACCAGCTTGTCCTTAGAACCTGACAGCTTTCCCCAATGAATTGCAATCTTATTGAAGTATTAAGTTCAGCCAGAGAAAGTTTGGTTTTGTGCAAATTGCTTTATTTTAATTTCTTCCTCAGTTTGAGCATTGTGTAAGTAAGAAGATCACACAATGTTTCCCTATTCTGTGCTTTCTCCTGGAGTGTTTGTACAAGAGATATAGACATACATAAAGTATTTGTCCATGTATTACAAGTAAAGATTTCAAGCAGAAGTGTCACTGTCCCTACAGGGGCAACAGGTCTGGGTTTTAGACTGTTTTTATAGCTCTTAAAAAATACTCATTGAAGAGCCTCTCAGTATGGATCTAAATTTTAGATTTTTCTTGTTAATTCAGAGATCTCAAAGTTGTGTGGTTGTGGAGGTCTTCAGTTGTAGTGCACTGACCCTCCTTATGTGTAGTGATGTGCCCATGGGGGGTGTTGGATATTGCACCCCCAATGTCTGAAATTTTGTAAAAATTTGTTCACACAGCAGAGAATCAGGCATGAATTGGGGAGTTTCAATGCAATTCATTTATTATGTTGGTAAGAGTTGGTCATAGTCAACTTTCTTTTTGTGATAGTGCAAATAACTTGCTGTTTCTAGCGACTGTCATCATTGTTTCTTTGTGTTCTGGAAAATAATGTTGGTCACAAATAAAACAGTCAATCACTTTTTTCCATACACCCCAACCTCCAAGTGAAATTGCCTAGGCACATCACTGCTTCTATGTGTACAATCATATCTAGTAATGACAAAGATTCATCACCATGTTTAGCCAATAACAAGGGATATACTGGGTAGACAGAGCTATTGAGATCTAGCTGTCTGCACGAGAAGCTTTTTTTGCCAGAAAGTAAACCTTTATTAATGATTGATAATGATTTTACAATTTATAGCTCAATGAAAGCAACTAAGTCAAGTTTGTAAGAATACACATTTGAAGGGTTAAGTGGTTTTATCCACTGCACACATTTATGGTTTAACACTGCACAATACCATTTTATCTAGATGCAGAAATTGATTCTCACTGCAAATGAAAAATGTATATATACTATAGTTACAATTAGCTTTTCTCATTAGAGTATATGGGACCTTATTTTGTTGCCATCAACAAACTTAAGATTTCTTTTATCTGATAACTAAGATAGGAACAATTTGCCTTTCAAAGTAGAAGAAAAGTGCACAGTACTATCACCTGCAATTCAGTGTCTTAATTTTCTCATTTTGAGTTTTTTGCCTTCAAGATAAGCAGTTGAAAATACATTCCAAATGATGGGCTAAGTAATCATTGAAGCTAAAAAGAAGCATTAGCAAATCAATCCCAATTCCATGACAATTTTCTATTGGATATAATTGAATTACATTGAACACAAACTAGTTGACTATCCAGGACTTCAGTAGTGGGGGCTCAAATAGCATTTATTGGACCATACTCTCCAAATTTTTGCAAACCTGAAGCACCCTTTTGAATATTTTAACTTATATTAAATTGATACTAGCTATGATAGATGGGGCAGTGTGCTAGATTTTACAATTATATGACAAGACTTATATATTTTGCTCACACCACTTCACAGAACTAAAAATGCTCCTAACCCCACAAAAACATGATAATGTTTCTGGATATATCTTGACCATATTTTAAAAATTTGGCGGTCTCCAGTCCTAAAACATTACTGGGTATGCCACCGAGGTCAATATTGCCAGCTTTTGAATCAATATGGAAAGAAAGAACTAGTAACAAAGTCACTCCCCCATGCTAAGGTGAGTAACACATCTGTTATACTACATGCCATGGTATATAAAGATATAAAGTAATGATACAAAATAAGTATTTTTAGTACCTAGTTGTTCAAATGTGAAACACGCACAAAATCCTTAAAGGATATCAAGATTCAATGCAAAAACTAAATGACACATTTCTGTTATATTTTCAAAACTATTGTGTGATTTTACTTGTCAAGTAAATGATACAAAAGTAAACAGTGAGAGTAAACTACAGAAAGCGTCATGTTTAAAAATCATAACACTTTGCAACATATAACAAGCAGAACTTACAAATTATCCTATACAGAGCTGTGTAATAGGTCCTCAAACTGTATCATAGTAGTTTTATATTCAAAAATACTCTCTTCAGTAGAAAAAAGGACCTGTACCAAAAGTGTGTAACTTTGGTCTAATATACATGACAGATGTATCTTTGCTTTAAACTTCACACACTAGCTGTTTCTTCTCGAAAGTATTTAGATGACAGATAAGTGAACCAAAAATGCATCTACTTATATACCTGACCCACTAGCACTTATAATCACAATATAATCTTTGGACAAATCAATTGGATTAATGTCATTTCCAATGGCCTCATAGACAGAAAACTATGCCAATACCTCGATGAGAAGGTAGCTTTAAATTATAGCTCTTATGGCACCATTTGGGGCTGAATTACACATTTTGCATCACTGCTGAAAGTCAATGCTGTAAATCAAAGTTGAGTTGAATATTCTTCCAAGAAGGAAATTCATCACCCAGAGCTAGAATGCCAAAGCAGTTTCTGATTCAATTAAAAGTCCACTAATTTTATTTAAAACTAAACTGCTATCAATTTATGGTGATAAAAGGAAAGTATGTATTTATAGTTAAATTGTAGAATACATTCTAACAATTATTTACCGCCCTTTTTTTTCTTCTTGGCTTTTTCATTACCAACTGTTTGCTCAACTTTCAAAGCATGTCCTTGAGCTCTTATGTGGTCAAACAATTTAGTTCTTGAAGGAAAGACTTCTGAGCAAACATTACATTTTGATTCTATACCTTGCATTTTTTTATCTTCTTTTTTTTTGGAACCTGTAGTTTCACCTACAGGTGCTCCCTTTGCTGTTAGATGCCCTTCAGATTCTGATGTATCTTGACACAAATCTCCTTGCAATTTTCTGCTTTCCTCATCACCTGATGAAGATTCAGAAATCTTTCTCAAATGCTTTTTCTTTTTTGCATGCTGGGCAATCTTCTTCTTATTTATTTTCATTGAATCACTCAGACTTGATTGCCCTAGATGAGCAGTTTTAAATCTGTCAGCATGACTTTCAAGAGTTGCAGTGCATTCCTCATCATTGTCCTGCGAGTCTACACTACCTACACGCTTAAAGTTCTCTCTCTTTTCCTTTAACTTCTTTTTGCTTGATGCCTTACGGGGTAATTGTAAAGAATCTTGAGCAGACTTTCCAAGCCTGGCATTGACTCCTCCAGCCATAAAATTTACCATTCTCTCTACATCAACAGAATCTTCTATTCCTTCAGTGACTGGGTCAATTTCAGGTTCACTATCCACTGAGCTCTGGTGATCATCACTGCCAGATCCATAATTTACATTTTGGTTCTCTTCACCAGACAGAGAATCACTCCATTTAGCAATATCTAGTGCCATGTCATCCCCTCTTGAATGTCTCTTAACCTCTAAATTTACATAATTTGATGGAAGTGACACACTATCAAGGTGATGATATTGTCGTCTCATTCCATGTTGCTCTGTTTCTTTCCCACCACTGTCTTCGAAAACTACTTCTGTAATATCATCCTGTAATTCACTTTTAAATTCTAAACCATTGGGGCTTTCAGCATTCATGCCACCAGATGCTGCTTCTTCAACCAGGTTAGCATTGGCTTCTGTGTTTACAGCAGTGATCAAGTGATTTTCCATTTCCTGTTTGATCAAATCAACATTTTCCTTGTGCTTTTTTGACTTTTCATGGTTTGTCAATGCCTTTTCTGACTTAAAACTCTTCTCACAAGCTATGCAATAAAATTTTTGAATATCATCAAGAGTGTCAGAATCTTCAGGAGAATCATCAATAAAATGAGCTTCTATCTCATGCAGTTCTCTTTGCATATTTGCAAATGACATCCATTCTTGTTCCTCATAGTCCTCAAGCAATCTCTGATTTTCTTTTATCTGGGCTATTCTCTTTTTTTCTGAAGCTTCCTTAAGGATCTTTTCTTTTTCCTCAAGTTGCTTGATATATGCTCTGACTCTCCTGTCTCTTTTCTTTACAAATGCTGCTAGAGCTCTTACTTCTTCATTTCTGTTTCTTCTAGCCGCATCTCTCAATTTTTTATTTTCCTTCTCCATTAGTCTTAGAGTAGGTCTATTGGCTGCTTGTCTGATATCATACTTTTCATGCCATACATAGCTTTTCAGTGTACAATAATTCTGCCAATAGTTATAAAAATCTCTGACACCATCTTCATACTCAGTATCAACTGTCCCAAAGTCTGGGCAGACTGAAATTTCTTCTTCTTCTCTGTATGGCTCATCTTCTTCATAGAGTTTTTTGAAAACCCAGCTGTATACAGCATAAAATCCATCAGGGCCAGAGTGAAAACCGCTGTATACACTTGCGTCAAAATATTTCATTAAATCAAGTTCATTATCAACAAAGTTTTCTCCACCCCTAAGTATTGCCTCTCTGTGCTTGTCATAAAATGCTCTCTCTTGTGGATCGCTTAAAACTTCGTAGGCCTGCTGAACGGTACGAAATAGTTCTGTGCTCTCATCAATGCTATCTGGGTTTTTGTCTGGATGGTGCTGTAGTACAAGCTTTCTATAAGCCTTCTTGAGATCATCCCCATTGGCATCTCTACTAACCCCAAGCACTTCGTAATGGCAGCGCATTTTCAGTCAAGCACAGTCCTTTTCTTTTTTCTACTTCACCTACTTCTGTGACGAATAGAGCAGCACTTCTCGCTGTGCCTTTTTTTCGTCGTTTAAGGCCTGACTTACAATCACTTCGTACAATACGATCTCCGCATGATTGAGCCAGCACACCGAGGCTGAATTGCTTCCACTTTTCCAATGATGATCTCCTCAAAGCGAGGCCAGAGTTTTACCAATAGTGGTACTCTTGAGTCCCGAATAAATGCCCCCCCCTCCCGCCAATTACTTTTTGAAACAAAATCCATCCAGCAAATGCCTTGATTGAAACAAAATGCCTTGATGCACGAGTAGTCTTTAGAACTGTAGTAGATTGCAGACATTGTAATAGCTATTAATTAATTCAACTTACTGTACAAGTGGTTCGACTAGGAGACTCGCGTCCCTGCCATTGAACCTTCTAACTTTCCTTCTACTCTAAACTCGTTGTATATCCAAGGGCATGATTTGATTGCACAAGCATTGCAATTACGACATGCAATCATCACGCGCAATTGTGCTACCGAAATCTAACCAAATACAGTACTATACTAACATTATTTTATTCTCGACCATGCGAGCATTTACCAGGACTACTTGGAAAACAGTGTAAATATGTATATATGCATATTACTACTGAAGTATTATCCTGTATAAATAAACTTGCGTCATAGGCGAATCCGATGCGCGTGTAATAGATACAACTGGGCCTACTTTATATAGACAATGCTAATATGGCAAGGTTTTGCCTCCTACTGAGGAGATAATTAATGTATGTGGCGCAATGCGTACAGCGTGGCAAATAGATCTTACTGCATATAGTAAGCATTATAACAATACTTAATCCGGTCATTTCTGATGTAAGGGTAAATAATCCGTTAATATTGAAATAATAGAATGAAATGCTGCGTAATGCACAGTCACTGTAAATGGGGTTCCTATCGCGATATATCGTATACCTAGAGTTTACCTCATAGGCGAAATTACTATGCCTAACCTAACTTCTTTCTTATCAGATAATACAAATACTTGTGGACATCATACATGCGTCTTATGGGGCAAATAATAGAACTAAATTATATTTACGTATGCCTAGCATTCCTGGAAACTATAATGGCTCTGTTGGCTCATTTGCATTCGAGCCCCCGACCTACCTGAACAACTACTAATACGAATCGGCACTTCTCAGCCTTTTGCAAGGACAGAGAGTCAAAACCATTGGTCCAAACATCTAATACCAAAGCAATACTCAACGAGACGGCACTCGTCAGTTTTTCTCAAGCACTGAGAATCCAAATATCTAATAATGAAGTGTGAAATGTCCTAATAAAAGATACAAGTACTTTTACAAGCTACAAAAATATCTGTTCCAATCTTCCAACTATATCTCCAATCTAACAAATTAGCAGTATGACACCCATACTATTCCAACCCCCTGCCTTTAAGAGTACACATCAAAGAAAAAACATTTCCAAAAAATTAAAGAAGCCACCAGTTAATAGATGACAATTTGAAATAATTTTACGAAGCTTATACTTATCAACATTACTCAAAGGCATATATCAACCCCCTTGCCACAGTGAGCTGAGAACCTTTTCAAATGCCTGGCATTCCAGGCTCACTTGTGTTGTGATTTTGAACATATTTTAAACCATACTTGAATGAGTTTTTTGAATTCATTTTAAGGCATGATAAAGCAAACGATTCCCTAGGCAATTCTTAATAATTGTAGCAATATAATTGATGCAAAGCATAGTATGCCAACCGAACATTATGAAATTGTTTGATGCTTGATGCTTGATGCTTAATGCTTGATGCTTGATGCTTAAAGCTTGATGCTTAAGTTAATACAGTTCTGGTAGCCTTGAATTTTTTTTTTAATTTTCCAACTTGAAGCAATATGTCATCAAAAGCGTTTTTGCACTAGATTGAAGTTAAACATTATAGAAGTAAAGCCTTCTTTAACAGAATAGAGAGGAAATTAAACAACTACACCAATGAAGTTTACGACGTCGACGGCATATGACAATAAAACAACATATGAAAGGGAATTCAGGAGGCGGAAACAGAGTACCAATCAGATGTCTTGATTTGCTTTGATGCAGATTCTCAGTAACAAGCCTCTTTGTGCTGAATTTTCTTATCTTGCCAAAAAATGATGATATCTTTCTTATCTTTCTTATCTATTCGTAAAACAGAGTTCACATTCTAGATGAAGTTCTGCAAATCATTCACAACAGCCTTCCATATTTTTGTTTAGTCATCCAATTATAACACTGGAAGCTTCGGTATTCTGAATACTGGAAAGCACTGGTGGATCTGTAAAATATCTTGATCAGCAGCTAAGCCAATCAAAGTGCTCAATTTTAACATAGCTGCCTGGAAGGAGCAATAGTTGATTGTGAACTGTTGGCGTCATCCAATGAAAATGAAGTACTATTGGCGGGATTCCTGTCGAACTTAAACAAATGGGAATGCGACAGTATTTCCGGCCTAGATATTTACGTTCATGTCAATAACGTCGGGGATGCTTTACTCATAAGTTCAGTGATATTTTATCTGGAAGCAACATGTATGCAGAAAGAAGAGACACATGAGCGGCAAATGCGCTGAAAGCATCAAGAGAGAGCTCGAGAAGTTGCAGGTAAGGTGGGGTTTAGATACATAGCATGTATTTGATTTAACTGCAAAGTAAAGAACTGCAGTGGTACCAGTTAGCCATGTAAACATTGTCATGTTGTATGCAATCTTCTCTGAGAAGTTCTAATATGTGAACAAGGTTTACTTTGTAACGTTGTTGTTGCCTAAGATTAAAGCAAGGATTCTTTATGGTCTGCAATACCTTTCAAAGGGTACTTTACACATTGGGCATCGATATAATACCAGATGTTTGGAGCAATCTCTTGCTTACTCAGGGAGCTGTCATTTTTAATGCTGGGTACTGGGGTGGAAGGATTTTTGGAGGGGTATTAAATTTTTTGACTTTGTTATACTGGGTTATTAAGTATTTTTGCTAATTCATGATGGGTCATCAAATTATTTGAATACATTCCCGCTATAAATATTGCAACACACAAACTTTTTCTTAGATATGCATTCAAAAAGTTATTTGAATTAATTAAATGGTTCAATACTGCCCAAAGGTTTTCTCAGCCATCTAATAGGAACCAATGGAATCATTTCTGCAAAGTTTTCCCATGTAAATCAGCTTTCAACACCACAATGCCAAAAACCTCCTTTCCCCACCATTTGAGACAACTCCTTGCCATTAAAGCAAATCATATGGACGTTGGAACATGAGCTATTAAGTAGACAAGCTGCCATATCTTTCGCAGCTGTTGCTTTCTTTTCTTTTTCTCCTTCCAATCCTATTCTCCTATGTCCTGCCCATGTCCTGAACCCACTTATTTCTTCTGTACAAAGAGCCATGCGGATGCAGGACACCAGCAAGCAATATCAGTGGGGTATGAAATTTTTTCAATATTTGGAAATGGGGTTTAACATATTATTAAACTTAGCAAATGGGGTAGGAAAACTTTTTCATTTTTCTTAGATATTCTTCCACCCCTGTACCCTAGCATTAAAAAATGACTGCTACCTTATAGGTTTACTTTTCTTCAGATAAATGAAAGGTTGGTAGAAGGAGATTAGTATGAAAAATTGCAACCTTTGTCAAGATTGATTAAACTATTGGTTCAAATTGATTGTGTTTTATATGCTACTAACTGAATCCACCATTCCCACCACCACTCATCAAGCTGTCTCTTCAACTTGAGCTATTAAATTTGAACTTAACAAGCAGTCAATAAGGGGAGATCTCCTAGACACTTATAATTTACCATGGAGTACAGACAATTATATTGCATACCGTAAGGGGTGCGTTTTAAGTTTGATCCTATCATTAGTTTGCCTGTAGTTTGAAATCAATCACCACTTCTGCCTCATTTTTAATAATTTGCATATTTTTACGAAAAGGTAGCATTGCTAACTCTGCATAGACATGGTTTCGATTGACTTAAAATAAAAAGGGAAACAAATTGCTATTGTTATCAAGGAAGTAAGTTTCCTTGACTGACAGTTCACCCCAGACCCTCTTTATACAGATAATTGATATAACTTCACTCGTTCGGCTAGCGATTTTTGAGGGCAGGGGTCTAATCAACAAAAGAGCACACGAAAAACTTTCTAAAGAGAATGTATATTGAAATCACAGCTTTCAGATTTAGGTGTAACAAAGATCATAAGCAGGTCAACTTAACAAAAATGCAATTAACAGCTTCAAAATTCTCTATGAATAAAGCACTTTACCTTTTTGAGGAGAAGGGTAGGGATATAGACCCCCAGGATCGATCCCGTAGTTGCGCGCTTAAATTTGTAGTAAGCCGTTTTTTCATTGAGAGGAATTGTTCTTCCTGAAAAAGGACTCTTGTTTAGCTTTCTGGTTTTAGATTTAGGAAGACGGTTTAGTTTTGCTATTCAAGGAATTATTAATTTGCTTCCACAGAAACGTTTAATGTAGTAAAAGTGACTCTCAGAAAATGTGAACTTGACATTTGTAAAGCTAAATTGGTTTTTACAACATGCTTGGAGCAAATTATGGTTAAAGCCGTTCTTTCCTTGTTTAAGCAAAACAATTTTCAGAAGGCAGCGCTACTTTCGCTTCGTTTTGTCTCTTGTGAGCAACTTTTTTGAAGTTGACAGGAACTAGGTATGCATTTGAACTAAGAAGGAAGCTTTTATCCATTGGTAGGAAAAGTGGGCAGTAGATCATGAAGTGTCGCTTGATTTGTGTAGATATACCTTTTGCGTGTTGGAATTTTTACTAGAAAGCCACCACCAGCAAAAAATTGCAGCTTCTTTGCTTATCCCCTTTCTATATTTGGTAAAGAGAGGTTATCTCCTTGCCCCACAGACCATTTCAAAGACTGAGGCTTGGACAAAGCTGAGAGCAACTTCTTAACGTGCTCTAAGAGTTTATATTCAGCCAATCAATCATACTAAGCAATCATGCAAAAGTAGGTCTCTTAAGTTTTTGAAATAAAATATATAGATAAAGCCAATTATGGCACTTCTTCTTCAAAATTGGGAAGAACTGTTACAAGAATACGCTCTTATTTGATTGGAATTTCAAGGGTAATCTTCTCAACTTCAAAGATGCAAAAAAATCAGTCAGTTTCTCAGTTATCTGCGTTCTGTCATAGTGTACTTGTAGCAAAAAGTTATGATCCCAGTCTCTTCCTGGACATGGCTCATTTGATTGCTGACAAAGTTCTACTTAATTTCGAAAATAATCTTTCAGGTTCCGCAGTTGTTTCAAACATAGTCCTCCGGGTTAGCAAGAATCATCAGTAAACTGCACTTTACAGACATTTGGAAATACTTCTCCCAGATAGTTTTATTGCTAATAATTATATCAAATATTTGTACTGGATACTGGATACAGGATTTCAACCAGAGAAGCTGTTATCAATGTGAACGTGTGTGCATTAAGGTAGAGGTTGCTGTACTGGGTACCGGAATCCCCAACATGAGAGCTGTTGTATTTCTATCTTTAGTTGTTTCGTTGTAAAGATTCTGTATTCCAGCAATTTACATTTTGAGACTCAGAAATAGTAATCACTTCATAGTTCGATTGTAGCGCAAGAGCCTCCTTTACTGACAAATCATGTGCTCTCATACAGGGGTCTGGTATGGTGGCCGAGAACTGCCATTCAAAAATTTCAGTATTAGTATGATTTTTCATAATAATTTCTTCACTTCATTGGAAAATTTTGAATGAAATTGTATTGATTTCGAAAAAAGATCTATTGAAAAACTTATCACAAAAAATTTTCAAAACAAAATAAAAAAAACTCCCGACAAAAGTGAATTCATTTTAAAAGTTTTTTGAAAATTTACTCCTGTCCTAGAACTGCCACAGTATACCATAATGCATTGCAAGATAGTATGATCACAGGGAGCCACGGGTTGAAAGCATTTCAAATTTTCTACGTGGCCTACTTCCGGAACGAAGCTTGGAAAAGTGATGAAGAGTAAGAGACGCTATAAATGAACTTGTGAGTCAAGGCTTGCAGAGGTCCGAGATCCTTAGTTTTCTAGAGCGGGATTTCCCGGGATATACATGGAGTGTCTGTACGTTGGATCAGAGGACGCGGCACTTCAACATTTACTATACTGACCGTGGTGTGACCGTGGAACAAGTTGTTGATGCCGTGAAACAAGAACTTGCTGGGCCTGGGAAATTTGCCATATGAGAATGATGGGAGCTCAAAATTATCAAAAATGATAAAATAGACCATAAGATTCACTAACTTGATTTGCTGTTGATGGACCATAGACGACTGTGTCTTTAGGCTCCATGTCACAATATCTTTGCCTAAGAAATGCATGGATTGTTGCTAAATTGCCGGTCTCTGTACCCTTATCTATCCTTAGTACTCTTGCAAGTATCCATGATTCGTACAAGTGCTCAAAGTACCAGCAACCAACTAATTCAGGATTTGAGTTGCTTGTCCATACCTTAATCCATAACAGCTTTCGACTGGCTGTATCAATACACCCATAAATTGCGATGGGGAAGGTGTCCCTCTGGTAGCCCATCAACTTTGCATGACCATCCAAACTGTGTACCCAATTTGTCCCCCTGGTAGTAAAGTTGCCCTTCATTCTTTTTTGTTTGTTAAAACCGACGCCTCTTTTAGCAACTCCTACTGGATCTAAATCAGTCATTGCTGCATGAACAAGATCTCTTGGCACTCTTATAGCATGTTTTTGCCTCAGTTTATTATTCATTGCCCTGATACCAAGGTGTTTTCCAGGTCCAGCAAGTTCTTGTTTCACGGCATCAACAACTTGTTCCACGGTCACACCACGGTCAGTATAGTAAATGTTGAAGTGCCGCATCCTCTGATCCAACGTACAGACACTCCATGTATATTCCGGGAAATCCCGCTCTAGAAAACTAAGGATCTCGGACCTCTGCAAGCCTTGGCTCACAAGTTCATTTATAGCGTCTCTTAACTCTTCATCACTTTTCCAAGCTTTGTTCCGGAAGTAGGCCATTTTCGTAGAAAATTTGAAATGCTTTCAACCCGTGGCTCCATGTGATCATACTATCTTGCAATGCATTATGGTATACTGTGGCAGTTCTAGGACAGGAGTAAATTTTCAAAAAACTTTTAAAATGAATTCACTTGTGTCGGGAGTTTTTTTTATTTTGTTTTGAAAATTTTTTTTTATGATAAGTTTTTCAATAGATCTTTTTTCGAAATCAATACAATTTCATTCAAAATTTTCCAATGAAGTGAAGAAATTATTATGAAAAATCATACTAATACTGAAATTTTTGAATGGCAGTTCTCGGCCACCATAGTCTGGTACCCAGATATGTAAGTACTACAAGAGTCATTGTTCCTAATAAATTTCATTGTCCCCTTGAACATCAATCCTGTAATTCAAAATCTTTCCACACTTCTCGAAAGTAGGTACAATGTTATTTTCTTTTCTGGCAAAGCAATGGGTCATTGGAAAGCTACTATATATTGTAGAAATATTCAATTCCCTTAAAACCCCCAAGCCAACATAAGTTATAACTGTATGCTAATGGCAATCGCCTTCCAAGATGTTCTACGCTAGATCTGCCAGTGATTGCGGCCCCGCAGCGACAATATAGGCTCCCGTCGTAATACTTACTATCCTGATGAGTGAATAAGACCTCTATCAAAAATGTCTTCTATTTGCTATCTTTTTCTAACTTGCGGCTTGTATTTGAGGGCAGCTGCAATTCGAGAGCACCTTATAATTTGAACTTGTGATCAATAGCAAAGACAACCCGAAAAAGTGTTGGAAACTATTAATCAAAATACTACAAAAATGTTCGTTAATGCACTAATTTCTGAATGACCATAGCCCTTTTAATTTTTATATCAGCTAACTTTAGCGGGAAAATATGCCACGTTCAGTGCAATTTTAAATTAACAACTGATATCTTACATTAATTAACATTAACATATAAGTTAGGTAAGATGAATTTTTAGCGCAATTATAATTTAATTAAAATATACCCTTTCGGTAAAATCACAAAAGTTGCTAAAATAGCATGGGACAAAAATTAAATGGCTTCCGGTAAAAAGACGGAGATGCGATTGTTAATGGCCTATTCCAGATGGTAGACAATGAACACTTTCTCAGTGTGTCACCTTTTGCTACATCTATTTGAGAGGACAGAACAGATGCATGATAGGTGCCAAACTGGTGTTCTCGTACATCCTTTCACAGGTTCGATGCTGAATTCCTATCAAAATATCCGGATTCACAAGATTAGTCATCAATCACAGGTAGGATCCTAATCCTGGTGGCTGAATTCATGTCATTATTTGAAATGAATGCTATGTTCCAACGATCCTTGCATATCAATCATAGTAATTTTTTATTTATGACTATTTCTCGAAAAACTCAGAACAATTGGAGCTCGGTTAAAAAAAATCATTTTCTATGGAATCATACAGATGATACAACAGAAGTATGAATGAATTGAAGTTTGGATCAAGCTATAAAGCAATTCAGTTGGGCCTTCTGGATGGGACAACGATTGCAAGGTCGATTTATAAACACTCAAAAGCTATTGAGCTTATTGACAACTTATTACAGATGTTTAATGTCGTCGAGAAAGACTACTTCGGCTTGTTCTACCTGTCTGATAGACAAAGAAAATGGCTAGATCTCAAGAAAAAGATATGGCCTCAAATAAGACATTTAGATCCACCATATCAAATACACTTTGGCATGCAATATTTCCCACGAGTCCCAAGCCTTCTTCAAGAGGAAATCACCAAGTACCTCATGTTCTTGCAACTGAGAAAGGATGTCCTAGAAGATAGACTAATAACGAGTGACAAGCAGCGTGCTGAAATGTGCGCATTCATTTTGCAAGCGGAAGGAGCAGGTTAGAAGATTAGGATATTATTTCAACGTGAATGGCATCCACTAAACGCTACTGGCTTGTGCTCCTAGCATCTGATAGCTTACATGTCATGTAGTGCCTTTTCTACTAAGTTTTGCTTGATAACATTCCCATCCTCCAGAGAGCAGTGAAAATTGCATCATTGAGGAAATCTGATTCAAGGGCAGCACACACATAACTCATCATTGCATTGATAGGAGTTTGTTGAGACACTGAAATAGTATTATTCGCTTCTTCCTTTTCCTTTCTTGTGCGACAAATTTACAAGGATCTTGCTTGTACAAGACGCTGAATCTACTCACAATGGTAATTATGGTGATAAATATGTCAGGGATACTGATGACGCTGTTTTATTGTCTCAACAAACTCCCATCAATGCAATAAGGAGTTATATATGTGCTAGCAATCTGGCGTGTCAATACATATCCACAGTGCCTAGATTGGATGCATTGATTCGCTAGGTTCTTTCTATGCATCAATGAAACCTCATCTCAATAAGAATGCTTGTCTGTAGCCCCAAGTGAAATCCCTCGTTGGAATTCTCGGGTAGTCTACTTAAATAGACATTATGCGGATAGTTATTGTATTAGCTATTTATTTGATGAAGCAAAGAGCTTAATAATCTCTGTTATTAACAGTATCTACCAACGACAGCTACTTGTTGAAGCATAGATCATTCTTCGTTCATTTACAACGCAGTTCTGCCGAGTTTGAGGCAAGAATATTGGAGGTAGGTTAATCAGTCATCTAATTATGAATAAGCTAGCTAAAAAAATTCCTGGGATTCTATCAGATTTTTTTGCCTTGATCTATGATTAAAGTGCTCTTGGTGTATTCCTTGATTATGTCGATTCCCGAAGGTATATGCATAGGATTTAGGATGTACGAGCGACGAAAGATAACCTGTTGATTCAATATCCACGCTGCTCACTATCTCCATAAATTAAGGATTAGGCAAGGGGCAACGTACTGTTTTTTCGAACGGAATGCAGTATCTCGTGTTACCAACGCATCAAGGACACAGACACGAGTTGCCCTTCTGCTTTATCCTTACTTTGTGCTGACTCTCCTGGGTTTCAGTGTGGGTGGTAATTGGCAGGCAGTTAAAGATGGAAAAATTTCAAACGCGGAGGAAATATGAACGAAGAAGGCTTGAAAGCAGTACAATGTATGGTTATAAAAATGTCATAAGTAAAATGTAATACTTAAAACTTGAAATTAAAAAGGGAGCAGATATTGGCGAAAAAGCTTATAATTGAGGATGTTCATTGAAGAATTTAGTGTAATGGGGGTGGGGTTATTGGAGAGGTGTTTATGGTTTATGTGATAGGGTATCTATTCATGGTACTATAACGTTAGTCAAGGTTACATTCGAATTTTGCAAGCTGAAGATCAATTTAAATTTGAGCATTTAAAATAATGCCCCGGTGGATGAGACAAAACCGATTGGGATGATATTTAAAGCATGATATTTAAAGATTTTGCTTTTACAGAAGAGTATCTAACGTTGTTGATGGGCAGTGTAGCATACCCCGCGTAAAGTGACGTTTTACATCACAGTTTACTGATGATTCTATTGTAGATCCTCTACAATCTATCAGGGATGGATGGATTACTTGCTGAAGCGAGGCTAATACAACAGAGCTTACCAGTGGTTCACTTTGATATTGAACCGTACCCCATACGATCCGATGCTCAGCCAAGTCTTAAAAACCTTTTTCTAACAATTGCTCCTTTGGGTGTTACAATCTACCAAGACATATCTATCACTGAAGTCTTCAAATGGACTGAAATATGGAATGGAGGCTATGAAGGAAAAGTGTTCTGGCTAAGGATACATCGGGATGGTGAAAACATGCGTCAAAAGTATACACTACCAAATAGCAAACTTTGTCTGGTGGTCTGGAAATTATTCAGGGAGCATTTCAAGTTCCACATTCGTGATCACAGCATACCCCCAAAGATTGCATGGGGCAGAGTGGCACCGGTAGTTGATCGTGCTGAGTTCTTTCAAGATATTGTACCAGTGAACCACGTTCAATCTTATATAAATCAAGCCTCTACCGCACAGAATACGGAGTAACCATCGCTGTGACAAACCACGTAACTGTGAATAAAGGTTGAACTAATATCGAGTAGAATAGCTCATCAATGATAAGTTTAGAGCATATGAGTTAACACAATGTGAAGTAGTCTGAATTCACTGAACTTTCCTCTCGAACAATGAGCATTCTACAAAAACTTATATCTACAGTATATGCTAATTTATTTCTAACGAAAGCATTTACCAGCGCTATTCAGGTACATTTACAAATGCAATAACTTTAAATATTCAAATATAACGCTAAAACTTATCGAAAATCTATATTGGTTGCAAAAGGGTAGCATTGATTGAAGGAGAGAAGAGTACTGGAAAAAATATCTGCAGAAAAAAACAGATTGATAAAAACAGCCTACAAATCCTGTTTCGAAAAATGCAAGGAACCATACATGGGAACAGAATAAATCTTTTTCAGCGATATCGACATCAGGAACCGATGACTTAAGTTGCCCATGATGCGTTTGCAGCAAATGAGCGTTAGAGTCCCTTAATACAAGTATTGTGGCACAGTTAGAATGGCCATAATGATATTCAGAAAAATCGTTTCAATCTGCTTAAGACACTGTCCACAATCCATATACGACAATGTGCCTTACGTCCTCTTTGCGGTTTATTATCCATATACGCATTGATCGCCCTGAAGGCAAGAGCACATGACGACAACCATACCATACCTGTTACAAATCATAGCATTAGAGTATTTATGCGGATGTCACCTACTAACTCTAACGCGTCCTGAAGTTCTTTCATTGCCTTTTCACTTTTTTATGGACAAGCTCTCTGAAATCTGCTAAGACTTTATTCTCTCGCTTTGATCTTTCTTCACGGTTAAACATTGCCAAAGCTCGCCTAAAAGTAGAGCAAACGTTCAAAAAATATCTATAAATAGAAAGGTTAACAACAAAGGTAATTTTGCAACGCTCAGAAATCGCAAAGTAATGCTCAAAAGAACAAGTATGTTCAAAAGAAAAGTTCTAAACAACATTTAATTTCAAGACAAATATCAAGGCATTATGAACATTATAAAAAACTATCGTGAGATCGATGGGACGTGGCAAAAAGATGCTAAAGGTTGTCTCCATATTTATTTCATATGTAACAGCTCTGCTCGACATTTGCAAGTCGGTCAACTTTTTGTTCTGGATCCGCCCCGCAAGTCCTAACTCCATGAAATCGAAGAATATGACAACTGGACACTCTCTCAAAGTAAACTCAATGAATATATCAAGCGAGCTCAAAATGAATGGGGTTGAAATTGAACACGTATCAGGAAGACTAAATCTCCATAGGTGTAAACGTCGGTAAGCATGAACATTACAAAGTTATAAAGGGAAAAACATGTGGATAACATGCATAATTAAACAAGCTAAAACAGTTTTCCAAAGGCTACTTTGTAGCTTTTAAAAAGAGCATTTAAAAAAGAGTTTCTACAACACTGCTTTCAAAGTTTGGGGTGATAACCCAACTGATATTCGAAAACTTCAGGCTTTAAGTTAATCTATGAAGCAACTTTTCAAAGCTGAAGAGCAAATAGAATGCATCAACAGGACACCCTGAAAGAACAGCATATAGATTATTGACTATAATTTATTATATTTCTGACTGAACTGCTGCGATTATCATTCATACTATTATATGAATATGGCTGAAGGGCCCTTCTTATTTATATAAGTAATATATCACATCATATTACAGCATATCATATCATCATACTTCGTGGGAAAGCATCGTACTCCTGTTGAAGTACTACATTTAGTTAATGTCAATAACTACAAAATAGTGAAGCAAATACTGTGAATCATAGTCTAGCAAGAGAATGTACCTGGAGAATGCACGATACTTTAACAGTTTTATCACGCAGTTTCGCCTAGTCTAGACGGCCATAGGTTATGATCTTTGTAAGCGGAACCACATAGAATCTCGCAGTTCATGGTAAAAACAAAAACAGGCAGAACATCGTGTAACTATGAAGCTCATAGAAGGTGTGAATTTAGTTGATTAAGTTGAGGGCATATCATTCTGAAAAATCTCAAACACTTTGTGACAAAATCACAAAAAATCACAGTAAAATCACAAAAATCAATAACAAAAATCACACAAAACCATAATAATCACAGCAAATTCACAAAAGAATAGCGAAAATCACATCAAAAGTCATCACCAAAAATCACAAAAATCACAAACCAATCACAAAAATAAATAACAAAAAATCACAAAAGATCTCGCATAGTTTTCTATGAGTGATACACCCTTCGAACTAAGTCGCTAGTTTACAAACAGCTTTAGTGTCTGCTTTTTTCTTAGAGTTATCAGCTAACAGAACAAAATACTTACTTTTCATCTGCACTATAGACTTGATTCTCTTTCCTCAAACGGACTGCCTCCATTCTCCGGTGTCTGCTCCCACTCATTACATACCCTGCCGTCTCAAAAGTCTCTATTTCATTACTTGTCAAGCCAATTTCACCACGACGAGGAATACGCTTGCCCATTTTCACGTATTCAGCCATAGCATCACCTTCACCTGGCAGCAGTGCATGACCATAACTATCAAAATAAAAACGTATGAGGATATTACTATTATTTCCAACAGACATGAATTATTTCTACATAAATTGGTTTTAAAGCCTCAAAAGAGACAATATGTTGGATGCACATGCCCTGACCAAGATATAGCCAGCGAGGAATTCCAAAGGCAGGAACAGTTAAGTTCAAAGATACGGTGGATACTCTCTCATCTGATTATAAACCAAGCAAAATCATAAAGGGAAGAACAATACAGCATAAATATCCATACTCTTTCAAGCCTGGCTCTTGGACTTCCGCAATCACAACCGGCAAGGGGCCTATTGTTACATTCCTCGAATCTAAAAGGAGGATGAATTGATGATTGGAAGATAGTACAATTATAATAAATGAAAACTATATACTGAATTGAACAGTTGAATTGAATTGGATCTATGATTAAGTTTGAAGCTACGGTTGCGAAAATTTACTTTTCAGAAGTAGCAAGTACAATTTAACAACGGGGAAATTGTTCAGTTGATTAGAGTAGCTGGAATTTTCTGCTCTAAACCACTTGAACTGCTCTTTCTCATCGCTTGTTTGCAATAGCTGAGGAGCTAGACATACGTCTGTATAAGGAGATTTAATCCCAGCGACAACAAAAATGAAGGATTCACTTCTGCAAAATCAAATTCTTTGCATGAATTTGAGAGATTGACCTCTAAAAAGTAATGACTGGGAAGTATAACTTTCTCACCCGCTTTTTCCACCCAATCATCATCATCCTGGTCATCGTCATTTTCAGATTCTGCAAAAATACTTTACAAATAAGTTACATCAAGATAGAAAAAGTGTGTATAAATGAAATTTCTAGATAAATCTCAGTTTCAAAGAAAAAAAATATGAGAAATATGAGAGCTTTGATACAGGCCTCAGGCCTTTCTCTAACACAACAAACTAAAAGAACAAATAAAGATCCAAATGCTAGTAGCGGTCTACGATTAATCATAATTGTTTTATGTTTACATTGCTAAGAATACAAAGCATATGCACTACTGTATACCTCCTGAATCTTCATCACTTTCCTCACTTTCCTTACCATGTCTTCTTCGTTCCCTATTGAAATGGAAGGTCAAGTATGGTGTAGTTTTTTTCAGGGACTTGCAAAGGATAGTAACTATTGACAATTTGATTCCATTGCTGCTAAAAACCTTATAAAAGTCATATATAACACACTACTTTTATGACTAGAAGTAGCTAATCCACTTACAAGTCTCTTGTGGAAATTGAAATGGTTTAGGAAAAGGCTCAAAGATTGAGAACATTTGCTGTGATTTGCGTTGACAAAGGCTCCGTTTGACACATCGTTGGATCACAATACAAACAATAATTCTTAGTCCTTTTTATATAAACAAAGTATTGCATCCATAGTTAGTCCATAAATACGAACAGTTTTTGGAAAGGGGCCATACATATATGACGTTGGCAAAGAGGAGTGAGGGGGTACGATGATTTTAAGACTAATTTAGACGTTGTTGAGGGGGGAGGGGTTTTTTGAGAATTTAGACGTCCCTTTTTTATACTCTTTCTGCAAATCACCACTGAATTATACCAGTGTACAGTATGCGATGTGGAATTAATGGAATGAAAAACGTTTCAGTCAGTAATTCATTTAATCATTAATCTATTTGCAGGGGTTTTTCTTCAATAAGAACTCATTGCCATCATTTCCTTTTCGGCAACACTGACTAAAACGTGCAATAACACGCTAAAATCGTATATGCTTTAGAAATATCATATTGCTTGTATTTGAAGCCAGAGAAAATAGTTTATTGTAGAAAAGTTTCAACTGATGACCGACTACAAGATTAATTTACGAAGCTCCCCTTCGAATAAGTCCTCATATCAAATAAGCCCCCAAGGGAAAGTCAAAAAATAAAATAAATCTCCAGGAAGCTAATTTGAGGATTTACAATAACTATACTATCTTCTTTGTGACAAATTTGATTTCTTTATTGCTTGTTCTGATTACACCTGTGTATGGATGGAGGGGGGAGTAAAGCCATTTAGATGTTGCAAGGGGGTTAATGGGTTAAGGCTATGCCTAACAAGGGGGGAGGGGGTCAAAAATTGCTGGTTGTTTTTAGACGCCATAAATGTATGACTCCAAACAACATTCAAATGGAATAAACATTATACCAGCTACATGGGTTTCTACCCTGAGGGGGCTGGATGGGCAGCTGCACCAAGCCCTCTTTCAGGTGGGCAGGAGAGGCAAGCAGTGCCCTTCAAAATAGAGCTACATGCATACGAATAGCAAAAATTTTACCCATAACGAGAATCTGAAGGCCAAAAGCTACCCATGTAGAGACGCATACTAAGTATTTTAGTAGAAAACTCCCATGATGTGCCTTCAGTGGAAACCTTGCCTCCATGTCCTAGGGACATGCAAGTGTCCCTGGTCAGACATGGTATGCTTAAAAAAGGCTTGCCAATAAATGCACTAGATTTTTTACAGTGTAGTAGATGTCTTACTCATTCTGCTTGAGTTTCTTCTTTTTCTTCTTCTTTTTCTTTTTCTCTTTCCTATGCTTTTTCTTCCTGTGCTTCATAACTGTACCATCTTTACTAATACTTCCTATAATGTAGTAAAAATACACAGGCTCTAAGATGAAACAACTGATATACACATTTTTATCTGCAATATCCAGTAACAAACATAATCTGATGAAAATTACATGCCTTATCTATCCCAAAATGTACATAAGGCTGAATGTTCATCATATGTAAACAAATTTTCATCACCTGTCTGGTGTTTTTTCTCATTTCCCTCATCTTCAGATGTATCATAATCAGACCTGCAAGCAAAATTAGAATTAGACAACAAAATAATAACATGCATGGTAGTATGGTTGTAAATAAAAACAAACACAAACACATACAAACATACATATACATGTGTGTGTGTGGGGTGGGGGGTGGGGGGTGGGGGTGTGTGTAGTTTCTATGTCTTCCCTGTCTAGATTGGAATAGAACTGCTATATTTGCATGGGACCATTCTAAAATTATTAAATAGCACATCACAGGTATGGTAATAGTGACAAACAAGCTGTGCTAGATTTTAAACTGGCAAATAAAAATCATAGTGCATATTTTCAAAGATGCGTGAATATATTTTGTCAAAACTATACAAAAAATACTAAGATCAAAAGGAAAGCCAACACAAGAGAATATATTTGATTATTCCTCCTAGTAATACCCTTTGTTTCCAAGTGCTTACCTGCATTCTGGCCTCTTTGGAGATAAACCCCAAACCTCTCTCACTCCTTTCTCACCAATCGCATCTCTCTCTGCCCGCCACCTAAAAAAACATGGATGATACACTTCATTATCCTGTGGCTTAACAACTTCTTGATCATTTATGTAAAATTGTAGAAAAAATTAGAGACCTATTACATATGATATCCATTATCCATTAGAGGGGTAGAGACCATCGTAAAAACCATACAGCTATACTAAATAATAGAACGAGGTTCCAGAGAATGCCCTTACAAACTGTTTGAGGTTCCATGCATTTATATAAGGCTATGAATCACTGCTCTAGACAGGTAGAATGCAAACCAATTTTCTAGAAAGAGTTTGCTTTCAAATGAAAACAATGCATGTTCAGTTTATAGCTACCTCTCAAGAAGTCCTTCTGGTGATTCCTCTCTGTGGAACCTGAGGAAAATGATCATGACCATTTTAATACATTATCAACCTATCAAGTAATTATTTGTCATCAAATAACTCAAAGAGTGTCATTTTATTTCAGCAAATTCCTCCTCAATGAATATCTAGTGAATGAAAGTTACAAAAAAATCCACGGGGTACAGTCACACCCTTTAGGTATTAAGGAAACAACCTTTGTAAATCACATAAAGATGCACCCCCATTGTAGATAGAAGTGGTAGATGAACTAAATGATGTGTTTGAGAATCATCATTAGTTTTTGGACAGTCTTAGATGAATCTTACTTACCACATACAAAAAGTTGGGGGCATATAATCCCCAACTTCCCCTGTATATAACCTACCTCTTTTATGTATTTCTGTCAGATCAAACTTAAAGTATTCTTGCATTTTTGTTACATTGTCTGTAACTAGTTCTATTTTATATTTATTTTTTGCATTTTTGACAACCTTTTTTCGTGACTTTTGTATATTTCAAAAGGAAATGAACTGAAATGTACATCTTACTTACTACACATAGAGTTTGATATAAACGTCATACTTAATAAAAGCTCCCCTGAGCCTGCAAAAGAAGAGAAAATTACCGTCGATTACGCCTTTCATGCTGATGGCGATCATTCTCATAATACTTCGAACTAGTGGCTTTTCCTGAAGGAGCTTTTGAAGTCCTAAAAAGGTGTCCTCTATTATCAGGTGATAACGACCTTGAGCTGCCTCTTTCTGCCCTTCTTGTTTGTGGGCTGCGACTTCTACTCCGGGTCATTTCTATTATTCCTGTGAACTACATTGCAGGCAGTACTAGAATGTGTGCTTGTGAGTGTTTGTGCACAGTTGTCTGCACTAAAGAAGGCAGCCTCGTTTTAGTGACGAAAGGCGAAGCAAAGGAAAGCAAGGGAAAGTTGCGATACCAGTACAGTTCTAATAATCGTAACAGTGGATGCCTCCACCCAGGGAAAGAACCAACTATTGTAAGAAAGAGGCGTGTGCGATACAAACTTGTTTAAGAGGTAAACTATGAATGCCATTTGCTTTCTATGAAATTTAAGAGTGTGGTCAAGGTTTGATAATGGTGAAACTCTGAAGTCTGACCACCATTCCTTACGATAACCTTTTGTAGCACTTCATGGTATACCAGAAAGACCATTTCACGTAGCCAAACAAAATTGTGTAGGGCGTGGACCAGAGCTTATCATAGTCTAGTGTTGTTGTTGAAAGTTTTCTTAAAATAGGCACTGCGCTAAGCTAGAGGTGCTTTGTGCCATCTTGGTACCTTCAGTAGCAGGTTTGCTATAAATGAAGAGTGATAAATAAATAAATAAATAAATAAATAAATAAATGATAATATTTAACCAGGTAACATCGCATCAGTTTGTTTAACTGTTTTAATTAGGTTGTGGATGTGGAAACTGAGCTCCTTCGAGCTCCTTTGCTCTGATGTTATAATTGTTGCAAATGTATGTAGTGTTGATCCATGGTCAGATAAGATTGTTGCCCATTACAATTCTAATTACTAGCTATTAATCCAATGACTTCTACAGACCAGTTGACCTTTCAAATATAAATGCATGAAATTGTCTTATATTAGTGTCTGTGGGGTGCTCCACCACAGTTGGTGTCTAGGGGTAAAGTAAAACTTGGGATCACTAGAATGGCTGGTTTTTTGCTTTATGTATTTGGCTGGAGATTCATGAAAATGTGTGATGAGCATGCACAATTTCAGAAAATTTGAAGGTCTGCATCAAGTTCAAGGCAATTTCCAAATTGAATAACTGAGTTCAAAGTTAGTCTACTGGGTTCATGATCCCATGTGCTAGTTCAAAAGGATAATTGCATAATGAAAGATGTCATTTTTATGGCTTTTGAGGAGATTAAGAAAGACTTTTATAGATGAAAGTGTCTTGTAAAAGGCTAGATACTGTTTAGAATTTTAATTTAATGAAGATATTTAACTTTTTAAGTCTATTCATGTAAAGTAAGTCCTAAGCTCTTTGTTCTAGTTCATCATGATTGCTAAAGCTCATTCAGATAGGAAAGTTATTGTTTGTAGTACAAATGCTTTGAAATAAAGCAGAATCTTTCACTGCCAATTTTCTTACCCTTCAAAAGTTATGTATCATTTAAAATTATTTTGTTTATCTTCATCAATCTGATTTGCTGTAGAAGCATCAACATCTTATTGTGCTATAAAATATTATCCTGTCTTGAAACTGAATTGAATCAGGCTATGTATCTGCAGTGGGATTTAGGACCTAAGCAAGGCAAATGTGAATTCAACGTAATGCAATGGATGCATAGAATATCATTAGTATGTGCAAATTGACCTCCATAGAATTGAAAAAAGGTCTATTTGCCTTTCTTATTACACAAGAATCTATTGTTTGTTTTGGAAAGGTTGTGGTGATATGTTTTAATCTAAATTTTAGATCACTAGTAATTTTCTCAATTAGTTGTTGTTTAAAGAGTAGCTATTTAGAAAGCAGTCCTGAGAAGTGATGAACAGCTGGTACTTTGCAGATCAAGACTTGATGGGACATAATGCAGAATGAGATAGCTTGGACAGTTTTTGTTAGTTTTTCCATGGTACTGTTTGTACTATTGAAATTAAAAACTTACCTGTATTGTTATAACATAACTACCTTTTCTGTTACCTTTCCTTTACAGAGAATAGGTACCAAGAGTCAAAATGTAGAGATGTGATCAATAACATGATTAACTGCTGCAAAAAAGCTGATGCAAAATACGATATCAGATGCTCAGGTTTTAAAGACAGAATTTAGCTGTGTTACATCATCTTACATTTTTGGTATATGCAGATTGAAGGTGATTGTTTTTAACAGTTGATATTTTTCAAAAGTTATACCAAGGATTGTCACTTACATGAACCATGTAACATTGCCTCCTCATGCATTAAGAATATCAGCAATCATATTATAGCTCTCATCTGTAATAACAATATAATCTACTTAGGCTTCATCTATTGCCAACTTCATTTCTTCATATCCAGTTCATATTATGCTTTGCAGAGTAGCAAGATGATATACAACTAGTGTAAAAAGATTAAATCATAATATGGTATTGTGGGAAAGACATTGTTAATCTTTTTGTGGGTTGGAAATTTCATTGTAAAATTTAGAAAAGTTGCTTTGCTTTGAAAATCAATCATCATGTTGAAGTATTTTGCTGTGATGAGCCTCAACTGAAAATGTTTCAGTAGAAACATGGCTTCACTTCCATTTATCAACTAACTCATAAGTCAGTGCAAGTGTAGAAGCAGGAATTGTCAGTGTCTAGTAGGAACAGCAATGGTGCATTTAGCAAATATTTCACAAAATTGCACAGTTTGCTTGGAATTTTTTAGCACTGAATTAATATCAACTGAGTATTGCGTTATTTCCTTTTTGTCAATCTGAAATGGCTTTCATGTTATGACTATGAGCTTTTCCTTACATGGAATTTCAAAACAAGTTTCAGTGTGCAACTTGGCCTCCAGTTTATATTGTACATTTGTAGGACTGGTCTTTCAAAAGTTTGTATTCACTAGCCAGGAAAATTAGCCCAATTGTTTGTGGGATAGTGTAGGCAGAAGTTTGGGATGAATTTATTCCTTCTCTTGAGTTTGGTAGCATTCACATCTGGTTGCATATTTGGGGTCATCTTTTGGTTTTTGTCCAATATCTCATACTCTGATGAATGTTAGACAAAAAGGACACTTTCAATATGCACAGACTATCCACCTCTTTCTAGTGGAAAATAAAATGGTGGAAAGTGCAGGTGGTTTGGACTTAAAATTTTATCAAGAAGTTCATTTAGAAATAAGTATCCAAGTATGCTCAAAATAAGCTTGAAAAGACCTGTAATCTGTTAGCACACAAGTTTTTGAATGTGTTTATGCAATATTTATTTATGGTTTCTCATTTTTCCCATTTGGCAATAGGACAGTGGCACCTTATCTTTCAGTCTTGTAAATGGTCAACTTGGATTTTACGTTTATATCACAGACATATTTCAATACTATTGTTTTTGTAGGTTATGAATAAAACAGAAATGGGGATTTGGTATCAGGTTTCTACACTCTAGATATGTAAGTGGACTGATTTTAACTGTTCCTTAGAATATCTCTGCATGGCCCATTCTTTCTGTACACTTGTGAAAATTCTAACCAGAGGCTGGGGAAATTGTAGCAGTGTCCTTATTACAGAAGTTATAGAAGTTTCTTGGTCCATTTATATTTTTAACATTTGAATTTTCACACAAGCCTCCCAGCTAATTTGCTTGATTTGCGTGGGTTTCTGTTCAAGTGGTATAGTTGTGTAGCTCCTGCTTGCCTTTGTAGCACCATAGTGGTACACAGCTTTCTCTTTGATATATATTTGTCTTTTTGTTCTATGTATCTTTGCTGCCATTGCATTTTATTATTATATTTAGACATGCCAATTATACATTGCCTTTTTACTAGTGAGATGTATACTTGTAGTGTTAAATTGTCTTTGAATGAAATGAAGTTATAAAAACTTATTTTTGTTCCTGTATGTTATGCCTATTGCTTTGATAGGTTCTCTTCTTTGAATTCATGGCCAATTCTCAGCTTCTTGCCAGAAGATCTTGCAGAACAGGTAGTTCAGGCATTTGTATTTGGAGGGGCTGGAAATGAAGCATTGGTTACCTTACAATCAGGGGATGTTTATGCTTTGGGGTTCAATGGGAATGGATGCCTTGGAATTGGTAATGTGTCAAGTGTATTAGAAGTTCAAAAAGTTGATATATTATGCCAAAAGATCCTGACTGATATTGCCTATGGAAGTGGACCACACGTCTTGGCCATCACTGGTACAATTTCAGTTCTTTCATTGTTGGTTACTTTTTTGTTACAATACTTCCTCAATTATCTGACTGCTACTGGACACAATGTTTCTAAAAGGGGGTTGCATAATCCAGAAAGGCAGGTTAAGCAGAATTCCACTTTTGGACATCATGCACTAAGAAAAAAGTTAGGATAATTAGAAAGTGTTCTTATCATACACAAGTAGAATTGTCATTGTTATATTCCTTAAACTTATATTATGATATAGACACCACAAGCTCCAAAAAGCCATGTCCTATTTATCTAGTTTGCCAGACAGTCCCTCTTTTAAGGTTTCAGTGATATTCATGGACTCTGGAATTCTCATCTCACACTTTGCCATTTGAAACAAATATAACAGTTAAAATTTTCCAATACCTTAAATCTTCAACTTAGCCCCCTGGGGGCTTATTTATTTTTTATGTCTTTTGGGTGAAGGCTTATTTGAGGGGAGAGCTCATTCGAGGGGGATGTATCAATTTTTTTGACATATGTCACATAAAAGTTCATTGTCAAAGCTCCTATTCTCCATAATATTAAAATAACAGTCTGAATTTAAGTATTAGTCTTTATCAAAGTCTTCATCATCATCTGGGGTGAGGCATATTTGCAGGGGGGGGGACTTATTAACAATGTGAAATTCTAGCATGGGGACTTATTCAAGGGAGCTTATTTGAGGGCCAATTCAAGGATTTGCTGTATGCTTTTATACCTTCACTGGGATCAGACAACTTACTTATGGAATGCTCAACATTTGTAAGATGTTGAAAAATAAATCAGGCATGAGACAAATATTAGATGGTACAAAAATCCATGAATTTCATGCAAGATCCTTGAGGACTGGCAACTGTGACATTTACAAAGCCTATACTTGCATCAATTTTTCATCAACAGATACTGGTGAACTTTATAGCTGGGGTCATGGTGGCTATGGCCAACTTGGCCATGGTGCAGAAAACAAGAGTATTCCAACAAGAACCAGTTTGGGGGACAGGAAAGTTATTCAAGTTGCATGTGGCTCATACCATTCTATTGCATTGACTTCCAATGGAGAGGTATGTGGATGTCTATTAAATACTGCCAAGTTATACATATATACATATATTTCTGACCAAATAACAGGCATCACAAAGCTATTTTTCCTAATTTTGTGTTCTTTTACACAACTGATTAACTGCTTGGGTGCTATCAATGAGGAATCTTCAGCTAAATATGTTTATTTTTGTATATGTATGAGCATAGCTGCCAAATGTTTGCAAACTCTGATAAAGTCTATTTTCTCTCAACCTAATTGACCAATCATCATGCAAAATAGGTCTTATCTAAGCATGTGTGGTCAGAATCATGCATGATGATTGATCAATTAGGTTGGGAGAAAATAGACCTGACAGAGCTATCAAACATTTGGCGGCTATGCTATATGCATGCCTTTACTCTGCAACCAAGTTTTAATTTTTGTTCAGGTGTCTTTTGTATGAAAATTATTGCCTGATGTCTCATCTTGTGTGTAGCTCAACATTATACAACAATGTAAATTTTCAGCTGCAAAGTCCTTTTTGATAGCATTAGCTAGTAATAAGTTTTTTTGAAACTTCAATATACATTCCAGTAATTAAAAGGTCTGTTGGTACTAAAGAACTTCACCATGGCTGAAAAAAGCAGATACATTCTTTAGGCATACTGAAAGCTTTTTCCTGAAAGATTAGTTTCATAAAAAAAAGTAAGTTCAAGAGTATAGACACTTATCAAGGACGTTTTAAACGATATAATACTACACATAAAAATGAAAAGTTAGAATCAAAGTTGACATCCTTGCACTCTGAATTGAGGCAAAGTAGTAACTAACTGCCCTGTAGTGTATATCTCGTTTCAAAGCTGCAACAGCATCGTAGTAAGCAACATTCCTTTGACATTACGGACAAAAGTTTCCTTAAATCAAAGTATCTTGAATCTTCAACCAGAGGAGCCATTGTTGGTGAAGAAAACTTCTTCATGAGATTATCTTCCATCTTCAACAAGAGGTACCCTCGGTAATGAAACAAGCTTCTTTATCAAAATATCTTGAATTTTTTTAACTAGAGATAACCTTTTAGGGAAAATTACTGCAGTAGAATCTTCTTAAACAATACGATATTGCAACAGGTGTATGGTTGGGGATCAAACAACTGTGGACAGCTTGGAACTGGAGGCACAAGTAATAATGCTACCCCAAGGAGAATTATGGGATTATTGAGTAAGTTTCGTTTGTCAACCAGTTCTTTGAAGGTCTTAGAAAGATGTCATTAACACAAGAAAATTAACAATGTTCGTGTTTCACCGAAGAACCTGTACACCGTTGCAGAATAGCATGTTTTCCTATCCTTACTCTCTAGACTTTCGTAAGCAAAAGATGAAAATTACAGATTTCTTCAGCCACGATTCAAAACTGCCTCCTCATACAAAGAAGCATTGCAAACTTCATTGTTTCATGTTAGAAAAGACATTTAAGCGTTATATCCACCTAGGTTCCCCAACAGAAAAAAACGACAATATCACACAGTCGACGGGAGCTTTTACAGACAATTTATGTTTATCCAATTGGCATATGCTAGATTTTTTTTGGTAGAAGATATATATCCAGAACATTCTGATTCACCAGATCGTGTATTTCATATGTACAAAAGCATTTAATATGGGCATACCATTGCCTTCGATTTGGTCTAAGGTGGTGTAGTGGTTTTCTGAGGTAGGAAAGTTGAATTCAGAATAGTGAGCTTGTGTTCGAAAGAAGTTTATAACTGTTATAAAGAAAATTCAATTGTACACTTATGATATGTGATGAATAATCAAGCTTATTTTTTTCTTGGGGTAACAAAAATCTTAGAATTTTCAAGATGAATAAGTAGATCACATGAATGTAGGCTGTTGTTGCATGGCACCTTTATTAAAATCTGTGTATGACCTGTTGCTGGTTGCTTTTAAATACGATAGAAGATAAAGAGTTTTACTCATTTGTTTCATTTTGTCTTGACAGTCATCAAGGTGATAATTTCCGCTTCATATATAACTAGTTTTGAAACTGTCCTATAGAAACACTAGAGAAAGGCTGTATAAGAAACAGATAAATATGATCATGTTTATAGGTTCGAAGACAGTGTTGTCAATTTCGTGTGGCCAATCTTTCACAGTTGCTCGGACAGATGAAGGAGAGGTAAGTTTAGTTATACCTTGTTTTCCCAATGTGCATTCTTCATCTCCTTTGTAAATCATGTACCTAAGTGCTTTGGGCATCTTGGCTTCTTAGTTGACTTTCTTTGCTGTGTTGATGCATTCTTTATCATTTTTCAAACACATTATTCCTTATTGCATTCCGTACTCTTGTGTGTACTTTCTTAGTAAATAGATTCTCCGTCCTGTTGTTGCGCATGTATCCTAGAGCTTCACACACTCACCCGCACACGAGTGCGCACAGACACAGACACACGAGTGCGCACAGACACAGACGCTCACACAGACACACACGCGTACGCCCACGCACATACACACTCACTTTTACATGCACAATTATAAAAGAGGAAGTGAAGTAGTGTAGACAAAAGAAATTATTTGTAAAAGAGTATTAAATGTTACGGAAAAGTAGTAAGTAGGGAAGTCCTGGATAACAAAGAAGAACGAGTAGAGAATACCAAGAAACGAGATCTACTAAGAGGGAAATCAAGGATGTATAAATCTGACATTGAGTCCTTCTGGTATAAAACTTCTTACGAGTCTTACGTTATCAGTCCTGTCTGCCATTTGTACGCATATCACTTACATGGGTTTTTGTAATCAGTTTTTACTACTTAAGGTGTGCAAATGACTTGTGCTGCGAACTCCTCTTTTCGGCTTTAGTATACAGATTTTTTAACGATTGTGATGTTCTCTCGCAGCTTTATTCATGGGGATACAATGGCAATGGGCAGCTAGGTGTTGGCAATACATCTAACGCACAGACACCATGTAAAGTGTCAATCAGTGGTTCGAAAATAATGATTAAAGTAAGGTTTATATTTTCAAGCTTTGTAGTTTTCCCTAAAGAGTGTCTGTAGATACGTTATCAAACAGGAAGTGCTTGAAAGGTATTCGTAGTGTGATTAGCGTGCCTATCAGATATATATTTTGGCTGAATTTTGCTATCACCCCATGTCTAGCAGGGCTTCAATCGGGCTATCTTTTTTCGCTTTGTCTTTTCAGACACTGAACATACATATGCATCCATGAACCTGCATAGTTTACAACTCCTTGACCACATTCCCACTATTCTCCATGTGTATGCCCCTCGTTTTTCTCGATTATAAGCTTGTTTACATACTTTCCAAACAAACAATGGTATGTTGGCATTTCATTAGCACAATTATAATACAATACAATAGACAATATAAATGACAGAAGTCAGGCAGAGATTAATTAAAGGAGAGTAGAGGTCAGAGACTATACAAGGTAATCTTTTAGCATAGAAGTAAAGCTATGACTTTATAAGCTTTTTTTTAGTTATTTAAGAGAATGTATGTACAGTTTCTGCCAATGGTATTGGAGCACATGCTGTGATTTATGCTATGATTAAGCTATAGCATCCCCTTCCCCGTTAAATAGTGTTATCTAGAGCAAATATAGGTAACTACAGGGATAAAATTGATGCATATGCAATTTTCCTAGTAGATCTTAACACTTGAACACCGGTGTTTAATTCGTTGTAATGGATATAAACTATAGAAATGGGAATTGAATAACTGTCCCAAATGATTTACACAGTGGTGTGTTAGGGACGACGGAACACTATTTATGGTGGGGGACTCTCGTGGGCATACTAAAACAGACCTGTCAATTCCCATGGTTTCAACTGCTTTCTCCTGGTCTCTCGGTGGTTATACATTTTCTCCTGGTTAATTTTTGCAAAATCAAATGAATTGGATTTTTCCTTACACTTTTCTGGTTTACGTTCGATTGTATGCACTTGCGGAAGACCTTTCAATAAATGTTCTGACGCTTAGAATCATTATGAAAGTACTTTTCATTCTAGTGTTCATGATTATTTTTGTTGTAGTCTATTTGCCGATCACATTTTTTTCAATTATATTTATACTTTTAGCGAATTTGGTTGTCTCCTGGTTTTTGGGCAAATCTCCCTGTTTTTCTTGTGGAAAAATCCAGAATCTCCAGGGTTTGAAAATTCTAGGTTGACAGGTCTAAGAAAAGCGCAGGGATATAGAGGATATTAAAACGTGTACAAAAGTACATTTGCTATAAAAAATGGAGGTGCTACATCCGTCTTGCCCCCGGGTCCGCCGACCATTTGTATGTTAGAAGTTTATATAGGTGATATGTTATGCTGTGCATTTGCTTTCCTGTAGGTCCTCTGCGGTATGGCACATGTTTTGGCGCTCTCAGATGTAGGAGATCTTTATAGCTGGGGTGCAAATTCATATGGTCAAATTGGTGCTGGTACAACACTGAATACTTCGGTTCCAACTCAGATCAATGCTGTCGATGAAAGGTGGGGGGTAATTTCACATTACGCAAAAGTATCTACCTGCTAGACAGTTATAATATCTATGGAACAGAAATATATTTTAGGCATGTTTCCCTCCCGTAGTATCAATGTAGAGGGAGATTTTGTAGTATATTGGATTTTTCATCTTGTTTTGTTGGCTTCATCTTGCTAGTATCAGTTCACGGGCAGTGTTCAGAAACCTCATGGTTTAGAAAAGATATTCAGCTGTGTTAGAAGTTCTGTTTAGAAAACTGGAATTGCAGTTGCTCGAGAGGTAATACTTATGAATTCATAAACAGGCTGCGTATTCTCCTATTCGTGTATTACAATGTGCTTAGTGGCGCACCTTTACCGTTTTTTGGGGGTGGGGGTGTACAAACTTGAATGTACTGACGAGAATCCAGGCCTTCCTGTTCAAGCTGACATATCTTTTGAGTTTATTTTAGCCAAAATGTGACTGTTTTATTATTAAGATTTCCCCCCTATTGCGGAGAAATGCGATCTTTCTTCTATGCTAACTGCACATTATTGCCATTTTCACTAAACACAGCACCTTACAGGGACAGCAGCCCGAGTTTATACCTGAAGGCTTGATAGCTTCGTATATTGACGTAAGATGGCCCACCACGGGTGGGTCCCACGGGAGAAAATTTTGAAATTTTACCCTCTAAAATGGCTAGAAAGGCATCTCCAAGACTAGCAGATGACGGAATTGTATGGTTCTCATAGGTGCTTCCAGGACATATCTGCAATGAGCATTCAAATAGGGAAGAAATACAAATTTATTAGAATAAAGCGAGGATCTGCCCCCTTCTTCCTCCATGACGCCAGGCTAGCTTTAGCATAACCAATTATTATTGCCATTACACCGACCAGCCTACTTTACTGTTAGTACCAAGTGCCTTAAGTTTACTAATAATTTTTTTGCCATCCTACCGATCAGAATATCCTAATGCTACTAATAGTTATATCATTTGTGCAAGTATTATGATTTTCTCGAACAATCTACACTTTTACCAGCCATTTATCAAAAAAAGTGAGAGTGTACTACCCTCACACCCCCGGTAGGTACGTTCCCGAATGTGTCCTTATTACCCCCATTATGTTGTACTCTGCGAAGACAGAGTGTGATTTTGTCATTTGCTTATTTTTACATTGTAAGTTAAATTTATGGTGCAGAAAAGTACCCAACTTCCTACTGTCTACGTGATTCATCTTCTTGAATCTCCTTCGTTGAAGCAAGGTGAATGCAATGCAGACCTCTGCGCTTGTACCTTGTGATTTCTGTTTCTTTATCACATACATCACACACATCACACATATCACATACATCACACGTAGAGTTATCTATTATCTTTGGTATTCACGTTATTGATGTCTCTTTTTCAGGTGGTTAGACATTGCTGCACATCACTATAATCACATTTCTGCTGCTGTAACAGTAACTGGAAAGGTACATATGTCCTTCTATAACTAAAATCGCATATTCTATACTTTGCGTATAGACCGATACTCATTATTTGATCTTCTTAGTAGGAAGTTATCAAATTCATCGTAGTTTTTAGTTAGTATGGGTATCTTTATTTTTTTGTGATTATTTCCTTGCTGTTGTTGGCTCGTACCATACTGTTTCTTCGTTTCATCAAGGAAGCAATTTTGTTTTTATTTAAGGACTAGATTCTCACTTTTCAGCTCATGGCTTTGATTAAGTGCTGCATGCTGTGAGAAATTTGTACACGTTTGTCAAGTCTGCTTAGCTTTTAATATCATTCTGCATAGATGTTTTGTACTAAGAATCGTGATTTGCCCTATATTTATTGATGTCGTGCTTAAAATTTTTCAATTTCCAGCTCTTATTCGTATAGTTTAACCTTCCGTTGCAACTAATCTGGTCTTTTTTCCTACCTAGGTTTTCATGTGGGGTCAGTGTCATGGTTTAACTCTATTATCTCCACGCCAGGTTGCTGTTGGAAGCCTTGATGAGGTTTTCGCCTGCTTTGGCATGCCTCAAATTATGTTCAGACCAGTTAAACTAAGTATGCTACCTTCTAGTTTAGCTTTGAGTCACCAGATGACAATAATTCCTTTAGAGTCACAATTTTCCTATTTTAGTCGATTTCCCACTATCTCCAGCTTTTCCTTTTTCCTTTGATTTTTGGCTTTCCTTATTAATGAAAACATCCGAGAACATCGATTTTTCCCTTTTTAAAAAACCTTGACTAAACGGTATTCGATGGAAGGAAGGGGTACCTCATATTCTTTCTTTTGCGTACAAGGGAAGAAATATCCAGCAATATGCGTGCAGATGGATATATATATATATTTAAATGGCATAAATTTAAGATAAGAAACTTATCATATATCCATTACCCATCCATTATTTCTGAGATAGGACATGATTGTAATCTGTTTTGAACAAAGAAGCCCTTCACGACCATTTCAGACGAAGGAGTACACTTTTTTGCATAAAAGTAAACAGAAAAGGTGGCATTTGATGATGTTCTATCTTGGAGCAGCAAAATTGCGAAAAGGTTTTTGGGGAGAACCATTAGGACGATAGAATGGCAGTCTTTGACTGTTAAAAATCCCTATGTTCACATGTTGTGCAAGATGATACTTACAGCGTGATTTAGCATGGCTTTTTTGTTTCATTCTTTTCATTCTATCTAAGCCTTCATAGCCTCATATGTTTGTGCTGCACGTTCCATCTTTGTTCTAGGAAATTAGATGTTTAATATCGAAATACCGTTTTTTCGGAACATGGGACCTTGTAGCATTGTAATTTCGAAGAAAACTAAACAGCAGCTAACTCGGCATTTGCTCTCTAAAATTTTCTTCCCGATCCTGGTAAACATGTTTATTGACGGGTTTGTGTCGCACGTTCCATCTTTGTTTTAAATTAAGCATCTGAAAATTTATTTTGATTCGAACATTTTTTCGCCAATAAGCTTTGCTTACTTACCTAGACTTGGAAGTCAGTCCGATGGTTGGAGATTCTATAAAGAAATCATTTAACGACAAGGTAAATAAATCTTTAACTTACGGTACAATTTGTTAGCATGATGAGCAATAGAAAGTAGACACGTGTTGCTTGATTCGATTTCAAGATGATTCTCTAGTTAGGGGTAAGTGCAATTTACGTTTATTTTGCGAATTCAAACGGTATGGGTGCCTTTTCCTTTGAATTCCTGATCCAGTCAGGGTTATCCGGTCAGAGAAAGTCTGGGTAAAGGGTCTGTTTCATTTAAGTCATGGAAAGTCAGGAAAACTTGTATGGTCAAGACAAAACTAGCAGAATATCATGTTCATCATCAAAGGAGTAAGGTATCCCAAATTTGACGAAAATTGAAGATATTTTGATAACTTTCTTAACTAGAAACACAGAGAGAAATTAAGTTATGTGTTAAGTTTTTACACCGTTGTACGTATTGCCAAAATGGCAAAGAATAGCTTGCTATTTGCTTACTGGGATTATTGTCAGACCCTTCAAGTCAGGGGAAAAGGGTTTCTTTTCCAGAACAGGTAAAAAGCAAACTATAGGTTTTTAGGAAATGCTTCAGGGAAAGTTTGTGCTTCTTACTCTCGGGATTTTTTCAAAAAGACTGAATAAACCGTGTCAGTTGTATTTTGTCCAATGTTAAATCGAGTACCATTGTATGCCTGTGATTGACTTAGTACATGGTACGAAATTTCTTAACGTTGCAAATGAATGATTTCATTATCGTTGTTATGATTGTATGGGCGAGTTGCCAAGTGCTTAGAGCGCTTGGCTGCTGAGCAAAGCATCGATGGTTCGAGCCGAACCCTCGAATCATAGATGGGATGTTCGCTCACTGTCTACCCAGCAGCAAATAGGTACCCTGGTGGCAACACTGGGGAAGTTAAAGGCGGCTAGGAAAGGAACTGGCCACCCTACCTCACTATACCGGCGGCTCGGGATAAGTGTCCTCTCTATCAAGCACTCACCAACGTACGAAATCGTTTATGGGACTAACCCTTACCTCACCTTTATTGTAATTGTACTATAGAAATAGACTTCAACTATATTCTTAATTTCTATGACTTTTCCTTGAGTTTCTATTGGTAGAATTGAAATTCAATTCGATACGTGCTACTTATGCTGAATTATTGTAATATATATGTAGCTGTCAGAAAAAGTCAACTTTCAAGTCCACTTCGCAAGCATTTTGCTTGGATATAAATGTTCGCATCATGTCTACGATAGGCGTTTGCTTGTAAAATAAGACAACATGGTTTAGGGACAATTCTGAAGTGAAGTTTTCTTCAACTCACGAATCTTTGTTTCTATTTATTTCTTCTTTGTTGACATCGAGAAGATGGCCCTTAACATACCTAATTTGGTATCTTTGCAAACTTTGGTTTGATAGTAAATCAGTATTTTGTTAATGGTGTGATGTTTTGACAATGCAATTTTTCGTCTATCTATCTACTTGTCATATCTACTGACGTTGACGATCATGGTTCCCCAAACTTCTCTGTCCTTTGCACTGTGTGTAATTTTATCATCTGTCATAGAAAATGCCATTCTTTTTTTACACTAGCAACAGAGCCTCGTCTCTGCCTACCATGCACTGTTTTTCTATCATATTTCATTGAATTCACAGTTTTTTAATTTGATATAAAAACCTATCTTGTGTACCATCAATACTTATATTAGCAGTTATTTTCGTCTCTTGACAATATTCATTTGGCTCCTAGGAATCCTCTGACCTCACGTTTCTTGTTGAAGGGCTGCCAATTTACGTTCATAGGACTATTCTCAAAATCAGGTATATATTTAGATCGTTAAATCCTCATGCTCTCCACCATAACTGGACGCTTTTGCTATGCTAATATTAGCAACAGCACATTTGATTCTTTTCATGAGCAGCAAAAAACCAGAAAATTGACCTCAGGTTTGTATTGTAGTCTTGGAAACATCATTCAATAACGAGGGTCAGACTTGTGATTATTATGACAATTATTGACGCCATTACCGGCGGTTGGCTCTCAGTTGTAGGCTGTATGAGCATAGCCGCTAGATGTTTGAGAGCTCTGATCGGGTCTACTTCCTCCCAATTTAATTGACAAATCGTGATACAAAATGAGCCTAAATTTAGCTGCTTATTGCATGTGTGGTCGGAGTCCTGCATGATGATTGGTCAGTTTGGTCGGGAGATATAATATCGGATCAGAAGTCTCAAATATTTGGCGGTGGCTATGATGGTTGCATGAATTTTCAGAAGTTTCTTCGTTTGACCTGTTAGGTGTGGATATTTCCGATCAATGCTTCAAAGTCATTGGCAGGAGGATCAGAAATCGTGCGTACTGTGATGAATAGTTGTTTTATTATTTTTCCAAAGGGTATTTCATCTATATTAGATTTCTTTCTTTAAATACACTTTTAAAGTTCATATAAGCTGTTGCTTGCATTTCTCTAAACTTAAAGTTCTAATCATCTATTCTTATCATACATCGATCGATCAATTTGTGCTCTAAAATATGATCAGTTGCAATTTTCTGTCTTCCTGCTGACTCAGTTTTATGTAGAATATATATATATATATATATATATATATATATATATATATATATATATATATATATATATATATATATATATATATATATATATTTACTTATTTATTTAGTTATTTAGTTATTTATTTATTTAGTTATTTATTTATTTATTTATATGTGCACAGTGTGTTTATTTTCATAAATTTGTGAGCATCATAACTCCAAAATTTCTTCCTTGTAAGCTTTTATTGACTCCTTTTATTTTGCAGTGAAATCGAAATTGTTGATTTCTCCTACAAAGTGTTTAAAGCATTTTTGCTGTTTCTATATACGGACGAAGTTGATCTTCACCCTAAAGATGCAATAGGTTCGACGCTTTTGCTTTTTATTCGATTCTCAGTAATATGAATATGACGCAATTGAATTGCAATTATCTTCAGCTTTTTGATTTTTAGTTGTCTCATAAATCAGGACTTGGAGTAGATATTCAAATTCATCCATGTTTTCTATAGTCTTTTAGATTACTTTTGCTATTTGTAACTTTTGCTGCCTAGAAATTTCTCTCAGATGTTTATTTTTTAGTTTTTCTACTGTAGTTTATCACATTTCTTGTAAATATGCTATGTGTATTTTGCTTGCGCAGCTTTTGGTAATATGTGAATGTCTAATTTGCTGTATTCAATGGGTAAAATCATCCTAGTGGCAGTGTTGAGTACAATTTAGTAGTCTTATCACTATACTTTTTGTGGGTGTTAGTTATAGAGAGAGTTTCCACAGTCAGTTTTGGAACTGCATCGTAACCATTTGTTGTTACTTAATTGAAGAATGTTGCACAGGGACTGCAAAGGAAGTGCTTTTTGAATTCCAGTAATGTAGCAATTAGATGTAATCCCAAAAGCATTTGCTTTCTTATGATTTTCGTTAGAATATTCAGATGTTTATATTGTCTAATGTATGTTATTTGATTTCGGCTTCCGTTAACATTTTTTTATTACTCTAAACACAGTTAAGTTTTATGTGTAACTTTTAAACGGTATTGCTTGGCTGGAAGGTATTCAATTTTTATGGTGAATATAGAATATCTCCTAAAGAGACTTTTGTCAACTTTGAATAGGTTTGCTTGACCTTGCAAATTTGTATTGCGAGGAAGCATTGAAAAAGAAGTGCGAAAGTTTAATCAAACAGAACATTTCAGTTGACAACTCTGCCATGCTTCTAGAGGCAGCTATGAAATACAATGCAAAGGTTTGTTTACTTTGGTTGCTCCATATTCTTTGTTTTGGCAAGTGTAATATGAAAGACATAAGAAACTTTTCTGAAAATTTCTTAGTTTGAACTGACCATCTGTTGGCAGTCAGTTGATCATCTGTTGACTAACTGTTTACTGTGTGTAATTAAGATTAAATAGATTTTGATGCCTTTGGATGCCCTCTTATTTGGTATTGCTGGATTTCCTGAGTTGTGCTCTCTCCGTCTTAGAATATATGATTAATTTCACTATTCTGTCATCGGTTGCTGATTATAATTTCACGCTTGGTTTTTTGAACGAGGGATAGTGAAACTGGAGATCCTGGCCTTCTGATTGGTCAATAAGGCTGAAAATTCCCATTATTTTCATGTGTAGGAAGGCTTATATGTCCACACAAAGCCATTCAATTCTGTATAGAAGATGATCCGAAACATCGCACCATGTACCGAGTAGAATTTATTGAATTATGGCTCCTAGTGTCGCCGTCTCCTCTTTAAAATCCCATAAGTCCGCATACTCGTCTCTCATTTGATTAACAATTTTGCCATTTTTCCAGGACCTGGAAGCATTTTGCTTTCAATTCATAATTAGCCACTTGACTGCTGTAACACAGACGAAATCTTTCGAAGAGTTGGATGGTGAAACGATAAAGACGTTAGTTATACAAGCGGGGAAAGCAGGTGCATTCAAGAGATAAAACTATCGGTAGATGATTTGCAGGGTTTAGTTCATTGACATATAAGTTGCGCCCGAAGTGCTTGCGTAGATATTTCCCTTTAATTGTCAAATATTTATTCTTATCAAAGCAAAGTTTTTTATAAGAACCAGATGATTTTTGCCCGAGGCTCAATGTTCTTAGTATTTTCATAATTTGGGACTCAAATGTTCTTGAAGTTGTTGTTATTTCAACAGTGAGTTTTTGCAAGTATTTGAGAAACTATTTGCAGCATTCAGTTTCTGAGACATTCGCCTGGTTTTCTTTTGAAAATAATCCCTCAAATGCTATTGATATTTGTTGGCAAAAATCATCAGACTTTACTTGCCAAAAGTTGTGAATAGTTGGGTCCTTGTGCAGATTCTCATGTGAGACTGAGCATGCTTTAGCAGTGTTCTTATTTTCTATTAAATCGAGCCTCAATGTTTTCATAAAGTTTGTTGCTATAAAGAAGGAGTGTAGCTGTGCGAGGGAAGACAGAAAATAATTAGTAGATGTAATTTGATTTATGGAGAGTAGAAATTATGACCTAATACCACTCCGTCCTTGAAGTTTTTATTTTAGTTTGGAAAGTTTGTATAGTATAACTTTTAAGTTTGATAGTGTGATTCTTAAATTCTATATTGCCGCAAGGATCTTTCTCAGGTGAAATTTCATTATTTTTGGCCTGTTTTCAAAGCAGTTTGCATGAACAGTATTGTTTGGCCTATTTCGCATTTTGCTTATATAAGGAAATATGAACCGTAGTGACCCAATAGGATAAGGCTGCGGATGGGACAAATGAAACATACTGCTCATTTTATACAGTAAATATAAATCCAAACTATGCTTGTTAATCTAAATAGAGAAGACGTGTGTGTGTGTGTATATATATATATATATATATATATATATATATATATATATATATATATATATATATATATATATATATATATATATATATATATATATATATATATATATATATATATATATATATATATATATATATATATATATATATATATATATATATATATATATATATATATATATATATATATATATATATGTATGTATGTATGTATGTATGTATATATGAATGTACACGTATTTTTTTTATAAGAACAAAGTTTATAAGAAAATGAGGCTCAAATCGCCCAAATCTTAAGAAAATCCTAAGAAAATCACAAGGCTCAAGTTCAAGAAAATGCTAAGAAAATTACAGTTCAGCTTCTTTACATGCCAGAAATTGATATTGGCTTATTTTTGCAAACTCTCGTACAAAGATCGAGACTTATGGTGGCCCAACAAATACAGAGTAGCCTGTTTCAGCCAGTTTTTTCCTGCAAAAGTTAAGAAAATGTTAAGAAAATCTCAGCCTCAAATTCGAGAAAAGTTAAGAAAATTGAGCCTCAGGAAAAAAAGTGTTTTTCTTATAAAAAAAAACGTGTATGGCAAATTTTCTATTAGCTTACTATAAAGCCAAATGCCAGCAGGAAATTATCCTCAATATTTTGATTTGATTTCGATTGCGTACACATTCAACTGTTTTGTGGTTTTTCCACTGTACCAATCTTCAATTTTTTCTTTTGCAAATCGTTTTGTTTCTGCATCAATTGATATGCCTGACAGCTGAGAATGATGGGTCAAAATTTGGTGGCGCAAAGAAAAGAATTACGGTTATCAACTGTGCGAAAATTTCTGTTCAAGAGGCGTTAGAAGCAATGTCTAGTTTGTGGTTATAGAAATATTAATATTTAATAAGACATAAGGTTGCAAAGACTTTAATGCAAATTAGCCAAGTGTACGGTGATATAAGGCAAATATTGTAATAATGTAAACCAACGGGGAACATCGAAAAGGGGGCCGTGATTTTGTTGCGGAAGATTAGAAGAACAGCGACGTTGTAAAGTTTGATCCTTTATCTATAGTGTGGAAAATCAATTTTGAGGTCAAATCATGCCTGTTGTTGCTATCCATGTTCTCAAACAAACTTCACGTTTTGCACACCTTTTGATTGTACGTGATGCACTGTAGCAGTGACGACATATTCTGGACTTTACTACCATTCCCATATTCCGAACGTCGGGCTTGGATTATTGTGCAAGTGCCAGTTCAGGATATGAGAAGGGCCTGATTGTGCCAGTTTAGGGTATAAGAAGAATCCAATCGGCAGTTGAGGAGACTGATTGTGAAGATCATTCGATGAGATTACTAGGAAATGTTGATTTCAATTAAGGCTGCCAGATGACTAATAAGCGTTAGATGGATTTCAAATGTGATTAAATTTATCGATGAAGAGATAGATGCAGAGGATGGTGGACTAGAGAACAATGAATTGATTTTTCGTAAAATAACTTTAAGTGGAGAAAACTGGCACCAAGAGCAGGGGAGAACAGACATTCGTTGGCCCTCGATTGATAAGTTACCCAAGCCCTCTCATTGTGTTCAAGTGAGCAACACGAAGAAAATTAGTTGTTAATGCAACAAGAAATGTACGGTACAAATATACAAGGGTCCCATATAACTTATCACAGTTCTTAGAAGCTAGCGTCTCAGATTGGCATTAGTTTCTTGTCAAGAACAGAACCGGCCCCTTAAGCTTTCAGATTCTTGATACTACGTCCGATTTGTTCGACCGGTCAGTATATCCATGACATAGAGCATCATTAAAATGCCTAGGTCTACCTACAGGCTACCTCTGCCCATCAGACAAGTGTTCTCATAGTAGACGTGGCTCTGCAATCTTCGATCTCTATGAACTTCGGCAAATCAGAAGTTTCGGACAAAATGTGTCTAAAACATTGTCGTGGCGAAGCATTCTTTTTACCAAACTTTTCGAATTTAATGTAGTAGTTGTTGCTAGTTGTATAGAAAGATTGCTTTTCTTTTCACGCCTGTATTAGAATCAGAGAGAGGCTAGTTCGCTTTTGGGGAATTGTGTTGAAAGCACATCAAAGATAGTTTTTTTGTTTTTGTATTTGCTGTTTTAATAAAATCTTTGATTCATCATTTCTACCTTTGAAATGCATGGTTTACGACTAAATTTAAGTCTACATCAGCCATGGTTTTTACACTGGTGCTTTAAGAACATTTGCATGTTTTGCTTGACTGCGATACGCCTTCATTTTGCAAACACGATAAATACTGCACTATCAGTTTACAGTTTGGGTTTGTTTGTTGTTTTGCTAGAAATAATCCATTACATGTTGAACTGAAGCGAAATATATTGGATACCAGTCAACGCTCCTTGATGTTTACGAGCATTTACGGGTAATTTGTCAGTCTGAACTAGGCCCAGGGCCTTCTGAGAGAAATTTGGAGGAGTGTGACTAATGTGATTTGCCGACTGTAGTCAAAATCAGAAATACTTGTGTGAACCACGAAAGACTTTACCTACTGACGTGGTATTTCTCTTCGATTTGCAGCATTATCCTTTTTCCAGTGAGGTAGGTGTCACACTCACGACACTCGATATATAGGGACAGCCCTGGTAGATCTTTCTACATTCGGTTGCTTCGTTGGCATTTCAGATAGCGTCAAGGATGGAACACATACCATTCTGTTCCATTGAAGCTGCAGAAGTCGAGAGATTGGGGAATCGTTTCTGCTAATATCTTTCTATGGCACTAAATTTGTGTTTATTACGAACACTGCTGCGTTTATAATGAATGCTAGCGTTGGAAATTTCATTATTTCCGAGTGTCATTCTACCTCATCACCAAACGAAATGAGAAAGCACCACAATGACAGTGTGTTTTCACGTTTTGCTTTGTGATATATGGTGATATCGAAAAGGTCCTCAATAGAGATTTCTGTTTAGTTCAGAGTAAATCTACTTGTTTATGATCTGTTATTCACTAAATAATAAATAATTGAACCCTTTGAATAAAGATATATGTGTCCTTTGAATAAAGATATATGGGTGTTTCCCTTGAATAGAGATATCTGGGTGTGTCCTTTGAATAAATATATCTGGGCGTGTCCTTTGAAAAAATCCGTGAATCGTGTACTGGTAGCAATAGCTCTTACCTTATTCTCTCTTGGATTCCAGCTACTGATGTATTGATTCAACGTCCTAATTTACTGTGGGATTATTTGAGAAGCAGGACAATCAGAGAAGCTAGGACAATACTTCAACATGCTGGAATATCTTCTGGAAAATTCATTTGATCCATTTTCTCAAAGTGCAGGGCTTGTTAGCACAAGATTTCGATAGCTGTGCTGCTGTTAAACAGAATGAAGGTTCTTGTCCATATTCTTCTAGTTAGGGACGCTTCTTCTATGAATTCCAAGTATCTCAGCCGGGATGACTACAGAATATTTTTTCGCGTACTAGGCAACTCATTTACATTTGATCGCTCCTTTGGTTACTTTACAATACACTGCGTTCCTTTTTATCAGACCTTATGCTGGATTATTAGAGCGACCTGATTAATTTTACATAGTATAGATCAAAGGTTGGGTTGTCAAGGAGGTGGGGCGGCAATGTTACAGAGAATACAATACCTTTTCAAATTATTATAGAGGTTAATTGTTTGTCTATCATGCAGTGTCACATTTCTTCAAGGGCAAAGTTATTGATTACGGCATTTTCAAGCTGTTGTCTTTGCTTGAAAGCTTTATAGTCGTCGTATATCGCCCATGTTTTGTTAACGAATCCAAGCTTTGTCCCCATACACATGACAATCACAAATGCAAAGATGGCAACCAGTAATGCAAAAGCATTAAGTCCGATGAATATTAACTCCATAGTGCCCATGATGGAAGTCGAGCGTTTGTCTACGATGATGAGAATGCAGCAATTATTAGCAAAGCCTAGTTTTTTAAAGTTTAACAGCTGAATACATCGTTTACTTTACTTGAGATTTCTTATTTGCTGTTGAATAAAGATATCTGGGAAAGTTCTTTGAATAAAGACATCTGGGTGTGTCCTTTGAAAAAAGGTTTCTGGATGTGTCCTTTGAGTATTCAGCAACTTTTACAGATAAAAACGCCAAATCATTAGATTACTTTTGTTGAATGGAAAAGAGTATTTAGGCCACAACAGTTTATGATTACTGTATAGCTGTACATCAACTATAAATTCACAATAAATAATTGCTCTCTTTCGTTTTACACCTTTGACAGGAAAGGAGTATTATAATCACCTTCTTGAACAACAATATCTGCATTTATGTTTACCAAAGTGCCATGATCATTATGCTTCATGAATGTCATCATGAAATTTCTAGACCAGTGTGTCAAGGAGAAGGCAAACTTTACTGTAATGACTGAAGTACTGCAATATTAAAATAATTTTTCCATAATTCATCAAAGAAATTTATATGATTTTAATTTTTACAGTGTGATTTTTAATTCAGATATTTCATTTATGATACAGATCAATCAACTTACTTTGAATAACTTCATGTTTGCAAACTTTAGGAATTTTCAGCTACTATTAATTACAGTAAACCGTTTTTGACCATTTGACTCCCTAAAAGGAATTCTGCCTGCGCCAATTTTTCTAGCAAATAAAACCCCACAGAATTTATGAGATGTCAGTGCGAATACCATGAATTGATGGTGACGTAATTCGTCTGGTCACAAATAGCGATACTAAATATAATAAGCAGGCCTGCAACTTTACTGTTCACTACAAAAGTACGCAAAGATTCACCTGTACTCAGCAGTGATTTGCTTCACATTTCCAACCGCACGGTATATTTTATGGTACTGTAGAAACGAAGAGAACAATCCACATAATATTTTACTTAGATAATGGAACAAATTTGTGAAACGTGTAAGGTATAACACTAGTTGTGATTACTTTAAGCTGTTCTTTTCTACATTAGTGTGAAGGTTTGTTTCAAACCCTATTTTGAGTTCTCGACTATTCAAGAAGGAATCATACTTACATCTAATTGATTTTCTCCTTTCCAATTTTTGATCATGCCTTTCAGCTTTTATTGTTATCTACGGATTTAGTATGTGTGGCAAAGTGTTCTAAGTCATAATGCCTCGGAACGACAGCGAGCTTCGTCCATATGAGAATGCCGGAACTTTTTGGTAGCAAGAGGAGATTTGGACAGGAAAAATGAAAAGTCAAATGCATTCATGTATTTCGACCGTTAGTTTATGTAGATAGCTACATTAGCTAGCTAACCTCTCTGGCGTCTTCAGAAATTCTTCAAATGTAGATATAAGGTCGCTACGGAGAACCGTCAAGGTATGCGTTTGTTTCTTATATATTATATTATTTTCCGTTTTACCTAATTCTTCATCAACATCAGTAGATACAATAGTTCTGCGCTGACATTATCAAAGTTCTGTATAGCATGTTTGCATTGTGGATATGTATATACTCAGTAATGAGGGAGAAAGCCTTTACTTTCTCTATACGGCGTCATTAGTGAAATTAACCCTTATATGGAATTTTTTACTGAATAGGTTGAATAGCAATGTCCTAAGTACTGAACCCTGTGAAGCTCCTGATTTCACTAATCGTTAGTTTCTTTAGATAATACGTAGTTGTCTTCACTTTTTGTAGCCTGTTTCTGAGGTCAATATGCAGAACGTTTAACCTCTCTAAACTGAAGCCAATATTTCTAGTTTTGCTCAAAACAGGCTATTTAGAATGCAGGTTTTAAAATATTGGTCAATACCTAATAATAAATCACCTTGTAAACTATAGTCTTTTCCAGAACCAAGTAGACTTTGCAAATTTTACCTGTACAAGTTCTGCTGCTTGGCAATTTTTCTACAAAATCCCGGAGTAAGTTGAAATGTTTCCGGCTTTGAAATGTAAATAAATATTCCTCAAGAGGAAAAGGGTTGTGACCTGAAGATTCTCTTTCGGTGTCTGAAAAACTTTACAATTTAATTCATATCATTACTTTCTTTCCCCGTACTGTATAAGGATATCCGATTGTCTCATGGGCCATCATGCATCAACACGGCTAAGTCATTGATCTCTATGAAAAAAGACTGGATCGAGCAACTAGCGTTAGAATGTGTAGGCCATTACTTTTATTGGCGGAAATGTCGGTATGGCCACCAACGCTATTGGATCCTGCACACAAGGACTGTAAAGGAAGGTTAGTCAAGATCGATAGACAAGAAAGAAATGTTTGCTACAACGAGTATAAGAACTCTTGGCACCTTTGGTAGTTTTTAAACAGCTGATCATCACTTGAGAAGCTAGTTGAACCTTTACTTTACCGGAAATTCACCTTGTTATTCAGGGACGTAGCAACCGGGGGGGTCAAAGGGGCCATGGCCCCCCACTTTTTAGCAAACTATGTTAAATTGCCCTTTGGATGCCCAAAATTGGCGTGGTAATGTGCCCCTTTTAGGACTTGCCCCCCCCACTTTTTAGATGCTTTCTACGTCCCTGTTGTTACTATTGGTTTCTGGGCATCGATCCACGTTTATAGGTTGCTCGATCCAGTCCTTTTTAGAGATCAGTGGGCTTAACTCGTATGCACTCATAATTATTAATATAAACTTACCAGGACACCTTTCTTGTTGATGCATTCCAAAGCTTCTCCTTCTAACTCAAAGGGTGTGAATTGAACACCAGCAAAGAAGCCTTTTAGGTAGTCTGTATGGCATATCAGCTCTGTCAGGTATAAGAAATAGATGCTACAGTTCTGGATTGAAAGTTGTCGAAACTGAGAGCTTGCTCAAATTGCTCTGGTTTGATGAATAAATAGCATTTCATAAGCTTAGTCTCTTTCGAGAAAGAGGCAGATAACTTGTAAATATCGATGATATAATAGAAAGTGGCATTGTATGCAGAAAGATGGAACTTCTATCAAAAATATAACCCAGCTCCACTTACGTTCGTGTTTCGGATCTCGCAAGCGAGTTCATTATTCCTACCCCACACCCGAACGTTCTCACATCGCAACTCATTCGCATATGGATTGGGGACAATGAGTTTGCATGCGAAATCCGGATTAAGTGGCAGTGAGCTTTAAAGTGATGTTACTTGTTTTATGTCTTTGGAATTCTTCGTTGCTATATAAATATCTAAAGAAGTCTGTTCTGACTTTAGATGCATTTCATAATCACAATATTTTCATTAGCAATTGATAAAAATACTAACGACCGTTGTAGTAAATGCCAGCGCTTGGCTCCTCCGCCACATCCATGTTCACACTTCCAGAGCGCCAAATCCAGGTAGATAATTGACGACTGAACCGTTCGCAAAACACAGAGCAACATTTGAATTCAGCTTTGAATGAGAGTAGAGATTCTCCTTTACCTAAAGGACTGAAAAGCAGTGGATTTCAACCAAATGATTCGGTGAAGGTAGAAAAGTAACAATGAATGTACAAGCACAAGATCGAGTAAATGAAAAAAGTAAGTCATATTTCAATCTACATTCGCAAATTTCACCATGTTTCGTGTCAGGTTGACGAGAACAGTATATTAAGGTTTGAAATTATAGCTTTGATTAACTTTGACTATCTATTGAAATCATCTTAGTTTTTTGCTATATCGAGGTTAGAGGCTTAAGGTGTTCTCCATCACCTGAAAATATTTAATGCATATATACCATAAATTAATATTAAATTCTTCTATGCATATGAAGCACGCACGATATTACGTTTTCGAACACTTTTTCAACATTCAATGATATGGCGAGTCCATACATTTATGTTGACTCAGTAAAGAAAGAAATGGTTAGTGGTAGTGAATCAAGACTCTGCTGTAAAAATTTTTTCTCAAATATTCTTTTTTCTCAAAAGAACTGCTTTGGTATTTAGCTATATTAATATGAAGTCTACAAAATGCTTGGTGATGTTGGCACCTAGGCAGGTACAGCTTAGGCCCCATTTTACATTTCGACAAACATCCGTTTATACTTGTAACAAATGAGCAGGAATTACGCGTATCCCAAACGTATGAAGTAGTTTTAACAGTTTAAAGCCGTAACATTAATACTTGATCCTTCCCTTATGTGAGCAGTGTGAACGAAGAAAATGAATACTTTTCTCTCCGTTTTTGCATAGCAATGAAAGTTTGATCGCGCCTTACTTCATTTGACAATCTTCTAGTAATGTGAAGAATTTTCATACAAAACTTGAAAACCAGGATCTTACTTTATTCCTTCGTAGGCAACATTCGTAATAACTCCTCTTGAAAGCTTGAATGTACTGTACTGTGGTGAAGAAATGATATGCACAATGTCAAATTACCAAACTTATGAAAATTTAGATAGCACGCAGCTTTGGGAGTTAATCCATAATATTAATGAAAACTTCATGAATATTCCATCTAAATGCACAACTGTAAAATTCGCTTGAAAAGGCAGTCTGCAGATGGCTACTTGGATAATACAAAACACGAAAAGGGAAATAATAATGCAATCAGTACAACTGAATTTATATATTCATATTCCAACTTACTTCCATTCGTATCAGCAATATTTCATTTCAACTGAATGGTGTTAGGATGAAAGCATTTTTCCATGCTAATAAACTGAGCTTCAGTACAGCTGGAAATCGTTAGCTCTCAATTTTTGAAAAATCAAAGACCCATGTCTATATATGGTGCAAACTAGATAACATTTGACGTATATGTGATACCGATTGTGTAATTGCAATGCAAAGCAATTATATACCTATAAAGGATCACTTAATTTGTGACTCAGAATTTCACGTTAGGTGCGATCATCAGAAAGTAACATTTATACATGTATAACAAATATACGTATATGCAAAATAAGTGCACCTCTATGCAGGATCAAAAATTTTACAAAAATATTCCTGGGAAACTTTATATCAGTTGAGTTCTTCGTATTTCAGAAATCAGACAATATTAGCAAAAAATATGTTTTGTTATGGGTTACTATATTTCAAAGATATTTTAAGACTAGAATTACGGACACAATGCAGGAATTCTTTAATTGATAAAAAGTTTTTGTATTTCAAAGCCAGTTGCTATGCTGCTCTAAGTTTGATGAGAAATGCCTACAAAATAGTGAGAATGAGAATGTTCACCCCGTTTGTTGTGTTGCTCGCAAATGACGTAATGTTTCTGTTGAAGCAGCCAGTGTTGGAAGATGGGTTGACGACTACAACCTCTTCTGAAAGAGTGATTGAAAAGGATTCTTGGGAATCGGCAAAGTCCCAAACACAAAATGTGAAATAGAGAAGTGAAGCCAACAATTCCATCTTCGTGATACTGAATGTCGGGATGTGCTAGAATGCAATATGAAAATAAAAACAGTAAACAGGAGTCAGTCACACGGGGGAAGGCAGATTGATTTATCAAAAATTAAGATGACGTACTACACAAAACCAAACAAATTCTTCATCGTAAGTTAATGCTATTGTTGCTATAACTCCATTTTTACTTCATCAAACATATTCCCATTTGAGAACTCTCCTAGCGGGGTAAGTTTTTGATATGAAGCATTTCAATGTGGTTGTTTTTCAGTGAAAATACAAAAAGTAGCGTCCTGTTGCGAAGCGCTCGATATCTCAATATAAGACATACACATATGAATATTCCTTTTCTCCATAAAAGAAAATGTTTCACCAAGTACCGAAACTTACCTAGCTCTTTCATGATTTCAGTACTAAAAAAACTGTCTTTACGACTTTCTAAACACTGCAGTTGCCTATTTACAAACACTCACGTGCACCTAGTTTTATTAATTCAGTCTATTACCTAGGCCCTCTTATCTAATATTCCTATATCATCAAAACATTTGCACACCCCCGCGTCTTTCTCGCTAGATCTAGATACGTAAATACATCTTGTTCATGTCTTTGATGCTTATTACAGGTATTGTTAAATTGTTTGCTACACGAAATGCATACATAACGTAGATACATGAATCGGAAGACCTTCAAACCCAACGCTACCTTTGCCAACCTATAAAGCAAGCTGTCAGTCCAGTCTGTTATTTATCTGTTTTCTGGTGGAAAATTCAAAGCTAGAAATACATCTTTGTTCTAAAAGTCAGGGTATATAATAAGGACTTTAAATAGAAGAAACTTCCTCAAACGTTGGTTTTCAATCGGTTTACTTTTAAAGTTTCACGTCGACACAGAGCATCTCTTCGTCTCGTTGAAATAAATAGATGCCTCATTTTCATCACTTTTCAATCTACAATCAAAATCAATCAATTTCAAATTTGGTCATTTTTGAGCAAAATACCAAGGCTATAGCCTTACATTTTGGCCAAAAATGCCTCATTTTCATCACTTTCAATCTGCAATCGAAATCAATCAATTTCAAATTTGGTCATTTTTGAGCAAAATACCAAGGCTATAGCCTTATTTTTTGGCCAAAAATGCCTCATTCTCATCACTTTTCAATCTGCAATCAAAATCAATCAATTTCAAAATTTCAAATTTCATGTGGTCTACTGAAAAATCAGACAGATACGAACGTAATGGATTTTATTAGCCTACTTGTTGTGTAAGAATTTCTTGAGGCCGGGTTCAGGTGATGCCATACTAGCATGGGTGTCGCCGAGATGATGTGTCTAGGGAGTGACAAGGAAATTTCCGAACAAAATAGACGTGGCATCCTAGAAATTGGTGTGGTTTATGATAGCACAGCCAGCGCTATCGTATACACATACAATACTGTCAGACAATTGCAGTTATGTACCGACAAACCAACCTTTTCAGTGAAACACAATAGGACTTGCCGACAAGCACGCAAGTTTACCAAATCAAGTGTTCTTACGGGGGGATGTGACGAGCGCATGCCCCCTTTCACGAAAGGCCTGGTTACTGCTGCTCTCATCGAGATTCCTCCTGGCTTCACACTTTCGGATACTATTTTAATTCTTTCTCTTTTATTGCCACACTTCAAATTTAAAATTGATTATGATTGCAGATTGAAAAGTGATGAAAATGAGGCATTTTTGGCCAAAAAGTAAGGCTATAGCCTTGGTATTTTGCTCAAAAATGACCAAATTTGACATTAATTGATTTTGATTGAACATTGAAAAGTGATGAAAATGAGCCATTTTTGGCCAAAAAGTAAGGCTATAGCCTTGGTAGTTTGCTCAAAAATGACCAAATTTGAAATTGATTGATTTTGATTGTAGATTGAAAAGTGATGAAAATGAGGCATTTTTGGCCAAAACGTAAGGCTATAGCCTTGGTATTTTGCTCAAAAATGACCAAATTTGAAATTGATTGATTTTGATTGTAGATTGACAAATGATGAAAATGAGGCATTTTTGGCCAAAAAGTAAGGCTATAGCCTTGGTATTTTGCTCAAAAATGACCAAATTTGAAATTGATTGATTTTGATTGTAGATTGGAAAGTGATGAAAATGAGGCATTTGTGGCCAAAAAGTAAGGCTATAGCCTTGGTATTTTGCTCAAAAATGACCAAATTTGAAATTGATTGATTTTGATTGTAGATTGAAAAGTGATGGAAATGAGGCATTTGTGGCCAAAAAGTAAGGCTATAGCCTTGGTATTTTGCTCAAAACTGACCAAATTTGAAATTGATTGATTTTGATTGTAGATTGAAAAGTGATGAAAATGAGGCAGTTTTGGCCAAAAAGTAAGGCTATAGCCTTGGTATTTTGCTCACAAATGACCAAATTTGAAATTGATTGATTTTGATTGTAGATTGAACAGTGATGAAAATGAGGCATTTTTGGCCAAAAAGTAAGGCTATAGCCTTGGTATTTTGCTCAAATATGACCAAATTTGACATTGATTGATGTTGATTGCAGATTGAAAAGTGATGAAAATGAGCGATTTTTGGCCAAAAAGTAAGGCTATAGCCTTGGTATTTTGCTCAAACATGACCAAATTTGAAATTGATTGAGTTTGATTGCAGATTGAAAAGTGATGCAAATGAGCGATTTTTGGCCAAGAAGTAAGGCTATAGCCTTGGTATTTTGCTCAAAAATGACCAAATTTGACATTGATTGATTTTGATTGTAGATTGAAAAGTGATGAAAATGAGGTATTTTTGGCCAAAAAGTAAGGCTATAGCCTTGGTAGTTTGCTCAAAAATGACCAAATTTGAAATTGATTGATTTTGATTGTAGATTGAAAAGTGATGAAAATGAGGCATTTTTGGCCAAAACGTAAGGCTATAGCCTTGGTATTTTGCTCAAAAATGACCAAATTTGAAATTGATTGATTTTGATTGTAGATTGAAAAGTGATGAAAATGAGGCATTTGTGGCCAAAAAGTAAGGCTATAGCCTTGGTATTTTGCTCAAAAATGACCAAATTTGAAATTGATTGATTTTGATTGTAGATTGAAAAGTGATGAAAATGAGGCATTTGTGGCCAAAAAGTAAGGCTATAGCCTTGGTATTTTGCTCAAAAATGACCAAATTTGAAATTGATTGATTTTGATTGTAGATTGAAAGGTGATGAAAATGAGGCATTTTTGGCCATAACGTAAGGCTATAGCCTTGGTATTTTGCTCAAAAATGACCAAATTTGAAATTGATTGATTTTGATTGTAGATTGAAAAGTGATGAAAATGAGGCATTTGTGGCCAAAAAGTAAGGCTATAGCCTTGGTATTTTGCTCACAAATGACCAAATTTGAAGTTGATTGATTTTGATTGTAGATTGAAAGGTGATGAAAATGAGGCATATTTGGCCAAAAAGTAAGGCTATAGCCTTGGTATTTTGCTCAAAAATGACCAAATTTGAAATTGATTGATTTTGATTGTAGATTGAAAAGTGATGAAAATGAGGTATTTTTGGCCAAAAAGTAAGGCTATAGCCTTGGTAGTTTGCTCAAAAATGACCAAATTTGAAATTGATTGATTTTGATTGTAGATTGAAAAGTGATGAAAATGAGGCATTTTTGGCCAAAACGTAAGGCTATAGCCTTGGTATTTTGCTCAAAAATGACCAAATTTGAAATTGATTGATTTTGATTGTAGATTGAAAAGTGATGAAAATGAGGCATTTGTGGCCAAAAAGTAAGGCTATAGCCTTGGTATTTTGCTCAAAAATGACCAAATTTGAAATTGATTGATTTTGATTGTAGATTGAAAAGTGATGAAAATGAGGCATTTGTGGCCAAAAAGTAAGGCTATAGCCTTGGTATTTTGCTCACAAATTACCAAATTTGAAATTGATTGATTTTGATTGTAGATTGAAAAGTGATGAAAATGAGGCATATCTGGCCAAAAAGTAAGGCTATAGCCTTGGTATTTTGCTCACAAATGACCAAATTTGAAATTGATTGATTTTGATTGTAGATTGAACAGTGATGAAAATGAGGCAGTTTTGGCCAAAAAGTAAGGCTACAGCCTTGGTATTTTGCCGAAAAATGACCAACATTGAAATTGATTGATTTTGATTGTAGATTGACAAGTGATGAAAATGAGGCATTTTTGGCCAAAAAGTAAGGCTATAGCCTTGGTTGTTTGCTCAAACATGACCAAATTTGAAATTGATTGATGTTGATTGTAGATTGAAAAGTGATGAAAATGAGGCATTTGTGGCCAAAAAGTAAGGCTATAGCCTTGGTATTTTGCTCACAAATGACCAAATTTGAAATTGATTGATTTTGATTGTAGATTGAAAAGTGATGAAAATGAGGCATTTGTGGCCAAAAAGTAAGGCTATAGCCTTGGTATTTTGCTCAAAAATGACCAAATTTGAAATTGATTGATTTTGATTGTAGATTGAAAGGTGATGAAAATGAGGCATTTTTGGCCATAACGTAAGGCTATAGCCTTGGTATTTTGCTCAAAAATGACCAAATTTGAAATTGATTGATTTTGATTGTAGATTGAAAAGTGATGAAAATGAGGCATTTGTGGCCAAAAAGTAAGGCTATAGCCTTGGTATTTTGCTCAAAAATGACCAAATTTGAAATTGATTGATTTTGATTGTAGATTGAAAAGTGATGAAAATGAGGTATTTTTGGCCAAAAAGTAAGGCTATAGCCTTGGTAGTTTGCTCAAAAATGACCAAATTTGAAATTGATTGATTTTGATTGTAGATTGAAAAGTGATGAAAATGAGGCATTTTTGGCCAAAACGTAAGGCTATAGCCTTGGTATTTTGCTCAAAAATGACCAAATTTGAAATTGATTGATTTTGATTGTAGATTGAAAAGTGATGAAAATGAGGCATTTGTGGCCAAAAAGTAAGGCTATAGCCTTGGTATTTTGCTCAAAAATGACCAAATTTGAAATTGATTGATTTTGATTGTAGATTGAAAAGTGATGAAAATGAGGCATTTGTGGCCAAAAAGTAAGGCTATAGCCTTGGTATTTTGCTCACAAATTACCAAATTTGAAATTGATTGATTTTGATTGTAGATTGAAAAGTGATGAAAATGAGGCATATCTGGCCAAAAAGTAAGGCTATAGCCTTGGTATTTTGCTCACAAATGACCAAATTTGAAATTGATTGATTTTGATTGTAGATTGAACAGTGATGAAAATGAGGCAGTTTTGGCCAAAAAGTAAGGCTACAGCCTTGGTATTTTGCTCACAAATAACCAAATTTTAAATTGATTGATTTTGATTGTAGATTGAAAAGTGATGAAAATGAGGCAGTTGTGGCCAAAAAGTAAGGCTATAACTTTTGCATGTTACCCAAAAGCGACGAAAGGTGACAGTGAGGGACTGTGTTGGGATAGTGAAAAGTGGCACGATAATATGTAAGTGAACAGTGGCGAAACTAAGTAAGTAGACAAATCTATTTATCTATGCTCACTCACCGACAAACAACTATGATGACTCCAAGGAATAAAAATAAGACTGTATATAGTAAAAAATTTCATGGTATCATCATCATCCATCTTGAAAGATACAGCATTCGCAACAACCACAAAGAAACAATCATAGCACCAAGAATTCTCAGTTGCCACCTATGGATTAGATTGCTGGGTGATGAAAAGTTCTTACAAGGAAAAGACTGATATCTTGAACTTTGGTGCTACAGAAGACCTCTAAGAATAACGTGGATGGATAAGAAGGCAAAGCAATGGGTCCTTGAAAAAATAAACTGCAAAGAAAGACTTCAGTCGGCTTTTCAACAATAGAAAAATGTTATTCATTGGACATATTGTATAAAGCAAATCGCTGCAAGAGAAGCTTTTGGCTGGGTGTGTGTATGGTAACAGGCCCAGAGAAAGATGAAGGACTCGGTTGTGTGAAGACAATAAAGAAATAAGCGGGAAGAGTTTTGCTAATATCTACAAGTTGGTACAGGATAGATATGCACGGAGAACCATGCCAGTTCAGTTGTAAACTATCCGTTTGATAATGATGTACCACCAGGACGAAACGCTGTGGTAACAGAAGTTGAAAAGATTTCAAAGTACAAAGATCTGGAAATAGAAGATAAAAGACAACTGTGATCCTACTGGTAATTGGGACAATAGAACTAATAAGAAAGGGAGTAAGTTGATATGCTGAGCGAATACTTAGCAACATCAAGGTTGAGGAATTGCAAAAGACTATACTTCTTGGAACCGCTCACATACTTAGGAGAACTCTTCCATAACATAGCCCTAGGATCATAGCTTGGTTCCGGCGAATTCAATGTACTGCAGTAAAGAGCCTTGTAAAATACACAATAATAATCAATGATAAATAATAATAATGATAAATAATAATAATGATAAATAATAATAATAATAATAATAAGGAATAAATTGTACGTAAATCATAGACTTTGCTATCTCCAGTGATACGAGAGTAAACTATATAACATATAATTACCTAATGGCTGAAAGAGGAACAGAATTTGATTATACAAGTAATCTATATATTTATTTACTTATAATAGACTACAACCAAATCATGATTGAATCATAGAAAATACAACGTAATATTAGAAATCTGATAGGAATTCAATTCAAATGTCTCGATAAGATATATTACTAAAAGGATAAGTTCATAGAACCATGTTGGCTCCATAACAAGTAACTAAGAACATCAAAATGTACGTAACATCCCCAGGGCGATCTGCAATGATAGATGAAAATTGCCATCGTAAATATTGACACGCAATGACAATACACAGAGTTCACGTTATCTCACAGATGAACAACAGGCATTGATTAATTAATATAAGGAAAAAATGACAAGTAAGTGGCTGGCAGAAAAATGTCAAATCATATATCGGTTTCATAACTAACGTGACCATGGTTTCGAGGCCAGAGAATAACTCACCGATGCTCTTACATCAATCCCATTTCTTCAAGAGCCTGTTTGATTTCACCATCCTGGGAAAGAATACATGGTCATTTGAGATATTATGGAGGTAAATAAAACCCCAAACCAATAAAAATATTAAGAAATAGTAGGGGGAAACTAGATCCCATCACTGCTAGGGCGGTCTTGACTACCAATATAATCATAATAATATATGGCAAGAAATGACTCAAATAAAAAGGAACGGGAGGAGATGCATAGTCTCGTGAATACTTGTGTGAACAAGGTCGAAAAACAAACCATAAAATCAGAAAAACTGTCTGTCAATTACACACAAATCTTTCAATAAACCAGAAAAATTCCACATGAAATATTTGCAAGACATGACCATGAATGAAAAAGCTTCTTTGAGCCCTTTACTTCTTGCGTCAATTATGATTAATTTAGTATTTTTAAAATTTCGTTCATATTAATTTGCACCAGACTGTGTTCATGCGAAGGAACTACCAAGTGATAAAATGTTGAAACCTATACATCACGAAAAGCAAAACGGTTTTGAAGCCAGAATGCCTGCTGGATTGTCCTAGAACACTGTGAATAAAGAATCGGCTAGGCTTTGCAAACTACAGCTTTCAAATCCATTTCTAAGGCTAAGGCCATTGACTCAAGGATACTGATAAAGCAAATATCTTTTCCTATGCACACTATTCAGTGTGCTGATTTCGTGCTCAGATGTTTGAACAAAACTGCTCCTGATGTATTTCATGACCATTTTGAGAAGGTTGACCACCAACAAGCTACAAGAGTCAATGGACGAAACTTAAAAATTCCAAAAGTGAAAACTGAGAGCGCGAAAAGAGGATTTTATTTCAGTGGAGTAAAGATTTATAATGCATTGCCAACGCATTTAAAGACTGAGAGATTTTACCTTCCTTTCAAGCAAGGACTCAAAGAACATTTTATGGATTGATTAACTTTTTAAGTAATATTTGTAAAATATTTTTATCACTTAATGTCATAGTAACTATTTAATTGTAAACTTTACGATCTGATATTTTTTATCTCCTTTTAAAAACAGGGCTTCTATTGATAGCAGCTAAGATATTGTAGCTGATTGAATAACCCTGTATAAAGAATGTATTATTGGATGCTCCACATATCTTAATGACGGCCGCTTCACTTGGCGTCACAACTCAATGCTTCAGTTTATTGCAAACTCCTTTAAATCAGTCCAGATTCAGTTCTTTATGTGGATCTCCCCGGCTTTATTATCCCTTCAGTACTTTCTGGGTATTCTCTTCGTCCTGATCTTCTCCTCACTATCTCTAAAAAATGCCTCTATATTCTGGAATTGACTGTTGGATTTGAAACTAATCTGTTGACCAATGCTGTACGTAAAGCCAAAAAGTATGCAGATTTGATAAGACTCCAACAACATCAGTTTGATAGTGTTAAGTTTATCAGTCTGTCTATTAGTACTTTAGGAGTCTTCTCTCTTCAGTCAAATGACTTTCTTATCATGCTCAAAGAGATTGGTTTTGATGACAAACATATAAACTATATTACAAGGACATTAACAGGCGTTGCCATACGATCTACATACCATGTGTTTTGCAAACGAGGGAAAGAATGGGAAAGTCCAGAGCTTCTATTTGGTTAATTAAGCTATATTATTGCTGCTTAGAGATATTGTTGTTGTTGTTGTTTTCATTTTTTTTTGTTTAATTTCTTACATTATAACGATAGTATTGACCAATTGTAAACTACCTAGGCATAGTGAGATTTATGATTGTATGTAGAGAATTTGAAAATGAAATGAAGTTTCCATTATATCACTCAAGGGAGCGGTCATTATTTATGGCCGGTTTGGGGACTGAATTACGGATGTCGAATAATTCTTGACAGCTAATGTGAGATGAGTTTCTACAACTAAATTAATCAAACAGAACAACGAATGAAAGAACAAAATAGGAAGTGCGCTGCCAGTAGTTTATTAAGCTCATTTCATCCTTCCAGTCAACAAAATAAATGATATTGTTGCTTCCAGTATTAATTTATTAGCTATATTGTTAAAGCGGGGATTACCAAAAAGAGGAGCTCACAAAGAATCTCAGAGCTCAGATTGCCAAGTTCAAGTCCAAGGCTTTCCGAAAGCTGGTCAAGGAGATCGTTACACATACATGGGACAATGCAGGAGAAAATGCTCATTGTCTTCTATGCCTGAATTACACGCACAGATTGGACTTATAGATTCAAAGTTGTGCCTAAACTAATGCTCGTTTACGGGAGTGAATCTAACAAGGAGCTTAGTTAAGCATCTCAAACCACATATGTCGCGAATTTCAAATACGGATTTCTTATTAGGTACTATCTTAGCGAGCAACTTGCGCCTGAATTCTCCCTGCGTATTTGACTCACGAATATCTTTTTCCAATGCACTCCATTCAACACTAATATGGTGTTGCCAGCTGCAAAAGTTACTTGGTCGACAATGCTGTATGTGATGGGAAATCTTTTTATGAACAGATTGAATACTATTGGTGTTAAAGCTGACACTTGCGGTACACCACCTGTCGTTTTTTGCCAATTACTTAAGCTGAAGTCTATTTTACTTCTTTGCCATCTGTCCGTAAGAAATCCATTTATCAGTGCAAAGTCAGTCATAAGTGAATCCTTATGCCTCTGTTATGGCCAAAACAACGGTGTGAGGAGGTAAACAGGTGCTTTTCATATTTCAATTAAAATCATTCCGAAGAATCCCGACTGATCAATACGTTATGCTCCAGCAACTTTCTCAACGGTCTACATCCACCAATCAGTGAGTGCACCCAAAGAAGCAACCAAAATAGACAATCAAGGGAGTATCATGTTCATAGGCACTCAACCCTAGCAACTGATATTTTCAACCGCTTAAAAGCATGTGGTTCTCAAAGAAAAACGACAAATTCCTTAGATAGGAAAAATATATGCCTGTCAGTCCTATTTGTGATCGTTCGCAAGGGATATATAACTCATGCCATTACATTGAATACTGACGGTATTGGACAATCCCCTTCAAGACGTAACCAATAAAGACGAGCCTTATAATACAAAGGGCCGTTCCTTAAAATTTTCTTTGGGGGGGGGGGTGTAGAGCCTACAATTTGCTGACAAAATTGGCTTTGCTCCAATGATTTAAGAAGATCTGTTTAAATCTTTAAGTGCTATGTGTTAAATTTGTCGGCAGATTGTGTAAAACTGTAAGTGTAGCAAACTCATGAGATGTCTACTTCCCTGCAGCACCTAATTCTTCTTCTTAGGCCCTAGCACATAAAAAAATTCGAAAAATGTGGCCACAGAAACGGAAAATCCTGGTTACTTGCCGACAGAACATTTGTTTGGGGGGGGGGTGCGACACCCCACATTCCATTGTAGATACGGGCCTGATAATACAAACCATGAAAAAATACTGTAGAATTCTAAACAGTATCACGAGAATTAAAATCCAAGAGCCACTTACTTCTTGTAATGCATCTTGGGCTTGAATCGCGGATATGACACGCTTTTTGCTAGTTTCTTGGATTTCTCCAGCAATTACAAGCTCATCAAGGATAAAGTAGGCCTAAAATTTAGAGAAACATCAAGCAGGATGATACAAAAAATTTACTACTGTCTGACAGCTTCACAACTATGCATCTCAATGGAGAATACCCCCCTACTAAACTCTAGTAGAATCAATTTCATAAGTAGCTTATGTAGAGTAATGTACAATCACATATTGCTAAAATACTAGATGCAAATGATCAATAGAAAAACATCTGGAGCACCAACCGACCACAATATGATGGTTAATGCCACAATTCAAATAAATACTTAAGCTTGCAGGTATAGAGAGGTATCACTTTCCTCGAAAAGCAGTGGTGACACTTAACAGTTGTCACTAAAGTGAACTTAATTTGCTACTAGTACTTTTATATCACAGAGGATAATATTTATCTTTATATGGCTTTTCAAATCCTTCAGTGATTGCATGAGTAATGCAAAATTAAATTACTGCAAATCTGAATGACATTGCATTGCATATTCGGATATCAAGTAGAAAGGGGCATAGGGTAAGGGACAAAGGGTATGGGGCAAAAGGTAAGAAGCAAAGGGTAAGTAGTGGGTGTCTTCAGTCATAATTTGAAAGTGACCAAACTAATCTCATTGGCAAGAAGTTTGGAATGTAAAAAAATGTAAGTAGAATAACCTTGAAAAAATAAGGCATACCTTTTCAAAGTTAAAAATAATATCAAGCTCACAGACCTAGATGCAAAAAGATCAATGTTACTCTTCATCAGGAATGTACTCCATACAACAAAATATTACATAGATCTATATTAGTATCATATGGCTGTATGAATGCTTGAAATGTAACAGGCCATATAATGAAAGATGTGTATCTAGCCAACCTATCTCTTTTCTCTACTTAAACTAAATAACATTGGAAACAAATCTTCTCCCATGTAAATCTCTGTCTGGAGCTTTTTCTAAAACATGACATATCACCTTCCAAACAGGTCTCCAACATTAAGGAAGTGAAAAAGATGCAGAATGAGTTTTGTTAATAATAACCAATACTATAAAGACTTGAGTAAAATAGAGTCAATACTAGAATAGCTTCATTTCTTTCTTTAATAATATTTATATAGGTCAAGCAAATTTTCAAGACAAGTGATAACCAAAATAAATTGCAGAAAAGTTGTATCTAAGTTAGGCTGACTTTGTATATTTTTAACATAATGATTCCATAAAATTTTCTGCATAGGAATGAGACAAAGTAAATAAACTAATCAAAAATTACATTTCCAAAATATTTGTCTAGAAGCTCAACATAGCGATGTATGACTTCAAGTGCTATCAACTCATTATCATCTGGTTCAATGGCAGCAACAAAATACAAACTAGCATATCTACAAAAGAACATTGCTTATAGTAACATGAAAGGAAAGGTGAAACCTACTGAACTTTCAACTCATGGAATCACATCAACAAATATAAATGTGAAAGCAGCAAAAGGTCATAACAAAAGTTACACAAGTCTATTCTTTAATGGCTGTAATTGAATTAAGTGAAGATTTCTATTTTCTTTCTGATATACAACTTTGGTTAAGTGTAAGATAAACTCAAGTTATTAGTGTTCTTTACAGAATACAAAAAAAATTAAGGCCCTTTGGTATCTTTTGTATCTGGTATCTTTTGTATCCTTTGGTATCTGGTAAGTATATTTTCTTGGTAGAAATATTCACATAACAAACTAGGGTTTCTATAGCCTCTGTAATCATAAGGCCAGTCTAAATTTTCTAAGATTTTGCAAATTCTTGAGCTCTCCCTTCACAGGCTAGTGTTACCTTTTATAAACTATCTTGGTGTCTTTATATTCCAGAAAGCTACACATTTTGGGCCTCCTTGACAATATCATTGATATTAAGTCTCTGGTAATTTTCTTCTTGTCTTTTTGTGGATATGCATTATACCATTTCTGAAGCCTTACTTTGCCCTGGCGACTGAAGAGCATTATGTATCGCCACTGTAATCAAACCATGAAAACATAATGAGACATCTTCAACAAAATTATGAAAAATAGTAAAGAATTGCTACACCACAATTACACACTGTTCTATAAGAATATAGCCTATAAGAATATTCAGGCTCAAAGTTGCTGAAATTTAAGAATAATCTAAGGACAATACAAGGCCAAAGCTCCATGAAGACTTTAATATTTTACTTATCTGAGTGGTTTTGGATAACATAGCAAGTGTGAGTTTCACAACATATGTTTTGAATCCACACAAAAGATTTGGGAGTCATTATATTATGATGTGACTCAGGAACTCTTTGGAGATTGTCTGCAACACACTTTCTAATATAAGGATATAATCTATAAGAATATTGGGATTCAAAGTTGCTGAAATGAATAATTTATGAATTTGATCCTAGGTCCAAAATCAAAAAATCTTGAGAACACAATTAGGCACTCTTATAAAAGTGTGTACCCAAAGGGTAAACACAGTATCATAATTTCTGGGTACTTGTATCACTTTTCAACTTTTCTTATTTGTAATATTTTTATAATTCTTTTGATATGCAATTTTTTTATGAAGAGATGGAAGGGACTTAGTACTCTATGACCAAATGGGTTTGGAAACTATTTATATCCTATTTTCAATATGTAAAAAAACTTGCTGGTCCAAGTAACCACAGCTTGGGGTGACTTGGACCAGCTGTTGGAATATTTTAAATAGATTCTCAAGTAACCACATCCAGTGATACCTGGGACCACTTTCAAGTTTTTAAAAAACAAAAAAAGAGGAATCAATGTAATAAACTGATATTTCAAAATTTAAGATGTTGCCACAACATCTTTTGCAACAACAACAATACTATGCTATGCTATGCTATGCTATGCTATGCTATGCTATGCTATGCTATGCTATGCTATGCTATGCTATGCTATGCTATGCTATGCTATGCTATGCTATGCTATGCTATGCTATGCTATGCTGTGCTACACCACACCACACCACACCACACCACACCACACCACACCACACCACACCACACCATACCATATCATACCATATCATACCATACTACACTGTAAAGGTTATATAAATGCATATGAAATCACTTTTCAAATATTAAAAATACAGGGTAAAATTCAAGGTTTGTTACTGCTGATTCCACACTATATCCCAAAACACAAAGTTGTCCAAGTTATCCCATTTTCTGCAAAAAGACACTGACAGAAACAGGCACTAAATTTGTGCAAACCACCTTCAGGTTTTTTACTTTTTGATTGAATACTGTGAAACTTTATGCAAATCTCAGCCACACCCAATGAGACTCATTCATCTGCTAAAAGCATGGCACCATGCAAGCTACCAATGTTGAATATGTGACAATTGGACCAATGGTGGCATTGATCAATTGATCACCCACAGAATCAGCAAAATCCATCAATTGGCTTGAAAGCTTTCATATTAGACAATAAGAACCCTCAATCAATACTAAAACCTCTAGTGCATAGTCTGTGCAACTAGCAACACTGCAAACTACGTTATTGCTTTTCATACCTAGTTACCTATCCAGCTGGTCCAAGTAACCCCAGATTACTATAGAACCCTACTATAATATGAGAAACTTTTATAGCATCTGTTCAAAAATGCAAAAATGTGTTTGATGCTTGATCTCATTTCCATTCAAATATTGGTAGATTCTTAGCTACTGTTCTACAACTCATTCCTGAAACATCAATTAGCCCATAATTCAAGGAAAAAACTAAAAGGTACATTATGTGAATTCCAATGAAACTGCATAGTTACCTTCTATTGCCGGAGAAGTAGCAGAATTTAACTATTTGATGTAAGAATGAAACGCATTGGAACTAATAAGACACAGAAATTAGGAGAAAATACCCTCAAGCACTCTTTCCAACACCTTTCCCTGGTACACTTATAAACTTAACCGTACTTCTACCTGTCTTAGGCAAAATGCAAAGTTCCAGATTAGATACGACGCACTTTAATAATCAGAACACCATCTTAGTATTCTTATGGTAATGAAACCAAGATGAGGATGATATTCTAGCAGATTTTTTCCAATTATGCTTTCTTGGAGATATCAGATTCTATCGTCAACTCTGAGTCTCGTGCTCATTTATAACTAAATAAAACGATAACTCAAATGTTCCTGTCCATTAACCTCTAATTTATTGCAGTATTTGCCTCTTGCACCAATCGACGGGGTCATATCGTACAAAACAACATAAGCAAACAAACTAAAGCGGTAAATTTTAAGACTTTCTGATGTTTATGGATGCTATCATGGAAAATACCTAGGAGATTCCAACGCTTGGAAAGTAAAGCATTCAAATACGGATATTGCCGCAGTCACAAAAATGAATAAATATTGAAGAAGGATTGCATATTTTGATGTGTCTAGCTCCGATTACCTACAGTTTCACGAACTTCGGACTTCTACCCCTGCCCCTGAAAGGTAACGCCAAAGGCCTATTGAGGCTTAACTTAGCTTTCTGTCACTTTACTTTCAGGTATGGAGAGATTTCCAATGACTCAGTACTAGCTTACCATATTGAATGTCTTTTCCTCCAAACACCCAAATCGCGAGCCTTTAACACTGAAAACAACGAATCCTGCCCATCCAAACTAAATTGATCGTACAGAAGGTATTTGAACAGTCCCCTATCATCTGTCAAAACGTCAGAAAGCGGAAGAGTGCCGGGTCGCGGCCCTAGCCGCTTGTAAGTTTGCATATTCGCGGCCCTAGCCGCTTGTATATTCAAGGTTAAACTTCTTGGAATAACCATTGACTCAAACTTGCAATTTCAGAATCATGTGGAAGCTATTTGTAAAACGGCAAACCAAAAGGTAAAGGCGTTCTCTCGAATAGCTGGGTATCTGCAAAAGCACAAAGCATATGTACTGTACAAGACTTTTATAAGGTCAAGTTTCAACTATTGTCCACTGATATGGATGTTTTGTGGTAAAACAGCAAATAATAGAATAAATCAGTTGCACAAGCGCGCCTTGAGAGTCCTCCAAAATGACTATACAGCTACATTTGAAGATCTACTAGAAAAATCGGAAGAAGTAACGGTCCATTGTAGTAACCTACAAAAGCTGATGATTGAAATATATGAATGTACCAATCATATTGGCCCTGCTGTCTTGACAGAGTTCTTTACAACTAAAGAAATAATCTATGATCTGAAAATAAAAAATCTCCTCCAGATACCAAAAGTAAAAACATCCTCGTATGGACAAAGCTCCCTATCGTTTAGAGGTAGTATACTTTGGAACACTCTTTCAGACAGCATAAAATCGGCTCAAAATAGTAAAGGATTTAAAACAATGATCAAAAACTGGAAGGGAGAAAATTGTACCTGTATTATTTGTAAATAAAAATAGTGTAATTAAATAGTTGGTGTATATTAGTTTATTTTTGAACTACGTTTTTTACCAACTGTAAATAAATTAGTTATTATTATTATTATTATTAAGTCTGGGCCATAACATAGGGGCCCCGAGCGCCGCCTGGCCCGATTTTAGCCCAAGACCACCGTAAATTCTAGAGTTAGCTCCATGTGGGGACTTATTTAGTTTTGATACTTTTTGGGTAGGGGCTTATGTTTTTGATAAATGTTGCATACAAAGCTCCTTGTCAAAACTCATTTTCTCCAAAATAATAAAAGAACAGTCAAAATTTGAGAATTAGTCTCTATTAAGGTCTTCGTCAGCAAATAGGGCGGGGCTTATTCCAGGGGGGGGGCTGATTAACAATAGGAAGTTCTAGCATGGGACCAATTCGAGGGTTTAGGGTGTAGGGAATGCTCCTTGAATATGTTCTTTTTAGACACTTAATAATATGTTGTAAAGTAGATGCACTAATTTCTCTTATTCCTGAAAGTGTCATATCCAATCAGCTCTGGGTTTCGAGGATAGAACTATTGCAGTAAACAACAATGAGAGATAGTAAACAACGCGAGCGTAGTTGGGTTAGAGCTCTTAGCCACCCACTTTCAGGAATAAGAGAAATGAGCGCATCTACTTTACAACATATTATTAAGTGTCTAAAAAGAACATATTCAAGGGACATTCCCTTCTTCAGTTGTTCTCTGAAGATTCTCAAAGTGGGTGAAAATCTCTCTGGCAAACACTATTCCCGAGGCTTGCATCATGATAAGAACAGCTTTACTGCCATTAATCGTTTTCAAGGTTTACTTGTAAACTTGGAGGAAAAATGTCATAATCTAATAGGAATTAAATAATACTGGCCATGGTCGCACGAAGCTTGTGGTTTATTATATCTGTAGGCATGTTTCCTAAAGTAAGATGTTTTTGAAATATCGTTTCAAAATAAAAGGCAATTATTGTCCAGGCATCATTCAAGCACATGATCTTTCTCAACCAATACCCACTATTTATATTCCGAAACCTTTCTATCTGCGGTTAAACACGCTTTGAATCTCCCATATGAGCCAATGCTTATTCTGGACCCATCAATGTCCCTTCTACATCAATTTCTTCTACAAGTTTCTCCGGAACTTTCCGGTAAAATTTTGTTCGTTCTGATTTTGTACTAGTCTTCTAATTCACTGGTCTGATTGACAACAGACTCATCAATGTCAGAGGCACCTGAGTACTGTTACAATGCCTGCCAAAAGTCTTGGAACACTTGCTATGATTTACGCTATAGATGAGCTATAGCATCCCCTCCCTCGTTAAACAATGTTGTATGAAGCAAATATGAGCAACTCGAAGACCAAAAGTGATGCGTGCTTTTAAAACTACTGGTTCTCGCTATTGAATCAACATTGTTTGAGGGGGGGAGGGGGGAAGGGGGTTTACATTTTACGTGGTGTCAAGGAGAAGCGGCAGGAGTCAGAAATCAATACAATTGTGTGGGTGTTCCAACTACTTTTGGCAGGCATTGTAAGTGCCACAAGAGTCTGTACTTTCTGTGGTAATATGTGGCCCTATGCTCTTCACAGCTGCAAGCTTATTCAAGGTAGCAAATTCTGTAGAAAACATGAACTGTCCATAATATCGTTTATCTTGCAGTCTATAAATAGCACCATTATGCGATTTACCTATATGAATTGCATCTATAATATTTCAGTGTAATGATCAAAGACCTTTACACAGTAGCAAATTAATAAAATGAAAGAAGACTATGCGAAAACTACCACAAAAGCATGTTTCATTTGAAAATCTACCAGGAAAAAGATGTTGTGATAGTTCAAGGGCACATTTAATTTCCAAATCCCATCGTACATACACAATTCTCCATATCATTTTTTACCAAAACAAGTTCACATACATAAATCCTTCAAACTTGTCATAATTTCGAAAATATATCCGGAGAAAATAAGCACGATATTTAAACACAACAAAATAACACATCTCGGTTATTACAAACAGTCCAAAAATAACTGTGTCCTCTCTTTGATCAACGCTAAATTTCTATAAAAACATAAACAGAACGCGTAAGAGAACATCTGTTAATAACGTTTAAAACTGGCAAAGACAACGGCAAAATAGGAACATGCATGTGTAAACGATGTAACACGATAAAACATGGCCAAATGAAAATAGTCGACTTGGTGGACTGAAAGAGATTCGCTTCAAAAAGACCAGGCCCAAAGGGAATTCTCCCAAACGTCTGACGCTAGACACCAATCGGGACATCTTAATTGCATATTCACGTCCAGGAGATGGCATTGAATCAAACCAGGAGTTACCTATGCAATGCCATAAAATAAACATACACACTTTTCTAAAAAAGAATATCATCTATGAGAATATCAAGGCTCAAAATCGTCTAAATTTAGAACAATTTAACAATATTGCAAGGCTCATGCTTCGTGAAGATTGAGACATTTTTGCATGAGTTTTTTTAGATATGAAAACAGGTGTGAGCGTCTGTCTGTGAGTCATTGTGCTATGATGCAACTCAGCAACTCTTTGGAGAGTACCGTTGCACACCTTTTAGTATCAGAGTACAGTTTATACGAATATAAATGCTTAAAATTACCAGACTTTAAGAATAATTTAAGAATGTTCATAGACTCAAAATCAAATAATTTTAAGAATATTATGGCTCGGCAAAAACTAAGTATTCTGATAAAAAAGTGTGTATGTGCTAATATTGCAACATTACGAATATCCTTGATATTCTATCAAAACAACGAATATAAGTGGTAACAGGGAGAACGAACCTTTTCAAGAAATGTATGAGTACAGGCTGTTAAAAATCGAATCTCGTAAAGCAAATGCAGAAACTCTGACAGACAATTCTGGTCAAAATAGATAATTAGAACATCGGCCTACTTCCGATGTATGGCTGGCTAGGCATGAATGAATGAATGAATGAATGAATGTAAGGTGACCTAATGGATGCTAGTCAATCAGTCAAAAACGTAAATAACAAGATGGATGACACACCTGAATTAGCACGTTGATAGTCAATAATAATCAATGAACTATCTAACTGCTCTAGATGGTACAGGATCTATGTACATATTGCCAGACTAGCACATGAACGGCAATAATTTATGAATTCCCCCAATGAAGCGATCATAATCTTAATATAATATCAATGCAGTACTCGTTGATATGCAGTTAAAGAGGAGGCATACCAATATACAAAATACACGTGTGTAACATTCAACGTTTGCTTGAAGTCATCAAGTCTTCGAGCAAAAAACGTTGTCTCGAATGTGAGCTCGCTTGGCAAAGTTTCCTTCCATATAGGTAATCGTTGCTTTTGAGTGTATAATGCCAGCCCTTCAGTCACATACCACTGTCGGACAACTATGAATCAATTCGACACCACGTGAATCCAAAGATGCTACAGCGCTGATGACGATGGCGAATGGTATTCTTGCTGTTGAAATGGAAAGAAAAACTGTCAGAAATTAAGCAAAAATGTCCCAGTTCGATAATTTTATTGTGAAACGTGCATTAGAAAATGAACAATCCTGATTTAGGATTCCAGAAGTAATAAGAATTTGCTGTTCATATTTGCTAAAAACACGGTCGCTCAGGCGTTATAAAAGCAGACTTTGATTATAAAAGCAGACTTTGATTATACGATATAGCTAGAAATGCTCACTAAATTAGCAACAGGTCTCACCTCAGAAGCCTCTGACGCTGTCGCTGAAACTTCCTGCTTCTGTCGTTTTCTTACTAACGTCACTTCCGACTTTGGAACAAGAGACTAAAGTTAATGAAAATAGCAGGACTAGAGAAATGATAACACAGAATAATAACACACTGCAACACTTAGGCGCATTACTGTCAAAGTACGCGACAACGAAAAAGTAATCTACAGCTAATACTTTTGGCAAGGTGATGTCCCTTTCTTCTCGAAATAAACAAGAAACCTCTAACAACGAAAAAGTTAAAATTTCATGAAAAGTCAAATAAACACAACTCACAAAACATACACGCAAGCACGCACGCACACACACACACAGAAACATTTAAAAAGCTTCAATTTTTGTCTTCCCCAGTATATATAAGTCCATGATAATATATATATATATATATATATATATATATATATAAAGAGATTATAGGAAACTAAAAATGCAACATACTCCGTTACGCGACCATCGGTTTCATGTGGCTTGCACAATCATCAGGCGTGATTGTGCAAGCCACATGAAACCGATGGTCGCGTAACTGAGTATGTTGCATTTTTAGTTCCTATAATCTCTTTATATGTATTTTGCTCCACTGCTGTGTTGAGCACTTTTAGTTAAGTAGGAAAAGCAACTTTTATCTATACACTATATATATATATATATACATATATATACATATATATACATATATATATATATATATATATATATATATATATATATATATATATATATATATATATATATATATATATATATATATATATATATATATATATATATATATATATATATATATATATATATATATATATATATATATATATATTGATGTACGTATTTCTAAGTTTGTATGCATGAATGTTAGAGTACCTTGTTATCTTCGCTTTCTTCAAGACTGCTAGTTGGATCCTCAGTGGTTTCCTCTCCATCACTCCCTGTATGATCTCGTCTGAAAGTGCAAACTTTGCAATTAAAGATGGGCATACATACATGCTTTTCCAGGAATATTTAAAACAAACAATATTGCATTGTATTAAGTCAAAAAACGGGTCTAAAATAAAGTAACAGCTACAATATTGTCAGAAGGACTGTACGAGAAAATGAGAAATACTTCAGAACGCTGAATACAACTATACTGTACTAGAGAAGAATAAACCGACGTGCTAACAACCATATTTCAAAAATTAACTTTATGGAGTCAACTCTCCAGCTGACCAATATACACCAGTGTTTTCAACAGTTTTTGAAGTAAGAGTTGCGTATATTTGAGTAGCAGTTGCAAGGCAGGAGGAAAGTTTTATTCATATATCATATAATTTACCTAAGGGAAAGTAAGCTTCGGAAATCAAAAAGTTGCTGTCGGATGCGACGGCCGACGGCTGATTTTGAAAACACTGTATACACGAACTTTTCTGATGTTTGACATACAATTTCTACGTCCTATACCGATCGACATTTCTAGAAACTAAAACTATCAATAAAGGGCTACTGTGCTACGAATAACTTTTATTGAATAGAATGGTATACAATTTCCAAAAATAAAACGCGTTGCAGAAGCAGTTTATCTAAGAGCACTCGCTAAGCTCACTGCTTCTTTCAATTGTATGAACTGGTTCACATAAAAGTCGCCATGTGAATTGGTTCACATAAAAGTCGTCTTATGCATAATTATAACAACAATAATAATACTAGTCCATTACAAGTTGGATTATAGCACATCACTAAGATCCTAAACGAAAAAACACGCAACCCACTATACAAAGTGTATAGTTTTCCCTGAGAAAACAGGAAAAGTGACTGGAGGAGATGTACATTAAAAGATATTACCTTCTTTTACCAGGAACTATTTTATCGCTAGCAACTGTTTCTTCATTTTTGAGATGTTCCTGGTTTGTTCTGGCAAAGAAACAACACCTAATTAGAGGCCAAATACTGAGTGAAGATGCCATTGCTATTATATAAAAAGCCAAATTTCACTATCCTTGGCTGCAGACAAAAATGAAATAGCTGTAGGTACATGGTAAAAGAGAAACTGTTGCAGCTTTAAATAACAATTATAAGGCATATGAAAAACCCCTGTTTGTCATGTGTCTCGCCTAAATCCAAAAGGAATCCGTATAAAATACCCATTTATTGTAGCAAATGAGTGTTTACACGAAATCAACCTCACTGCTGTTGCTTATCGCAAAAATATGAGGTGTAGAAATCAAATATGGAGCTGAGACATAATTACGACCTCAGTTTATGATTGGTTTCTCCCTGTATCATTCAGTCAGTTCTGAACAGACATTCCGGCTTCCAATGGACGTACACAGTCAAATAACTGAATACATATGCTAGTCCTACCATTTCCATGTGATTACACAGTAAAGCCCATTCATAATACTAAACAGCAAAATGTTGATCAAAAATAGGTATACACCAAATTATTGATTCAATATCTAGATACACCAAAATATTGATTCAATATCTAGATACACCAAAATATTGATTCAATATCTAGATACACCAAAATATTGATTCAATATCTAGATACACCAAAATATTGATTCAATATCTAGATACGCCAAACTATTGATTCAATATTTAGATACACCAAAATATTGATTCAATATCTAGATACACCAAATTATTGATTCAATATTTAGATACACCAAAATATTGATTCAATATCTAGATACACCAAATTATTGATTCAATATCTAGATACACCAAAATATTGATTCAATATCTAGATACACCAAATTATTGATTCAATATCTAGATGTTTGTCGATCTTTGATGAACGTACCAAACAACAGAAGAAGTAAACAATTAGCCTTAACTTTACGTCGTATTCCGACGTTCTACACTCTGATTGAGTGTCGGACAAAAAAAGTAAGTTCAGCATACAATAGAAGATTTATGAAATTCAGTAGTGCAACAGAATAACAATAGGCTAAGTTTTCACATATCATCAGTGAAATTTCAGCTGGGCAGTCCAATTCAAAAAACAGCAACAACAAACATGTGCAGTAGCTATAAGTCTCCATTTGGGTTAAAAAAAATAAAAAAAATCAACAGAAAGGCTCATAAAATGAAACGGTGTACTGAAAATTATAAGATACTCACATTTCAAAATCTGAATCGCGACTATACTCTGGAGAAACACTTTCACTCTGAGAATCGATAATCAGAGCAGGTGATTCTTCGATATTTTTTGACAATTTCTGAAATTGAAAAGTAAAACCCAAATGTTACCATATTAGATAGTAGAGCTCGCACACGATGAAAAGAAATGACATACGGACAAAATGCAAATGGCTCCTCATAAAGTGGTTATGATCAAACGCAAGTCACATTGAGGAAAAAGATTTATCTCATTGAAAAAAAATCTTGAACAAATATCAAAGAAGTTAAATATCGAGGAAGCTGTACTCTAGTATTCTCAATCCAACTTTAATATGCTAAGAATAGTTGCTTCTCGATTAAAAGTACCTTAATTTACTGCAGACAAGGGAAGAACACAACAATAAAAATATATCTCGATTTACAGTAAAAGGGGATATTGCTGTTGGTTTACAGTAAAAGGGGATCTTAACTCAATATGAAAATAAAACTGAAGAAGGTTTAAATACTCGAATACCACCTCAAAAGGTCGTTCTTTCCTGGGTCTTCCCCTAGGTCTTGGCGTTTTCTTCTCTTCATGCGCCTGTGAGGTTTTTTGATGCCGATCATCAATAGTACCACTTTTCTTCTTCCTTTGCAAAGTATTGACTGCCTCATCTTCTGAACTATTGGCTGCTTCCAGCCGGGAAGCTCCAGAATTTCTATGGATTGCTTCTTGTGTAGTGTCATCATGGGATTGTTTTGCATTCAGCCACTGCTCAGACCGGCCTGACCCTGAAAAGTAATTTCGCCTTTCGTGTATAGGTTTCTTCAGAATAAAGAATAATTTTTAATGAGGGATATCTTTAACCCGGAAGACAGTGACTACGTAATGTTGTCTTAACTGATACACGCAAAATCAAGGTAAAAAATGGATTGATTCACTAAAACAGCAAACTGGCAAATTCAAAGTAAGTAACGGTATGTAGAACAACATCAACTCCCCACAAATATTGAATCAAATAAGCGTTAAGTGAAATAAGAAATAACGCAGCCTGGACCACTGTGCAAACAATAAATTCTGCAACATCTGGTCTCTTGGATATCTGAATAGCACTATTTCTAAAGAAAACATGAAACCAAAACTAGAGCATGGTGACAAAACAACATTTCTGTTGCTTTAAGATTAAAGCAAATATAAACTTCTTCCAAGGAGCAATTTCCATGTGCTTCTTCTTGTAGGGGAGTTTTCCAAAGAAGGAAATATGGGGGATTCTATTCAACTTCAACACTGATCAGCGTCCTCTTTTGTATTATGACATACAACCATAGAAATAGTAGAGCTAGAATGCGCACTCGATCACGTGATGCGTAGCCGCACTGGAGATTCAAAATGGTAGCACCACGTTGGCAAAAGACGAGAGGCGTAACTGTGAGCTCTAGGTAAACAACACAAGTTAAACGGCGTTTGACGCGTAGTTTTACAACATGGCACTTCCTTACAATGCGTATGGCTGTCAAAATAGATGCAGATTCAAAAAAGCGACATTTCTGTACAAAAGAATCTATTTTTTAATATGTAAGAGTATCAGCGCACGATGTTTGGCTTATGATATGTAGGCCCTGTTACTTGTCTACACAAAGTTAATTCAGGTAAAGATCTTATTGAACTTTTTTGCAAACACTGTGGGCATATGTCACATGAATGTCGCATGAAAATTAGCTGATTTTACTATATACATGCATTTGTAGAGAGGAACAGCAAGCTCTGGCAACTGGGTGCAAACACAACAAACAATTTCCCAGAGGTCACTATAAATACCCCCAAGATCTCATTTGCTTAGAGATCATAGAGGAAACCTTCCAGCAATAATTCAAAGGAACAAAACTAATTTTTTCGCTTTTAGTAAAATAAGACACATGTTGAACAGGCAGCTGGATGTAAACTGACACAAAAGGCATTTGTGCATACAAAAGGTCTTCACTTTCACAGTCCCAGAGCTTATCTACTGTACTTTAAGAGAAGGGTTCCATCATTCCTAACTGACACTACCAGGTTTTGATATCTGAATAATAAATATGATCCAATCTTTCTTGAATATAAATTTGATATAGTTAGCAATAAATTAGAGGGTAGGGTATGACAGAGTAAGAGAAAGCAGGTAAGGATCATTATGTTTCCAAGGGAAATGAACATTAAAACAGGTTCATTAGGAAAGAAAGCATAAACAATGCTCTGCATATTACTTGTGGGACTGTGAATGCAGAAAAGCTACATAATGCAGCTGCACATTTTTTTGTCCTTATAAAACCTGTACTTAAGAAGCCATGTCTTCTACCAACAGTATATTTTTTAATTAATCAATCTCTGGGTGAGGGCATAATACATTAGCTACATCTTGAAAGTATCAAAATGTATCAGACAAAGGGGAAAAATTTTAGGATAATCTCTGTTAATGATGCTCATTACATTGAGGAACAGCACAAACACTGGCTTGTAGTATGAAAATTTTGATGGGTTTTTTAATCATATCTTGGAGCAAGAGAGTAAAATTCATGTTGAATTGGGCATAACATCAAAATACTGCCCAAACAGGGATGTACTGGCACATATTCGTACATTTTGTCATTCCTAATATAAAGCTCCTTTCGTATCATTCATTTTGTCAACTGGAAGGCTTGAGTAAACCGAATAAGCTACCAGCAGCGCCCTACCCATTTTAGCCTTGTATTTTGTTTATCTAATCATTGATTTTGAGTAAGCTTGTCACACATTAGATGTCACTTGAAATTTCCGTCATCTATATTTTTTGGGCATCCCGAACTGTCGAATTTTGCTTATCTTCATGACTAAATTGTTATTTTTCAGACATCTAATGTGTGACTAACTTATTATTGACTATTTAAATTTTGTTGAATTGTGAGCACCATTGCAGTAGGGACCAGATGACTATATGTCCTTTCCCACTGCATGGTGCAAATAAATTAAGTTGTATTTTGTTTAAGTTTTTTGATTGAATAAATAAAAAAAAAAAACAAAAAAGCTCCTTTGCACAAACATCAAGTAATCTATTTCTTCTGCCATTGACTTTTTATGGAAGCTAGAAATATAGAATTTCAAAAATAACAAGGCTTCTTGTGATATTGCATGGTTTGCAACTATCTTCTGAGTATAGCTTTTCAGAATCACCTATTTTTCTTACAAATGTAACACATGTCTGGACAATGGCAAGCAAAGTGGGCTGGAAAATAGTCCTAGAGAAGTGCAGCTGAAGTATGGATGAAGGTTGTCTCTATCATATAGAGCAGACTCTCAATCAGCTGCTCAGTTTCTCTGATCAGGGCACACAACTGAGATGAATACAACTAAGATGACCGAAGAATACCACACAACTGTCAGATAATTATAAAGTATTTCCAGGTCTAAAGTTCAATACAGTATCAAAGGATGCATTACTAAAATATAACTTGATTCTTTATTTTATCCGCATTAGCACTCCTCCCCTGGCCTACCTTACGCGGCTTACTCTATCAAATGTTGATGTTTTTTGACGTACTTTTCTTAACTTGTTCAACTAGCTATGAAAGATACCAACTTGAGCTACGCTGTGGATACTTTATGTTTAGTTAATCTTGCACTTTTTGGCTGTAGCAAACCATTAAGTTCCGTTGCAGGATAGACACGGTAAGGCCCGGCTTGACTATTCAGTAAGAGAATGTAAAATGATGACAAAAGTTAATTTTCAAACGTTTAAATCACTTACCAATAATGCTACTCCTTTACAAAACTGAAAATTGCATTGTAAAGTCTACCTAGATTCAATAGTAACTCATATAAAGTGAAAACCCAATTTGACACCGTACTGTGTAACAATCTTTTTGCCAACGTGGTGCTACCATCTTTGTTCCCCGTAGTGGCTCCATCGCATTGAACAGACAATAATAGAGTCCGCATTCTAGCTCTACTATTTCTATGCATACAACGCTACTAAGAAATTGAGCAGTAGGCGTGTTTCTTTCCTATTGCTATTAATGACACAAGGGACTAGATAAAATGGGATGATTTATTTCGGATATCAATAAAATAAACAATATTTGACAATTGACCTCTTCCCATGGACAATTTCTTCTTTGCTCTTCCGCGTCCAACTACTCCACCTTTTGTTTTCACTGTAACCTTAGTCGGCGCAGCTTCAACCAAAGCATCTAAAAGGCCGGAAAGCGGAGTATGAAAGAACCCATTTGAGATACTACGCACATGAAGCGAAGATGGCAAATAATAACCATAAACAGTGTCACTGACTCTTCACAAAAAAATTCATAACTATGATGCAACTAGTGTGCTTCAAAATTATTTTGTGTATTTTGTGAATTTGTGTGAGATTCTATCAGCTCCGTGTAAGATAACCACTAAATGAAGAAACAAAATCCGTTTCTCAGTATTTAACTAGAAACAATGCATGACAAAGTCAAGTCTACAGCAAAAGTATTGAAACACAACAACAGTACACTAGATATACTTTGAACTAAATATTTAGTAAATATACGCAAAAAACCGATTCATTTTTCAATTTTGCGTAAGTGATTGTATGTATCCACTCCCCTCTCCCTGTACGCTAGCGTAGACTATTGCATAACTTCACCCCTTCGTTCATACGTACTAAATGAATGACTCCATACCAAGGAAAATCACGATTAAATGCAAACAGAACGCAAATAACACCTGGCAGTAGTAATAGCAATGATTCCTACACATGTAAGCAAAAACCTGTGATAACTCAAATATATACATACCATGTTGCTCTTCCGTATGGGCTGTGTCTGGCTCTTTAGCAAGCAGCCCTTTCCTGTATGTCATCAGAGGCCTCCACTTCAAACCTGACTTGCCGACAAACTCACCAGCATGCTCTTCTAAGAACGGGAGTCTTGGAAGAGAGCGACAAAAACAATCAATGAATAAAACTTATAATCTAAGTTAGAAACCAAAATTACATGAAACGGTTTGTAAATCAAACAGAAAACAATGAAAGCAACCTGGCAGACCAAAAGCCGGAAGTGCAATACATACAGCTGTTCACCCGACAAATAGAAATTGCAAGAGATTATTAGTGATGCACAAGGAAGAATCAATCATTGACGCATCATTCAGCGTATAAAAGCAAAAACTGAGGGAACACAGTATTGATTACAACATACATTCCATGTTTGCCAATCCTGTCTTGGGCCGCAAGGCGATAAATAAATTCATGCAATACTTCAAAAAAAGGCAAATTCCTAGGAACACTTTCACTGCTTCCTTCATCGATTTGTGTGTTGGATAAAGAATACAAAATTCCATCCCTAAAAAGGAAACGATACGTACATATATGCGTACATGCTAGGCCTAACACACATGTACAAACATACTTCAATATATACGGGCCAATATCTCCCTAAAAAATAAACACAAGTCTACTTCTCTTTAACTGTAATACTTTCTCTTTAACTGTAATAGCTAATTATTTCCAAAACTAACTATGAAAACACAAGGTATGATATTTCAATAAATTTACCTGTGAAGGGTAAGAGTGCATTTTCTTGATTGATCAGACTTTATATTAACACCAAGCAGCAATGCAAATCTCCGAGCAAGATCCTAGGACGAAAGACTCGTGATCAAAATCAATGCCAACAAACTCTAAAAGAGAAGAACACAGGCATCCCAATGTAGTATATGAATACAAAAATAATATTCTATATTCATTGGAAATCTATTATTACAAACTTGCTTCCTCCTGGGCAAAGATGTAACATTATTACATTCTCCACTGGAACTCCATTCCAAGATGATGTCACAAAGAAAGATAGTAAAAAGTCGATTGGTAAAAAGTGCCATATTGGTTAACGATGTAATCTGAACAAGTGTGCGGATTGTCTAGAACAAAATGTGCTCCGTGTAAACACTGAGAGGGCACCGCATGTAACACTATTATAGTAGTATTCAGGTTCGTAACAGGGTCTTTCAGAGTTTCTAGCTTCTAACTACTTCTTTCAATAGTTGGAGTATTCATACCCTTAGTGAATGAAAACCATCAGATGACGTGTCAATCTCCCCACCTTGCTCTTCTCGTAAAATCTCAAATGCCTGAAAGCATAGCAAATTACAGATAAATCGTGAATTCGTATTATAGCCATTACGGAGAATTCATGATATTAAGTGGAGACAGGGTCACAAAGAGATTTCAGAGGCTCTGGGACAGAAAAGAAATATGAAGTCCCCTGCAAGCGCAGCGAGTAGAAGAAATTGAAGGGTCATGGAATCAACTCCGGACAATGGTTGCTAGTCCTACTTCATGAGGTCTCCTAGACCATGAAGCAATATGAACTATGAGACCCCTAGACCTTGATAATCTGGGGCAATTTGCCCCCTACTCCCACTTACCGCAGTTCTGAGTGGGGAGATCAAAACAATGACAGTTGCTAAGGAGAGAATTAATCTACTTAACGGACAGTTCAAGAGAGTTATAACCTTGGTAAAGAACTTAATCGGCGGGTAAAGAATAGCCAGTCATTAAGCTGCAGTGTCCAAGGGCAATAAACTTCCGCTACTTACATTCTCAATTACTTTCTATTATGGATTTCCCTAATGACGCACATAGAGATAAAGGTGATAAACATCCATGGTGTGATAAAACAGTCATAATCTATAGCAAATTGCCAGTGCACATTGACTCACTACAGATGTAACTATAGATTCAACTATAGACCATGCTTGAAGAGCAGTAAGAGCTTTTTGAGTTAATTGTTAGTTGTTTGCCTTTTAAACCTTGTAACTATTTTCTATAGTAAATGTCTTTATTTAGTATGTAATTAAGTATGTATTATAAATTATTTGCGCGAGTTTTTCACATGGTCCACTGGAAAACAGATCTTAGTATCTGAGGGGCCACAATATCTAAAGGACTAAAAATGAAATGGAATGAAAAATTCAGAGTACCGTACTGCAGCGATGATGACAAAAACAAAAATCGCGCACTTACTTGTTGTAAGCTAAGCAACAAAGTTTTTGCAAATGCAATAGCATTGATTTCCTTGGCTTTACTCATTGTATGCTTGATGATATCTGAATAGCCAGAGTACGCCTGACAGAAATTGGATTAATGATTAATGATTAATTAATTGGACAAATCGGTTAATGACATTATCATCGATGGAAAAAATAACAATATGATATGGAAAATTGACAACTAATTGCGAATTGTTTGGAGGAAATCACAGCCTTGTGATAAATCGCAAAAAAAATGAGGACCATGAGAAACATGGCTGTTGTCATAATGTAATCTGCTGGCAACAATTCCAATCGAAAGCCGCGACATTTGCATTGATATATCAATGACATATCCGTGCTAAACCTGGTTCACACTTGTGAAGCAAGAGCTGAAGCAAACGAAAAATGGAAAGAGACAAGCAATAGAATCTATCAAGTGGAATGAACTAATAGTAAGTAAACAAATAGTTCTAAAGCATAACCAAATGTTTTAAGGTAAGATGGAATAAACAACTCATTGATAGATAGTCATTAAACGTAACTAAATTGAGAACCAGGAACAGCAAGTTCTAAGTGAAAAAGCGCAACTCATAACACACAAGCGGCTATTCGTCAATGTTTGCCAGCGACTACCATACCAGGGCTCGAAATAAGGCCAAAAATGGCCCGTAACGGTGGCTGACTACGAATGATTGCCGGTGACGGCGTTCATTTAGGCTGAAGCCGTCACTAACACCTCAATCTAATGACACTAAATTCACACAGCCTTATTTCGAGCCCGGGCATGCATGTAGACAAGCTCCTAACAAGTACTTATATTCAATGCAAGAGAAGCGTGATTTGCAAAAGTACAACTGAATCAACATACCCGTATGAGTTGAGCAAATATAGGTGCTGCTAGTTTCATATGGAATACATTAAATGCGACAAGTTTGCAAAATGCAGCCAAAATAATCCTCTTCTCATTCAATTCTTGCGCTTTTGAATCATCACCTAAATACATGAACATTGATTTACGCCTGGTTCAGGATACAATAAAAGTTACAGTGACAAATGAAATCTACAGAGCTCGCAGAAAGAAACCAAATTAAGCGTAAACACGAAACGAGAGAGAAGACATGCTCTATCCAAATTATCTCTTCATAGCATCTGATGATTAACTATAGAACGAAGGCAGTAAGCATACAGCCTTGCCGCATTGCTTAAGGGTGACATACACTGAAGCATACTGAAAGAAACTTTTTCACCCGACACTCGGCCAACAATGAAACTTCGTCACGTCGGATAACGACCTAAAGGATTCCTCCTATTCCATGAATTCATCCACATCTAGTTATAAATTCAGCTTCAGATTTTTGTTGTTATCTGGCGCTTAACACTCTGATGAGAGTCGGACGAAAAGGCACTTTTAGTATGCTGAAGAATGTTTCCACTTTTCGTCCGATAGTTAAATTCTGCAGTGTCCACTTTAAGCTCATTGGCTGAATGAAATGTAAATGATCTTAGTTCTACAAGGAGTTACCACAAAACTGGGTTGCTTAATTTTAAAGCAATAGCAAAGCAACTTAGCAAGCAAGATAAGGTAGTAGAGAAGAAAAGTAATAGGCACATCTAACAACCTTCATCATCATCTTCTGCATCGTCGTCTTCATCAATGCTTGAAAATACACAAGACATCGTGTAGTCTCTCAGTCGTACCTGAATACTGGAATCTGCTTCATAAACTAATGAATGCAATACTGGAGCTATGTGGAAGATAAGAAAAGCAGAATAAAAATATATGTAATTGAAATTAATACAATACATTTGGTAGGTTTTCTATCAGGGGAATCAGACGGATTTAATGTTGAGAAATATGTATGAAAATGTTTGTAGTGCCACCGATAACAAGCCATAATTGGCAAAATGAGCATCAACAGGAAAAATCTCATACACTCTGTGACAAAATCACAAAAATCAACAACAAAAATATCACAACGAATTCACAACAGAATAACAAAAATCGCATTAAAAATCACAAAAAATCACAAAACATTACAAAAATCAGAAAGTCACAAAAAGCTCACACAAATCCCGTACACTTTTCTATGAGTAATATGCTCCTCGATTGAATCAGTACAGTAAAATCTTATGAGAATATCAAAAGTGTAGCTCGAGCAGAACAGACAAACTACGAAATTTCGTTTTATAGAAATGTAACAACTAGCATTGGCATATATTAGCAACGATTCTTGTTTAATTAAAAATCAATCTTTTTATAAAGAGAGCTACTCATTACCATTCATATAAAACTTTTGCTTCTACCACGACCATAATTTTACCGACAAAGAAGGATAAACTAAATTGGTACCTTGCAAATATCAGCTTAACTCATTCGTACACAACGAGGTTCAATATGCTTTAAAAGTACAACTGATAACAACTTGGAGTTACTAGTTAAAATGCCCCAAGTGACCATACATTACAATTTGGCAGTATGTGCTCCTCCAGCCGCAAACACCAATACAAACTTTAACCCATAAGAGAAAGTTAAACAATTAAGTTTTGTTAAGACTCTAAGCTGACAAGGAGAAATTAGTAAACTCACAGGTGTTTTTAAGCTGAACTGCAAAGAACACCAATAGATCGCATAAGACTAGGAATGCCTAGAAAAAAAATAGCAATCCCAAAATAACTGACAGGAAAACAAATACTTTATAATCTGGCTTCATCAGGAATGCGGTACCAAAAATGCAACTCAAATGATAAACAAAGTAAAACACTGTGTTGTTCACAGCATGGATACAGAGCCATAGAGTTTCCATTGAGAATGCCACATACAATATAACATCACAATAGCATAGTTTATTTAATTGACAAAAGTTTACCAAAACAGGATACTGCACCACTAATAACAGAAAACAGTGGATGCTCCGATTTGCTTAGAAGCCAGAGAAAACTCGACCTCCTAGTCCGACAATCATGGCAAGTAAATTCTCAGGGTAGGCCCCAAAGAGGACTATTCACACCCATTGGAACAGAAAGCAGAGACAGCAAAACAGTGGATGACACCGAATGGGACAAGTTAGGTGGTGCTCCGAATGATTTTCAACAACTATGAAATTTAAAAAAAATACTAATTTTAGCTAGGCATATCAGTGGTTTGGTGAGTTCATGGCAACGTGGTATTGATTCAATATGCTGCTATGCGATGAATACGATCAAAGGAATACTACCTCATTTTTAACTGCATCACTGCTATATTGTACTAACTGATCCAATTGCGACATAAAAGTGTTCAGCCTCTTTTTCAAAGTTTTCATATCCGCCTAAAAGTAAGAAAATTTACTCAGTGTGCATGGGCTCTCTGGATATTTTTCAAAAAACAATTTCCCCGACTTTCCCAGGTTTCTCAGATCAAGTTTTTAAAATTTGGATGACTTTCAGAACTTTCCCAGCAGCTTTCGACGGGCCAAGGGAAATGGTCTGGCATATCTACCGACAGTGAAGGAGCAAAAACAAAGAGGGTGCGAAAACACTCCATGACTTTTTCAGCTTTCTCAGACTTTCCCTGACGTCATAGTTAATTCCCTGAATTTTACAGGCTTTCCAGACTCCTGAGAACCCTGAGTGTGGGCCTAGCTGAATAGCTCAGTTCAATAATCAGTAGGATCCATAAGATAATAAAGACCATCGTAGCAGAACTTTTATATGAGTCTTCACCAGGAACGTAGAGACCGTGGGGTGTGGGGGTGTCACACTCCCACCAATATTCCTGACCAATTTGCCAAGCAACGCTTTTCCCTGATGCTCTAAGAAAATTACAGACAACTAGTTGCAGATACGTATATAGACTGTCCAATGTTCATAAGGCTTTTAAACTTGATTTGTAACTTGCATGCGATTTCGAAATCCCACAAAGTCAACTCAGTTCCAACAGCTAATGAATGAATGAATGAAATGAAAATGAATGAAAATGAATGAAATTTTTGGGAGATATAAAAATGAATACGAAACAATATGCTTCAATTCAAGTTAAAAATCATCCATAATACCATAATATATATTTAAGCCGTTTTTATGGTCAACTGCATATGCAGCTATGTACGTGCAATAATTCAATGTATCTGTGTCACTTTCTGGACGATTCTGATTAATATCAACAAATAAACAACACACCTTTGATGGTTTATTTGGATCTAAATCAGCCAAACTCCACAATATGGATGTATGCATACATTTCACTGACAAACGCAATACCTATGAAAGAATGGAGCAAAGTAGGGCCTATCAAAACACTACAGAAGATCAACAAACAGAATATATCAAGGAAATAAAAACATGATAAAATGGAGACAAAATTTGCAACTGCCAAATTACCTAGCAAAATTGCAGAGTTTGGTAATTGTACACTACAGATTTTTGTCTCAAATTATACTGCACATCCAAAATGGGCGTGGTAAGGTGATGAAAGGTGACAGGTCGCGGTTAGATTGGTTGATTTAGATATTTCCAGCTAACATAATGAAAATATTGAAGTTGACTTGCTCTGAGGCGCAAGCTGTTATACACAGACTTGTTCAAAGTGACAACACAATATAAAACAAATAAACTAGTTTTACTTTGAAAACCAAAAAGCCAAGTGCACACCTTAAGTGCACACCAGAGACCTAGTGTTCACTTGAAATCGTCAAGATCTGGTCGAAAAAGACCATACTCCTGCAGTCGACGCCGACGCAATAATAAGGACGTATCCCTATCACTTACGACAATATGGAAATCGGGGCTTAATTTCAGACTAGATGAAAAATTTAGCAAAACAGCAGACTACCTCATCGTCTACGGAATCCTTGGCGCCTCGTTCGATTATTGTATGAAGGTCTTTCTGCAGTTCCCAGCCTCTTAAATCATGTGCTCTAAAACAAGAAATAGGAACAAATGCCGAATAGGGTTTTGTCGGTAAAAAAGTTAAAGAAAAATACTGAAATGTAGGAAAAAACTTTACAATATTTCTCAAAAAGCAATAAAAAAATATATCGTATCTAAAGAAAAGAAGTTTCAGATCAAATCAAAACTGACATACAATTTGTGATTAAATATTAATCTAGCTCTTCAACTGATTCTCGATGCTGTACGAAATCTCATTGACCAATAACTGTTAATAAAACGGTGATATCTGAATCATAGACATACTGCGGATCGTCAAATCAACTACTGCCACTGATATGCGAACAGAATAATAAAAAGAAAAAACCACTCATCCGCACAAAGATCATTAAAATCACTTCCTAAATAGCATATAGATTTTGGCCTATTCAAAACGAAATCCTCTCTAAACTCTCGCATCACTAACATACATCAGATCATTCTAATGGTTGAAGTTGAAAATGTTAAATAATGGACAGCAAAAATCCATAGCAAGTCTACTTCTGTGGTTATCTGAAATTAGATTGCTTCTGGGATACTTCAGTACGCTACGTACTTGTAAAGCGCAGCAATCCGTCTCAGGTTTATCACGAAATTATAGTACTCCGCGTCACTCTTGTCTTCAACGTCCTTGAAAAAAGAATTAATGGGTTGGTGTATCTTTATTACCAGAAGTGAATTATGACTTGCACTGAAGATAAATGTCTTGTTGCAGAAAAGTTCAAGTGACAAATTACTTAAATAGATTCTGAGTCAACTTACTAATTCTGGTGAAAATACAGATGCCAAGAGCTTTCAACAGTACTTAGAGTAAGCGGGCACAAATAGTTGTTTTTGCAGTTTAAATTTCAATTTTTACAAAAGCCTATAATTTCATATGCTTAATGTGGATAAGCTTCCGATGAAAATCTATGTATTTCAGTGCTATTTTTGTGTAGTGCCTGTTTTTCCGCGTGATACGGCAGTGATGCAAAAAACTCGAACATTCTCACTAGAAAAGTGTTAAGAAAGTTTTAGTATTGAAATGATGAAAAAACTAAGAAAGTTTTAATACTGGGTGAAAAAACTTTCTTATAAACAGTTTGTACTTAGAATGATGGGAAATCAATTCCCTTTTCTATCCCCCTTCGCTTCTCAATATACTGCTTAAAAATAGGCACAAGAGATATACACAGATACACAAACATGCACAAAGCAACTGTCTGAAGTAAATTCACATACCGCTGGTGGAATACCAGCAGCCAGGCTCGACTGAAACTTGTCAACAAGCTGATCAACCAAGCGGTGCCTAGCCAGCTCCTATAAAGAAAAATGCGTACATATCAGGCCTAAATAAGGAGTTTACGCACAGCCGGTTGCTTCTGGGGGCCCAAGCAAGGTCGGATCCCTGGGGGGATGTAAGATTTTTATAATGCTGCAATGCAATCGCTATATGAGAATCAGGATACTTGACGTATACAGTTAAATCCGGTTAAGTTGTACCCTGGATAAGTCGGGCTTTCGCCTAATCGGACTGATTTCTAATTCCCCTTGGACTCACTCCAACCTATTGAAAGACTCGGTTAACTCGGACATTCGTTAACTCGGACCAATTTCCAATATCCTTGAGAGTCGGACATAACAGGATTCTACTGTATTTGAAATAAACATTATTAAATCGAACACGTTAATAACCAACGCATTTCCGGATCTTTAAACGAAATTGTCAATTCAAAGTCAAGGTGACCCAAATGTTTAGAGAGCATACTTCACACTTGGTTATTGTGATGATCGTAGTTTAACAGTTACTGCTAAGTAGTTTAACGTAACTTTGACAAACTACGTACTGCTGTCTGCTGTGTAATCAGATCATTATCCGTCAAAAATTGAAGCGTTTTCGAGCATATTTCCAACAGCTAAAGAAGATAAAGAAAAAATGCTTTAAGATATCGTAGACAGCTGATGTTATCACTCACAAAATTAATATGCTACTAAAAAACCCAGGCCTTCCAATAAAATGCCTATAAGTAGAACAAATGCTTCTATGCAAATTTGCCGATATTCGTACAACAGATTTGCAGACTATCCATATTTTAGTTCCCAGAATCGTCACACTACATGCCAACATGCCCACTAATCTGTTTCAAGGGTGTATTTTCACCCTTGGCTCTCCCTTAAAAATGGTCAACTCTACAAAGCAAAAATGCTGCATAGAAGCTTGGAGGTATACCATGCCCGACTGAAAGTAAACAAATCGTCACCAACTCACAGGCACCAGGACGAAGGGATAGCGTAGCTGGCAGTGATCACAGAGCAGTACTACCTCACGGAAGATATGTGGTGCAGCTAAGACATGACCAAACTGCAGAACAAAGCATTTCATAGTGATTCACAACATTTCAAATTGCGGTTCCCTTAACAAGAAGTCATAATTACTACAGCACGAAAAAGCGGTAACATGTTTCAGATATACTGAAAAGCTTAAAAGTCTAAAAGGTGTCTAAAACATTCTGCCACTTTTTCAGTATGTCTAAAAAATGTTACCGCTTTTTCGTGCTGTACTGAAGTTCTGTATAACCAACAGGCTTTTCACGAATCATATTTTAACATGAAATTACGTAGGGATCAACCAGGCAGCACTTCAAACAAAGCCAAACAAATTCAAGGCATTAGCCACCCCTAAGAGTGAAGGAGGTAACATTTGAAGACTCGACAAGCCCAGACTTACTTTTTCATCTCCATGCTTCAATACAATGTTCTCAATGTGATTCAATAGATCCTCTAAACACTAAAGAGAAATAGCAATATTCTGAAGAATACGATGCAGAATGAGTAAGATATACTAACATAAGAATAGCCGCCAAATGTTTGAGAGCCTTGATCAGGTCTATTTTCTCCCAAACTAAATGACCAATCATCAAGCAAAATGGGCCTAAATTTAGCTGTAGAATCCATGTGTGGTCAGAATCCTGCATGATCATTGGTCCATTAGGTCGGGAGAAAATAAACCTGATCAGAGCTCTCAAACATTTGAATTTCTAAAACAAAGATTTCAATTTTAGCTATCCAAGCCTGAAAGATAAAACTCTTTAAAGTAATGCAGCAATAGGTGAGCAGAAGCAATACTCAATTTTGCCAGTCATTAAAAAATTAATAAACTTCTATATCAATGCCCCATAAAAGAAAGGAAAGCTGGTCCTAATCTTCAGGGCATACGTGTAAGCTCATGAAAAAATCAGCGTGCGACCTGTACTACCTGGATTACCATAGCCGCCAGGTGGTTTTTGAGTGGTTGAGAAGTCTGATCAGGTCCACTGTCTCCCAGTCTAATTGACGATTCATAGTGCAAAATGGGCCAAAATTTAGCAGTGAAGCGCATGTATGGTCAGCATCCTGTATGATCATTGGTCAATTAGGTTGGGAAAAAATAGAGCTGATCAGAACTCTCAACCAATCAAGCATTTGGGGGCTATGTTACATGGCATATTTCGGGAGAACAAAGTACTTCTTTGGAATTTCAAATAGTCTAAAACTGGAAAATTATGCAACTCCACAGAGTGACTGACATCTTCATTCGACATATCAGAATACTACTATACTGTTGATAATACTTTCCACAATACTTTAATAAGCAATATCAGACGACGTCACTATTGCGCAGTGCATCAATGAACTGATTACCAACACTTACTTTGTCGATTTGATTATTATCAGGTATCTCACTTCCTTACCTTAACCAGACGCTTTTCTGCATATATTTCCAATTCAAAGCACTGGGGTATCAACAATAGATTGCTAGCTTTGTCAGGATCAGTTTCAAACTAAAACGATCAAGAGAGAGTGTCTGCACGACAATCTATACAAAAACTCGCACTTAACATTTGTCCAACAAAGCTACAGAGCGATCTAAAGTAATATGATGCTCTGTAGAACACTTTCGGATGTGATACCCAAGTTATCAATTCGCAAGTGATATCAAAACTACTGATATCAACACCTAAGCGGCTGTCCACTACGTAACCAGTTGGTTTTCGTGTTTCATGAATGTTTGCATTTTCTCGCGAGTTGGAAGTGAGTGAGTGAGTGAGTGAGTGAGTGAGTGTGCGTGTGTGTGTGTGTGTGTGTGTGTGTGTGTGTGTGTGTGTGTGTGTGTGTGTGTGTGTGTGTGTGTGTGTATGTGTGTGTGTGTGTGTGAACAAAGGCAAAATAACTAAACAAGCTTGATGGTATTTTGCTAAAATCAAACAGGAAACCAAAGTATTTGATGTAAGTCTTCAAAGCAAATGCTAGATAAATAAATTCCGCAAGACCTGATCAACTAAGTATAAATTTGAAATTATGTAATCAGAAATAAAAATAGTACCTTTGCAAGCAAGTGTGGAAGATACTCCATGAAATGAGTGCTTAGAATATGTCTTTCATCCATAAGCAGCTTTTTCTCTTTAACACTCATAGTCTAGTACACAACACAAGCATAAGTAGCATATACAAATATTAAGCAAATGGCTGGTAAAAGTAGCGATTTGGCATCAAAAACAATAGTACGACCGAGGGGCAAATTACTCGAAAACATCTCCTACACTGTGAAAAAATCATACAAATATCATAGAAATCAATAACAAAACCCCCAAAAAATCCTCAAAAATCATAATAATGAAACAAAGATCAATGAAATCAAATAAACAACCAGAAAAAGTCGCCAGAAATCACAAAGGCACAAAAATCGTGCAAATATTTATACGAGTGTTACACCCCTCGCGGACGCAATTGTATGATAACTCATTAGTAATAATAAAATATATTTAGAGTGGGTAATCCACAATAATTAACAATTTGTTAGTTAATTTTTAGAGTAAGGTTCACTAAAAAAGTAAAAGTAGTTAAAAAAACTTATAAATATATTACAGTAAGAAATTTAAATGCCATAGGATGAAAAAATGATTCTCAGGTTAGTTTTGAGAAAAGATGGAGAGTTGGGGACTAGACTAAATTACTTTATCAATAAATCATAGAATGTAATTGACTAAAATGAAACATCCATACAAATACTATACGTATATATGTTGTCAAGTAGACAATAGAAAGTAATCATATGATATGTGAAAGTCAAGCCTCGCGCACTGACATACAAGGAATTAAAAACAAGGCCACACTAAGTCTCTCTGTTTTCTCGTTCAAAAAGAAAAATCAATTTGATAAAAGCATATTGTGAAATTAACTACAATTGACTCGTATCGGTGCAGAAACTTATAGACAGCATAAGATCACATGATCAACTTGCGATTTTCTTCCTACGCCACATTAAACCCAAAGAACAATATGAAAGCAAGTACCCTTTTTACGCCTCTTCCTGTGGGTCCATGGCCAGACGCTGCTTGCTTGCAACTTGCCGTCATGATTTCAATTAATGCAGTTTCCTGCGCATCGTTCATTTCTGGAGACGTGAAAAATAATGAAATTCTAACAAACGTGCAATTATATCTTAAACAACAATGGGTTCTCATCGGATACAATGCCAAAGGACGAAGTAGAGGTGAAAAAAGGTTTTCTTTTCTGGGAACCCAAACATCTAGCTTAAGAATCTCTGCAAAATGTCTTATAATATTGACCCATATAACTGCTGTATGTATTTATTGTTCTATTTATCAACATCTTAACTCTTATGTCACTACAGCATACAGTGTCAAGTCAAGAGAGCCAAGGGTCTTCTCCCAAGTTAATTTGAATTATGTAATTAGGGCTTCAAACTTGTTTCACAGTTCAAAATATTTTTGTGAAACTGTTGCAAATATTGCAGTCCACAAAATTTATAAGAACTAAGTTCGAAGATTACGTATATTTTTCCACTTCTGACACGGCTCATAGATATAGTACTACACATTAGTGAGACAATGAAATAATCAACAGATGAATGCATCATTCATTCCAAACAGTATATTTAAAACATCTCATAGCTACATTACGATGACTGTACACAACATGCATAGAAAGTAGCAGATGATTCAATCATCCGTCCTGGCAGAAACAAAAACATTTATACTATGGAGTTAAAAGATATTGCGGCAAAAGCATCCTACAACAAAATATGGAGGATTTCCTGCTCCTTACCTATAAGACAGTTGGTATCTAAGAGAATACATGCATATGTTGTCCAGTCCTAGTGAAACAGATCACATGGTTACAACTTCAAAGTATCAATAGGAGATTGGGAAGTCCTATGTCAACTAAAGAAATGCATGGAAACCTAACATTTACTATATATATTTCCATTTGACTTAGAACGGAGAATCTCGCATAACATGATAAAGACGAAGAAACAAGTACTAAAAGCAAATACAGATCAAAATGGGAATATAACAAAATTAATTGGAAGCTTTTGAAAATTCCCCATGTCTACAAACTGTCCTGGCACGTTTGCAAAGAGCAGATCCTACAAATCTATCTCACATTAGAGTACCTACTGTAGATAGCTTAACAAAGAAAATACAGCAAGAAAAGAAAACACCTCATGGGAAAGAAACAAGATGAAGCATTATGTACTAACAGAGAAAGTGGAAAATCATAACGAAAAGGGGGTTTGCATTCGAACGGGCTCTGTCAGGGAAATACGGTGTTCCGTCAACCCTTAAAACACTCTAATTCATCTGCATGAATTTTACTGAAATTTTATTTCCGTTTATATTCCTAGTTTGTTTATAGCCCTACAGAATCTGATTCACAGTTGCTATTGTATGTTAAGCAGTTTACGTCCATGTGGTCTGGCAGAACGCTCCACTTGTCAGAAAAAGTCTGAGTATCGAAGAACAGCTAACATGTAAGAAACAATACTATGAACAGCTAACCCGAAAGACTAACTATTTCACTGAAATCTTGGACAATATAGAAAAAGAGAGAGAGAGAGAGTTGCGCTTGAAGTTTGGAAGATTGTCACAGAAATGGAATACGACTGATTGCTGGGAATTCTGATTCCAAGACGCTGGATTTAATCTAGCTAATCTATAGCCTTACGCAACTGTACATAAGCTGAAAATATGGCATTCTCTTTGTATTATAGATTTGAATATACATAAACATATGTTGGAATACATCGTAAAATCCGATTTGAATCTAAATAAATCAAGAGTCGGGGAATCCGAAATCAAAACAATACATAAGGCAAAGTTACAATTACAAGTTTAAATCCAAAAATGAAAGGCAACATACCTTGAGAAGATCACAGTTGTCCCAAAGACTGTCAACTAAGTAAGCTGCATGATCATGAATCTATTCAAATAAATAGCAAAGAATCAGCAAAAATACGGTTGCCCTTCCCAGATACTGCCTTGTCTAAGAGGAAACGGCTGAAAAATCCTGGATTTTGAAACCTGTGATGGGTTACAAAATGCTTTACACATCATGAACAGCAGATCACCTTAATCTAATTCAGTTGCTTATTGCTACGTACATCCAACTCAAATCATTCTTGTCATCAGTACATTAAAACTAAATAAAAGAATACTATCAAAGATCGAAACTGACAGAATTTAATTATAATAAAATGACATAAAACAAAACAACATAATAATCTATGAAAAAAGAACATGAAATCTACATCAGATCTTCTTCTAAAGCAAAAACTGTTATTCTGACCTAACGTAACATATAGCATAACAGTGTTGACCTTGACAAAATGCCAATTTGTTACAAAACAAGGATAACTATGAGAAAATCCATTCAAACCTCAGATTCTAAGAAGAACTCCACCAAATATTTCATGTTTGTCTGCTTAATTAAGGCCCCTTTTGTACCTGAGAAGTAAAATCCAAGAAATTAATATCATGAGATGAGTGCAGATTAAAGGTAGTGGGATATAATATCTTATAGGTTAGAGAAGACCTTATCGAAAAGATATCAGTGACCGGAATTTTTGGAGGTTTTAACATATGAAAGTTTGACAATTTACAACAAGTCCTGCCTCAGACACTCTTGAACGAAAAAACTTTCAAGATTATTCAATTAAGTGAAATTGATAAACAAGACAAAAGAACCGCACTAAAAAGCTATTTTAAACTGTTTCCAAACAAAGCATGAAAATATACAAAAATACCTTTTCTTCCTCTAGATGGCGATTTAATCAACTCTTCACTTTCGTCAGCAGAGCCTTGATAAAACAGCCGCATATTGAGAAATTCACCAGCAGCATGTGACACTGATTTCTGATCGCAAAATACAAGCTGATCCACTTGACTAGCATCTTCTTCCAATAGCAAATCATGCCTATCACAAAAAATTGAAAATAAAGAAATGAAACGATTTCCATGTCCTCGCCAAATTTCCTTCCATACAGAGATAAGAATATATATATATATATATATATAAATATATATATATATATATATATATATATATATATATATATATATATATATATATATATATATATATATATATATATATATATATATATATATATATATATATATATATATATATATATATATATATATATATATATATATATATATACGTCAAAAGGCCGGCGTTAAAAGGGCCGGTACTAAATTAAGACTGGCGTAAAAAGGGCCAATAAGGAATATAGAAATGGTACTTTTAACCATACTTGAAAAACAGTCCAACTAGTTTAATCGCTTCTACGCAAACATCGCTTTCTTTGTCAAGAGTCATGCAAACAATGCGATCCTGAAAATAAGACAAAAATGATTCTCATATGAAACTACGATCATTCATAGACGTAAGAGATCAAAACGGTTAGTGGGCTATCAAAATCAATCTGAAACTTGTTAGTAGTAATATCTAACCAGCAGATGTTCTATCATACTCATACCTAGTGGCCACGCATACCTAGTGGCCAGTCAAAACATTCGCGATTTGAGGGGGGGGGATGAAATACGGCCTTTAAGATATCCGCCGTGATGGTTATTATGCTACAATTCATGTGACAGAATTTGGCAAAAAATAGATATTCTTTATAAACAAGATATAACATAAGAACTCTTTGAAGTTTCCAAGGCTACAGTTCGGTGTCTGTCAAATGGGATGCATTAAGAAATGAAATGATGAGTGGAGAGGAAGAAATAACCATTCTACGAGGCAAGGGAACCCTTTGCCTTCATTGCTAAGTGCATTTATCTTTATATATATATATATATATATTTATATATATAAGTTGGATTCTAGTTTATATAATATTGACAGAGTAATACCTTAAAGCGATCAGTGAATAGTTCAAGCAGAGGAACGAAAGGCTCGTTTTCATAAAGTCCTTGAAGAGCTTGCAATGCAGTAAGGCGAACATCTCCAACCTGATAACAGAACACTACAGTAGAGTAACTGAAAATCAAAGGCCTACAGATATTAGACATATCTTGACATTCATTTGTTATTACCTAAAAAGGTTAATATTTACTACTTTCAGAACATACAGAGCTAGATGTCTAGATTTCAATGTGTGATGATCAAAGAAACCAAAATGGTGGCTAAGCAAATAGACAAGGCGGAAGGACACCAGTCACATCGAACTTCTAACCACAGTTGGTCCAGACTGGCAAACTTTGGATATAGACATTTATTCAATCCAAAGTTTTACGCGACAACCTAAATTGTATTTAGGAAGGCATCATCCGACTAAAATACATCTAATCTAATTGACTGAAATGGTAGATCTTTCGTGTAATATGTAAAATTTTGGAGGGGAGGGCGGCGGCGCCATTGAGTAATACTGAAGGCCTAAATAGCCTAATATCGAATTGGGAATTCAATGTTTCAGTTTGAGCCATGGCTTTAACTTTCTTTGCTAGAGTGTGTAAAAAGCGAAGTATCGCAAAGAGTGGAGTCTTCAAATTTATTTGAAGCCTGTGTTTCTTAAATATTCCTTAATTTTTGCCCGATGAGAGCCTCGTGTTTCCTATACACTTGTTTCTTATATAACAAACGTACGATAACAGTGATCTTAATTTGTGAAACTCTATGCTTTAACTGTTCTATCATTGATACAATGAAGAAAAGTTGTCCTTGAAACCTCACAATTACAAATAATCAGCTTTTTTCCATCAAAAAAGTATCAGAACACTGAACATTTCAGTTTCATTGGGGATAACGCTGCAACCAAGTTGCAGGATTACGTGTGGTTTATTCCTTTTAGCTTTTCTTTCATTCATTAATGTAAATGTATACTTTAAGTTTCTCGCCAAGTTTGGGAACAAATAGATATAGAAAATAATAGAACAATCTTCAGATTTGAAATAAAACCTTCAATAGATCCACATGTTGCACCAAAAGATTCTGAGCTCCGTCAAACAGTTTCTAGTATAACATTTTCACTATGGAAACTGCTGGGGGAATATCCAACGGAAAGAAAAATGGTATTGAGCGGTCGGTTTGAATTGAGTACACTCTTATTGCTCTTATTATTTAGGGAGGGTTCATAACAGCAGCTCAAACATTTACATAGGATGATCGAAAAAGAGATAAAGTACTTTGGCAAATGCCTCGAATATGTGCCTCCTATATTCAGTGCTAAAATACTAATAAATACAGATTTTATACATACCTTATCGTGCAGCGTCCAGCCAATATACTTGGTGTAAGTCTGTTCCGATATTCCAAAGTATGAACTAAAAGCAAAGTGAGAAATAACAAAGCCAATGGGTTTAACATGCGACTATGAAACGAATTCAACAGCCAGCATTCTGAGCGGAAGTATTCTAAAGCAGAGAAGGTCAAACAGCGGACAACGAGTCACACGCGGACCTTTGACAATTAATCTTCGGTTCGAGGAATACTTCTAAGTTGATAGACAAATACGGATAATTTTTCTAAAAACACTAAATACGAGCGAACTTCCTATGTAGCAACCTACTTCACTTCAACATGGATTCACGAATCTTTCATAGAAGTTCTCGTGGTTCACTACGATGCTGAACGATGTAGAAAATCTACATCTCTTGCGGCTCATAAGGTTTCTACACCAATCTCTAATCGTTTGCAGATATCTGAATTCTATAGAGGCTTGGCGACCCCTGTTCTATTGCATTACTGAAAGTACTCTGATGAACATCGGACTAAACAATAATGCACTTCCAGTGTGGTATAGAATCGTTCCGCATTTTCGAGCGATACTTAAACTCAGGCAAGTGGAACATTTAGTTCTATTATCATAAAATTCTTTAAAGTTGGTGTATATACATATAGTTTGTCAAACTAATTCATACCAACTATTTACAATACTACAAAAGTTAAACAATAAAGATAAAACATAAGTAGAACAAAGAAGTAATGAATCATTTTCCAATCTAATTTTTTCTTAGATCTCACTATGGCCTCATTTTGTTTATTTACAGATCTTGCAGTTGCATTTATCCCCATTCCATTCTTTTAGTTTTCTTTTTAATATCGCAGTTGACTTAACACTTTTTTTATCATCGGGTAGTGCGTTCCAAAGGTGGGCACCTCTGGATATGCTTTTCAGATTCTTAAAGTAGGGTCCGTGCGACATCAAATCTCGTGCTACGCAATCAGTTTGAATAGTGAGCTCACCTATAGTTTTTCATCCATAACCCCAGTTCATGAATACATATTGCTCGAATTTCCGGTCGAACGTCTCTGAAAAACGAAGCTAACTTTTAAAATAACGAATCACCTATTCAGCCAAAACATATTATACTAAGGCCTACTGCTAGAAACGTAGAGCTTCGGAAATGAAAAAGGTCAGCAATTCAAACTCAAGCAAAAACTGCAAAAAACAGAAGATAACAAGAAGAGATTATTCTGGCGAAGTGGAAAGAAACATTTTTACACAAGTACAAATATAAATCACATAATATCAATTAAATTATGCTGGACAATGTACAATTTGTAACCATATCAATACCTGTATCTATGAACAAATATGCCAGAGAAAATCCTTGTCATCATTTCTTGTAAGTCAGCGACATTTTGCCTTAGCTAGTTCGATAAAAAGGATATATTGCACTAAAATGTGGGAAAATTGTTTGCAACAAACTGCATAGCCACTCAAACTTATAGAAACCACTCTCTTTCATACATTTGCCCCCTACATCCTAGGTATGCATCAATGAATTGCATCCTGCGTAATACAGACACAGATTTGAAATTACCCAAGAAAAAGTCATGTATTGGGCAGAGATGTTTTCTTAACGTGGAGCTAAAATGTGGAATGGCCTTCCTACCAAAACTAAGCAGGCATCTTCCCCGGATATATTAAAAAACTTGTTTAATTATGATTTGCTAGATACGTTTCTTCGTTTCTTTTCTAATAAAGTTTTATAATGTTAATTTAAAAAAATTTATAATCTTAAAGTTGTATGTAATTTTATCTGTAATATTTTCATTGTAATTAAAGTACTTTTATTATAATTAAAGTTCTTAAGTGGAAGGTCCCTTGTAAATTAGCCCCGGCTTAGGGGTAACCCTTCCTAAATGAATTAAAATGAAATGAATAGCGGTTTTCTCAAATCTGGTATGCGTGAAAGTACAAGAACAGCTCAATTCATAAGAATGACATTTACGGGAATGTCAAGAAACGGTAAATTGAACATACTGAGTTTCTTCGAAAATGGTGGCCGAAATTCAAAACGTAGGTAGAAATCAAACAAACTCAGTTTTTGCATGAATTTCGCTGACTGCACAAGGACATCTGCATGGAATCCATACAAGATTAAAAACGCAAATGCATAAAGCTTAAAATGTACGTTAAAGCAACACAACTCTCGAATGAAAGATCTAAAAATTAGGTACGTAATAGTAGCCTATGATAACTAGCAAGAAGACACACGTGGCATTGCACAGTTTTAATCCAAATATTGGCAAAAATACAAAGTTACCTCTTCTCTCCTTCGTTGCAACATCTCAACTTTCTCCCGTGATCGTTTTGCAGCTGGCTTCTTGTTTTCAATATCAAGTTGTCTCTAAAATATAATTTTTCCAACAGTTTCTGACGAATAGATCAATCTTCTTCATAATAAACTGAACATAAGCAAAACGTGTTTTAAGTTCTTAAACTTCCTCCTAACTCTATCCAGTCGATGGGGCTGCGATGGCCAGCTTGGTGTGAGCAGCCCTTATTGAACAGCAGGCCCGCTGAACATTGCTGCAATGGAACTGCGATGGCTCCCAAGCCAATGATTTACATTTGAGCAGACTCTTAAAAAGAGTCAACACGTGGCTCAGTGCATATCCACAAACATTTTCTGCAAACAAGAAGGGCTCAGATCTTTTCTAGCTTTGTACATTACTTATGAAATGTGATGTACAAAACTAGACATGATCTGGAACCCTTTCCTTAAGCAGGAACTTTTTGTGAAGACAAAAACCGTTACAGCTTGTGTATTACTATTAAATTCATTTAGCTTGGTAGGAGATCGGCTAGCAATCGCACAGAAAACATTCGATTTAAAGGTCCACAACCATGGCAAATGCTATTAGAGGCAATACGTACTATTCCCTTACTCAATTCAAAGTAAATAAAAAAACTGGAAAGGATAAAACTTTCGATGCAAGCTATGTCGTAGTTTTATCCCCAAATTAGGCTTTCTACATTAGGTGTGGCTACATTAACTGCTTGCATAGGTTCGTTTTAAATTGCCTACTTAAAACGAATTGCAAATATCTAACGTTCCTATGCAATACTTCTTACTATGCATTAATTATATCAATTAACTAAATGTTTCTGTAGCTACCATTGCAAACCAACACAAAGCAGATTAAAGACAGACAGACAGACAGACAGAAAACACGACACATAAATGTACAGGTCACGAGTTCAAGATAAAGCTGGGTAATTCATTTTCCCGCACTTTCACGGGCCCATTTTTCCAAATTCAGTTTTCTCTAACTTACATGCAAAAGACCCATTTCAAATATCCTCATCATGACTAAAAGTAAGAAATTCGCATTTACCTGAGTGTTGTCTGACTCGATGCTGACATTCTTTGCAACGTCAATCAATGCTGAAACAACTTTCATACCTAAATGCGAAATTTTCAATCATTTACAGGATAAATCAAGGACGAGAATAACGAAGGATGAGAACCTCAAAGGACGATATTACACTTAAAGCAATTGCAAATCAAATTGAATGAACTATGACATAAAGGGAATCAGACAGTGATAGAAAAATCAAGTATATATACAACAAATAACAAAATTATCTACAATGAAAACACAAAATGTCTACCGTGTTTTTTCCATAAGACATCCTCGTCTATAAGCATCCTAGATTATAAGCCGTAGCAAATCGTGGACCAAAACCAATTAAGAGCCTCGGCTTAAAATCGAATACATATAGTACCATAAATCACATGGAACAAAAGACCAAGGTAGATGATGGCAGTTCTCATACAACTTTATCGAATGAATGACATCGAAGTGCTCACCTGCAAATGTGCTTGTGTGCCTGAAGGCCCTCACTTGAGAGTCTGACAGTCCAATCAGCCAACTAATGAAAGTATCCATCATGATTTCGTCATAGATGATTGTGTATTGACACTGGCTTATGAGAAGCTCAACAAAGTGAGATAAATTGCTCTGCAAATGAAATAAGGTGACATCAGTTGCTTTGCCATGCATATAATTCACAATGTGGTTTATCCTACAGAGGTATAATCTTAATTCACCTTTCCGCAAGATTAAATTTCACTCAGCACTTGTTGCTATGCAAAGACTCCTAATTCTCTTGATAGTATAAAAAGAAAGTCACAGATTGTGAAGAGTTGGCTGGTCTTACATCAAGTGGGAATATCAAATGTATGGTATTATTTCCCACACAATGGAAATTTCACCAATATTAAAGTGCAAATACTTGGAAAACGACAGCATGCAATAGGATAAGTCTTGGATGCGGAACTACCAAAACGTAGACAGGCGTGTTTGCAAATTTAAAGATTTCCCACAATAATATATGCAGCAACAATATAATGTCGACCACTTCTACTGGTTCATTGAATAACACGGCCTATTAGTGCAATGATTCCAACAAACGATTGTAGAATGAAGTTATGTTTAGCAATTTGCTTATCAAGATATGTAAACATAATAGAGTTGGGTGTTTATAACAATGTTCCAACAAGTAGGTGGGTGCCTAATGAAGAGGGACATTTATGACAGAAAATAGGGCAATATTTATTGAAAATGACACAATCCCACGAAACAACACCTTAAACTTCTTGCTTGCAGGTCCCGTCGCAATCAAGGGATACTCATGGCTTTCTTCATCAAATGTCTCCGTCAGTTGTCTAATCGCCTGTACAGTCTCTTCAGCTTCAATCATTTCCCTTGTAACAGTTCCTATAAAAATTCGGATTCTAACAGACCAAAACAAAGTGCTTTGCAAAAGATGCTACAATTTCTGGCTTATGCAGGTCAATGTTCACTTCAACATCTCTCTGCAGAGATAATAGGACAAATATCTGAAACTCCCAACGAGCCTTAATTTAAAAGGAATATTTACAGAGAATATACTGCGTAAAACAGCTGGCTAATTCTAAATATGAGCAATTATCACAATAAATACCCAAAGTATAAACCGAAATCCACACCTTCTAACCTAATTTTGCCCTGTCCTTCTTTAATTTTCCTAAAAAAATCTACCGATAATGAATTGGTATGACAAAATTTGTTGCTATTGGCGTAAGGAAGTAAATGCACAAATACCTTTACATCCACAACATTGTACGACAAATTGGACAAGGTCGACCATAGCTCCTTCTCTATCTTCGTTGTACGTTTCAATCCAGTCATCTAGCACTGCCTGGAGATTTGATAATATATTTTACACCTCAATATACAACAGCTTCGCAAAATGGAGACCTAGGCAAGAGACTATTCTACACATCCATTTCCGTGAGTTAGATCCTACACAATGCAACTAGTCTTGATATATTGGGGTACGGAGCATGTAGCTGAGAAACTAAACACTTCATTAATCGTTGAATAAATTACAAAAACTGCAACTTTGAAAACCAGCCTACTACTATTAACTGATAAAACCATAGTCCTTCCTGCTAATATCATAAACTACTTTAGCCATAAAAATTTGCATTATGGAAAAGTTTATTTTCATATTTATCTGTTAACGTCTATTAATGAATGCAATAGTCCATTACTGGTAGCTGCCCAGTGGATATATCTTCTGGCAAACCATAGTCCAACGTTTCCTAAGTTATTCCCGCTGCTTCCCCTTATACGACAAGCCATTAAAGAAACTAGTCCTTCACCAAAGTAAATTAAAACTACTTCTGGATCGATACTAACTAACATAATTAGGAAGTAGTTTACAATTAAGACAATAGTGCCCGTATAACGTATTTTACTTGTAGAGGAAACCCCAACCATTCACAAAAAGGACAGAAGCACTTCAATCAGGCCGTGTTGACCAGGGGCTACAGTAGAAATATATAATTTCCTGATGGATGAGAGCAACTTACATTCCCCGCTTAAAAGATAAAAGTACTCCAAAAGAGAATTCCCCCAAGTTGGGAAACGAGGGCATAGATTTAAATGAAGGCAGCGAGTTTCAAGGCTTTACAGATTTGCAATTTTTCGTTGTCAACTTGGAAAGCGGCTCCTTCTATCAATTTCCCCAATAAAATATCGAGCATTCGCAAAGAATGATAGCAAATTCTGAACGTCTAGCTATAAACCTGATATCGCTAAAAGCTACGTATTTCCAACCGGAAAATACATCTCGAGATCAAGTTGTTAGAATTCAAGCCAGATGTATATGACTGGATAGCCATACATACCCTAAGAGCAGTCTTTCCTCCTTTCACAATATCAAACAGTGATTGTTCTTCATCTTCACTTTCATGTGCACTAGCAAGTTTCTCATCACGAGCACCTTTTTCCCCACCACCTACTTGCCTCTGTCTCTTTGACTCCTGCAATTAAGCAAGACGTGTTTTACGCTAGACCCCTGGCATAAGGTACTTGTCCCCAACTGGCGATTTTGGTGTGCATCCTAGTTAGCAAATTAGCTATGAAATACCTGCAAATAATTTGGTTATAAAAGAATGACTACATTATATAGTTGCGTATAATATATAAATGGAGTTTCGTTCTATAAAAGACATAAAAAAATGTGGACTACAAGTAGAACATTACAAAATGGACTTCAAATTGAACTCTATTTCGTATTATTCTGAGAGAATCAATCAGCTTGTGTTGTTGTCCACACTGCTCTCCTTATTATGGAAATATGTTTCTAAATGTCACGGAATGTCATAAAATGGACTACATACTGTTGTCAAAGGCTCCAAGATTTATATCTTTAAGTATGACTGCTTAGTAAAGTTTTCTGATAATAATGACACTGGGAACGCAACATGGCATTTGTCAAATATGAGGCCTCATTATGATTCTATAGCACCCCCCCCCAAAATATGGCAAACTACATGAAAAAAACCATTCTATCACTTCAGTTTACTAAATTAGATATAATTAAGTCATTACATGCTTTTCCACATACACAATTCAGGCTCTCAAACAAAATTTTCGCTTTAATGGAACTCTATTTCCAAAGTTCCTGGATCCCTATTCCGTTATTTTTTTGGTTGATCCCTCCATAGCTACTGGACAAAAACAAAATCATACTCTGTTCCTCAGTACCAAGAACTGATTGATAGCAATTAGAGAACATCACATGGGCATTTACTGCAAAAATCTAGTAAATCAATACATCAGATCATATCAAAAAGCCATTCCTTGTAAATTTCATGAATTAAACCTACAGATAATTGAATGAAAACCACAAGAATAGAGTATCAACAAAAGGGAGATGAAATATGGAAGGGATGCAGAATTCTTTACATTTGCAAAAAAATCAATTTGTAATCACAGTAGTCCTGAAAGTTCTCAACTGTTCTTTTTACTCTGATGAGAGTTCCTTCAGTGGATACAAATCTTAGTGCATTGTAAATTTTATACACTTAAACTGTGCCTAAGGAAAGTCACAAACCAAACGGAAGACCAAAGACAACTTGGATGCAGATGATACAACGAGACCCCAGCCAAATTAGAATCAAATTGGGTCTATCAAGTGTGACAAAAACATTAAATAACCTGTTTGAACTGACGCAGAGTAGAATTAATTGGAACAAAATTGTAAAACATGTAGTGCAATAATAATTGTGTATGACATAATAGTAGTATTAGCAAAACTGTGGCAATTTTTCTCACATCATTTCTTGTGTTTGATAACTTCACTAGATTTAATATATAACCTTTCAGATTGTAGATGTGTGTGTACAACAAATGCAATAGTCATCATTCTGAATGATCAAGTACCCCATAAATATTAAAATGTAAGTGCTACCATTTATGGCTAAATCTATTGCTAGGGGTCTGCAGAGCTTGAGCTCCTATTTAGATATGGGTCCAGGTGTATCTGATCTAAAGGATTCCCAAATTCATGAAGAAATAATAAAAGTTCATGTTCCATTCATAGGCAGGGAGCAACTTGTCAACTTATCAACTGGCCAGGGAAGATTTAATTCCATCCACTTCTTGGCTCTATTACCATGTGCAGTATACCCAAACAAGCAAATGCTCATGCTAGGTGGTATATCCATTCTCATGTTAACAGCCCTAAGTTAAGAAAAAAAGTGCATCATACCACTTTTCCTTGTGATGAGCTTTTTCTTTTCCTTCCTCTTGGTTTTGGTGCAGCAGGCTTCTTGAAAGATATTTCATGCTCACTGAAATCTCCTTCAGACTCTTCTGTTCTGCAGACAAAAGTATGGACTGACATAAAAAAGTGACATTCACAAAAGGTGAACCAAAATATATAGCCAGATGCAGGTACACGTGATATGATGAACAATGCGTCTGTATGGCCCTATGATTGGCCAATTAGCACCTATTCACCATTGTTTACTTGAAGAGTCCAAGTGAGAAAATGAACTCTTTTTGTTTACACAAGACTGGGTTTTGAGTCTTAATGTAAACTGATTCCAAAACACCTAAATGAAAGGACGATCCTGCTTGCCCTATGATCCAAAATTTATCGTCTGTGTATGTTTTGGTGCATTCTGGATTTGTAATAAGATGTTGTCCTATGATCGAATCACTTTTCATTTTAGAAGTAGATTTTTTACATATACGAGGAGGCTGTTCTCTTGTTGTAGTGCTTTTCATTCTGATGCTCGTGGGTACATGTTGTTTTATTCTGTTTGCTATGTAGGGAGCACTACCCAGAGAGTAGTAATTTTGTGTGCAAATATTCAATATTTTTAAACGGCTGCTGTAACAAGTTCATTTTGAAATGGTATGGCTTCTAGCTCCCATGTTACCAGAATCGTCACTTACTTATAATTTTCTAGAGAAGATTCTAGACAAAAAATCTACATAGACGAGATGGTTACAAGGCTGATGTTAATGGTTAATCAGTTAAACCAGTTTGGCAAATGGATCAAATTACATATGACAAGTTGCTTATTAACTTCTACTATTTTTGGTCAAATAGAAAAGATATTCTATGACTAAAGACCTTCAAAAACAATTTCAAAAATAAACACAAACCACAAAAGTATAGGAAGATTTCAAGGTATACCTTGATTGACTGTCATCTATTTCATATTCTGACCTGCTTGAAGAGTAGTTTGGAGATGAATTGTCAGAAGCAACTTGAATAGTGCTTTTTGGTTTTCGTAGTTCAGGTGCAAATGAGGGAGACAGAAACTCTGGCTTTGCTGATTTTCTTGTGCTTCTTCTTACAAAATGAGAAATCTACAAATAGTTGACAGAATAGCTAGTGTTAGTCAGTATAACTTTCTAGAAAAAAGCTTCTCTGACAGTCTGGAAGTGTATCAGTATATGGGTGAAATTATATTATTATTATTAGACAAACTCAAAAGATGTTTGAGAATCAATAGGGAAAAATCTTCATTATATTATATAATTTGACTGTACTGAAAATAAAACAATTGCAAATGTGAAAATAGAAAGTGTAGCATATACTGCCATAGCTAACTACTCATGATTTCTTCCATAGATATGCAAACATATAGGGTGTCAAAAATCAAGCAAATGTAAATCATAACAAAATCTATTTCCCATCTACCTTACTGTTAGGGTCTTAAAAGAAAAGAAATCTAGCTGACATTGCCAGAAGCCTTTGCATCTTACAGGCCTCTCTGTGAAAAATATCCAGGAAAGCAATACCCCGAGCACCTGCAATGCTTTAGGGGCTTGATCAACCCACTAGGGGTGTGATCTGAAACTGTGCAGCTTTTTGTAAGGGTTCACAAATATATGCACAAAACGTTTGTGGGCTTTGAAGTCAATTGATACTATGTTTTGCAATACTGATTTTGATAGCTTGTTCATGTTTGCAACATAACACACCATACTTCAACACCATATAGTCAATTTTTGATCTCTGCCGTTTTATACCCAATTATATTTTCTTTTCCCCAAGACTTGAAAGTTGACATTTCAACTTTGGCCATATTGAAAACAACACGCTACTTTGTGCAACTATGTGAATTAAACGAGGCTGGTAAAAAGTAATGGCGGCTCAACAAGTGAAAGCACACTAGTGTGATCTTTTAAATTTAATAACTTTGAATTGAATAACTCTGAAAGGGGTAATTTGATTAAGATATATTAGGGTTTTGTTTATGACTTATTTATATGAAATCAGGAAAGGAAAAACATCCTTCATCACTTTAAGATCAATAGTCAGGGAAGGCGCTCGATGTGTAGAGCCAGTCAGATGTTTCAGGGGAGTGTAGAGGCGCTCGTGCTCGATTGAGCGCCTTTCATTGAAAGCCCTGATCTTATACTTCTGATAAATCTATTAATCATTTGTATAGACACCCTGCAGAAATCATATGGCCTTCCTTACCTATATGTCTGAAAATTTCAAATGGGGGTACTGAGTCCCAAGCATAGGATCTACAGAAACATATCTTATATTTATCAAAACTAAGTATGCCAAAAAGTTCTGTAAGCACTTCACTTCTCACAAACGAAATGGGGCACCAACAATGCAGTACAAAAATACAAAGCATTGGAGTCATAGTAAGGATGGTAGCATGTGCTTGACTGGTCACTGCCAGTTTGCATCTAGTTTATTCATGAAAGGCCTATAGTCGACAGAGTAAGAAAATGTGTACATGTGTGTACCAGGGAGGGCAATCACCTATCATGATTGAGAAAGCCAGCACAAGTGTATTCCTAGTTCAACCAAAAACATGGCATCTATTTATATGCAATTTAATCAAAATAAAAATATGCAAATACAGAAGCTGCTAATTGGGAAGCTTTCAAACGAAACATTTACAGGCACTTCAATGAGATAATTGTGATCACGCAGGCACTCATCCAACTCAGTTCACATGCTCGATTTGTCACTTGCGCTAGCTTTGTGAAAAATATACATCCAAGTACTAAGGAAAGCTCTAACAATTGAATGTGTAGCGCACGCAAACGATCCCATGCATGTGACTGGCAGCGTGCGTCTGATTCACTCCTTGAAAGGCCTGTATTTATCAATTTTACTACACACAAACCTCACTATTCTCTTTATCACTATAGTTTTCAACATCTACTTGATCCACTGTAGCCATATCTGATTTTCTTTTAGCTAGAAGTCCTGGCATGACTGTAAAAAGTAATGATTACACTACACAAAAATAGAACAAAAAGAAAATGCAATCATACACACTTGTCAGCAGTTAAGATCTGCCCTGAAAATTCAAATTGGCAGTGGAGATTAGGAATCACACGAAATTAATGATTCCAATCTTTAATTAATATACACAATATGTATGTATGTATGTATGTACATATATGTATGTATGTAAAAGATAAACATGTATATATTCATATTGAGGTTGTACAGCTCTACCAGCTTAGACAGTCTGCAGAAATTTTGGAACCAGATGCCAATTCCACAGAGATAAAAAAATTTCCCATTTCTGCTAGTGTTAAAACAATATGTTCTATCTGTCCTCATAAATGTGAAATCATAAACAAATACTCATGTATACATTGTTACACTATAGCAAACAAAAAACACTATTACACATCCATTTCCTATATTTAAATAAATAAACTGCACTATATGATCAAAACAGAAAAGACTCTTATGAAAGTAACTACTTAACATACAAGCATCAAAAACCCAAACAAATTATTTATGATTAAAGATTATGGGAGTTATGAAACAAGTTTGATTGAACATAGTCCTTGAATTTTCTTTGATATTTCTTCCATAGTCATAGCATTCCTAATCTTGATACCTGGCACTGTAAGAACCTGTGCAAATACATTCATACAAACATACATACAAACATACCTATATGCGTGCACAAATATATACAAACATGACTTTTTTGATAACGCATGATAGTTAAAGGCAGCATATGGTGTTGTGGGTCTGCTTACATACTTGCTATACAATCTTTCAATGGAGAGAGTGAGGAGATTTGTGGGTACGAGCATGGTATGTAGCGTGCACTAGTGTTTAAACAAAAACACTCGGTTAGGAAAGTCAAACTAAGTTGCAAGTTCTAACTGAAAATAAGAACGTGAGTTGTCGATAGTGGTCAAATCTATAATGGAAACTATATCAACGATGAATAATGATGCCCTCCTACAGTAGGTAAGCATGAGGAGATAATCAGAAAAACCTGACCTAACTTTAGTCATTTACCGCTAGCAGCGCATTAACAACAGAGGTAATGCCTATGGGCCTAAATAAACAGCGTCAATCGAGGATGCAGTATAGTAACCGAATTCTCTCCTTCTGTATCACGACAGTAGGTCTACAAGCTAAATAATGACAACCTCCTCGACTCTAATTTTTTTAACTGCAACTAACGTGAAATGTGAAACTAAGAAATATTGCATAAAATCATACCTCTTTGAGTATCACCATTAAGTCACAAAGCTGTGTAACTTCTGCGTACACACATTTGGCGCCCAAATCATTGAGCGCATGCCCGAACTAGAAATGGCAATTTCACCAGACTCGGAACATTTGCTGAACAAAAAGGGCTTGGGGAACCCTCTCACGAATTTGAGCTTTTTTGTCACGGTGCTGAAACGGAGCAAATCTGCTCTTGAAATCACTACAACAATGGAGTCGAAACCATAAGATGAACATAATAAATACTATTTCACTCGCAGACTGTCCAACCGTCCCGCTTTGAGCGGAACAGTCTACAGTACCAGTACACGCTTTTTTTTATAAGGAACCACTTTATAAGGAACCTACACGTAGAAGGCCGAAATATTTAAAGAACTTATACTACTAAAAGAAAAATCCCTAAGGAACTTTTCAAATTCCGAGTGCTGTACTCAAATGCAAGTGAAGATTACATTACATTGGATGATATCAATGGAATAAACATGACACTTCTTGATTGAAATTATACTTTTGCATATATAAAACTTATTTCCTATCGCATTTGTGCTTTTGAGGTTGAGTTCTAGCCATAATTAAAGGTAAAATTCAGAATTTCAATGCTTTTCTCGTATCTGTGCCGTTTTGTGGCACTCTATGTGCAGTGAAAATTAAGGAACTATTAAGGAACTTTTAGTACTAGAATTTGACAAAAAGAGGTCCGAAAATAAGGAACTTTTAGAACTAAGCCTTTAGCTAGGTTCCTTATTAAAAAAAGCGTGTACCCTTCTTATACCCATACGTGAACTTCTGGCATTGCCAACCGATAATGGTGATAGCGAAAGATGTTTCTCTATGGTCCGAAAAAATTGATTCTGAAAACAGAAGTCATCTTGATCACTGTGGCATCTTCGCTGGCGTTGAAACTGAACGTACATGGAGACTGATTTAGTTTTAAGCAACCAAAGGCCTTGTTTGAAATAAAACAAATCAGCAGACAGGCAATACAACGTCCAGCATGGTTCATACAGTACTTATTGAATCAGATGAATTTTATGACATTGTAATCAATTTAATTTTTTTGTTCAAGTATACCACTTCAACCATGATAAAATTTAGTAAGCTTTGAAAAAGTGTCCCGCTTTGACAACCCGAGATGATTGGGCAGTCTGTATTTGATCCGGCCATCAGACCAAAAGTGATATGGTATCATCTCCCTGCAAAACTACCCAACGTTCCTTTTCAAATAGTGGTCATATTTCCTCAGCACTCTTCAGTCAAGTATTGCCTCTGATAAGCTTGTTTAGGATTTTAAAACCGCACACATAGATTGTAAATTACTGGCTACGAAGTTCTTTAAAGATTGAATGTTTTCTGCTGAGAAATCATTTCACGACAAGATGCATAAAAGCTCCAGTTATACCTTCGACAAGCCACCTTTAACAGAGAAAGAGAGAAGTTAAACCATTTTGAAGACTGTTGCATTGGAAGAAGTTATGGCTCAATGTATAGCTTTGCTACACTGCAGTGAAGCGGAATTTGACTTTATGCAGGTAATAAAGCATCGTTTGACAAAAGAGTGGCTCTCAATATTTAATATCGATGCAGAAATGATCAAAGCACAGAAAACAAAGAATGCTGAAAAACTAAAATTTGTGTCACTAAATCAATTGTACAATTGCACTGCTCTAGTAGATATGGGACTGCTGTATAAATTGGATACACCTTCAACAAAGGACAGGGAAAAAGGGGATGAAACTCAGTTTTTACCACCTACATGCACTCTAGCCCATCTTCTTCAATGACCCGTACGGCCTGGAGTTAAGGATCAAGGACAGAAAGGATGATCGCAGCTTGATTTAGAAGTACTGAAAATGTTTTTGAAAAAGAAGGAAAATATGCTGCCATCTACAAAGGATTTCAAAAGTTTTTCAAGAATCCAGGCTACAAAATTCGTCTCCAGCATTTCCTTAAAAGCGAATTCAGTACTTTCGTAGCTTTGCGTCAACTGTATTTACAACTTAAGGAATAAATACCAAGATGCTGTTAAATATTGATGAAAATCCAGACATAAAAGTGCTCAAATGCCACCATATAGAAGTAGATACAATCTTAAGCTCCATCTATTCTCAAATAATTCAAACAGATGTTCTGGTCTTGGCTGCACATGTTCCACATAAAGTAAATGTCATCTTGGGTCTTAAAAGAATGCAAAAAGCTATGGTAAAAATGGAAACTTCATATCATTGAAAGTATGTAGTACATACAGTTGTAAACATCACTAAACAACAGGTAGTTTACAGTTGACTACTTGGTTTAAATACAATAATAATAGTAGAATGATAATAACAAAAGTGAGTATTAGTGTATTAGTGAGAACAACAAGAGTGAATATTAGTGTGAGTTAGTGAGATAGGAGTTCAGGATTTGACCAGCTTTTGTTACTTCTACGGAAGATTTAGTAGGATGTTCTGATTGAAATGGTAGATATCTTTCTAATTATGTAGTTTTTGGTAGTATTATCAAACTGTAAACCTGTTACCATGTCAAGGAAGTCAGATGTAAACCTATCAGACATACCTAAAGCAATTATCGACAGATGTATAAACTTAATGGTTCATTAGATTGTTGTTTTGGACCTGTTTACCCAAGTGGATCTGCATCAAATTATTTACAATTTGAAGAATTTCTAAGGATCGAGGTCAAAGGAAAGGGTAAAGCTGAAAGCCCAGCTTTTTTAATGTACTTAATGGGTTGGCCTCAGCTACATCCTCTGGAAATTGATTCCATCCGTGTGCAACTCTGATACTGTACGAACGCTTTGTGGTATTTTATATCTTTCAATAAAGATCTTAGCTTTATGTCCCCTGGTATTTCCATAAGTATCCATTTTCAACACAGGCTTTATGTCATAATACCCAGGTATCTATTTGTATGTCTCAATCGTATCACCCCGAAACCTACGATAAACCAAACCAGGAAGGTCCGAGCTTTTTAATCGTTGTTCATAGTCCAAATCTTTTAGCTCATGTACCAACTTACTTCGTCTCCTCTGGAAATTGGCGATAACTTTAATGTCCTTTTTGTAGTAAGGGGGCCATATGATGTTGCCGTGTTCCGCATGTGGTCTGGCCAAACCTATGAGTATGATTCAAAAAACGTCGTTGTTATTAACGATCTTTTATGCAAGATACTTCAGACTTATTAACGTAAATTCTTATATGCCTGGGCTTAAGTTGAACCCAAAGTTTGGAACTGCATATGTGTATTAACGAATCCGTGAAATCCTTTCTGGCAAGAGAGCAGTAAAAGATTCATGACTGTGTTAATTTAAGTCAGGGGCGCAGGCAAGAAATTTATGAAATGTCGCCCTTTATATTGGCTGAAATGCATTATGCAGAGTATGATAGTAAGACAGGTACCTGAAATCTTTTTCTCCAGCCCCCACACTCAAATGTAAAGAGTATACCTGTACTCCTTATGTTTTAGGCATACTGAAAAGCTTTCTTCGTCCGACACTCGTCAGAGTACGAAAAGTCAGATAGCGACCGAAAGGTGAGCCGAAATATATTGCCAGATGCCAGCTTTTCAGTATGTCTAAAACATGGTGCCGCCTTCCCGTGTTGTAATGAAGTTTTATAGTACTGATAGACTTTTCACTGTTTATGCGCTTTTGTTATGCATGACTGATGATCCTTTTGAACTAATGAAATTGATGCAAACCATCAGATTAAATTTGAATTAATGCAAGTGCTTCTTGTTTGCTCCATTTTGTTTATTACTAGCTTTGTTATATTGGGAATGCATTCTACATTGAAGCTACTTTATCTTTACTTAATCGTTAATGAATACACCTGAATAAGCTGACAAATAATATTTGATAGTCCGCTAATCAAGAACTTGCTGCACGTGATTGAGACAATATTCTTCAATTTGAGTAGAATGAGACAATACAGTACAACGATGTGGACAAGATGCATTTGTAGTGGGCTACGTAATTGTATATTGCAAACATGTAATGATGTAGCTTGCTCATAAATCAGTTCTACTTATTATACGATTGTCACGGGCCAGTTCAGGTGGCCTGTTGAGTTCAACTGGTTTATTTCCCATATGTGATCAGAAAAATAAGCCGTCTGGTACCACAGTGGAGGCAGGTGATACGGAGATCATGTGGAACTAAAAGTCCTGACCACAGTATCGTCTAACTATGCATTTGAACTAATGGCTAACTAATGGCTAGAGCCTTACAGCCACTCTCAAAGGTACCACCATAAGAGAACACACATAGCTCGCAAATTGGTATACACGCTTTTTTATATAAGGAACCTAGCTCAAGGCCTAGTTCCAAAAGTTCCTTATGTTTGAACCTATAGTCAAACTGTAGTACTAAAAGTTCCTTAACAGTTCCTTAGTTTTTACTCTACATTTAGTGCCATACATATGGTAAAGATAAAGAAAACTTTGAAGGTCTGAATTTTGCCTTTAAATTTTGCTATAACTTAAGATGAATGAACTATGACACAAGCATAGCAAACAATCTATGCTGGTTTTGGCTGCAAATGAATGGAACAGGCTTCCTGCTTGTCGATTGTTAGCTGTTATAAATATTTTTCAAACTGAAAAGTTCCTTAGAGAATAAGTTCTTTAAATATTTTGGTATTCTACTTGTAGGTTCCTTATAGAAAAGCGTGTATATCTCTTTATAACGGCAACTTTATAAATATTGTGTGTAATGTGTAATACAAGGTTGATTGGCTTTTAGGAACATAAGTGAATCATTGGATTGAGTAGTATTATTGACATACCATTGAATTATTGCATTAAGAATCTTCACCATGACTTAAGACTATGACTTAAGAAAATGTAGCACACACAATGCAGGAAGCCAATATTTCCAAAATTTGGTTACAAAGACCAAGAATGCAGGAGTTTTCAGATATTGCCCTTTCAACAGCTATCTTTCACAAAATTTCTTTGTTGCTTTAGTTGCATCGTGTTATTTAGACGATCTGCTGTTAAACTGGACTTCTTTCACCGGAAACGACACAACTTTGATTAATCTATTCCACAGAATGATCTCTGTGATTGATTCTTGAGTTACAACTTAGGAGGTCTAACTACATTCACTAATTGCCAGAGTGACTCGTCAGCCTCCTCAGAATTGAAATTCCCACTAATGATGAAACTTTCAGACGTGAAGCTATGATAATAGGCATAACAATAATGAGAACTGTTATAAAAATTGCTTTCATTACTGTCAGTTATTTTGACTTGGAAAGTGATATACATGTACATGCTAAGTAAATGCCATTTCATGCTTCGTACTTTTCATTCCAACGAACCTGACACAAGAGATTGAATATTAACAGGAAGTATTCTTTACATATCATATGTGTTTTGCATGCACACCAACTTTGCAATATGCTGGAAGAAAACATCTTACAGGCAGATTACCAGTATCAAAAGTTGACTTGTAAGAAACTTATCATCACTTTTAAAAGATTTCTGATAATAAGTGCATGTTTTGCGAAAGTGGTTTGTAAAAGACCATGAATAATATAATATTGCAAAATAGTTTGCAACATGTGATACGGTTAAGTTTCTTAAAACGCATGTATCCAATGAGGCCTCGCAGATGTCGAATTGGAGGCAGGTGAACTTTTGGGTTACTGTATACTAATAGAGTCTAGTATATTATCCTCGTCAGTTGCCTTGAAGATACTGAACACACAACAGATACTTGCCAAGTACTGATATATTACAAATATGGAAGGCACAAACAGCACAGATGTACTCAATTGTATTCATACAAGGCTGGGCATCTCTTTTATCATCATGATCTGCATAATACTACCATTTCATGTTCTGATGATTAAAGTGCTGCTCATAGATCTGCGTCTGGCATTGCCTCGCCACATGATTACACTCAGTCTCTCAATTTCAGATTTTTTGCAGATATTCGTTTCCTTTTTATGCATGGGAATAATGCTGATTTCCAATTTAAGAACGGCAGTAGGAGCATGTGACATTTTACGGTTCATTATGTTCTTCAATTTTGCTATGACATTAGTTGTTTCAAGTCTGTCACTTATTGCACTATCATTAGAACGATATATTGCATGCATACATTGCTTTCGTTTACATGAAATATTCACCAGAAACAGAACGATTCTTGGAATTTCATTCATATGGATTGTTGGTGTAATTGGTGGAATCGCAACAGTGGCAATAGCAACAAAAAGCAAGGGTATGCTGATCCTCGATGGCAGCTATCTAATGAAGATATTGCAAGTAGTAATTGCATTCCCCACAATATTCTTGTTAGCTTGTATTCAGTATCGTCTGTTGGCATTCAGTCGAAGTAAACTGAGGAGAGTAAACCCAGGGACAATGACTGGGTCTGAACTAGAGATGGCTGATATGAGGAAGAAACAAATGAAAATTTCTTTTGTCGCGAGTATTGTTGTACTTGCATATGTAATTTCCATGCTTCCTGCAGGATGCCTATCACTCGTAGAGTTGATAAACGGTAACATTTCATCTCCAAACATCCGTTCCATTTTAATAGGGCTGTCAATTGTAAATAACTTTGCAGATCCATATATTTATGGACTCGGGACAGTGGATACACGAAAAGCTATACTGAAGAACTTGAGGAGGATGAAAAACTTTTTTGTAAGACAGTAAGGATCGAAATAGAAGAGAAGTCAAATCCTCTCTGTAGTAACGTTATTTGATCGATTTGCAGGCAAGTGTAATTCCTGGTTGGTGTGACAAAGAAGATGGTTGTGATCAAAAATCTTCTCTTCTCATGGAAAATCAAACTCACTAACTAACAAACATTTTAAAAATTTAATTGTAGCATGACAGCATTTGACAATTACTTTGTGATGTAGCCACTTTAAAGGTTGGACTATTTCGTAGCAGCAGTTTACATAATTTGTTTACAAGGTTATTTGAAAATATCTCGTTTCTTTTGCTGGATATATGCTTCAGTTCGAAAACATACTGACTGTTGTGATGAGTGGATCGAGGCGGCGAATCGAAGTAAATGCAGCATGTGTAGCGCTTTCTTTGTATATTCATAACTGAACTGAACATAACTGAACAAACAATTTAAGAACGACGTATGCTGAAAACTAAAAAGCGACCTTTGAAATGCAGTGATGGTTTGAACGCCTAAGTGCAAACTTTAAGTGATAGGAAACTCTTCGACTCTGTGATCGCATGCTCTACTTTTTGCTTTGCTTAAGGTGGATTTCCATTCAGTGCTTTTTGTCGCGCGCTCGACTTTTGCGATGGAATTTTAATCTGGGCATGCGCATATTCTAGAAGCTGATAGCTTGAGCTGCGCGCGCGATCGCATAAAAAGTAGAAGTTCATCCGACTTTCCGCGATCGATCGAAAGCGCCGAGACCATTTGCTTTCAAAACCAACAGGAAGTCGCGTCTTAGCAAAAGTAGTTTGTTAATATCGAGCAGTTGTTGATGGCCGCAGCAAACAAAGATGTTCCCGAGCAAGCAAATGTCCCTACTGTAAGCTCAGCTACTCATCATCAAGAGTCACAGTTGCATCGAATGGCGTAATGAAATCGATGGATGATGCTAGTCAGGAGATGATAAATCTTTCTGAGTGGATGAAAATTAATAAACTCAGCCCTAACCCCCAAAAAACTGAATTTATGGTCATAGGGCATCCACGTAAAACCAAACACCCTGACCTCCCCGAGAGTCTGATGCTTAATAATCATAGAATAAAAAGAGTAACAAAAGCAAAGTCCCTTGGATTGATCGTTGATGAACACCTATCATGGGATGACCAATTCAACCTCACAAAGACAAAATTAACTCTGGAATTTGGGCAATAAAAAGATTGAAAAATATACTGCCTCAATCACAACTATGTATGCTCTATTATGCATTAGTAGAAAGTCAGTTGCGCTATGGTGATGTTGTTTGGGGTAGTTTGTCGGAGACAAAACTGGCTGCCCTTCAGAGAATCCAAACTCGGGCCCTCGAAATAATCAAGAGTGCCAAAATTAAAGATACTTGGTCATGCCCTGGGATGAGTGTAGAAAACATAATTTTTTTTTGAAAGGAATGTTATGACCTATAAAATCGTGCACAAACTCTGCCCAGACAGCCTCCTTGGTAAATACAAACCAAGGGCTAATATCTCATCTTACAATACGAGAAATTGCCAAGATCTCCACATCCCTAAGCATAGGACTGAGCACTACATAAAAAGCTTTCATTACTCAGCTCTTAAGGACTGGAATAATACGCCTTTTGATATACGGGAGTTGCCAACAATAAATACCTTTAAAAGGCAACTCAAAGTTTATATGAAGAGCAAGACTTGAAAAATTAAAACACAACCCCTGGAAGAACAGCTAGCTCTATTCTGAATAGGATTTTTAACGTATTTTTTTTGCTATATCTCTAATTAGTGTAGATAACTTTGATTGTAAATTTAAGTTCTTAGCATTGCTGAAGGGTCTTAGTGCTTAAAAAATTGAAATATGAAATATGAAAAATATGAGGTCGATTGCAGAAAGTCGTGCGCGCGACGATAAGCACCATCGCAAAGGGCTGATCGCAAAAAGTCAAGCGCACAACAAAAAGCACTGAATGGAAATCCACCTTTATGCATGCACTGCACTAAACTCTGACGCTGACTGACTCCGACTCTAACTTACAACGTTAAAGCCAGTGTCGAAAGAAAAGTAACATGTAAAGAAAAGTAACAAACTCAATATCTCAGAGTGGATGAGAGTTAATAAACTAAGTCCTAATCCCAAAAAAACTGAAGTCATGGTAATAGGACACCCACTCAAGACTAAGAATCTCGACCTTTCACAGGCTCTAACGCTGGATGGTTCGGATATAAAAAAGGTAGATCAAGTGAAGTCCCTAGGCATCATTATTGACGAAAACCTTACCTGGGATGAGCAATACAAGCGTGTAAAGGGCAAAATGAGTGCTGGTCTTTCAGCTCTAAAACGACTGAAAAATATCTTACCGCAATCTCAGCTTTGCAGTGTGTATTATGCTCTTGTCGAGAGTCATCTGCGTTATGGCGACATTGTTTGGGGTAGCTTGTGTAAAACAAAATTAGCTGCTCTCCAACGTCTTCAATCCCGAGCATGGTCAATAATAGAGAATGCAAAGATAAATGATCTTTGGTCTAGTTCCTGGCTAAATGTAGAAAATATTATCCGTTATGACAGGAACGTGATGACCTACAAGATCGTAAACAGATTATGTCCTGAAAACCTTTTTGATAAATACTTGCCCAGACCATATTTGTCCTCGTATAATACGAGAAAGTCTCAGGATCTTCAAATCCCTAGATCTAGGACAGAGTTTTTCAAAAAGAGTTTTCATTATGCATCTCTGAAAGTCTGGAATGAAATACCTTCCACAATTCGTGAGCTACCGACTTTAAATCGTTTTAAACAACGACTAAAACCGCATTTAAAGGGCTAGACACATTTTAAAACACGACTCCCTGGAACAACATCATATAAGGAATTTAGGATTTTAGACTGTTTAAGAATTTAATTTTTTAGATTTAAGATCGTATGTTTTGTATATTAATTGCTGAAGGGTTTTATTTCATGTGTAAATAATGTTAAATGAAAAAATGAAATGAAAAGTAACAGCACGGAAAGGAAGTCACAACTTAGAGCGGGATTACGCGGGCAAATAAATGCATGTGATAATGTCAGATATACCAGTTTCTCTATTTATTACAAATTTTCTTTTTACAAGGAAGTGAAGCTTAAAAACCGCTCTCGTCTCCTCAAAAAGTTGAGAAAGTTCAGTAATGGATTTTGAGACCTAAGAAAGTTGATAAGTCAGATACCTTTAAAATTCCAATATTCGCTCAAGGCAGTCATGGCTTCTACTTGATTTCTATAGATTTCTTGAAGCAATCTATGTATTTGAATGTTATGTTTGTGTAGTGTCCGTCTATCTTTGTAACACTGTATCGTTACGGAGGCTCGGCTGTTCTTGCTAACAAAGCCTAAAGAAGGTGCCAGTAATGATATCATGAATAATAATAATGATAAGATGACATGGTTCAAAGTTGGCTTTCTACATAACTTTGATACATGAAACTAATTAAGATTAACTATTTAAAAAGCTACGAAATGTTCACTAATGTGTGAATTAGCGTTCTTCCATCGCTATCAAAAGTCTTCGAACGCTTACCGTTAAAGCAATTTCTATCATTTAATGAAAGGAGACTCTCGACGAATCTTTGTGCTTTTAAACAAGGCATGGTACTCAGCATGCTCTCTTTCGGGTTATTGAAATGATTTGTCGATGTATTGACAAGGGGAGTGTCACTACCATGGTACCGATGGAGCGTTCAAAGGCATACGACTGTATGCAGCAAGATCTACTTATTGCCAAGCTCGACGCTTATGGCGTTGGCATTGATATTCTGAAACTCATATACAGTTGCTTCACTGATAGAAAGCAGGGGGTGACAACAGGAAGCAGGGGGTGAAAACAGGCACTAGTTTAAGTACCTGGAAGTCACTGTCCAAAGGTGTTCCATAGGGATCTATACTCGGTCTCTTTCTATTCAACATCTTTATAAAAGATTTCTTTTATATTATAGAGTCTTCTCAGGTTTGCAACATTGCTGATGATAACACAATTTATGCATGTGGTGAAACCTTACCTGAAGTATCCATAAGTATTGTAAATGACATGAGACAAGTAACGAACTTGTATAAACTTAAAGAGATTGGTGCAAACACTGAAACATTCCAGCTGATATTCTTTGGGCTAAAAGAAGATCACGATTTATGCATTGAAATTAATAGCGATACCATAAACATGTCTGATAAGCTAAAGCTCTTAGGTGTCACCATTGACTCAAAACTTAGATTTAATGAGCACATCAAAGCAATCTGCCAAAAGACTAACAAAAAGGTTAAAGCTTTTTCAACGATTGCAAGGGAATTGGAGCCCCAGAAGGCTAGCCTACTATATAACTCAGTTATACCGAGAAATTTTAATTACTGTCCACTCATATGAATGTTCTATGGAAAAACTAGAAACGAAGAAGTCAACAGGGTTCATAAGCGTGCCCTGAGAATGCTGCTAAATGAATATGTCTCCACTTTTATAGAATCCTATACAGGATTGAGGAAGCGACAACTCATGAGAAAAATCTGCAAAAGCTTATGCTGGAGGTATACAGATGTGTAACCTCCAAAAACCCCTCCTTTCTGTCGGAGTTCTTCAATAGGAAAATGCTTCGGTACACCTAAAGAATAAACAATCTCCCCCAACTTCCTAACACGAGATCAAAAAAGCATGGAAATGAGTCTCTCCCAGGGGAAGCATAATTTGGAATCAACTTCCAGATCAATATAAGTTGGAAGAATTGATGATGAATTCAAAATGCAAATCAGAAGTTGGAGGGGAGTTGGATGTAGCTGCCACATTTGTATTTAGGTGCTTTTAGTGAATGTTCGTTGTAATTAAACTTGCATATTGTAAATAGGATAGAGTTGGGCTATAATAGCATTAGCTTTCTAGCCAACATTAAATAAATTGTATCGTTATTACTATTATTATTGTTCAGTATATTATTTCTTTGTTTACACACTAAGCCAGCCAAGTATAAATTACTTTGTTGTGAGATTTGTATTGGTAGATTTTAAGATTATATCGACGATTTGAAGCTTGCCAAAAAAGCATTATTATTATTATGATGATACCCAACAATTTGGCAGATATTAGTTGGCTTAGTACTGAACCAACATAAATTCGGTTGGAATTTAAAATCAGTGGCAATGAAATGTAATTTCTGAACCAGTGCATAAGGTAGTAACCATCAGATGAATTAAAACATCATGTAAAACTTCTTATTTCAGTGAACAGTTATGAGACATAATATTAATTGGAAACTGTGCATTTCAAATGACATCATTTGTTTCTCAGTTAAGTTCTATATAAATTTATAAAGATTAATATAACCAAATTTGAATAAGATAAGTAGAGGCAGTAAAATTTGAAAAATTGGGAATACCTACAAACCATGAGGAAGATACAGTGATGCAAAAGCCGAAAAGATCCCAACAACTGAAAAGATCCCAACCTATCACAGTTATCATCTGTTGTCTGTTTGTACCACAGAAACTCACTATCACACGAAAAAGCGGAAACAATCCAGCAAACTGACAGCAGTTTTTTCGGCCGACATTCATCAGAGTACGAAATGTCGGATAACGAGCTACAAGTGAACCGAAATGCATGTACCGAAGTTTCATACTCTGATGAATGTCAGGCGAGAAAACTACCGTCAGTACCCTATAGAATATTTACGATTTTCGTGCGGTAGTAGTCACTTATTGCAATAAATCACTAGACATTTCAAAGAAAACCATTCTTAACGGACTTGCGTGTAATTCACCAGTAAGTCTTCAGAATGCTATTGGAAACAATTTACAAAATCATTGCGATGCAACAAAGTATTTTGGGAATCCAAAGCAGAAGATTTGGAACTTTCTCGATACCGTAGGAAGGTATATCAATGGCGATAATCGCTATATAAGAAAAAAAAACAATTTTCCAGCTTTAAAAACCTGCTACCTGGACAATTGTGACACAGATGAATTAGCAAAAATGAAGGAATACTTTTGACATATAGCTTCTCAAAAAGTATAAAAGAAGTCTAACAAACTTAAAGGTAACTACAGTTATACTCATGTGTTCGAGATTCTACTGCTATTGACTCCTCCTCACGTATGAGGCCAAATCATGAAAAGAAGAGCATCTATTATCTAAGAATTAAAATTTCTAACGGCAAAGAGAGTATTCATCCTTCAATATACAACGTAGACTAGCATCGACACTATTTCATTACGTTCTTTAGTGATACCAACGAATAGACCTTCATGGTGAATTAAGACAAATATTCTTTCCAAAGAGGGCTAGATATACACATTTTACATGCGAATTCCTTACGCTTTGTTCAGGTTTAACATTCATTCTTGGCTGATGGTGGGGGCTAAATTCAGTTTCAGGATAAAGGCACCTTTTTGACCTCATCACGAGACAAAAGCTTAGAATGAGAACAAAAAAATAAATGTTTGCTAAATGAGTACAACAGAAAATTTGAAATGCATCCAATTGCTGCATAAAGGATATCCCAGTATGACGACTGAGTCCTGGAACCTTTCTGAATTTATTCTTAAATCCATAGATTTTTGAAATTCAGTATTGTTATAATCAAACGTCCTGTTAAAGAATGTGCTGTACATTACACACATAAGTCAATTTTATTTTTTACGCAATATAGAAGGATAGCAACTGGGTGTCCTGATTATATTATTGAAATTAAATTAGCTGAGATTGGGCTTCATATACAACTATGTAATAAGTCAAAAGCACAAACAATTTATCAGAAACTGAGCAGGTTTTCATGGATATAGATAATGTGGCCAATAGCTAAATCTGTTCAGGCCGCGAGGGGCTACTTATTTACATTGTCCAAATCGGCTGGCCATGCCGATACATAATCCAGCAATGGCCATATTGTCACATAATTTGCATATAGCAACAATATAGCAATAGTCCCAATTCACTTGCTGTTTATTCGCTGCTGAGCAGAATAAAGTGTTAAAACATCACATTTCATTCTATAAACTATCTTCGAATGCCACCAATATTGCTGCAAAAAAGATGAAATCTGATATTTGATTACTTGTGTCAGGAGGATGAAATAAAGAAGTGTTATTTTGTTGTCCCAGTATTTACTCACTATTGCAGACAATATTTCAAAATTCTACACCAATAAGCAAGTTATACCATAAACGCTTTAACAGCCACCTTTAACAGAGAAAGAGAGAAGTTAACCCATTTTGAAGACTGTTGCATTGGAAGAAGTTATGGCTCAATGTATAGCTTTGCTACAATGTAGTGAAGCGAAAATTGACTTTATGCAGGTAATAAAGCATCGTTTGACAAAAGAGTGGCTCTCAGTGTTTAATATCAATGCAGAAATGATCAAAGCACAGAAAGGAAAGAATGCTGAAAAACTAAAATTTGTGTCACTAAATCAATTTGACAATTGCACTGCTCTAGTAGATATGGGACTTCTGTATAAATTGGCTACACCTTCAACAAAGGACAGGGAAAAAAGCGATGAAACTCAGTTTTTACCACCTAAATGCACTCTAGACCATCTTCTGCAATGACCCGTGCTACCTGGAGTTAAGGATCAAGGACAGAAAGGATGATCGCAGCTTGATTTAGAAGTACTGAAGATTTCTGCCCTTAAAGGACAAAAAATGTTTTTGAAAAAGACGGACAATATGCTGCCATCCACAACGGATTTCAAGAGTTCTTCAAGAATCCAGGCTACAAAATTTGTTTCCAGCATTTCCTTAAAAGCGAATTCAGTACTTTCGTAGCTTTGCATCAACTGTATTTACAGCTTAAGGAATAAATACCAAGATGCTGTTAAATATTGATGAAAATCCAGACATAAAAGTGCTCAAATGCCACCATATAGAAGCAGATACAATCTTAAGCTCCATCTATTCTCATATAATTCAAACAGATGCTCTAGCCTTGGCTGCATGTGTCACACATAAAGTAAATGTCATCTTGGGTCTTAAAAGAATGCAAAAAGCTATGGTAAAAATGGAAACTTCATATCATTGAAAGTATGTAGTACATACAGTTGTAAACATCAATAAACAACAGGTAGTTTACAGTTGACTACTTGGTTTAAATACAATAATAATAGCAGAATGATAATAACAAAAGTGAGTATTAGTGTATTAGTGAGAACAACAAGAGTGAATATTAGTGAGAGTTAGTGAGATAGGAGTTCAGGATTTGACCAGTGTTTGTTACTTCTACAGAAGATGAAGTACGACATTCTGATTGGAATGGTAGATATCTTTCTAATTATGTAGTTTTTGGTAGTATTATCAATCTGTAAACCTGTTACCATGTCAAGGAAGTCAGATGTAAACTTATCAGACATACCTAAAGCAATTATCGACAGATGTATAAACTTAATGTTTTATATTCATTAGATTGTTGTCTTGGACCTGTTTACCCAAATGCATCTGCATCAAATTATTTACAATTTGAAGAATTTCTAAGGACCGAGGTCAAAGGAAAGGGTAAAGCTGAAAGCCCAGCTTTTTTTAATGTACTTAATGGGTTGGCCTCAGCTACATCCTCTGGAAATTGATTCCATCCGTGTGCAACTCTGATACTGTACGAACGCTTTGTGGTATTTTATATCTTTCAATAAAGATCTTAGCTTTATGTCCCCTGGTATTTCCATAAGTATCCATTTTCAACACAGGCTTTATGTCATAATACCCAGGTATCTATTTGTATGTCTCAATCGTATCACCCTGAAACCTACTATAAACCAAACCAGGAAGGTCCGAGCTTTTTAATCGTTGTTCATAGTCCAAATCTTTTAGCTCATGTACCAACTTACTTCGTCTCCTCTGGAAATTGGCGATAACTTTAATGTCCTTTTTGTAGTAAGGGGACCATATGATGTTGCCGTGTTCCGCATGTGGTCTGGCCAAACCTATGAGTATGATTCAAAAAACGTCGTTGTTATTAACGATCTTTTATGCAAGATACCTCAGACTTATTAACGTAAATTCTTATATGCCTGGGCTTAAGTTGAGTCCAAAGTTTGGAACTGCATATGTGTATTAACGAATCCGTGAAATCCTTCTGGTAAGAGAGCAGTAAAAGATTCATGTATGTTTAAAGGTAAGTCAGGGGCGCAGGCAAGAAATTTATGAAATGTTGCCCAGTATTAGGCTGAAATGCATCTTCCAGAGTATAGTAGTGAGACATATAACTGAAATCTTTTCCTCCAGCTCCCACACTCAAATGTAAAGAGTATACCTATACTGAACAAGCGGGAACATCCTTTTAGCATACTGAAAGCCTTCTTCGTCCGACTCTCATCAGAGTATGAAACGTCGGATAGCGACCGAAAGGTGAACCGAAATATATAGCCAGGTGCCAGCTGTTCAGTATGTCTAAAACATGGTGCTGCTGTTTAGTGCTGTAATGAAGTTTTATAGTACTGATAGACCTTTCACTTTTTATGTGCATTTGCTATGCAGGACTGATGATCTTTTTTAACTAATGAAATTGATGCAAACCATCAGATTAAATTTGCATGAATGCAAGTGCTTCTTGTTTGCTCCATTTTGTTCATTACTAGCTTTGTTATATTGGGAATGCATTCTACATTGAAGCTACTTTTAATCGTTAATGAATACACCTGAATAAGCTGACAAATAATATGTGATAGTCCGCTAATCAAGAACTTGCTGCACGTGATTGAGACAATATTCTTCAATTTGAGGAGAATGAGACAATACAGTACAACGATGTGGACAAGATGCATTTGTAGTGGGCTACGTAATTGTATATTGCAAACATGTAATGATGTAGCTTGCTCATAAATCAGTTCTACTTATTATACGATTGTCACGGGCCAGTTCAGTTGGCCTGTTGAGTTCAACTGGTTTATTTCCCATATGTGATCAGAAAAATAAGCCGTCTGGTACCACAGTGGAGGCAGGTGATACGGAGATCATGTGGAACTAAAAGTCCTGACCACAGTATCGTCTAACTATGCATTTGAACTAATGGCTAACTAATGGCTAGAACCTTACAGCCACTCTCAAAGGTAATACCATAAGAGAAAACGCATAGCTCGCAAATTGGTATGCACGCTTTTTTATGTAAGGAACCTAGCTCAAGGCCTAGTTCCAAAAGTTCCTTATTTTTGAACCTTTAGTGAAACTGTAGTACTAAAAGTTCCTTAACAGTTCCTTAGTTTTTACTCTACATTCAGTGCCATACATATGGTAAAGATATAAGAAAACATTGAAGTTCTGAATTTTGCCTTTAAGCTTTGCTATAACTTAAGATGAATGAACTATGACACAAGCATAGCAAACAATCTATGCTGGTTTTGGCTGCAAATGAATGGAACAGTCTTCCTACTTCTTGATTGCTTGCTATTATAAAGATTTTTCAAACTGAGAAGGTCCTTAGTGAATTTTCCTTTAGTAGTATAAGTTCTTTAAATAGTCTGGTATTCTACATGTAGGTTCTTATAAAAAAGCGTGCTTGTCTGCTTTATAACAGCAAACTCTATAAATATTGTGTGCAATGTGTAATACAAGGTTCATTGGCTTTTTAGAAACATTTGTGAATCACTGGTTTGAGAAATATTATTGACATACCATTGAGTTATTGCATTAAGAATCTTCACCATGATTTAAGACTATGAATTAAGAAAATGTAGCACACACAATGTATGAAGCCAATATTTCCAAAATTTGGTTACAAAGACCAAGAATGCAGGAGTTTTCAGATATTGCCCTTTTAACAGCTATCTTTCACAAAACTTCTTTGTTGCTTTAGTTGCATCATGTTATTTAGACGATCTGCTGTTAAACTGGACTTCTTTCACCGGAAACGACACAACTTTGATTAACCTATTCCACAGAATGATCTCTCTGATTGATTCTTGAGCTACAACTTAGGAGGTCTAACTACATTCACTAATTGCCAGAGTGACTCGTCAGCCTCCTCAGAATTGAAATTCCCACTAATGATGAAACTTTCAGACGTGAAGCTATGATAATAGGCATAACAGTAATGAGAACTGTTATAAAAATTACTTTCATTACTGTCAGTTATTTTGACTTGGAAAGTGATATACATGTACATGTTAAGTAAATGCCATTTCATGCTTCGTACTTTTCATTCCAACGAACCTGACACAAGAGATTGAATACTAACAGGAAGTATTCTTTACATATCATATGTGTTTTGCATGCACACCAACCTTGCAATATGCTGGAAGAAAACATCTTACAGGCAGATTACCAGTATCAAAAGTTGACTTGTAAGAAACTTATCATCACTTTTAAAAGATTTCTGATAATACGTGCATGTTTTGCGAAAGTGGTTTGTAAAAGACCATGAATAATATAATATTGCAAAATAGTTTGCAACATGTGATACGGTTAAGTGTCTTAAAACGCACGTATCCAATGAGGCCTCGCAGATGTCGAATTGGAGGCAGGTGAACTTTTGGGTTACTGTATACTAATAGAGTCTAGTATATTATCCTCGTCAGTTGTCTGGAAGATACTGAACAAATAACACATACTTGCCAAGTACTGATATATTACAAATATGGAAGGCACAAACAGCACAGATGTACTCAATTGTGTTCAAACAAGGCTGGGCATCTCTTTTATCATAGTGATCTGCATAATACTACCATTTCATGTTCTGATGATTAAAGTGCTGCTCATAGATCTACGTCTGGCATTGCCTCGCCATATGATTACACTCAGTCTCTCAATATCAGATTTTTTGCAGATATTCGTTTCCTTTTTATGCATGGGAATAATGCTGATTTTCAATTTAAGAAGGGCAGTAGGAGCATGTGACATTTTACGGTTCATTATGTTCTTCAATTTTGCTATGACATTAGTTGTTTCAAGTCTGTCACTTATTGCACTATCATTAGAACGATACGTTGCATGCATACATTGCTTTCGGTTACATGAAATATTCACCAGAAACAGAACGATTCTTGGAATTTCATTCATATGGATTGTTGGTGTAATTGCTGGTATCGCAACAGTGGCAATAGCAACAAAAAGCAAGTATAAGCTGATCCTCGATGGCAACTATTTAATGAAGATATTGGCAGTAGTAATTGCATTCCCCACAATATTCTTGTTAGCTTGTATTCAGTATCGTCTGTTGGCATTCAGTCGAAGTAAACTGAGGAGAGTAAACCCAGGGACAATGACTGGGTCTGAACTAGAGATGGCTGATATGAGGAAGAAACAAATGAAAATTTCTTTTGTCGCGAGTATTGTTGTACTTGCATATGTAATTTCCATGCTTCCTGTGGGATGCCTATCACTTGTAGAGTTGATAAACGGTAACATTTCATCTCCAAACATCAGTGCCTTCTTGAAAGGGCTGTCTATTGTAAATAATTTTGCCGATCCATATATTTATGGACTCGGGACAGTGGATACACGAAAAGCTATACTAAAGAACCTAAAGAGGATCAAAAACTTTTTTGTAAGACAGTAAGGATCGAAATAGAAGAGAAGTCAAATCCTCTCTGTAGTAACGTTATTTGATCGATTTGCAGGCAAGTGTAATTCCTGGTTGGTGTGACAAAGAAGATGGTTGTGATCAAAAATCTTCTCTTCTCATGGAAAATCAAACTCACTAACTAACAAACATTTTAAAAATTTAATTGTAGCATGACAGCATTTGACAATTACTTTGTGATGTAGCCACTTTAAAGGTTGGACTATTTCGTAGCAGCAGTTTACATAATTTGTTTACAAGGTTATTTGAAAATATCTCGTTTCTTTTGCTGGATATATGCTTCAGTTCGAAAACATACTGACTGTTGTGATGAGTGGATCGAGGCGGCGAATCGAAGTAAATGCAGCATGTGTAGCGCTTTCTTTGTATATTCATAACTGAACTGAACATAACTGAACAAACAATTTAAGAACGACGTATGCTGAAAACTAAAAAGCGACCTTTGAAATGCAGTGATGGTTTGAACGCCTAAGTGCAAACTTTAAGTGATAGGAAACTCTTCGACTCTGTGATCGCATGCTCTACTTTTTGCTTTGCTTAAGGTGGATTTCCATTCAGTGCTTTTTGTCGCGCGCTCGACTTTTGCGATGGAATTTTAATCTGGGCATGCGCATATTCTAGAAGCTGATAGCTTGAGCTGCGCGCGCGATCGCATAAAAAGTAGAAGTTCATCCGACTTTCCGCGATCGATCGAAAGCGCCGAGACCATTTGCTTTCAAAACCAACAGGAAGTCGCGTCTTAGCAAAAGTAGTTTGTTAATATCGAGCAGTTGTTGATGGCCGCAGCAAACAAAGATGTTCCCGAGCAAGCAAATGTCCCTACTGTAAGCTCAGCTACTCATCATCAAGAGTCACAGTTGCATCGAATGGCGTAATGAAATCGATGGATGATGCTAGTCAGGAGATGATAAATCTTTCTGAGTGGATGAAAATTAATAAACTCAGCCCTAACCCCCAAAAAACTGAATTTATGGTCATAGGGCATCCACGTAAAACCAAACACCCTGACCTCCCCGAGAGTCTGATGCTTAATAATCATAGAATAAAAAGAGTAACAAAAGCAAAGTCCCTTGGATTGATCGTTGATGAACACCTATCATGGGATGACCAATTCAACCTCACAAAGACAAAATTAACTCTGGAATTTGGGCAATAAAAAGATTGAAAAATATACTGCCTCAATCACAACTATGTATGCTCTATTATGCATTAGTAGAAAGTCAGTTGCGCTATGGTGATGTTGTTTGGGGTAGTTTGTCGGAGACAAAACTGGCTGCCCTTCAGAGAATCCAAACTCGGGCCCTCGAAATAATCAAGAGTGCCAAAATTAAAGATACTTGGTCATGCCCTGGGATGAGTGTAGAAAACATAATTTTTTTTTGAAAGGAATGTTATGACCTATAAAATCGTGCACAAACTCTGCCCAGACAGCCTCCTTGGTAAATACAAACCAAGGGCTAATATCTCATCTTACAATACGAGAAATTGCCAAGATCTCCACATCCCTAAGCATAGGACTGAGCACTACATAAAAAGCTTTCATTACTCAGCTCTTAAGGACTGGAATAATACGCCTTTTGATATACGGGAGTTGCCAACAATAAATACCTTTAAAAGGCAACTCAAAGTTTATATGAAGAGCAAGACTTGAAAAATTAAAACACAACCCCTGGAAGAACAGCTAGCTCTATTCTGAATAGGATTTTTAACGTATTTTTTTTGCTATATCTCTAATTAGTGTAGATAACTTTGATTGTAAATTTAAGTTCTTAGCATTGCTGAAGGGTCTTAGTGCTTAAAAAATTGAAATATGAAATATGAAAAATATGAGGTCGATTGCAGAAAGTCGTGCGCGCGACGATAAGCACCATCGCAAAGGGCTGATCGCAAAAAGTCAAGCGCACAACAAAAAGCACTGAATGGAAATCCACCTTTATGCATGCACTGCACTAAACTCTGACGCTGACTGACTCCGACTCTAACTTACAACGTTAAAGCCAGTGTCGAAAGAAAAGTAACATGTAAAGAAAAGTAACAAACTCAATATCTCAGAGTGGATGAGAGTTAATAAACTAAGTCCTAATCCCAAAAAAACTGAAGTCATGGTAATAGGACACCCACTCAAGACTAAGAATCTCGACCTTTCACAGGCTCTAACGCTGGATGGTTCGGATATAAAAAAGGTAGATCAAGTGAAGTCCCTAGGCATCATTATTGACGAAAACCTTACCTGGGATGAGCAATACAAGCGTGTAAAGGGCAAAATGAGTGCTGGTCTTTCAGCTCTAAAACGACTGAAAAATATCTTACCGCAATCTCAGCTTTGCAGTGTGTATTATGCTCTTGTCGAGAGTCATCTGCGTTATGGCGACATTGTTTGGGGTAGCTTGTGTAAAACAAAATTAGCTGCTCTCCAACGTCTTCAATCCCGAGCATGGTCAATAATAGAGAATGCAAAGATAAATGATCTTTGGTCTAGTTCCTGGCTAAATGTAGAAAATATTATCCGTTATGACAGGAACGTGATGACCTACAAGATCGTAAACAGATTATGTCCTGAAAACCTTTTTGATAAATACTTGCCCAGACCATATTTGTCCTCGTATAATACGAGAAAGTCTCAGGATCTTCAAATCCCTAGATCTAGGACAGAGTTTTTCAAAAAGAGTTTTCATTATGCATCTCTGAAAGTCTGGAATGAAATACCTTCCACAATTCGTGAGCTACCGACTTTAAATCGTTTTAAACAACGACTAAAACCGCATTTAAAGGGCTAGACACATTTTAAAACACGACTCCCTGGAACAACATCATATAAGGAATTTAGGATTTTAGACTGTTTAAGAATTTAATTTTTTAGATTTAAGATCGTATGTTTTGTATATTAATTGCTGAAGGGTTTTATTTCATGTGTAAATAATGTTAAATGAAAAAATGAAATGAAAAGTAACAGCACGGAAAGGAAGTCACAACTTAGAGCGGGATTACGCGGGCAAATAAATGCATGCGATAATGTCAGATATACCAGTTTCTCTATGTATTACAAATTTTCTTTTTACAAGGAAGTGAAGCTTAAAAACCGCTCTCGTCTCCTCAAAAAGTTGAGAAAGTTCAGTAATGGATTTTGAGACCTAAGAAAGTTGATAAGTCAGATACCTTTAAAATTCCAATATTCGCTCAAGGCAGTCATGGCTTCTACTTGATTTCTATAGATTTCTTGAAGCAATCTATGTATTTGAATGTTATGTTTGTGTAGTGTCCGTCTATCTTTGTAACACTGTATCGTTACGGAGGCTCGGCTGTTCTTGCTAACAAAGCCTAAAGAAGGTGCCAGTAATGATATCATGAATAATAATAATGATAAGATGACATGGTTCAAAGTTGGCTTTCTACATAACTTTGATACATGAAACTAATTAAGATTAACTATTTAAAAAGCTACGAAATGTTCACTAATGTGTGAATTAGCGTTCTTCCATCGCTATCAAAAGTCTTCGAACGCTTACCGTTAAAGCAATTTCTATCATTTAATGAAAGGAGACTCTCGACGAATCTTTGTGCTTTTAAACAAGGCATGGTACTCAGCATGCTCTCTTTCGGGTTATTGAAATGATTTGTCGATGTATTGACAAGGGGAGTGTCACTACCATGGTACCGATGGAGCGTTCAAAGGCATACGACTGTATGCAGCAAGATCTACTTATTGCCAAGCTCGACGCTTATGGCGTTGGCATTGATATTCTGAAACTCATATACAGTTGCTTCACTGATAGAAAGCAGGGGGTGACAACAGGAAGCAGGGGGTGAAAACAGGCACTAGTTTAAGTACCTGGAAGTCACTGTCCAAAGGTGTTCCATAGGGATCTATACTCGGTCTCTTTCTATTCAACATCTTTATAAAAGATTTCTTTTATATTATAGAGTCTTCTCAGGTTTGCAACATTGCTGATGATAACACAATTTATGCATGTGGTGAAACCTTACCTGAAGTATCCATAAGTATTGTAAATGACATGAGACAAGTAACGAACTTGTATAAACTTAAAGAGATTGGTGCAAACACTGAAACATTCCAGCTGATATTCTTTGGGCTAAAAGAAGATCACGATTTATGCATTGAAATTAATAGCGATACCATAAACATGTCTGATAAGCTAAAGCTCTTAGGTGTCACCATTGACTCAAAACTTAGATTTAATGAGCACATCAAAGCAATCTGCCAAAAGACTAACAAAAAGGTTAAAGCTTTTTCAACGATTGCAAGGGAATTGGAGCCCCAGAAGGCTAGCCTACTATATAACTCAGTTATACCGAGAAATTTTAATTACTGTCCACTCATATGAATGTTCTATGGAAAAACTAGAAACGAAGAAGTCAACAGGGTTCATAAGCGTGCCCTGAGAATGCTGCTAAATGAATATGTCTCCACTTTTATAGAATCCTATACAGGATTGAGGAAGCGACAACTCATGAGAAAAATCTGCAAAAGCTTATGCTGGAGGTATACAGATGTGTAACCTCCAAAAACCCCTCCTTTCTGTCGGAGTTCTTCAATAGGAAAATGCTTCGGTACACCTAAAGAATAAACAATCTCCCCCAACTTCCTAACACGAGATCAAAAAAGCATGGAAATGAGTCTCTCCCAGGGGAAGCATAATTTGGAATCAACTTCCAGATCAATATAAGTTGGAAGAATTGATGATGAATTCAAAATGCAAATCAGAAGTTGGAGGGGAGTTGGATGTAGCTGCCACATTTGTATTTAGGTGCTTTTAGTGAATGTTCGTTGTAATTAAACTTGCATATTGTAAATAGGATAGAGTTGGGCTATAATAGCATTAGCTTTCTAGCCAACATTAAATAAATTGTATCGTTATTACTATTATTATTGTTCAGTATATTATTTCTTTGTTTACACACTAAGCCAGCCAAGTATAAATTACTTTGTTGTGAGATTTGTATTGGTAGATTTTAAGATTATATCGACGATTTGAAGCTTGCCAAAAAGTATTATTATTATTATGATGATACCCAACAATTTGGCAGATATTAGTTGGCTTAGTACTGAACCAACATAAATTCGGTTGGAATTTAAAATCAGTGGCAATGAAATGTAATTTCTGAACCAGTGCATAAGGTAGTAACCATCAGATGAATTAAAACATCATGTAAAACTTCTTATTTCAGTGAACAGTTATGAGACATAATATTAATTGGAAACTGTGCATTTCAAATGACATCATTTGTTTCTCAGTTAAGTTCTATATAAATTTATAAAGATTAATATAACCAAATTTGAATAAGATAAGTAGAGGCAGTAAAATTTGAAAAATTGGGAATACCTACAAACCATGAGGAAGATACAGTGATGCAAAAGCCGAAAAGATCCCAACAACTGAAAAGATCCCAACCTATCACAGTTATCATCTGTTGTCTGTTTGTACCACAGAAACTCACTATCACACGAAAAAGCGGAAACAATCCAGCAAACTGACAGCAGTTTTTTCGGCCGACATTCATCAGAGTACGAAATGTCGGATAACGAGCTACAAGTGAACCGAAATGCATGTACCGAAGTTTCATACTCTGATGAATGTCAGGCGAGAAAACTACCGTCAGTACCCTATAGAATATTTACGATTTTCGTGCGGTAGTAGTCACTTATTGCAATAAATCACTAGACATTTCAAAGAAAACCATTCTTAACGGACTTGCGTGTAATTCACCAGTAAGTCTTCAGAATGCTATTGGAAACAATTTACAAAATCATTGCGATGCAACAAAGTATTTTGGGAATCCAAAGCAGAAGATTTGGAACTTTCTCGATACCGTAGGAAGGTATATCAATGGCGATAATCGCTATATAAGAAAAAAAAACAATTTTCCAGCTTTAAAAACCTGCTACCTGGACAATTGTGACACAGATGAATTAGCAAAAATGAAGGAATACTTTTGACATATAGCTTCTCAAAAAGTATAAAAGAAGTCTAACAAACTTAAAGGTAACTACAGTTATACTCATGTGTTCGAGATTCTACTGCTATTGACTCCTCCTCACGTATGAGGCCAAATCATGAAAAGAAGAGCATCTATTATCTAAGAATTAAAATTTCTAACGGCAAAGAGAGTATTCATCCTTCAATATACAACGTAGACTAGCATCGACACTATTTCATTACGTTCTTTAGTGATACCAACGAATAGACCTTCATGGTGAATTAAGACAAATATTCTTTCCAAAGAGGGCTAGATATACACATTTTACATGCGAATTCCTTACGCTTTGTTCAGGTTTAACATTCATTCTTGGCTGATGGTGGGGGCTAAATTCAGTTTCAGGATAAAGGCACCTTTTTGACCTCATCACGAGACAAAAGCTTAGAATGAGAACAAAAAAATAAATGTTTGCTAAATGAGTACAACAGAAAATTTGAAATGCATCCAATTGCTGCATAAAGGATATCCCAGTATGACGACTGAGTCCTGGAACCTTTCTGAATTTATTCTTAAATCCATAGATTTTTGAAATTCAGTATTGTTATAATCAAACGTCCTGTTAAAGAATGTGCTGTACATTACACACATAAGTCAATTTTATTTTTTACGCAATATAGAAGGATAGCAACTGGGTGTCCTGATTATATTATTGAAATTAAATTAGCTGAGATTGGGCTTCATATACAACTATGTAATAAGTCAAAAGCACAAACAATTTATCAGAAACTGAGCAGGTTTTCATGGATATAGATAATGTGGCCAATAGCTAAATCTGTTCAGGCCGCGAGGGGCTACTTATTTACATTGTCCAAATCGGCTGGCCATGCCGATACATAATCCAGCAATGGCCATATTGTCACATAATTTGCATATAGCAACAATATAGCAATAGTCCCAATTCACTTGCTGTTTATTCGCTGCTGAGCAGAATAAAGTGTTAAAACATCACATTTCATTCTATAAACTATCTTCGAATGCCACCAATATTGCTGCAAAAAAGATGAAATCTGATATTTGATTACTTGTGTCAGGAGGATGAAATAAAGAAGTGTTATTTTGTTGTCCCAGTATTTACTCACTATTGCAGACAATATTTCAAAATTCTACACCAATAAGCAAGTTATACCATAAACGCTTTAACAGCCACCTTTAACAGAGAAAGAGAGAAGTTAACCCATTTTGAAGACTGTTGCATTGGAAGAAGTTATGGCTCAATGTATAGCTTTGCTACAATGTAGTGAAGCGAAAATTGACTTTATGCAGGTAATAAAGCATCGTTTGACAAAAGAGTGGCTCTCAGTGTTTAATATCAATGCAGAAATGATCAAAGCACAGAAAGGAAAGAATGCTGAAAAACTAAAATTTGTGTCACTAAATCAATTTGACAATTGCACTGCTCTAGTAGATATGGGACTTCTGTATAAATTGGCTACACCTTCAACAAAGGACAGGGAAAAAAGCGATGAAACTCAGTTTTTACCACCTAAATGCACTCTAGACCATCTTCTGCAATGACCCGTGCTACCTGGAGTTAAGGATCAAGGACAGAAAGGATGATCGCAGCTTGATTTAGAAGTACTGAAGATTTCTGCCCTTAAAGGACAAAAAATGTTTTTGAAAAAGACGGACAATATGCTGCCATCCACAACGGATTTCAAGAGTTCTTCAAGAATCCAGGCTACAAAATTTGTTTCCAGCATTTCCTTAAAAGCGAATTCAGTACTTTCGTAGCTTTGCATCAACTGTATTTACAGCTTAAGGAATAAATACCAAGATGCTGTTAAATATTGATGAAAATCCAGACATAAAAGTGCTCAAATGCCACCATATAGAAGCAGATACAATCTTAAGCTCCATCTATTCTCATATAATTCAAACAGATGCTCTAGCCTTGGCTGCATGTGTCACACATAAAGTAAATGTCATCTTGGGTCTTAAAAGAATGCAAAAAGCTATGGTAAAAATGGAAACTTCATATCATTGAAAGTATGTAGTACATACAGTTGTAAACATCAATAAACAACAGGTAGTTTACAGTTGACTACTTGGTTTAAATACAATAATAATAGCAGAATGATAATAACAAAAGTGAGTATTAGTGTATTAGTGAGAACAACAAGAGTGAATATTAGTGAGAGTTAGTGAGATAGGAGTTCAGGATTTGACCAGTGTTTGTTACTTCTACAGAAGATGAAGTACGACATTCTGATTGGAATGGTAGATATCTTTCTAATTATGTAGTTTTTGGTAGTATTATCAATCTGTAAACCTGTTACCATGTCAAGGAAGTCAGATGTAAACTTATCAGACATACCTAAAGCAATTATCGACAGATGTATAAACTTAATGTTTTATATTCATTAGATTGTTGTCTTGGACCTGTTTACCCAAATGCATCTGCATCAAATTATTTACAATTTGAAGAATTTCTAAGGACCGAGGTCAAAGGAAAGGGTAAAGCTGAAAGCCCAGCTTTTTTTAATGTACTTAATGGGTTGGCCTCAGCTACATCCTCTGGAAATTGATTCCATCCGTGTGCAACTCTGATACTGTACGAACGCTTTGTGGTATTTTATATCTTTCAATAAAGATCTTAGCTTTATGTCCCCTGGTATTTCCATAAGTATCCATTTTCAACACAGGCTTTATGTCATAATACCCAGGTATCTATTTGTATGTCTCAATCGTATCACCCTGAAACCTACTATAAACCAAACCAGGAAGGTCCGAGCTTTTTAATCGTTGTTCATAGTCCAAATCTTTTAGCTCATGTACCAACTTACTTCGTCTCCTCTGGAAATTGGCGATAACTTTAATGTCCTTTTTGTAGTAAGGGGACCATATGATGTTGCCGTGTTCCGCATGTGGTCTGGCCAAACCTATGAGTATGATTCAAAAAACGTCGTTGTTATTAACGATCTTTTATGCAAGATACCTCAGACTTATTAACGTAAATTCTTATATGCCTGGGCTTAAGTTGAGTCCAAAGTTTGGAACTGCATATGTGTATTAACGAATCCGTGAAATCCTTCTGGTAAGAGAGCAGTAAAAGATTCATGTATGTTTAAAGGTAAGTCAGGGGCGCAGGCAAGAAATTTATGAAATGTTGCCCAGTATTAGGCTGAAATGCATCTTCCAGAGTATAGTAGTGAGACATATAACTGAAATCTTTTCCTCCAGCTCCCACACTCAAATGTAAAGAGTATACCTATACTGAACAAGCGGGAACATCCTTTTAGCATACTGAAAGCCTTCTTCGTCCGACTCTCATCAGAGTATGAAACGTCGGATAGCGACCGAAAGGTGAACCGAAATATATAGCCAGGTGCCAGCTGTTCAGTATGTCTAAAACATGGTGCTGCTGTTTAGTGCTGTAATGAAGTTTTATAGTACTGATAGACCTTTCACTTTTTATGTGCATTTGCTATGCAGGACTGATGATCTTTTTTAACTAATGAAATTGATGCAAACCATCAGATTAAATTTGCATGAATGCAAGTGCTTCTTGTTTGCTCCATTTTGTTCATTACTAGCTTTGTTATATTGGGAATGCATTCTACATTGAAGCTACTTTTAATCGTTAATGAATACACCTGAATAAGCTGACAAATAATATGTGATAGTCCGCTAATCAAGAACTTGCTGCACGTGATTGAGACAATATTCTTCAATTTGAGGAGAATGAGACAATACAGTACAACGATGTGGACAAGATGCATTTGTAGTGGGCTACGTAATTGTATATTGCAAACATGTAATGATGTAGCTTGCTCATAAATCAGTTCTACTTATTATACGATTGTCACGGGCCAGTTCAGTTGGCCTGTTGAGTTCAACTGGTTTATTTCCCATATGTGATCAGAAAAATAAGCCGTCTGGTACCACAGTGGAGGCAGGTGATACGGAGATCATGTGGAACTAAAAGTCCTGACCACAGTATCGTCTAACTATGCATTTGAACTAATGGCTAACTAATGGCTAGAACCTTACAGCCACTCTCAAAGGTAATACCATAAGAGAAAACGCATAGCTCGCAAATTGGTATGCACGCTTTTTTATGTAAGGAACCTAGCTCAAGGCCTAGTTCCAAAAGTTCCTTATTTTTGAACCTTTAGTGAAACTGTAGTACTAAAAGTTCCTTAACAGTTCCTTAGTTTTTACTCTACATTCAGTGCCATACATATGGTAAAGATATAAGAAAACATTGAAGTTCTGAATTTTGCCTTTAAGCTTTGCTATAACTTAAGATGAATGAACTATGACACAAGCATAGCAAACAATCTATGCTGGTTTTGGCTGCAAATGAATGGAACAGTCTTCCTACTTCTTGATTGCTTGCTATTATAAAGATTTTTCAAACTGAGAAGGTCCTTAGTGAATTTTCCTTTAGTAGTATAAGTTCTTTAAATAGTCTGGTATTCTACATGTAGGTTCTTATAAAAAAGCGTGCTTGTCTGCTTTATAACAGCAAACTCTATAAATATTGTGTGCAATGTGTAATACAAGGTTCATTGGCTTTTTAGAAACATTTGTGAATCACTGGTTTGAGAAATATTATTGACATACCATTGAGTTATTGCATTAAGAATCTTCACCATGATTTAAGACTATGAATTAAGAAAATGTAGCACACACAATGTATGAAGCCAATATTTCCAAAATTTGGTTACAAAGACCAAGAATGCAGGAGTTTTCAGATATTGCCCTTTTAACAGCTATCTTTCACAAAACTTCTTTGTTGCTTTAGTTGCATCATGTTATTTAGACGATCTGCTGTTAAACTGGACTTCTTTCACCGGAAACGACACAACTTTGATTAACCTATTCCACAGAATGATCTCTCTGATTGATTCTTGAGCTACAACTTAGGAGGTCTAACTACATTCACTAATTGCCAGAGTGACTCGTCAGCCTCCTCAGAATTGAAATTCCCACTAATGATGAAACTTTCAGACGTGAAGCTATGATAATAGGCATAACAGTAATGAGAACTGTTATAAAAATTACTTTCATTACTGTCAGTTATTTTGACTTGGAAAGTGATATACATGTACATGTTAAGTAAATGCCATTTCATGCTTCGTACTTTTCATTCCAACGAACCTGACACAAGAGATTGAATACTAACAGGAAGTATTCTTTACATATCATATGTGTTTTGCATGCACACCAACCTTGCAATATGCTGGAAGAAAACATCTTACAGGCAGATTACCAGTATCAAAAGTTGACTTGTAAGAAACTTATCATCACTTTTAAAAGATTTCTGATAATACGTGCATGTTTTGCGAAAGTGGTTTGTAAAAGACCATGAATAATATAATATTGCAAAATAGTTTGCAACATGTGATACGGTTAAGTGTCTTAAAACGCACGTATCCAATGAGGCCTCGCAGATGTCGAATTGGAGGCAGGTGAACTTTTGGGTTACTGTATACTAATAGAGTCTAGTATATTATCCTCGTCAGTTGTCTGGAAGATACTGAACAAATAACACATACTTGCCAAGTACTGATATATTACAAATATGGAAGGCACAAACAGCACAGATGTACTCAATTGTGTTCAAACAAGGCTGGGCATCTCTTTTATCATAGTGATCTGCATAATACTACCATTTCATGTTCTGATGATTAAAGTGCTGCTCATAGATCTACGTCTGGCATTGCCTCGCCATATGATTACACTCAGTCTCTCAATATCAGATTTTTTGCAGATATTCGTTTCCTTTTTATGCATGGGAATAATGCTGATTTTCAATTTAAGAAGGGCAGTAGGAGCATGTGACATTTTACGGTTCATTATGTTCTTCAATTTTGCTATGACATTAGTTGTTTCAAGTCTGTCACTTATTGCACTATCATTAGAACGATACGTTGCATGCATACATTGCTTTCGGTTACATGAAATATTCACCAGAAACAGAACGATTCTTGGAATTTCATTCATATGGATTGTTGGTGTAATTGCTGGTATCGCAACAGTGGCAATAGCAACAAAAAGCAAGTATAAGCTGATCCTCGATGGCAACTATTTAATGAAGATATTGGCAGTAGTAATTGCATTCCCCACAATATTCTTGTTAGCTTGTATTCAGTATCGTCTGTTGGCATTCAGTCGAAGTAAACTGAGGAGAGTAAACCCAGGGACAATGACTGGGTCTGAACTAGAGATGGCTGATATGAGGAAGAAACAAATGAAAATTTCTTTTGTCGCGAGTATTGTTGTACTTGCATATGTAATTTCCATGCTTCCTGTGGGATGCCTATCACTTGTAGAGTTGATAAACGGTAACATTTCATCTCCAAACATCAGTGCCTTCTTGAAAGGGCTGTCTATTGTAAATAATTTTGCCGATCCATATATTTATGGACTCGGGACAGTGGATACACGAAAAGCTATACTAAAGAACCTAAAGAGGATCAAAAACTTTTTTGTAAGACAGTAAGGATCGAAATAGAAGAGAAGTCAAATCCTCTCTGTAGTAACGTTATTTGATCGATTTGCAGGCAAGTGTAATTCCTGGTTGGTGTGACAAAGAAGATGGTTGTGATCAAAAATCTTCTCTTCTCATGGAAAATCAAACTCACTAACTAACAAACATTTTAAAAATTTAATTGTAGCATGACAGCATTTGACAATTACTTTGTGATGTAGCCACTTTAAAGGTTGGACTATTTCGTAGCAGCAGTTTACATAATTTGTTTACAAGGTTATTTGAAAATATCTCGTTTCTTTTGCTGGATATATGCTTCAGTTCGAAAACATACTGACTGTTGTGATGAGTGGATCGAGGCGGCGAATCGAAGTAAATGCAGCATGTGTAGCGCTTTCTTTGTATATTCATAACTGAACTGAACATAACTGAACAAACAATTTAAGAACGACGTATGCTGAAAACTAAAAAGCGACCTTTGAAATGCAGTGATGGTTTGAACGCCTAAGTGCAAACTTTAAGTGATAGGAAACTCTTCGACTCTGTGATCGCATGCTCTACTTTTTGCTTTGCTTAAGGTGGATTTCCATTCAGTGCTTTTTGTCGCGCGCTCGACTTTTGCGATGGAATTTTAATCTGGGCATGCGCATATTCTAGAAGCTGATAGCTTGAGCTGCGCGCGCGATCGCATAAAAAGTAGAAGTTCATCCGACTTTCCGCGATCGATCGAAAGCGCCGAGACCATTTGCTTTCAAAACCAACAGGAAGTCGCGTCTTAGCAAAAGTAGTTTGTTAATATCGAGCAGTTGTTGATGGCCGCAGCAAACAAAGATGTTCCCGAGCAAGCAAATGTCCCTACTGTAAGCTCAGCTACTCATCATCAAGAGTCACAGTTGCATCGAATGGCGTAATGAAATCGATGGATGATGCTAGTCAGGAGATGATAAATCTTTCTGAGTGGATGAAAATTAATAAACTCAGCCCTAACCCCCAAAAAACTGAATTTATGGTCATAGGGCATCCACGTAAAACCAAACACCCTGACCTCCCCGAGAGTCTGATGCTTAATAATCATAGAATAAAAAGAGTAACAAAAGCAAAGTCCCTTGGATTGATCGTTGATGAACACCTATCATGGGATGACCAATTCAACCTCACAAAGACAAAATTAACTCTGGAATTTGGGCAATAAAAAGATTGAAAAATATACTGCCTCAATCACAACTATGTATGCTCTATTATGCATTAGTAGAAAGTCAGTTGCGCTATGGTGATGTTGTTTGGGGTAGTTTGTCGGAGACAAAACTGGCTGCCCTTCAGAGAATCCAAACTCGGGCCCTCGAAATAATCAAGAGTGCCAAAATTAAAGATACTTGGTCATGCCCTGGGATGAGTGTAGAAAACATAATTTTTTTTTGAAAGGAATGTTATGACCTATAAAATCGTGCACAAACTCTGCCCAGACAGCCTCCTTGGTAAATACAAACCAAGGGCTAATATCTCATCTTACAATACGAGAAATTGCCAAGATCTCCACATCCCTAAGCATAGGACTGAGCACTACATAAAAAGCTTTCATTACTCAGCTCTTAAGGACTGGAATAATACGCCTTTTGATATACGGGAGTTGCCAACAATAAATACCTTTAAAAGGCAACTCAAAGTTTATATGAAGAGCAAGACTTGAAAAATTAAAACACAACCCCTGGAAGAACAGCTAGCTCTATTCTGAATAGGATTTTTAACGTATTTTTTTTGCTATATCTCTAATTAGTGTAGATAACTTTGATTGTAAATTTAAGTTCTTAGCATTGCTGAAGGGTCTTAGTGCTTAAAAAATTGAAATATGAAATATGAAAAATATGAGGTCGATTGCAGAAAGTCGTGCGCGCGACGATAAGCACCATCGCAAAGGGCTGATCGCAAAAAGTCAAGCGCACAACAAAAAGCACTGAATGGAAATCCACCTTTATGCATGCACTGCACTAAACTCTGACGCTGACTGACTCCGACTCTAACTTACAACGTTAAAGCCAGTGTCGAAAGAAAAGTAACATGTAAAGAAAAGTAACAAACTCAATATCTCAGAGTGGATGAGAGTTAATAAACTAAGTCCTAATCCCAAAAAAACTGAAGTCATGGTAATAGGACACCCACTCAAGACTAAGAATCTCGACCTTTCACAGGCTCTAACGCTGGATGGTTCGGATATAAAAAAGGTAGATCAAGTGAAGTCCCTAGGCATCATTATTGACGAAAACCTTACCTGGGATGAGCAATACAAGCGTGTAAAGGGCAAAATGAGTGCTGGTCTTTCAGCTCTAAAACGACTGAAAAATATCTTACCGCAATCTCAGCTTTGCAGTGTGTATTATGCTCTTGTCGAGAGTCATCTGCGTTATGGCGACATTGTTTGGGGTAGCTTGTGTAAAACAAAATTAGCTGCTCTCCAACGTCTTCAATCCCGAGCATGGTCAATAATAGAGAATGCAAAGATAAATGATCTTTGGTCTAGTTCCTGGCTAAATGTAGAAAATATTATCCGTTATGACAGGAACGTGATGACCTACAAGATCGTAAACAGATTATGTCCTGAAAACCTTTTTGATAAATACTTGCCCAGACCATATTTGTCCTCGTATAATACGAGAAAGTCTCAGGATCTTCAAATCCCTAGATCTAGGACAGAGTTTTTCAAAAAGAGTTTTCATTATGCATCTCTGAAAGTCTGGAATGAAATACCTTCCACAATTCGTGAGCTACCGACTTTAAATCGTTTTAAACAACGACTAAAACCGCATTTAAAGGGCTAGACACATTTTAAAACACGACTCCCTGGAACAACATCATATAAGGAATTTAGGATTTTAGACTGTTTAAGAATTTAATTTTTTAGATTTAAGATCGTATGTTTTGTATATTAATTGCTGAAGGGTTTTATTTCATGTGTAAATAATGTTAAATGAAAAAATGAAATGAAAAGTAACAGCACGGAAAGGAAGTCACAACTTAGAGCGGGATTACGCGGGCAAATAAATGCATGCGATAATGTCAGATATACCAGTTTCTCTATGTATTACAAATTTTCTTTTTACAAGGAAGTGAAGCTTAAAAACCGCTCTCGTCTCCTCAAAAAGTTGAGAAAGTTCAGTAATGGATTTTGAGACCTAAGAAAGTTGATAAGTCAGATACCTTTAAAATTCCAATATTCGCTCAAGGCAGTCATGGCTTCTACTTGATTTCTATAGATTTCTTGAAGCAATCTATGTATTTGAATGTTATGTTTGTGTAGTGTCCGTCTATCTTTGTAACACTGTATCGTTACGGAGGCTCGGCTGTTCTTGCTAACAAAGCCTAAAGAAGGTGTCAGTAATGATATCATGAATAATAATAATGATAAGATGACATGGTTCAAAGTTGGCTTTCTACATAACTTTGATACATGAAACTAATTAAGATTAACTATTTAAAAAGCTACGAAATGTTCACTAATGGGTGAATTAGTGTTCTTCCATCACTATCAAAAGTCTTCGAACGCTTACCGTTAAAGCAATTTCTATCATTTAATGAAAGGAGACTCTCGACGAATCTTTGTGCTTTTAAACAAGGCATGGTACTCAGCATGCTCTCTTTCGGGTTATTGAAATGATTTGTCGATGTATTGACAAGGGGAGTGTCACTACCATGGTACCGATGGAGCGTTCAAAGGCATACGACTGTATGCAGCAAGATCTACTTATTGCCAAGCTCGACGCTTATGGCGTTGGCATTGACATTCTGAAACTCATATACAGTTGCCTCACTGATAGAAAGCAGGGGGTGAAAATAGGCACTAGTTTAAGTACCTGGAAGTCATTATCAAAAGGTGTTCCATAGGGATCTATACTCGGTCTCTTTCTATTCAACATCTTTATAAATGATGTCTTTTATACTATAGAGTCTTATCAGGTTTGCAACATTGCTGATGACAACACAATTTATGCATGTGGTGAAACCTTACCTGAAGTATCCATAAGTATTGTAAATGACATGAGACAAGTAACGAACTTGTATAAACTTAAAGAGATTGGTGCAAACACTGAAACATTCCAGCTGATATTCTTTGGGCTAAAAGAAGATCACGATTTATGCATTGAAATTAATAGCGATACCATAAACATGTCTGATAAGCTAAAGCTCTTAGGTGTCACCATTGACTCAAAACTTAGATTTAATGAGCACATCAAAGCAATCTGCCAAAAGACTAGCAAAAAGTTTAAAGCTTTTTCAACGATTGCAAGGGAATTGGAGCCCCAGAAGGCTAGCCTACTATATAACTCAGTTATACTGACAAATTTTAATTACTGTCCACTCATATGAATGTTCTATGGAAAAACTAGAAACGAAGAAGTCAACAGGGTTCATAAGCGTGCCCTGAGAATGCTGCTAAATGAGTATGTCTCCACTTTTATAGAATCCTACACAGGAATGAGGAAGCGACAACTCATGAGAAAAATCTGCAAAAGCTTATGCTGGAGGTATACAGATGTGTAACCTCCGGAAACCCCTCCTTTCTGTCGGAGGTCTTCAATAGGAAAGTGCTTCGGTACACCTAAAGAATAAACAATCTCCCCCAACTTCCTAACACGAGAACAAAAATGCATTGAGATGGGTCTCTCCCAGGGGAAGCATAATTTGGAATCAACTTCCAGATCAATATAAGTTGGAAGAATTGATGATGAATTCAAAATGCAAATCAGAAGTTAGATGGGAGTTGGATGTAGCTGCCGCATTTGTATTTAGGTGCTTTTAGTGAATGTTCGTTGTAATTAAACTTGCATATTGTAAATAGGATAGAGTTGGGCTATAATAGCATTAGCTTTCTAGCCAACATTAAATAAATTGTATCGTTATTATTATTATTATTGTTCAGTATATTATTTCTTTGCTAACGCACTAAGCCAGCCAAGTATAAATTACCTTGTTGTGAGATTTGTATTGGTAGATTTTAAGATTATATCGATGATTTGAAGCTTGCAAAAAACAAAAAAGTATTATTATTATTATAGTTTATGTTTGCCATCTCAGACGTCATGTGTCCGGCTTTCTATTCCATGAGAGCAGGTGACAACAAGTCACCAAAGGTCCCACGGTGGTCTTCAATATGTTTCCCTAAAGAGACAGGACTTTCCTTAGCAATCTTGCGGTCCCTAAGAGTGCAGTTTTTTGCATTATCTCCAGCCTGATGTTTGCTCCAACCTTATTGACATATCCAGTAAATCTTTGTGACACAGCTCCTAACGCACCAATCACAATAGGTAATACAGTAACAGTTTTCATTTTCCACAATCTTCTTACTTCTTCTTTCAGCATCTGGTATTTTTCTAGCTTTTCTATCTCCTTATCCTTAACTCTTTTATCTCCTGGAATTGCTATATCTATTATTCTTACATCTTTCGTCCTTTTTGCAATTAGCACAACGTCAGGTTTCCTTGCCTCTATCATCCGATCACACTGTATCATAAAGTCCCAGTAGATCTTATAGTCATTATTTTCCATTACACATTCTGGCTTGTGTTCGTACCACTTGTCACACGACTCTATTCCCACATTTTGACAAAGCTGCCAATGAACATATCGTGCAACATCATCGTGCCGTCGCTTGTACTCACGCTGTGCTAACTTCCCACATTCACTAATTAGATGGTAAATACTCTCACCCCTTTCACCACACATCCTACATAAAGGTGAATCAGCCGTTTTGTCAATATGGAACTTAGTATAATTCGTTCTTAACGCCTGTTCTTGAGCACTGCAAATAAGTGCCTCTGTGCAACCTTTCAGGTCACCCTTCAATAGCCACTGCTATGTCTTGTCCCAATCAACTCCCTGAAGTTCTCTGACAAACTGGCCATGCATTTCTTTGTCTTTCCAAGCAGCTTCAACTATTTGCTTTCTATTGTCTTTTATTATTATTATTATTATTATTATTATTGTTATTATTAGTATTATTATTATATCCAACAATCTGGAAGATATTAGCTGGCTTAGTACTGAACCAACATAAAGTCGGTTGGAATTCAAAATCAGTGGCAATGAAATGTAATTTCTGAACCAGTGCATAAGGTAGTAACCATCAGATGAATTAAAACATCATGTAAAACTTCTTATTTCAGTGAACAGTTATGAGACATAATATTAATTGGAAACTGTGCATTTCAAATGACATCATTTGTTTCTCAGTTAAGTTCTATATAAATTTATAAAGATTAATATAACCAAATTTGAATAAGATAAGTAGAGGCAGTAAAATTTGAAAAATTGGGAATACCTACAAACCATGAGGAAGATACAGTGATGCAAAAGCCGAAAAGATCCCAACAACTGAAAAGATCCCAACCTATCACAGTTATCATCTGTTGTCTGTTTGTACCACAGAAACTCACTATCACACGAAAAAGCGGAAACAATCCAGCAAACTGACAGCAGTTTTTTCGGCCGACATTCATCAGAGTACGAAATGTCGGATAACGAGCTACAAGTGAACCGAAATGCATGTACCGAAGTTTCATACTCTGATGAATGTCGGCCGAGAAAACTACCGTCAGTACCCTATAGAATATTTACGATTTTCGTGTGTTAGTAGTCACTTATTGCAATAAATCACTAGACATTTCAAAGAAAACCATTCCTAACGGATTTGTGTGTAATTCACCAGCAAGTCTTTAGAATGCTATTGGAAACAATTTACAAAATCAATGCGATGCAACAAAGAATTTTGGGAATCCAAAGAAGGATATTTGGAACTTTATCGATACCGTAGGAAGGTATATCAATGGCGATCATCGCTATCAAAGACAAAAAACCAATTTTCCAGTTATAAAAACCTGCTACCTGGACAATTGTGACACAGATGAATTAGCAAAAATGAAGGAATACTTTTGACATATAGCTTCTCAGAAAGTACAAAAGAAGTCTAATAGACTTAAAGATAACTACAGTTATACTCGTGTATTTGAGATTCTACTGCTATTGGCTCCTCCTCACGTATGAGGCCAAATCATGAAAAGAAGAGCATCTATTATCTATTATATAAGAAGTACAATTTCTAACGGCAAAGAGAGTATTCATCCTTCAATATACAACGTAGACTAGCATCGACACTATTTCATTACGTTCTTTAATGATACCAACGAATAGACCTTCATGGTGAATTAAGACAAATATTCTTTCCAAAGGGGACTAGATATACACATTTTACATGCGAATTCCTTACGCTTTGTTCAGGTTTAACATTCATTCTTGGCTGATGGTGGGGGCTAAATTCAGTTTCAGGATAAAGGTACCTTTTAGGATAACCTCATCACGAGACAAAAACCAAGAATGAGAACAAAAAACCAAATTTTGCTAAATTAGTACAACAGAAAATTTGAAATGCATCCAATTGCTGCATAAAGGATATCCCAGTATGACGTTTGAGTTCTGTAACTTTTCTGAACTTATTGTTAAATCTATAGATTTTTGAAATTCAGTATTGTTATAATCAAACTTCCTGTTGAAGAATGCACTGTATATTACGTGAGCCAAATGAGTGTCATTTCAATTTTAATTTTTACGCAATATAGAAGGATAGCAACTGGGTGTCCTGATTATATTATTGAAATTAGCTGAGATTGGGCTTCATATACAACTATGTAATAAGTCAAAAGCACAAACATTTATCGGAAACTGAGCAGATTTTTATGGATATAGATAATGTGGCCAATAGCTAAATCCGTTCAGGCCGCGAGGGGCTACTTATTTACATTGTCCATATCGGCTGGCCATGTCGACACATAATCCAGCAATGGCCATATTGTCACATAATTTGCATATAGCAACAATATAGCAATAGTCTCAATTCACTTGCTGTTTATTCGCTGCTGAGCAGAATAAAGTGTTAAACCATCACATTTCAGTCTATAAACTATCTTCGAATGCCACCAATATTGCTGCAAAAAAGATCAAATTTAATATTTGATTACTTGTGTCAGGAGGATGAAATAAAGAAGTGTTATTTTATTGTCCCAATATTTAATTACTACAGCAGACAATACTTCAAAATGCAACACCAATAAGCCAGTTATACCATAAACGCTTGATATCAAAGATCTCGGCTCATGCACAAACACAATGATGCAGGATAAAAGGAAAATTCTACGCAACTAGTGTACTAGACCAGAGCAAAAATAGCTGGTGTAGAAGTCTATAGTGTATTATCATGCTGTATTTTGTAAGTAAAGTAAAAATATTAATCTATGATCTGAGTGAAACTGGTGGAAATATTTACAAGTGATACCAGCAACCGTCCGAATACATATCATATTAGAATGTGATAACACAATCCGGTAAGCAAGTATACCAAAAGCTATTATGAGCATTGTATGACCACGTAACATTTTCGAAGCTTTCAGGTGTAGAAAATTTTCCTATTGAAAAAGTAGTGAACAGAAAGAATCAGAAGCTCCACCAAAGAAATACGGGTGAAAATTAACCTTTTAACGATGTCTGTGACCTCTCCGACAAATGCATCACATATGCCTGGGCAATTACGATCAGCATCTTGAATTATTGCTTCTAATTCTTCAACAACTGAACACCTTGATTGATGTTTAACTTTCAACTAGAACGGAATACAGATAGCGAATACAGAAAAGGAAACAAACATTTGTTCTTTTAGTTCCTCCGTTCCATAATGAATAACTTTTTTAGAACTTACTTGTACAATCATACGATTGCTACTACTTCTAAAAATATAAAAATATAAAGAAATAAAAAACATGCATGTACCATAATAATTAAAATTCTTATGATTCTGAGCTGGTCCAGGGATTGCTGGTAAGAAAGACTGTACTTAGTTAAAGTAAATGAACAGAATTTGGCTACACGTTTAGAACAGTTTTTCTCAGTTCTAGCAAGTCAGTCGTCTAGCTATGCTAAAGATACTCAATTCAGTCTTTCTCTTCTACAAATCCCGCTTAAATCGCAACTCTGATTCATCATTTCCAAATTGCAAATTCTATTTCTAATCACTTGACAGAAGTTTACGGCTATTGACTTTCATAATCATCATCGCCTTTCCATCAGCATTGACGACTGATAGTTTCATCTCCTTCTTTCGTGGGCCTTCTGTTGGAAGTGAAGTCCAAGTCGGGAATAGAACATTCTGGCACATAGTTCAAATGGAATGGTTGGTGGTGGTTTCGGCAATCTGTCTAGTTCTTGTCGTCTTCTTCTTTTCTCTCCTTCTTTTTCCTTTCTTTGTTGTTGCTATTGACTGGTTGCTTAATTGATGGTGTCTCTCTCGTCCTCTCTCTATCTGTTGCTCTTTCCTTCGATTTTTCTGTATTTGTATTCGAAGCTTTCAGTATGTCTTTGAGCTGGTCTTTGTATCTTCGGTATGGTCGTTTCTGTTGTCTTCTTCAATACGTCATTTCAGAACATAGGACGATTTTTGGAAGCCGGGCTTCTGGTATTACTTCAGCGTTTGCTTTTCTGTCTTCCTACTTAATACTGAGGATCTATTGAAGTCTTCGTTGCTGGAATCTTTCTAAATTAGTTAGAAATCTTTTGTCCATGACCCAAGTTTCCGAGCCATAGAAAAAGGTGGATAAAACACACGACAGCGTTAAATACTACAATTTTTGCTGCTAATTGTTAATCTACGCTTTGAAATACTATTATATTGCGTTTCCACTAGGTTGCGTGGGCTAGGCGGATTCGGCTGTTGATTTCAGCTTTAAATCCATTACTAATTATGACTCAGAAAAAGGATTTCGATTGAATGGAGGCCTGGCATTATAACATATGAAGAGAATAATCTCTCCAGATTAGGCAAGATAACTCAAAAGAACAACAATTTTTGACTTCTTGCCAATGACATCTGTTACACTTAAAGAAAGGCCAAAGACAAGCACACACCTTCGCAAAAAATAACACGAATAAAGTGACAGGAACAAAAACATCAGCAAGCAAATTCCAACAATAATTGTCCAATCTATTCAGCTAAAATGCATTTCTGGAAACTATTTTGCCGGAACATAACAAAATACCCTCCTGCATGGTGGAGCAGGTCTGACTATTTCTCATATTGAGGAACAATTAGGGAGCGGTCAGTATTTATGACAGGGGTGGGGGCTGAAGAAGAGAAAATAGTGGGCAAACTGAAAAAATAAGTTGCATTAGGTGGGCAGCAAAATAATTTTTGAACAAAAGAATAGTGGAAAAGCATATACCATATTTAAGCATAAATACTAAATCTAGAATGTCAAATATAACGGTGTATCACTAAGAGATAATTAACCAGCAGAGTGTAAAAGAGCTTCAAGGCGTGGGAGCAAGGAGAGTGGAGAGGAATGCCTGGCATGTTGCAAAGCTACTGGTTGACATGAATGATTGGGCTCAAGTTTTGAATGAACGAATAAAAGCATATCTATAAGAAGACAAACAAGAAATGCTCTTCTTCAATGGAGAATATTTACTGCAGTATCATGTAGCCTTGTTTAACGGTTTGCCTTCGGTGGGGAAAAGAACATTTGACTCACGCAATGGTGGAGTAAAGTTTCTTTGAAGCCACATACTACTTTCTCTTCAGCCCCCACTGCGGTCATAAATTATGACCGCTCCCTTAGCAAAATACCAATGGCTACTTTGGATACCAGCTATTACTATAACTGAAAATGATCAGTTGGTCTTTCTGAAAACTGTGAATCATATTTTGCCTTTCATAATATGAAACTAAAAACAAGAAGAGTTTAGGGTACGTGTTTCTCTAGTCTTGAAAGCATGAAATGCATATTGAACAAATATAAACATGAAATACGCCACACTTACTGCTTGCAGAACAGGTACCAGCCTCTTCAGAGATTTTGATAGTTGACGCTCTGGACGACCAAACTTTGGGGAATTAAGCTTCCTTTCACCCATTCCGTCATTTATTTTCTCAAGGTCCGCATTTGTCTTCGGAGATGTCTTGATAGTGTCAAAGATCCATGCAGGCTGATCAGCCGAGGACCGAGTTGACCCTTCACTATAATGACAGTACATATATCATTATCGAATAAATTGCTTACCACCGATATAAAATTGTCAGCAATGCCTGAAGAAATTTAGTTACATTATCAGAAACAAATAAAATGGATTGTGTACAAAAACTCTCGAAAAAACTAAAACAATCCATAGCGAATGATTCTTTCTTCTCTTTTCTGAAAAGATCGTTCGCATAGAAGTCTCTTTGTTTCCCAAAGATAAATCGCTAAATCATATGAGGTCATGTAACAACGCCAAGAATACTACGACCTACTATGTACCAATCAATATGTCAAAGTAGAATCTGACTGAAAATGAATCTGAATCTGGAATCTGAAATCTGAATTTAGAATATGAATCTAGAATTTGAATCTGAATCTGGAATCTGCCTCTGGCATTCAGCATAGATCTGAGTTGAAAAATCACTCAAACTGAAAAAAGAAGACCATTTGAAAAGGAACCAATTTCATTGGGGAGAATCGTAATGTTTGTGAGTGAAGAGCATAGATTGTGAAGTATTTTTGCAGTAACAAACTTCTAAGCGATGTGACTTTTAACGCCCGCTACAAAATTACTCTTCAACAACAATGCTAACTGGGATTATTCAAATTCTGACAAAAACACAAAGAAATTCTAACTACAGACGGTTAGCAAAGAATGTTCATTACATTCACCAAAGAGGATTTATGAAAACCATGAGGAAATACTGCAAGACTAATACATAAAAATTCGGTTTCTGAAATTGTCCGTTTCTCTAGGATGTAAATGACAAAGCATTTGAATACTATGATCTTGAAGCGCCTACCTTTCGTCATCATCTGAGCTGTCATTTTCATCCCCACCTTCAGCTTTCCAACGGGCGTGTTTTTCTATCAATTCCGTTAAGATAGCATTCTTCTTCGCCGCTTTAATAAATCTATGTCGTAGTAATTCTTTTGCTGTCAGCCTCTAAATAGTCAAAGGTGCAGTTGTTAAATTCAGGCCTCCCGAATAAAGATGGCATGAGTCCTCTCTGCTTTTCTATTGTTCTCTGATTACATTTTGCCCGCGGGAAACTTAATGCAAAGTCGAAGGGTGAACTGTAAGTTCCAAATGTTTTTACATACATCTTTACCTTATAGCGCAACATACCGTACAACCCCGCATAAAACAACCACTGCGTTAAAGAACTTGTAGCCTAAAATTCTTCATATTGGGGCCATTAAAAAATTACGTAACGCCCGAGGGGTAAGGGGTATGATCATTTTTGCTACGAACTGCTTTGAAAATTTAGGGGGTGGGGGTCATAGCTCCTTTGTTATGCAAACAGAGATTTCTTTTTGAAATGTATCTCCTTGCAATTACATCAAGGCTGAGCCTATAACTCAGCGCTGTTTGTGTATGTATGTATCCTCCATTTTTCTGAAACATTGTCGTGAACTTCGCAGACAGTTTTCAAAAAGTGTTTATGCTTGCAATCATTTACAGGGGGGTCTTAAGGCTCGAAATGTTACGTAACAAGGGATGGGGTTGGTCAAAGTGGGCGAATTGGGGTGTTACGTAACTACTGAATGGCCCCATTCCTATAAACAAGGTATGAAATGTTGACCTTGACTAGTTCAGTAAGGAAACAGAGAGTTTTCTTCAAGAGAAGAAGACCATTTCTCAATGCATACTAAGCAGAACAAAATTTTAATTATGAATTACTACCCTAAATTATCTATTCATATGACTTTTATAAGAACCTTTTTAGCCAGGATCATAAAAGGGAGGTTCTGTTATGCAGGTTCTTACAATATATCGCTATTATCTTTGTGTATAACACAACGAGTTCATTTACTATGCCTAAAGTTAGTAACTTAATTCCAACTTCTCCATCACAATTCACTAAAATTAGATGATGTCGATTATCAGCACTTGAACTGTAAAGAAGAAAGTCACCAAGAAACAATAACAGCCAAAATATTACCTCAGTTGGGTCTTTGTTCAGGCAAAGAGAAACGAATTCTTTAAACGGCTTGCTAAAACTGCCTGACAGCTCAGGAGGATTATTTTTTGGAATCAGAAATAACACCCTCATAGGATGGAGATCAGCATGTGGAGGTTCACCTTTTGCTAGTTCTATTGCTGTTATGCCCAAAGACCAAATGTCAGCCTAAAACAGATTTGGTAAATATGTCAAGATACAATAACACCATAAAATGATATGGCTAGACAGATACATACGATGGAAATGCTACGGCTAGCACAAGGCAGGAATGGTTTTTAGGAACATGATCACCAGCGTCAGACTCTGATATGGAACGCAAAGAAGAAGCAGTCAGATACATTTATAATCGTTGTTAAAGATTCGAGGTCTTAAATGTAAACAAATTAAAGGACATGTCTATTTGAACGAAGCAACTCTGGAAGCCAGTTTACTGAGACTACATGGCCTTCAAATAGTTACTGCTTATAGAAAGCAGGTTGACCTGAAACATTAAATTATGTTCTTGACAATTACAGCATAGCCGCAAGATGTTTGAGAACTCTGACCAGGTACATTTCCTCCCAACCTAATTGACCAATCATCAAGCATTATTGGATCATTGGGCAAGCAAGATCGTCCTTTCATTTAGGTGTTTTGGAATCGGTTTACATCAAGACTCAAAACCCAGTCTTGTGTAAACAAAAAGAGTTCATTTCTCACTTGGACTCTTCAAGTAAACAATGGTGAATAGGTGCTAATTGGCCAATCATAGGGCCAAATAGACGCATCATTCATCATATCACGTGCACCCGCATCTGGCTATATATTTCGGTTCACCTTTCGGTCGCTATCCGACGTTTCATACTCTGACGAGTGTCGGACGAAAAAAGCTTTCAGTATGCTAAAAGAATGTTTCCGCTTTTTCGTGCTATAGTGAAGTTCTGTAGTACCAACAGACTTTCAATCATCAAGCAGCAGTCTGACCACACATGAGTTCCACAGCTAAACATAGGCCCATTTTGCATGATGATTGGTCAATTAGGCTGAGAGGAAATAGACCTGATCGGAGCTTTCAAACATTTGGCGGCCATGCTGACAATTACTCAATAGATATTTTGAGAAAATGCATGGGTATTCTTGAGCTTCCTGTCCCGATCTGCATTCGCTACAATGTTAAGTAGATAGTGGCCAGTTCACCAGAGTATAATGAGTTTCATTTTAAATAAATCATCATATATAATTGCACAAATTAAGCTTACAGGTCTTTAGGCTTCAAAATGTGCCCATGAGAGCGGTGCCTTACATGATAGCGATAGCTGATATATAATACAAGCACACACACACATACACACATACAAACACTTGCTCGCTCGCTCGCTCGCTCGCTCGCTCGCTCCCTCACTCACTCACTCACTCACTCACTCACTCACTCACTCACTCACTCACTCACTCACTCACTCACTCACTCACTCACTCACTCACTCACTCACTCACTCACTCACTCACTCACTCACTCGCTGGTGCAAAGCCTGCCAAAAAACAATTTTTCATTGACTTTCTCAAAGTAGTGATCCATTCTTTGAACAAATGTCTATCCTATGAATCGTAAAAAATTAGAGAGATAAATCGACAAAGGCCACATGACTTATAAGCTTCGTACCTTAGAATCATAGGCAGATTGTTTAATAACTTCAGGAGCCATCCAAAATGGCGTTCCAACAAAGGTATTCCGTTTATTCATTGTATCTGTTAGCTGCCCAGCAACACCAAAATCAGCTAACTTGACATCACCATTCTCAGAGAGCAACACATTTGCAGCTAGAACGTTAAAAATTGCTAATTATCTTATATTAAATGCGGGCAGGGGTGTACTTCATGTAGTGGGGAGTGTCAATTATTTTTGTCCAAACGTTCTTAACACATTATATGTGCAACTTCAACTAAAACCCAAAGAAATTTAAATGCAAGTCATTTGTTCACAAGTTCTGACTCAAAATAACAATAGCTGTACGTTCTACATTTAGCAGTGAGAAAAGTTCTTCCAATGCGCTTAGAAATGCCTTTAAAAGCGCTAAAAAGCTATTTTCTAAATGTCGTGTAACTGCAACAGACATTCAATCAAATCCAATAGTGATTCAAAACTCTTTTATGCAAAATCTGCCCTTGAAATACCAATGTCCCTTAGGGCGCAAGTGGGGCCTCCTTGCTAGTTCACCTACTTAGGAGGCTCCTCAAGAATTCTTTGTTCACTTAGTAGTATAATTATTGTAAGCTGTTATGCTGTGTTTCTTACTTAATCATTAACATGCTAACAACTTATTCTATGTTGTGTTGTGTTTTTTGTTGCATTTGTATTAAAGTAAAGTAGCAGCAGGGGTAGTAGAATTTTTAATAAATTAAATCAAATAAAAAATAAACATGTGATAAATTCAAGATAAATATGTAATAGTACTGGAAATTTGCCCTTATCGTCTCACTTTATGGACCAGTGGCTACATCTGTGGATGCAGGAGACAGATAAAATATTATGATTAAGATTTACACAGCACTTTGAGTATGAAAACTGATAAAGCGAGTAGACCATAATATCTATGGGAGGCTATAATCTCAACAAAGAAGATAGTATAACTTCCAGAACAAAACTCATGAAATACCTTTGATGTCTCTGTGCAGCTTTTTTTCGCTATGCAAATATTCTAAACCTTTCAAAACTTCTCTAAGTATAACTGCAATATAAATTTCGTCGAAAGGGCCAACCTTCATCTGAAAAAATTTGGGTAAAAAGTTGCCTTGCAAAATTGTACAGAATGTAACAAAATGATAGAATGATTGAAAATATCAGTTGATGAAAATTTTCTTTTAATGCTGAATAAAAGAAAGCATGGCAACCTTCTGGCATGAAATGTATTCTATGGAATATTGTGCATCAGTACAATAGAAGTGAAACATCAGAGAGTTCTATTACTATTAATCAACAGGAGTAACTTTTCAGCTTAAGCTGCATCATAATCAGAGCTTGTCTGGGAAATGACATCCATAAGCGAGGGCTAGTCAGTTGCCAGCCAATAAGTGGTAGGCTGTTACAGGGGAGCTCCTGACTAAAGTGCTTCATTGTACAAGATTTGATAACTTTATGATTACATGTGATAGTAAATCAGAACCTACGAATGGCACACACTAAAGAGTTATCAATAAGTCTCAATTAAAACACCCACAACTCAATGATTTACTTCCAATGCTGACAGTTATATGATCGAATATAGCAGATGTTTCCGTAGTCTCTCTGGTTGCTTGATTTACTAGGTCATTAAGGTTGAAACAGCTCTATAATTACTGTATAGACATGTTCATTGCATAATATTGTTGGGCAGATTGAAGTTTGAGGGTTCTAATATGCTTAGACACTACTCAAAATTACTACCACCAAAATGCATAAGTTAGTAATCTTCTCCTTCAAGATACATTAGTATAAAGCATAGGTTCTTGCAGGTTGTTTCTAAGTTTCAATGGTGGTAGACAGGAAGAAATCCTATGGTATGGGTCAGCTCTGGGAGGCCTACTTTTACACAAACCACTTCTAAGGTCGAAATGGGAATACCATCATGTTTACAGAACTCAAAGGTATTCCTGCAATAATAGTGACTATAACCCCACTACAACAGGAAATAACAGATAACATTTTCAGCAAATTGAGCTGGGCAAGCAAGATCATCTTTTCATTTGAGTATTTTGGAATCCATTTGCAAAAAGACTCAAAACTTGCCTCATTCTGGTGAATATCTGAAGTTTCATACTTATGAGTGTCAGACAAAAAAGTACCGTCAGCATGCTAAAAAACAATTCCAGCCTTTTTGTGCAATAGCATTGTTTCTTGAAAGTTAGAACCATACAACCTTATTTCTGTTCAAAGACTCAAGAAGCAACTTGCTAGAGCTGCATGCAAGTCTTTCTAGTTCTGCATAGAGTGCCTTCAAGCAGGTAACTATGTAAAGCTTACCAAATCCAGTGCTGATCCTCCACCAAGATACTCCATAATTATCCATAATTTAGTACCCTATAATAAGATAATACCCATCAAATATCACTTGGTATCACTGATAAAATCACCTCCTGTATAATAGACACATAACTAATAGTTTACATCAAATTTATAAAAGAAAATGCCAAAATTTAGCCTGTTCCATTGCTATGGTGATGTTCAAAATAAACATATTTAGAATTTTCAATAAGAATCAGCCCCAATTGCTTTGTGAATGATATTGTATTTATCTTATTTTGTTCATATTCAAGTTGACTTATAGATTGAACTTTCAGAAAGTCCAAAGGCACACTGGTGGTGGTTAAGGAAACAAATATCTAATAATAGTGACAAAGAAACCAACAAAAAACACAAAGGTTTTCTTCCCTCTCAATCACAGAGTCCAAGGACATTTCACTGGCTAGTTCTTATAGTTTTCTCGTTGCCTCGTACCAGGCATGCTTGAGCCTACCCACCCACTCAAAAATATGCTCTAGCATCCTTTCTTTGGATTTTCCTATAGCCACATTAGCATACATTGAGTATGTGATTTAAAAGCTAAATCTTCCTACTGACAAATGTGATGCATTTTTACTACTGTCTAATCTCTTCAACAGTTCAATTATCCACAATGGCAATGCATATACAAAACTAAGTAGATCAACTCCTTATATCCAACATGTCAAGGGTTAATTATTATAATCAAATAAAACTCTTCTCATCTATATGTAATCTACTAAACAATTAAGTAACAATATGCCAAAATGCTTCCTGGATTTAACATCAATTGATAAAAAAAGCTTGTTGGTATTTCTATCATAAGATTATCCACACCAAATTCATAGTCTGAATGCTATTTAAAATCCATTGCATACAAAAAATGTAACACCATGAATTTGAAATTTCTGGAGACACCCATCCCCAAATGACTAGTAATGTACAATTAACAAATACGGAAGTAGGCTTTCACAGAATAACTAAACAAAACATCTGTCATGTGCTATATTTATGTGGCTGTGACTAGAGGTTCAGATAATTTTATTTACTTCTATCTACAAAGGTAAAGAAAAATGCTGTGAAAGGGCTTACTTTAACTTTTTAAAATCTATCCAAACATAACATAGGGAAGACAAAGAATTTAATTATAAGTTAACTTCCAAACCTTTAAGTAAGAGCCATAGTACTTTGTTACATAGTCACTATCACATTGTGCCAATACAGTGATTTCTTGCTGAATATCCTCAATTTCATCTTCAGCTTCCTCTAAATCAATTATTTTTATAGCCACAATGCCATTTGTTCTGTTATCAACTCTATAATTTAAGAAGTTTCACTACAGTTTCTACAGAGTGACTTCTAAAACTATAATAATGGTGTGCATATCAGAAGAGCATTCTGAAGGAAAATCACAATGGATCTTAGATGACAAATAGCACTTCTTTCATGGGGTATAAATCAAATGTTTCCTCATTGAAATCTTCATTTTGGCTACCTCATAAAAAAACTTATATTGACAGGTTTTCTGCATACAAGTTTCATGTAAGGTATCCTTTGGCTTATTAATCTTTATGTTAAGTTATGAAAATAATGCAATGAAGACATTAGATACTTCTTCACCAAAAGGGTACTGTAGAAAGGAATCTATATCCTACTGGTCAATCTCAATGTCTTCCTATGAAATAATTTTCATGGAATGAGGGTAACAGCACATTATATGACAAAAAGTTAGTCTTCAGTAAATACAATATGCATGAAAAAGCTAGCTAATCTTTCACTTGTATCAACAGTGCATGTGTCAGTCAAATATGCCATGAGGATATAGAGATATAAGTATATGGGTGGGAAAGCTCTTTTGGGAGAATAGCCATGAGATAATGTGATTCATCAACATTGGCTCCCATACTACCTTTGAGAGCAAATATCCCTAACTTTTAACTACATGTCAAAGAGCCATATGGTCATTTCTCACATAAATAGATGCATAATTGAACTGCAGCTTTAAGAGCATTAAACAGTACATGAGGGGTAAAACTCACCCTTTAAAAACTTCCCCAAATGACCCTTTCCCAATCTTCTGCTGGATTGTGAATACTTGTTCAGGGTCAAGTCTATTTCTGTGTTTCTTGAAAAAAAATTGTATTTGAAATCAAACATGGTGGTGAAAGATTATAGATATGAGAAGCAAAGCATCATGTGTTTAATTGCAGGATGTTAACCACATGTTCCATCCTGATATCAGTACAATTTCTGCAGTGAAGCCAACATGCAGTTCCAAATAATGCTCAACTAGCTAAAAAACATATTGATAACTGCATAACATCTAAACAATGACTATATATCAACTAACTGTTCATTTTCAAAACCATGAGAATGCAAATGTTAACAGCTGCAATCAGACACAGTGCTCTGGTACCACCTGACCATTTTTGAGTCCAGAAATGTATGATGGGACTTCATGTTATGAAAGTGCTCATAGTAATGCACTTTTATGTCTCTTGTATATCCTGCTAATAATGCTATAGCCATGGCTGTTGTTCAGGTTTAATTTGATATTTTATATCTAGCTAATTTTGTGACCAGCTGTCATTAAGTATAACCCTCTCAATTGCGTTTCCCACTCAGCCATGTATGTCTTGTGTTGAAAAATTACTATGTTATTAAATTGTGTAGTGAATTCAGTATTTGTTAGTAATAGTATAACAATAAATGTCTTTGTGCCAGTTTGTTCAATGTAGTGTGTGGCTTTCTGTGTCAGCTTAATTATAACTTTTAACTATTGATTTTGAAGTCAAAGCATAAACAAATGAAAAATTTCTGGCTATAACTCTTGACTATATTTTAAAAATCTAATATCTAGCAAGGTCTTTATTTTTCAACAAGCAATACTTCACAAATAATATCTACACAGCACAGATAACTGCCAAATAATGGCTTGACATAAATTGCCTAGTTACTTTTGTTTTACAAGGTTTTTTTGAGAACCTCTATGAGCCTCCTTTTTAACATTTTTAAATTACTCTCCCCAGTTCACCTCTTCATCAGTGAGCATGCTATTTGACTTTGCCTTCTTAACACCTTCCAATTTTGAGTTATTTAGCACTAGAAAGGTAGTTAAGTTATTAACTCTGTGAGTCTCATCAACAAGCATATATTTAGATTTTCCAGGATTGGTAGCAAGCTCATAAGTTCAGGGCCATTCTGAAATATCCCAAAGTTCTCATTGGGTATTTTCAAATAGATATTCAATGTTGTTGCATGCTGTTATGAAACATCTACATTCTAATTTTTGACATGTTTCAACAGTAATAAGATAGAGTTTGCACAGGATTATACCCAGGAAAGGCACTGATACAGTGGGTTTGGTGTTCTCACTTTACTCTATGTAATATTCCTAAAATTGCATGAGAATTCTAATAGATATCTAAAAAACTCCATTCTGAGAGAGGAAATGAGTGGGATTGTAATTTGAAACAAGGCAACATTGGGGCAGATATCAAAATAAATATATAATTAAGACAGAATACTGTCTGTAGTTGAGTTTTAAAGAGTCTAACTTGTGGTAAAGAAATTCACTATCAAACATATGCTCAATTATCCTTACCACATTGCACTAGTACTTAAATTCTCAACATCTATTTTTGCTTGAAAAAGGCTCATGATTAAAACACTTTCTGATACTTCTGCAAAATTCCTTTCTTAGAATTCCTAAATTCTGTATTCTTAGAATACTGAAATTCCTTATACCAGTCCTTCAAAGGATAAAATCCCTTGGTTTTATGGAAGGTGCAGAGATGATTTAGTAAAGGACTAAGACATCAATGGTCTGGGCCTGAGACAATATATTTTCAAATGTTTTTGGCATAAGCCTTTATCAGGAATAGCATATCAGCCACATTTGGTGTATTTATAATCACAACACAAAGGAACAATATATAACATATAACTACAGGGTGGCAATAAAATACTATACATGATACACCAGGACTATAATGAATAACATTTGAAATTGAAATTTATTGTAGTGCTGATGTATTTTGCATAGTATTTTATCAACATCAAGTAATTGTCTATTGTATACTTGTTATCATTCTATTTGTATATACATAATAAAATGCTAAAAAGGATGCTTGAGGTGGTCAATGGCCATATTTAATAGGTAGCTGCTCCCATGATTTCCTAGGTAAATCTCAGCATAAGGGATGGGTCATTAATTGCTTGTGGAAAGGGGGTGGAAGATATCCTCTAAATAATTCCCATAACATACATATCTAACTGATAGTTTTCTTTGCTTCATATTTGTTTTTTTTACTTCATATTAATGTGTTTTCCTTTCACTTGAATTGTAAACTGTTTGGTATTTAAATTGTTGTATTTTATTTATGGAAATGTATGTTAGGTGGAATTTAAAATTATAAGCCTGAACCTGAAACCTGAACCTGATTCTTATATATTTGATGGAATCTTTGTCCCCCTCTCAAATTTATGTAAAAATTTTGGTCCCTACTCTAGTACTTCAGAAGAAACTCCATACCCCTTCTTTTAAAATGCTCTTTACTTTACATTCCCAACCTCTGAGTGTGCAGAATTTTGGTCCCCCCTCCTAAATGTCTTTGACCCCTCCCTTCAAAGAATTAATGACCAGTTCCTATCCTATATTGACAAATAGCCTGTTAGTCAAACTAAACTAAGGTTTACTACAACTAACTCTAAACTATTACATTTTGAGAGACTTAAGTCTCAAAGCAAAATACCCAGCTTGGTAAGGATAAACAAGATACATGATAGCTTTCTTCTTCCTGGTAGATGTGGGACAGCAAAATGAAAAGGAAATGGCACCATTCTGTCATATTAGCATATCTTATAGTCACATTGATAAAGCAAGTTCTGTCTCATAGACTTTAGCAAACAAGCAACTGTTGAATCCAAGAAAGCTGGCACTACACATTCAAAGAATCTAACAAATTGGATTAGTCATACTCCAATTACATACATAAGGTCTTCAATGCCTGGCCTAAATCCGTTGTTATAAAGTGAGCTTCACTCTACATAAAAACGTACATAGAGAGAATAAAACTTAATAAGAAAAGCCTATAGATAAATAGCTTTCCAATCACAAATAACTTTAAGTAAAATCATAAGCTGTTGAATGATGTATATAACTCGGCGGCAATAGGGCAGGCAACCTAATACTGTAAAAGGAAAAGACAGGTCCGAATGCGAGTCTCAACTTACCGTATTCGGTAACATGGCCATCCAGGGTATACACCAATTAAATCGCTTTCATGTTACTGAAACAAAGCATCTTCTGTTACAAAAGCCAGGTGGAAAGGTATAATGTGATGTTGAAGAAAGGGAACGTTGTTTACTTCTTGTAGTTCTTTGTCTAATGGGCAGCCATGTTTTACTGATCGTCAATTCACTTCAACATGAACTTCCAGTTCTTTGTTGAGATTTGATGAATACAGCAGGTACTTAAAGCGAATACAATATTTTTTATCTATATATTGCTGTTAACAAAAACAGCTCAAAAGAAAACATGACGCACCATATGACTCCAGCATTGGCAGGAATGAATGATTAAAAAGCTATAAGGTTCCTTAAGTTTCGAAATTTGAAAAAAGCAAACTATGCATTCCTACATTTTTGCGTCATTTTCGCATTTGTCAAGTGTGGCTCACTTGCAAAAAGATTGTCACATAAAAACACTTCATAGGAGCATGAAGAATGCATGCACATCATAGGTCATAGCATTTAATTCAGTCTTCTATTCTTCCTAGCAGGGCATCAGCTACTTTTTACAATATTCTGCATTGGGAAGAATCGAGTCTTCCCAAAGTGACCTTGCTTACCGCAAAAGCTCCAATAAGCCCATATGGTATTTCAACCTTCGGACGTTCAAAGGAGGGCAAACAGAGAGAGGGTCTCTTATATACTCAACAACTCTAAGCAGTAAGAAATCTTTAAAATCACATACTGCATAGAAAACAAGAAGAAACTTCAACTTATATATACAATTATATATGTTAGTGAATATAATGTTACAGGTAGATTTTTGCAAAACTGGTAAATTTTCGCAAAACCGGTAAATTGTTGCAAAACCTTGCATGCTGTTCATGTGCACGAAGTTACGAGCACGCGTAAGTACGGGTGAATTCGCAAACTACTTCGATACGAGTAAATATGGATTTGCGCGCAAACGAAAATGCGGGAAGCAATACATCGCGAAACCAATACACTCTAGGTCTGCGAGATCAGTACTCTTTGCTTAAACGACAGATAAAATGCACGGAAATGAATAAATAGCAGCGCTGTAAATACACATTGTTCTAGATATAAATTACTCCAACAAGCATGGTGGAAACGAACTAGAATTCAGTCTGTTTTGAAGCTCTAGTCTTTTGTAATTCTTGTCTAAAATATTCGATTGTCTTATTGAGACCAACTTCGAGGGGAACCTGTTGAAAAAAGAACAAATCACCCGAAGGTTATTAAAGAGCAGAAAATGTTATTATATTAATTCAAATTGCTTCGCATTTATGAAGATTTCTTATGCAAAGAATAAACTGATATTCTACTGAGGAAACAGCGTAAAGGTCTGGTCAAATGCAACCAAAGTTTCATCCAACATCCTCAAAACAAATGTTGGGGAAATGTTGGACGCGTTTGGCCACCTTTATTGGATCGTCCAACATTTGCGAAGCGATGTTGGATGGAGTTTGATCGAGATCAAAAGCAACCGCCGTTTTTGAAATGTCGGATGAGTTTGATCGCTTCATCCAAGATTCCGCCCAACATTTCATTTCTAGCCACGAGCAGAAAGCTCTTAAGAGCTTCTTAAATGTGTTACTGCGCAGGCATTATCAGATGATAGAAATATTTGGTGAAATGTTGGATGGAATATTGTATGTGGTTGACCAAGGCCGGATATTGAAATAATGTAAGTCCGTTTAAGTATAGGGACAATGAGTGGCATTGCCTAAGTTGCGAACATTCCGATGTATTCCTTTAATGCTTGTGTTGATTTTCAACTGCCTTAATTGTAACTGCTGGTGTTGTTTAATGAAAAAAACATAACACTATCTCTTTCGTTGCATGTCAACAATTCGAAAGTTTGCATACACTAAACCAATTGTGTGTGTGTGTGTGTGTGTGTGTGTGTGTGTGTGTGTGTGTGTGTGTGTGTGTGTGTGTGTGTGTGTGTGTGTGTGTGTGTGTGTGTGTTATAAATATACGTATCACTTTCATACTCTAAATATTATCAATATATTTCGGATATATTTGCATAATCATATCTTCTTCGCCTTATTAGCTCTCGGAAATATGCATGCAATGAGCACGTAGTCAGTAAATTTTCTTAATAAACTGCGATTGCAAAACAATTACGCTCCTCATTCAGTTTCACAACTTAATAGCAGAAGATTTCAAAAGCAGTTAGCTTTAAATAAATACGCAATGTATGTCTCAGAGGATAAAAATTTACTTTTAATAATACCAAATACTAGGGCAATGATCATGCTGAGATGTGCATACTAAAAAAACATATTACCACGGGCTCCCAGCCGCAAATCTCTTTGGCTCTTGCAATGTCAGGCTTTCGTCTTTGTGGATCATCTTCCATTACAGGTTTATTAACAATACTCGAACTGCTGCCTAAACAAGGTTACAGAAATTGCAAATGTCAACTATCAATATATCTAAATCATATCTAAGGAAATCATTAAGCCTTGGTGCAGAATTAGAAGATGTACATGGAACAGTGCTTTTAACACTCAGGTTACGTAATACACTAAGGCCTATTATCACTGAATGATACAGACTATGTTCAGCAAAATGCAATGCAGAAACAAAACTGTCGACCATGAAGTACGCTCTTCATAGTCATACAAGTCTCATTTTTTGGTTATATAGTCTGCAATATGCCTCTCGAATACATCTCTCCAATAACTCTATTCATATGGCGATTTTCCTACACTAAAAACTAACTTAAAAAGCGCTTCCTATACTGCAAATCCTCGACTGGTATTAATGACACTGGCACTGTCTTTAATACAATAAAAACCCGCATATAAGAAAGGCACTTATAAGAAACTGCAGGCTGACTTTTTCAAAGAAATGCAACAAACTATAATAAACTGGTCAGCTTGAATTTTCTCCAGTTTCTTATCAGTACTAATTTTAGAATAAAAACCTGTGTGAGAAAAATAAATGTAGGAAACAGTTTTCTAGGAACAAATAAGCTAGTAAGAAATTAAAATATAATAGGATAAATTATTTCATTATCAGTCATGGAGTTTTCACTTTTCCCAGTTGGTCCAAGTAATTTCATCGTCGTATAAGAACTCATTTTTATAAGAAACTCACCAGCCTGTTTTTCAACATTTATTCCTTTTATAAGAAACTCGTCAGCCTGATCAGAAAAATGAGTCTCTTATATGCGGGGTTTTGCTGTACCAAATCATTCATTTGCTTGAGGATGCAAATTCCAGTACATACATATGAGAATGCATTTGGGATGACGTAATTCATGAAATAATAAGCAGGACACTACTCACCAACTAGATTCCTAATAATATGAGCAAATTCTGCAATTGTATGTTCATCTGGGTTTCCCTGAAACACATGTATGACAATATATATATCTAGTTGTGAGTTCGAACCCTTAATGAGTGAAACTTAGAGTTCATCACAGGTTGATCCTGCAAAATGGCCTAAGGTAGGGTTCTAAATTCAGTGCATAAAAAGGGAAATCGGAAATCAGATAACGGGATGTACATTGCATTCAGATAGGCTTTGTATTCAAAAAATAAACAAAAACGTTGTATCTCAAAAAATATAGAAATTTCCAAGGAGCAATGTCCGTGACAATACTTACAAAAGATGGAAAGACCCGCAATGACCGATGATGTTGAATAGAATGGAAAAGTTTATAGATGTTTGGATTGTTGATAAAACATGATGTCGGGCTGGACTTTGTCAGGAAGGCAGAAAGATGACTAAGAGTACCACCACAAACATGGGAGCAGCATTCTAAAGAACGACGAATCTGGGAACTCTCTTTCCCCAATTATAACAGGCATGAGGACCAATAGGTATTCTTCATGCTGCGGGTGAACTTCTGGATCAAAACAATGGGGTTATCGAGAATAATATCTGAGGTTGAAGGAGATTGAGTAGAACTGCATAAGGCTACAGACGCTTAAATATACGACATGTGTGGGTAGACACAAGGGTTCTATTGACAAGATCACAGTGTACACGTTTATCGAAAAATGTTGCTAACTACTGCAAAAAGTGAACATAAGAAAAGGTAAAAAACTACTGATTTCTAGTTGGTAAAGCTGCGAGGGATGGCACATAAAAAACTAAACACTAATTGCCGAACAAGTGGTAAAACATGAATGAAGAACTGGACATACTCACCACATTAACAGGTTTTGAGGCATTACTGTTCATAAGAAGAATCAGACCATTAACTAGATCGCTAAAAAATAATCCTCACAATGTAAAATGAGGAATGAAAAGAATCATTCTCCTTACGTCGAATTTCATTCTTTGTAATAAGCAGGGTAAAATTGTTGCTACCAAAGCATAGCACACAAGACAACTTTTGAAAAAACAAAAAATATTTGGTTTTGGAAAACATGCACGCAGGCAACGTTCATGTTTCAAGTACAGTCTCAGCACTAGCATATTTAATCTTGCCAACAATCTTTGAAACACAAAAATTCCTGTCTCTGAGCAACGCACATGGGCAACATTTTTCAAACAAAAAATCTTCGTGTTTCAGACACAAACGCTACCCGTGTGCACTAGGCTTAAAGATGGAAGCACTACAGGCACAAACAGTCTAATTTCAAATACAGTTCAGAAGGGCAATGCAATAGCATTACAGTACAAATATAACTACGTTTAAAGAAAAGATGCATAAATTCAATATGGATATCATAATAAGAACACCTGAAAATAGATGAATAACATTAAAAAGATTTTGACTTCTCAAAATCTCCGCGCAGGGGTACACCATATAGAACAACTGATTACTGAAAACTGAACGAAGCCAAGCTAGGTGCAATGAATTAAAAAAAGCCTTATCCATTGGCTAATACGCTCAAACAGGCATAAAAGAATCAGCTTAACTCTGATACCCATAATATAAAAAGCGAAAACTAAACACATTGATTTACCTAACATATTGAAAAGATCTTGTTTGCTTCCCTTGTCCATAAATCTTCAGAAGAAATATATTTATCACAATTTCTAATCATTCGATAGATTTTTTGTTTTAGTTGAACAATTAATGACGATAGAAAAATAACAAGATAAAGAAGAAAAACTATTCACGAAAGAAATTTTGATGCAGTGGGTGCTACATCAGTACAAAGACGAAGCGCAATTTGAAATAATGAGCCAATCCAGAAAGAAACATTGAAATTGGAATGATTTACGTCTCTAAATAGAGATACGAATAGAGTCTGTAAGAAAAAAACAAGCATCAACACTAAATAATAATCATCGCAAGGTACTTGGGACTGTGGCAAATTACACGGCTCTAGTCCTAATCACACTGATCTGAAGCTATTTAGCCGTTTAGGCCGGGCGGGGTACTATCAATTTACTCTGCTATAAGGTCCTTTCCTAACCATTTGGCTTATAGAAAATTTAAATTTAATTATTCAGTTTTCACTAACTTCGGCTTTACTTTCTAATATATTTGTCTATAGTTGGTTTTGGCTTTTTCGTTCACTACTGCTTACTTTAGAGTTAATTGTAAACTCTTGTTGGTTAAAATGAAGAATTCTTATGTCTTCTTATGTCTCAATTCTTAATTCTATGTCTAAATAAATATACATTCATAAATGTTGCACTTTAATAGTAACTGCAGTATTGGTTTGTTGCTGGAACCTTAAGTGCCCCATTCCAATTTCATTTGGTCACACATCAATCCAGAATGATATATATTTCAACAGGAACACAGTAGCTACTCACGGTTATCGGTTCGCCCTGTAATGCTTGCAGTATGAAATTGCTTACAACTCTCCCTTGGAAAAGAAACAATCATAAAGGAAAGAAGAACTAAACCAAAAAACAAACATTTTGAAGAGATGCTCTTCGAATGGCAATCAACTCCTCAAAAGCCCGCTTTCAATACGTAGGCACTGGATATTAGACGTGAAAAAGAGCTTTTATTTGGCCATTCCCAATATATATTACTTGATACGCTCTGCCATTAAACTACCGGGCCACACATTCAACACGACACTGAAGACATGTCATTTGCTGCACTGCTCCTCTCTTGGTCAATTTGTACAAGCAAACCATCCCAGTAGCATTATGAGAGAAAATGGATCATTGGTAACAAAAAGTATTATTGTCAAATATCTACCATCACTCATGTGCATCCGAGGGCCAAACGTGTTAAAGATCCTTGCTATTCTGACCTCAACCCCTTCCTGAAAAACAACAAACAGTGATGGAATTCTATCAACATATTTACTGGAATATAAGCTTCCTTGGTTATAAGTTCCTTTCGAATGTAAGCTGCAGTAAATGGACTTCATAGAAAAATATAAGCTGTCCTTGAATAAAAGTACAAAGCGAAGAGATACTCCGTTTAAACAGATGCACAGATGATAGAAACCAGGCTGAACATTCAAAATTTATGTGAAAGCCTTGAATAAAAACCACAGCAAAACGTGACAAAATCATTATAAACTGCGAATTATAGTCAAATAAGTATGATACTTAAAAATATATCAAATGCTCGGAGGGACTACGTATTTAGAATTTTATTGACAGTAAATTTGCCTACTACAGAGGAAAACTCATAAAAAGTTTGAGCAAATGCAACGATGGACTTATCAAATGCATCAAATAATTTATAATATTTCCCAAAGATTTATCAAAGAAAGAAATGCACTAACTATTGAAAACAATTTAGTCCTAATTTAGTTTGCCAAACTCCCTAAATGACAACAAACGAAGTCAAACCTGTTTCTTGTACGCATAACACATCGTTTCGGCAACTCTCTTTCCTTCATCATAACACGCACGTGGTCCAATAGGATTCACATGACCCCAGTATTCTTCATGCTGCGGGTGAACTTCTGGATCTAAACAAAGGGGTTATCGAGAATAATATCTGAGGTTGAAGGAGATTGATTAGAACTGCAAAAGGCAACAAACGCCTGACTATACGCATGATAAGTTTCAAATTGACAGCTTCGTGGTCCTGAGTAAAATGCACTGTCACTTAGCTATGACCAGTCCCATAGAAACTTCATATTATATTTGTATATTGAGTAAAACCAGTAACTCGCATCATCATTTGTGTCAGCATTACACCATAAATACTACTTCTTATAGTCTAATGAAAATACATCTGTCACATACAATATACATTTTTAAGCATTGGACCCATCCAGAAAGTACGTACAAATTCAGGGTCCGTGGGTGGGTAAGGTCAAAAACTTACTCACGTGCACAGGGTGGGAGGGCTGGTAAAGGTCAAAGCGTGCGTACGATGGCTCGCTCTGCTAATAGGCCTAGCTATTGTACAAGCCGAGGGAAAATGCGGACAAAATGGCGCAAATCGAAAATATTGCAAAACCATTGCAGCAATTACTTCAGAAAAAGTGACAGCATAATATACTTATGGCTATAATGAATAACTTCGTACGCGCATACAAGGGGGAGGGGTGTTGGTTAAGCGAAAAGCGTACTCGCGCATAAAGGGTGAGTGGGGTGGTCAAAATGTGACGATCTTGGGCGTACTCAGGTTTACTCTAAAATCTCTAGAAAGCCCCTGTGGGGCTAAACAAAGTTTCAATCTTTTCGAGAGGGGCTACATTAAGAAAGGTAGTATGAGCTAGCTATTCAGTGCCTTATAAATCATGATCATCAGATGCCCACCAACTTTAAGGCCACTACTGGAAAGATTCGAATCAAAGTTATACAAGAAACTATCATCAGGTCAAATTAGAGAAAGGAGAAAGACAACAATGTGATTATTGATAGCCAAATACTCGCATTTTATTTCACATTACTTCTCGGGGGAAGCTAAAAAGGCAGGGAGGATTAAGGCAACCAGCTATGCTTTTGTGGAGCATGTTGGAAATGGGGCTTAAAACATAGAGAGCCCGTTAGAGATTTAAGGTAAGCACAATTTGCTTCTATAGCAATTTCAAAATGAAATGAACTGGTGCCCAGAATCTCTACTACCTACCACCATAGATCTCTGAAGTAGATGCTAATAATAGTCTTGCATGAACTCGTTTTGCTAGTCCTAAACAAGATGAAGTGAATAGTGAAGGACGTATGAAGAACTGATCACATGAAGAATATACACAACTAAAGACAACTAAGCGTTTTCACCAAAGCAGTGTAATTTAGGCTTTAGTAAAATCTCCGTGCTAATGATATCTTTATTCAAGGTTTAAGATAAGAACAGAAATGAAGGTCACAAAATCAAATGGAAAATGAAGGTAAAATCATAACCTTTTCAGTTGATAAACACATATACAAGCAATGAAGTAAAACACACAGTAAAATTCTCGCAGCAAACTATTTATGATGGGCACAAATCAGCGCTAAATCCTTTATACAATTAAAAAAAATCTCAATACTGCATAATGTGTACAAAATGAACTTAAATACGGAGGCTGGTTTGATTATCAGATCACTTGCTCTGATGAAATTCATGCAGGCAAGTGATGAAATCTCTGAGTAGCAGCTATTTGGAAATGCCTGTTGTAAAAACTTCTTCATATCGAAATACAGGTGATTCAATGACTTCTGCTTCTTATTTTGTTTGGCAGGCATATAGAACCTATTTGTATGTCCAAGCTATAAGAATATGATTCTGATGGATTTCAAAAAGTGTGAAAGTTCGTAACATTTGCTACCATTTACTGTCTGTCTACTAAGCATCTACGTACATGTGCAATATGTATTTACTCCAAAACCAAATTGACCAATCATCATGGAGGATCCTCACCACACATGTGTTACAAGGCTAAATTTAGACCCATTTTGCATGCCGATTGGTCAGTTATTTTGGGAGAAAACAGACCTGATCAGAGGTCTCAAACATTTGGTGGCTTTGCTTACAGGGCCTCATGCAGTATGGCTAACAAAACATTTATGTTAGATATATTATAGAAATTATAATTTACACTAACTCACCAAGCATATTCAATGTTCCAATTGCATTTGTCTTAATTGTCTATTGAACGGAAACGAAAAGGATGCAAAATAGGTTCGCAGTATTGACAGTATTTTCATATAAGGTAGGGAGGATAATAGCAAACATTCTTCATAATATATAAGTACATAAAAAGGAACATAAATTAAACATACACTCAAATCAAATATTTTTAAATTATCTATAACAGAACTAAGGTGAGCCCATTGTTCTCATAAAATAATACACTCGTCGTCTTACGAATAATAATATGTCAAAAAGAACAAAAAAGTCTTTGTTGTCATTCAAGCGCTTCAGAGAGCTTCAGTTATTTTGAGATATAAAAGTAGCACACGCAAAGGTTTGATGTAATCAAAGACAGCATGGTCTCTTATCTTCAAATGATGCCAAAGAGGAATTTTCTGGAATGCTAAGCCTTGCCAGTTCCACAAAGAGATCAGCAAGTCGCCAAAAGTACACGCAAAGGCAAATATATGTAGAGATAATTATCGTCAATTTGTTCACTTTTGGCAAATTGTGCGGTGTTTAAAAATGAATCTCGGTCAACTAAATGCAAAACTAAAAGAGCGACCAGAAAAGTTTTACCTTGATGGGATTATACATGTAATGTGGAGGAGAGGCTGGTGATGCCAAGTGGTATATTTGATCAACTAAAATTGAAAGAAAGTCAATGAGGAGCTTCTATTTCATGACATTCAATCAATAACTAGGTCATGTGACAATGTGTTGCATGCTTTAGATGTCACTTGAGACAAATAAGATACTGGTCAAAGCAAGAGAAAAAGGAGCTTGCCCTATAAGAAAAATCGGACGTTTCCGACCGAAAATGGTGTGAAAAAAATATGTGAGTTGTGCTTTCAGACTTCTATAATCATGCGTCTTATCACTGAACGGCTGCTGCCGTAACCACTGCTCAACATCCCAACACAATTACAGCATATAGCAATAAAAACCAGTTTAGATCTTGCAAGTAAAACTCCAATAAAATTTTCATAAGCCTTGTTAAGAGACTCTGTTCTAATACTTTACAAAATAAGTCGTGAAATTTCTAGAGATTTCTGTTGGCTACTCAGATTCTAGTCTTGGCAATTGCTTGGAAACAAGGCAAAATTCACAAAATATTTTAGGCAAATAATGCACAGGTAGGCTAGGTCACATAACAAGGTTACCTTCAACATACAAAGGCTCAACAACATCGTGATTGATTAGCTCAAAATTTTCATGGCCAATCCTGTTTAAGAAATACGATTAAGTTCCATAAGAATATCAACACATGTACTCATAAAATCTAACTACAAAGGAATCGCAATGCCTCCAAAAGCTGAATAGCTGCAGTTTCTTATTATTTCACTGCTACTGTGTAGGGAGGGTATCAATACCTGATATACTATTACATTGCTAATATTTAGAGAGAGCTATCTTTCAGCACAGTGCAAAGCACAGTACTGTTGCTATGAACGCTAAAAACAGTGTTTGCTTAATGGATCTCAGTTAAAACAAATTCTTCAATTAAATAATTAATCGAGAAGTACTGCAGTATTGATATTCACAGAAGAAGAAACGGTCTGTAGACAGAAGAAATGTTGAACGCAGCTCTGGAGACTTTGGTGAAAAAAACAAATACTTGTTCATTCCAGCTAAGAGTACAGGCAGGTTGGAGACCAAGGTATTTAATATTCTGCACCACAAATGCTTTGATTGTATAATCTTGGAAACAAACTTTCGTTTAAGATTTGAATTGCTTTCAACTTTTGTTGGATGCAAAAAAGCATGGATTGAGTTTTTGCAAAATTAAGTGACAGCTTGCCGCATTCAACTATGCATATAAGAGTTAAAGAACGTCATTTACTGCCCTAAGCAACTTGAAACGTCTTAGAAATATGCCAAAGGCTAGTATCATCGGCATGAATCGAAACAAATAAGTCTCTACTGCAGAAAAGAATATCAGAGATGTAAACCTAAATGAGTTATGGACTGAGACAAAAGCTCTGTGGGATAGCGAATTCAACACACCCGGTATCGGAGCTAACGCCTCTCAAGTGCACTAACGTGAAAGTATCGTTTTCTGTTGGAAAGGTACTATTCAAACTTAGAAGGTTCTATTTCAGAAACTCACTGTAAAAGTTAACAAAGAGTGCAATGAACAATCGATTTAAGGGCAATACCCTACAACTAAAAAGTTGGAAGGCAATAAGTCTAAACATTACAACCTCCAAAGCATAACTTTGATTTCGAAGACAAGACTGAGTGAATAAAAAAGCTTTACTTGCCAATGTTCAACATTACTTTTCCTTCCAGTAAAAAAATTATCAACGACAGTCACCTGAACGAAAAGACAATCACATTTGCAAACACTGCACAAAATTCAATAAGACGTAAAAGCAACCATTCCAGAAATAGACATAATGACGTGCTTTTCAATACCATTCTGAAGACTTCTCAATTTGATACTATATACATAGTTCCTAAATACCGACACCTAAAGTTCCAAGTAATTATAAGAAATTGCGACTCATAGCATTATATGCAATATTATTCCTAATTAGAAACAGGGTGTCGTGGGGTGTGTAGGATCAGCACCATTGTTAAAATGAGGAGAAGCTTCGCGGAGCTCAGCCCCCTTTCCAATGAGAGTATGCTGGTATGGCGAGGTCCTACCTGAAGCCATCACTACCGCTCTATGCATACTCTTAGTAAATTATACTTAACTCATGCAAAACTTTGTATGCTTTAAGTTTGAACAGTTTGAAAGAAATATTGGGTGCGGTCACGGGCGTAGCGCAAAGAAGTTGCTTACAGCACAGACTCTCCCCTTAACATTTGATGATGGCACTCGTGCACTAGAAGAATCAATGATCGATCTTCAGGCTAGCTTGTTATAAAGTAGTATGAAGTGGCTAAGCTAATCACCAAAACAAAACTGGTGCGAGTACTGAAATGGCTCCCTGTGAACTATTATCTCTACACAGAGCTGAATACAGAAAAGTCCAGATATAGAATTGCTCAACAGGTGTATATGACTTTTCAAACGTAACATCTAGGGCGCATAGATAGCATTCCAGCAGGTTTAAGGCACGTGGTAGATTATTGATTATAAAACAATGTGATATCCATACATACTTCATGACCAGCTAGCATCAAGGCATCAGTGAGATGCGAGCCAACAAATCCAGCTCCACCAGTAACCTACGATAAAATATGTCGGGGGTACTGAAGTTATAGGTGGGGCAATGTCTAAAGTAAATCGCAACACATTGCAGATTATCCAAAACGCCCATAGAGAACAAAACACCTCAACAATTACAAAATTAACATTATGCCATTATGGCCAGGTTACAGCATTAACAAACTAACCAGTAAACAAGAGATCTCGTTGTGACTATAGTTCGAAAAAGCGGGAACACTCTTTAAGCATACTGAAAAGCTTTTTTCGTCAGACACTAGTTAGAGTATGAAACTTCAGAAAACGACTGCGAGGTGAACCGAAATATATAGCCAGATGCAGATACACATGATATGATGAATAATGTGTCTAGTTGGCCCTATGATTGGCCAATTAGCACCTATTCACCATTTGCTCAAGTAAACAACAGTAGAGATGTCGGAGGTGCAGCACCCTTCAGAAATGTTTGACTACTGAGGGGTGCTGCACTTCAGACATACCCACTAGTTTCGCTCCTTATCTCTATGTATAAAAAAGTACTTTAACGCAGAAAGTCATATAGAGAGTGGAAATGTTCAATTCTATGGTTCCGTAGATGGTTATGAAGATACCCATAGCAAATTACAAAATACTGATATAACAAGACAGCAAACAAATGAACTAAAAGTCATTCGTATTTCAGATAATAGAAAGCTCTACAGCAATTCAGAGTAAGGCTAAACTAAGATTTCAACTGATTACCCTATTCAATTTGAACAGCTATTCAATACTGAAACGTTTTCTACTATGTACAAAATTTCTAGACCAGACCTAGGCATTGCAAGTCATGTGGGCTACATACGGCCCTTTGGTTGACTCTGACCGGCCCATGAACGGTCAAATAGAAATACAGGAACAACATCGGTTAGTAATTTCATCTGATCCATGGCCTTTTGAAGTAGCATTCCATTCACGTTCATAAAAACATAATTAATATTTGTAGAAGTGAGTTCATCCTTTCAACTGGGCCCTCCACAATAATTTTTGTCTCTTATGTGGCTCTATCGAAAAAAAATTGCCCACCCCTGTTAAAGTTCTACTATTCAAGGGTTATATGAACAAAGAATACTTCCAGGGTCAAATAAAAGAGTTCTAAGGTATATGAGACTTGGGCAAAATTTGCAATACACCTATAACACATGAACATGACTACGAAGAGAGCCAATCTACCAACGGACAGAGGAGTTAATGAAAATAACAATACTCGATGAAATTCACCGTTAGTCGATGATGATTAGGTGGTATTTTTTCTATTCAAAATTGAATTTTACAAACACAAGCTACTTACTACACCAAGTAGAGCCTACTTGACTGCACTACAAGGATGATACCACGAGTACAAGATGCCATGACAACTCCACAGCCATTAACAGAAACAACACGCAACAAATCAGAATAAAAAATACAGTTACAAAAATCCATATGAATGCACACAAATAACTATTACTAACAAATACATAGGAGATATTCTATGCATTGGATTAGAAATATGTCTCTTTAAACCAGAAATAACACCACTCACCAGGATTCGTTTTCTCTCTTTTTCAGCAAGGTAGTGCACTTTGGGGTACTTGTGCTGACTGAGAGTACAAGAATAAAGCTCTTAAAGTTAATGCTCGTAACATTTTATATCTAGAAATCCAATTGTTGTGATATAAATGATTCTGCATAGTCAAAAGCTACAACAAGTTCTTTAAATAAGTTCTTTAAATACCGCTAATTTACAGTAGAATGAATACAGTTTTCAACATTCACCTTCAATTAGCTGTAGGAAAACGCAGCTTGAGGATGAATTTCAAAATAAGTATTGCGACAAACAACAGAGACATTTCTTTATTATTAAAGATGTTTCAAAATTCTATTTTTGACACGTTCTCTAGAAATAGAGTAAAACTAGGATGACATGACCTACTATGACATAACCAGAATATTTAAGGCCTGAACGCTTCGACTCTCATTCATAAGCCACGATCAGTAGAGGCTGTGATCACGATAAGCTCGAGAGTCACTTCAAAGATAAGACCAAATTACTGGATAGTAATTTTTGCGAAAGTTTCGGGTGCTACATTACTATGAGAAATCCATGAAAACAACTGTAAAAATCCAGTAGCGAAGGTTCAATTTCCCTCCTCAATTAGTTTAACTATTGAGAGAGCTCCTCCTTTTACGTAATTCCTACATGCAATTCTTTTCTTTTCACTTCCTTCTTGTTATTGTTAGTTCTTTTGACTAATTTTGCAAGTAATTTTGTTCTCTTCATTTACTCTGTATTGTAATTACTTTTGAAATGTAAGTAGCGGAATCCACAGAACTGAAAATGAACTGAACTGAATGTGCATATTAAGAAAAGTCTATGAGTGGACTAGACCGTGGCAAAGGAGAAACATAACGCTTCAAGACAAATTGTCCAACAATAAGCTATGAAAATGATCATGTGCCAACTTTGAAGACAGCTACTTATTCAAAATCAATGCGTAATAAAGTAGCACGAAAACAACAAAATAGGGCAAAGATATTGAAACAAATAAATAATCAATGAAGTACAAAGTGGCCAAAAAGAGGTGAAGTACTTTTCACCTCTGGGACATCTTGCCTGTATATTTGCTTCCAGGCTCTTACCATATATTCTAGTTAAATCAAATTATACGAAAAAGATTCTAAATAATTGTTGTGTATGCAAAAATGAAGGCAACCTCTTCTCCAGCTCAGCAATTCGATCTTGGAGAGGTTCTATCATCTACAAATAAAAAGCAATAAAAACAGGATGCACAATACCTAACACACCTAATTGAGTCCTTACAAAATAATCAAACAAACAGAAAATTCAACTAAAACTCTGAAATAGCAGTAAAAGTAAACTTAACAGAGATCATTTCTAGGAAAAAGTCAGTACCTAATAAACTCCAAATAATGGAAGCCCAAGTTAGTCTCATGCACAAAAGACAGTTGTGTGCAAGGCAATAATCCTAAAGTCAATTCAATCATTATCAAGATTGATTGATAAAATAACCTCAAAAACTACTAACAGAGGATACAAATCAAAAGAATTAATTACAAAGCCACAGAGTCATTCTATGTAAAAAATTGTTTGATAAATATATAAAAATGAAGATAAACAGAATTTTTACTGTACAGACAAAAAGAAATGAAGTCAATCCAACAATTGTTGCAAGCAAGGCCTCTGTAAAATAGGTTTGTTATCATATCCTAACTGAATGTGTCATTAAAATCTGGACTAGTGACAATACAGTATCAAAATAAGCATGCAATGAGAAATGATAACAAATTCTTATCCATGTTAAGGATTGACTTTGTACATGCTATTTGGCATTGCTCTGGTCACAGAAAGTTCAAAACAGTAAAATACAAAATGGTTAGTACATTGGCTAATTTTAGGGAGTAATATGATATATAAGACCTTCAGTATCAAATAACCAGAGATCAACCAAGAAATATGATGGATAATTCATGTTAGCTCAGAAAAAAATTTACCATGATCAATAGAATCAAGGCCAAATGATACTACAAGAGATGTGATACTAAACTAACTTACATTGTAACTGTTTCTAACCAAGAAAACTTGCAAATACTGTAATTTGCAATATTTTCATTCACTGTATCTGAAGCAGATTTAATTTGTTTTTATACTTTAATGTGATTCCAATAAAACCAGTTTAGGTCATTTCAATCTTAACAAAAACTTGAATAATTGTGACAAAATCAAGACATTGACCTATAAAGTTAAGGCTTAGCATTAAACTACACACTCATAAGACTTACTTGTTTTCTAAGCTCTTCCATCTGAACCTGAAGCAGACTTTTTAGTCCTTTAGTCAATCTAAAAGAGGTATCATAAACTAGAATTTGTTGCAATAAGTTGCAAGTAATCAATCCCATCATGGAATCAACAAATCTGATCACAGTTGCATATGAGATAGTTGTTCTACTAACATATATGAATGAGATCTGATGTATGTGCTCTTTATATATATGAGGTTTCTTTCTGGCAAATATGACTTAATATGATGAGGGGCGTATGGTTTGACATTTACCAGAAATTTAACTGTATTCATCTTTCAGCCTTTTCAACTATACTGTTAAAATCTGCAGGCATACTTAGTGGATAAATCTCTTAATTAAGTTCTAAATCATGAGCTCATAGCATACAAGGAAAACTTTCTGATTTTGTGGCTAGCTCACATTTAAGAACATATTGAAATCAGACAAGAGTGACTGTATTAACTATAGAAATTATTAATCAAGGACTTAAGATTATATGTCTAAAAATTGGTGTGAGAGCTTGTTTTTAAGGCTCATAGAATCCTGGCAATACATTAGGCAAGCATTACTCACTTTGGCAATGCAGTGTCACTTCCTGTGAAATTCCCCAATGTCACTAAAAAATTTAAGATAAGTCAAGGAGAAGCCAAATTTTATGCATAGGAGAAATAAAATGTGCTGTCTTCTATGCCACATAATACCATTCAATCTACCAAGATAAGGAACATAACAACAAAAAACAAGGAAAGTGTTTTAAAGCAGTAGCCAATGCATAATGATATTTCTGTTGCAGCCTACTTTTATATGGTCAGCTGAAACCATAAAATTATGAATGTATACATAACAGACTCTGTAAACTTCTTGTAAGTCTTTCAAATTCCAAAGAACATTATAAAAATGCAGATATATACCCAGATGGCATTGTTTACCACAAGAACACAAAGTAAGCCCTCACAAGAAACAAGTATGCCAATATACATGCTTGATTGCATTATAAAGCTATTAATGAAAGTTACAGCTATATTGTTCAGTATCTCGTGGAGCACTTAACACATGGTTGTAGAAAACAACAACATCTCCTAGAATCTCTGAATTCCTGGGTATGGATGGCTGGGAGGAACTTCAAATATATTGAAAATAGCATTCTTACCAACAAACAGCATAAACGCACAGATTCCAAAAAACATTAACATAAATCTGCCTTGAGAAAGTGAAAATGCATTTATCCTGAAAGCCATGTTGTAAGTGCCAAGTAAATTCTTTAATCAGTAACTATTGCCAGCAGGAATTGGTAGCCAAACATCAAGTAAAAATTTATGCCAAAGATAATAATGAGGGTATATTTCTATGAATAGCAGAATGAGCGTTGCGACCTCTGTTTTACAGAGCAGAATGCTAACATTTCTGCGAAAGGTTCACTTTGTAATCTGGGAAGCTCATCTGTCTGTGGCCAGAATTGGAGTTATGACGTAGCAATAGTCTACTGTAAGAAAGGCAGCAAATGTGATGACACGCACACTATGTAGGCTTTGTCCGTTGTCTAAGGAACTGATAAGTAAATCAAAAGAATTTGATGGTATTCTTGCTCCAATTAATCTTCCTCAACCTCTTTGCAACCAACACTGATAATGGGGCACCTGTATTTGTTATTGTTGTTGTATATGTTGCTGTTGTTGTTCCTGTCTCATTCATAGAGTTAGGGTCATTTTTATGGTTAGGGTTGGTCTCATTGAGCCTTTTCATTGTCAGTATTCTTGACTTGGTGGTAAAATTTTTTCTAGATTTTATAATGTTCTGCAAACATCCTTTGTTGCATCTTTATACTGAAAACAGAGCTATCCCTACGGTTGACATTTCACTTTCCACCTTTTTCTGCTCCCCAAGTAGGAGATACTTCTTAATCTAGAAAGAGTTATCTTAACTTGAGGAAGAAACAAAGAATTCAGTAGTCATTCGTAAGCTGATAAGTAATTGTCTTCTTGATAATTTTTGTTTGATGCAACGATGGTGGTTGCAATACTCGCTGCTCTTCTACTGTTCTATGCCTCACCAAGCAGCAGTGGCCCTTCAACTCAGAATCTGGGTCAGGGTTTTTAATACGAAGTTCTACATGTAATTTGCAGGTCTGAAACGCTAAAGAGATGAAACAAAATTGCTGCGAAGAAATCATTACTCGTCTTTTGGCAGGGAAAAAGTTTACGGTCGTCTACAAACACAATCACTGAAGAGTAACCTTGTAAGTACATTGTACATTGATATCTCGAAGGCCTACGTTGGGAAATTAATGGTTTTCAAAATATTAAACATATGGTGCTTCAGGAAGTGACTCTTGCATATACGGTAAACAATGGGCACAGCTCCATATGTTGAATATCTTGGAAACATTTCACTTCCCAGCTTAGGGCTCCGAGATATCAATGTAGATTGCATTAACAAGGATATAGTTAAAAATTCATTTCCGTAAATGAAAGTAAATTTTCTTCCGGGCCAAAAGTTGTGAGTAGTTATTTCTTCATAGTAACTTTGCAATGAAAAGTGTAAAATAAGGAAGCATCTTATTGGTTAATAAGTTGATGTAAACATGTCCGCTGAGTTGTCGAAAACAAAATGTGGATATGTTTATTCCACGAGCCTTTCGGAGGTAATAGCTGATGAACTCACTTTAGTGACGTAAGAAGGCCCACCATGCTTCGCTCTGACACGATAGGAAAATTCTCAACTTTTATCCTTCAGAATGGCTGAAATGGTCACCTTTCGTCAATATCTTTCGTCAAAGTCTCAAAGCCTTCCTTTTTGCAAACAATTATTAAAGCAGATTATAGATAGTCATCAATACAATTCCCATAATCTTTAATTATAATTTACTCATCATTAGAACTATTTTCCTAATAGGAGGTGCTATCTCCTTGATTAGCTTAGCTACTGAGAGAGATCCTCTTCAAGAAGTCCTCTTGATGCAAATTTTTCATATTAGTCATGTAATGTTTGAGGCTAAGTTGTGGTGTATTGTAACTTTGTGTTGTCGTTATTTAATGTTTTAAAGAATTTGCATTAAGTAAAAGTTGAAAAATGAAATGAACTGAACTGAACTGAACAGAACACAATATATAACACAATCTACCTATGAAAGTAACAAAACTGAATGCTCAATTTTGAAGCCTAAGTCAAGCTACAAGCTTCAAAATCTTAAGTTGCACAAGTCTATACTTTTGCAACCAATTACTTTTTTTGTAAGCACAGGTCCTTGGTTTAAAGCAGCTTGTGACAAGTTGAGCAAATTAACTCGTCAAAAATTGCACTCCTGTGTTATTATAATTGTACTAGGAATCCCCAGGTAATGTGTGATTAAATAAACTCCACTTGGGAACCTGGTTACTTGTTTGAAATACAGTGTAATACCAACATATTAAACCTGATGAATACTGTATGTGCAAACGTAAATCCGAATAGCAATGCACTGTGAATGTATATGTAATTCCAAAGTGCAAGTTGTGAATTTCGTAATGCGAAATGTGTAATTTGCGATATGATAGGTGAAATGTGTAGTGTGTAATGTGTACTGTGGTTTACATCTGTATTTGGACCAGGGATGGAATTTCTAGCGATAATGAACGTATTTATATATATATATATATTTAGTATGTCTAGATTTCTTGAGACTTGAAACTCCCTTCCGTCTTGAATGTGCATTTGAAAGTTGTTTTCTTAATAGCTCGCAAACAAACAATACTAAAACATGCGATGACAAGCGAGGGAGGGATAAATCTAAGCTGCCATGTCAATACAGAACGTCTCTCGTTACACTCCCCTCCAAATAAACGGTAAATCATCATAGTTTACTTCTGGTTTCGCAAAGAGCGTCGGTCATTAATCTACAACGTCACTTGCTTCTAGTAGAATGAGTTGACTGATTAACTTTATCTTCGATTTGTTTTTGTACTTTACAATCACTGATCTTACCAGGTTGTCTCTTCCTATTTTTACATCTGTTACCCTCCCTAGAGGTCACCGGCCTCGTGGACTACTTTCCTGTAAAATAAGAACAATATCACCCACTTTTAAATTCTGTTGAATTCTTCTCCACCTTGTCCTGCTTTGTAACGTAGGCAGGTACTCCTTGCAAAATAGTTTATGGAACTGGTTTGCCACTTCCTGCACCAATTGCCATCTCTTTCTAATGACATTGTTACAATTTGACATAGCTTGGCAATCATTTTTTCGTAGTAGTAAAATGTGGCTTGGTGTAAGTGGCTCTTGATCTTTTGGATCATCACTTGCTTTAGCGAGTGGTCTATAATTCATTATCTTTTCAACTTCACAAAAATATGATTTCAATTCCTCGTCTGTTAGCAGCTTACTATTCACTATTGCCTTCAAAATGCGTTTTTTCCAATCGATTGCTTCTAACAGCATTAACTCTTCAACCTGTCTTGCATTTAGTTTGGCGAATTCAGTTCGCAGTTCCTTTTCCCCTACAGTGAAATTTGTGCCATTGTCTGACCACATTTTCACAGGTTTACCACGTCTTGCTACAAAGCGCTGAAAGGCCATGATGAAGCTATCAGCGGACAGTGAATGTGTAACTTCTAAGTAAACGGCTCGTGTTGTAAGACAGGTGAATAGATATCCCCATCGTTTCGCTGAGCCACGACCACACTTGACATGCAAAGGTCCGAAACAATCGATTCCAATGTTAACACATGGTCTGTGTTCTTCAGTTCTTTCAGGTGGTAGTGGAGCCATTTTTTGCTGCATTGGTTGTTTGTGCTGCTTCTTGCATTGATGGCAGGATTGAAAGGCTTACTTCACAGTGCTGTAACTTTGCAGTAACTAAAACCTTTCACTCAAATAAGAATGGCAATGGTCAATATCAACATGTCAATTTCTTTCATGAACACTTCTAACAAGAAGATCAGTGACATGATGTCTTGGGAAAATGATTGGATGCTTTGGTGGTTGTCGTCTACCAACCTTAAGCAATCCGTCTTCATACATTGAGCAGAGTGATGCTAGCTTGCTTGTTACTTTAACAGGATGACCTGCCTTAAGAGCTTTCATTTATTCAGACAATTCCTCCTACTGTATACCTTGAATGATCTTGTTGCCTGCTTCCACTTGTTCTTCAAGAGTAATTGGCTTTTTCAGATACTTCTTGTCCTCCTTGTGTGTCTTAAGGTACTTGCAGAACCTTGTCCACCAAATGATTGAACTTTGCAACTTGTGGAAACTTGAAAAGTAATGAAGCATAAAGGCAAATTTGTGCTCTTTAACTTAACAAGTCATGAACCTTTTGACTTCAAGGTCATTACTTTCTTCTAGCTTTGCATTTGTTGAATTGTGGATAGGTAGGCCTTTGAAGTAATTCTGGTCCTTGTAGCCAAAATTTCAGCTTATTGGACTGACTTGGTGCGATGCTACGTCAGCTGGGTTCAGGTTAGTTGGAACATAGTGCCAATCCTGAACACTGGAGAATTCCTGAATAATTTGAATCCTGTTAACTACAAATACCTTAAACCTTGAGCTTGTGTTAAAGAGATGTCGCACTACTTCTTGGCTACCTGTCCAGAAGTAAACTCTGTTTAGCGTTAAATCAATCTCTTCTTTGATAAACCGATACATTTTTGCAGCAACTATAGCTGCAGTTAATTCTAATCGCGGTATTGTAACTGTCTTGATTGGTGCAGCGCGGGACTTTCCTAATGTGAAACTCACCTTGCTGCAAGCACCATCGAAAACCTTAAGGTAGGCTACAGCTCCATGAGCTGATTCACTTGCGTCACAAAATGTGTGGAGCTCTATATCTGCATTGCTTTCAGTGATCTCTAGGCTTGAAACTGAGCTTGGCAGTCTGTTTGTGTTTTGTGCCTGTGAAATCTTAAAACAACGAGGTATTATGACCTTTGAGAGCTCCTCCAGTTCGTTTTTCCATTTGAAAACCTCTTGTGGTAATTTATCTGGAATGCATTCATCCCACTCCAGACTCATCTTGCAAAGCTGTTGCTGAATCTTCTTTGGACTTAGTGTTACTGGAATGACAAATCCTAACGGGTCATAGAAGCTTGCTGTTATACTTAGGAGCCCTCTTCTTGTTAATGGCTTATCCGGAAGTGGTATATAAAATGTGAGAACATCTCTCCCTGGATTTGGTACAAAGAGTTTGGGCCTAAACACTACACATGTTTGTCCAACCAATCAGAATCAAGAAAGTGTAGTGATGGTACCCTAGAAACCGCATGGTAAACAAAGAGGCCTCTATTCGGCAATGTTCCCTAGGTAACTATACAATAGCAGTCTCCATTCAGCGAAGAAGTTTTAGCTTTGTAAGATCAGCTTTGTTTTCATTGATGTGTTGGGATACACTTCTGTAACACTGTATTATTAAGGCTACTCATATTTGTCCTACCATTTGCTTCAGTCATTTTGGGAAAGCATACATTTGTTGATCAACGTACATATGAGCTTCGGTTTCTTTGCTGGGATCCATACTTATAGAGAGCTCAAAGTAAGAACAGCATTGCATGGAAACTTAGAATTGTTCTGTTCGATACAGGCACTATTTTCAAGCCACAATCGAATATGGAGTCAAACATAGATGTCCTTCCTATCGAACCGTACGTGAAGGAGGCAAATTACCTGATTGATACGGTGATTAATAATGCACTAGCGATCCATGAAGAATTCTTGAATCAACAGAATTCCTATGACGTGCAGACCAATAGCTCACCAACAAAGGAAAATGTCCAAATGAATGAGCAAATTGTTACATCAAATGGAAATGACATTGCCCCTAACATTGAATGGCTAACTGGAGAGAACTTTACAATTAAAGCTGGAGAGAGAAAAATTCATGAGTTCTTAAGGGTAGATACAAACAGTTATCAAGATTTGAAGTAAAAATATTCGATTAATTGTTTTGTAGGATAAATTAATATCATAATTTGCACTGTAAAACTGTTTCTAGTTACAACTCATACATCGAAAGTCTTGCACAGGACCTAATGGTCGTTGCACTAGAATGCATCACATGCTTGTGTAGTCTGTGCTTGTGATTAGTATGGAGTGTTTTGTTTGAACCAACGTGGTATCCAACAGGGGTCTGTTTTATTGTGCTTAAATACTTTGCAAGAAGACGAAATGATTGTCGTGCATACTTATAGCATTCTAATTTGCAAATTCTACATATGTTTATGAGCAATATTTTTTCTGCTCAGTTAAAAATGCAATGACACCCTTACATGGTATTCATACCAATTTTACTTCTTCACTATTACTTAAGTCAAATGCTATAATAATTGTGACATTACATCCTAGCTTTACAGTCTTTTGCTAAGTGGCAGCTTTCACTACTTCATTATCAAAAATATTTGGAGTGAAAACTTGGAGCACTGTCCTGACTGTCTATTTTCCAAGAACCATTTATGGAATAGTTATTCCTTCAGTAATAAAGTATTGATTATTTTAATTCTCTGTATTACAGGTTGACTGATATGCTTCCCTCTTAGACTTGGAAACGGGATGAAAGCTGGCTGTATTGTATTGACTTTCTTGGGGAAGAGGAACATGAGTGTGATTACAGATATAGATACAGAGTTATGTGGAGTGTCCCAACAAGACGGAAACCAATACCAAGAGCAACAGCATCAGTTTATTTCACAATGAAAGTCAGCAAATTCAAGCCAAAGGTAGACTAGAGCCACATTTCAAATGCCTTAGTCATTTCTCAGCCAGGCACTATTATTACAGCGTTATAAATACAAATTTTAGCCATTTTGAATTGATACAAATGATTGTGAATGAAGTTTTAACTACCCAGGTAATAGATTTCTTATTGGTTGAGGTGTGATTTTGCATAGATGACTACTCATTGCAGTTCCTATTTGTTACAGTGATTTATAGCGATCTAAGAACTAGAATACATAAAGGCCTTGATTGGCAGTTAATATATTACTTACATACTCATGCTTAAAGTTGGAGCTCCTTAAGTAGTATATATTGTGTGTGTATATATATATATATATGTAAGTATATGTATATATATATATATATATATATATATATATATATATATATATATATATATATATATATATATATATATATATATATATATATATATATATATATATATATATATATATATATATATATATATATATATATATATATATATATATATATATATATATATATATATATATATATATATATGTAAGTATATATATATATATATATATGTAAGTATATATATATATATATGTAAGTATATATATATATATATATGTAAGTATATATATATATGTAAGTATATATATATATATATGTAAGTATATATATATATATATGTAAGTATATATATATATGTAAGTATATATATATATATATATATATATATATATATATATATATATATATATATATATATATATATATATATATATATATATATATATATATATATATATATATGGGCATGATGGCCTATCAGCCAGTGCCACTAAGGTAGTTGGCACTTTGCTAGCCCCATGTGGAACATATTTTTGTTATCTCTTCTGCTCATAGAATACATTAATGATTTTCTATTCTACTTGATCATGATTTTCTATCATTTCTATTCATAGGCTTTTCCAGCTAATGTATATTATGTGTTTGAAACAAGTAGCCTTGTTCATAGGTAAGTTGCAATTTTTCTTCATATGCAAAGTTTGAAATGTCAAGGTGATGTTCAAGTCAACTTACATGTGCTGAGATTAAACTTATTGATAGACAGGTCTTTACAGTCTAGTGCTGTAAACTAAAATTGTGCATGTTCTACGTGTTCAGTTCAATATTATCTGATATCATTTGGCAGTGTTTCTGTGCTCTTTTTCATCTATAAGTCAATTAACCTTTGGCAATCAACATTGCTATGTGTGGTGTTGTCTCTCCAGAATTGTTAATTGTACACCTCCACCAAAGACCTTTCTTCAATCAGAAGTTGTCTCTCATAGTTTCCTTGCTACTTACCTAGCCCAGTTCTCAGCACAAAAGGGGAAATTTTATGAGGGTGATTTACCTATAATCATACAAATTCACCTTCATTTTTCTTGCTCATCCAGCCAATATTAGCTCCTACAGAACATTTTCCAACAATCTGGGAGTCCCGTTTAGAGAATTTTACCCTTGGATCCAATCACAGTGAGCTCTCAAGGAGAACCTGAAGAGAAATGATTGCCTTATGCATTAATTGTAAGAGGCTAGCAGTGATGTGTGCAATACTGAGGAAAAACTGAAACTTGATATATTGATAAAAGTACATATTCAAATGTGAATATGCCACAGAACAGACATGAGGTGAAAGGACAGCAAGCTAAGATGTCAGTGCATTCCGATAAAGTCAATAGATGAATTTATTGCAAAACTTATTGCAAAACAGTGAGGATTTGCATACAGTTCCTGGCTCAAAAATATGCTTAAAAATTTTATGGGAATTGTCATTATTTCAATTTATTCCATATTTCTCTAGGCCTGGCCAGTCAATATTTCAACAGAAATGGCTTAAAGACATCATCGACAGCAAAATCAGACTCATGAATGAAATAACATTTTAACTCCATTTTGACTCAATTACTGTCAGCAGAATTGCTATAAATGCTCTATACGTAGTTAAACCCCTTTGTTGATTTGCAAATCTTGATCAGGAGGGAACATTTGTTATGATTAGTTGGTGAATCCTAGCATACAACAGACTAAGAGTCTTTGGAATAGGTTTGATTGGTTGCACATTTAATGCACTGTTTGTATTGTTAATTGTGTTGTAAGTGTTTGCTTTTTGCATTGTCCCAGTCACTATTTGATAGGAATAGGATCTGTTCTGATCTACAATGCTTGCCAAACCTCTTTGATACACCTACATCAATAAAAAATAGTTTTCCCCTCAACTTCTTCATCCTTACATCTTTTGGCACCCCCAACCCCTAGAACAATGTTGGCTTCTCCAGGAGATGCTTGACCTAACTTCACACATTAAATTTTTCCTCTATTGCACGTGCTTCTTCCAAAAACCAGCATTGTTTAAGAGGAGGAGAGTATGAAAGTTTAGTCCACTAAAAACTGCAAAGTGCTTCAGGACTTTTGGTGACTTTTGTAGCTCTGTTATCCACATATATGCCAATGGCAATTCATGGCTATCTCTCATTTTTTGGTAGGTACCAGTTCTCACTATACAATACAGTTGGAATTATAAGAGAATGTGTTTAGAGGACTGCACTCCCTTTGGTAGTTTAATGAAAAACTGCTATAAATCAAACGCCTTTGAAACCTTTGATATATATGATTAATTTAATATGCTTCGTAAGTTAAGCTTTAAGTCATAAGGTTTGCATTCTATGTTTTGTATTAATTATGGCACCACGATTATAATAGACACATTGTGTCGATTCAGGGTACTTTAAGCGTCATATTTCATATGATAAACTCTCTTTCTTGGCTCCCTGGTTCCCTCCCTAGGTCCATCATTGATGGCGCAAAGCACATTACGCAACTTGGACAGATGAAACTTGACCGTATAAAACTATTCTTTAATATTATATTATTCATGGTCTGTTTCAAACCACTTTCACAAAACATAGCCTTATTATCTATCTAATCTTTCTAACATTGATGATAGATTTCCTAACATTCACTTTTTGCTGCATAGAGTCTGCTTCTAGTACGATATGAGTTGTTTACTTCCAACACATGTCAGCTTCAAAGCCAAAGTGACTATGATGATCATGACGACGACGACGATGACGATGATGATCATGATCATTGTGATGTTTACGATTATCATGATCATGTTGATGGCCCACCCAGGGCTGGAGAACTTGTGGTGGTTGGGGGGGGGCGCAAAGGGACGCTGCCTTTAAGTTGATAGCAAACTGTCCAACCAACCAGGCAGTGACTAACAGGCACAGCAGATCAGCCTGTAGTTCTACCAAGTAACTCTTGAGGTAGCAGAGTGGATTGAGTATGGGCAACTCAATCACGTCTCTCAAACAATTGACAGGCGATCCACTGACTCCAGGGTGAGTCTCAGGCCCCTTGAGAAGAGTAACGAGACAAGAAGAAGAAGAAGAAGAAGGAGAAGAAGATGATGATGATGATGATGATGATGATGATTATGATGAGGAACCAACCTCAATGTTGCGACAGTATCACCTATGATGTCGCGAGAGCGTGACATTGATCTCGGTTGACTTGCATAAGGCTTGCAGCGCACAAGCTTCTCATTTCAACAAAAATTGACAATAGATGAAAAGCTCAGAAATTTTGCAACATTTGATTACTCATTAGTAATGTTGGAAAGGGTTTACAAAAGATTACTTGTACAAACAAAAGGAGTCCTATTTCACAGCCTGAATTCGTTTTCTTCTTCTTCAAAGGACAGTCAATTGGTTTGACCCCAACAATTTCTTATACTTCTTGTTTTTTCCAAAGTTTTGTAGGCGTCGACAGCTGCAGACTTCAGGCATGCAGTGATGTCTAAAAGTTTATGGTAGCTTTTCGTTATTGTGACAAAACTGTATTTCTAACCTCTGTTCGTAAGTCAGCTGTTTCATTTTGATCGCTACCATCTTCACAACACTCTTTCATAGTGTTTGCTTACATGTTGATAAAGTTAGACTTTTTTGCTAATAAGGCCGAAAGGTCAAGATGCTTCAAGTAAATTTAAGGGACAATTGACATAGGGGATTTCATGAAAATTGCTTTTGAAATTTGTAAAATCAATTTTCTGGCAGAGAAATCGTAACCAAATTCGATAGTTTCCGGGTACTTTTGTGATGGGAATGTACTACATTCCTTCAAAACCATGTACTCGGCTTCACATGTCGATAAAGCTACACTTTTCTATTTCTTGTTTTCCTAAGACAAACACCTCTTAAGGTGAGACCTAGCTTGTCTATGTGCAAGTTCAGTTATTGTCTTATTATCCACAGCGTTTCTTTAGTTGGTGTCATAACAGAGACAAAATTTTGTAATTAGCCAATCAAAAGGCATTCTCAACAACCAATCAGAAGCCAGAATGGTGACGTCACTTTGTTTACATTTTGCTTGCTACCCTTTCTTAGCAATGGGGAAATCATGGTCGTATGGAAAAAAGGCCGTCATCATTACATACTTACTTGAACTCCCCAAGTTATGAATTCCTCGCGGTCCTAAGCGATAGCTGCATGGGATCTTTCTACACCGACATTCAAATTTCATTCTTCTAAAATTGTATTTTAAATAGGCCTAGGCACCCAGGGAAAGTGGCTCCCAATCCCAAAGAACTGTTTATAATTCACCATCAACATACTTCGTTTACGCTGTGGCCACATGTGCTCTTTTTTGTACAAGAACAATTCCATAAGAACACGAAGCTCAAAAGGTATAGAGAAGTAAGAACAAATTAAGAACAAACTGAGGCTGAAGCACTGTCGTAAAATGATTTGGAACTGATATAACACTTTTCAAGCTCTACAATGTTTGCCAAAAGTCCTCTAAACACCCAAATCATCAGTATGCAAAAATTCGTAAGTGTACCAAGATTTTTTGCAAGAATTATCCATCTGTAAGAACGCATATCTTTTGTCTTCTGTTAATGTTATTAAAAATAATACCTGTTTCATAAACATCCAATGTTCTCTTGTATTATTGTTGAATGTCTTCTTTGCATACACCCCAATAATCTAAGGACAAATTAAGAAGAATACAACCTCAAAATTTTGGAAAAATTAAGAACAGCCAGCCTGAACCTCAAGTTTACTGGTTCAGATAAAAAATGAGTGTACAGCAAGATAGGACATTGAGTAATCGGGTTCCAAATGAATTTGGAGCTTAAAATTCAGCATATGTACGATCCTTCAAACGCAAAACTCTAGAGCTTTATTTGTACAAGCTCGTAATCTATGCTCAAAAACCATCAAAAATGCCAAAAATTCTTTTTTCAACCATATCATGCATAAGATCGCTTCTTACCAGATTGGATCCCGCTCCTTTTGGTCATTAGCCAAGGTTGTCTCTTAAAAATTTTGTTACTCTTTTTCTCCGCCTCTGAAAAACAACTCTGGCTCGCCTTCTTGTACTACTTCATGTATGACCAACCTTTTACATCTATCTTCGCTCTTCCAATTCCAATTTGGATGAAGAAGAATCAGAGCCTCTTCTCTACCTTACTTCCACCATCACCATGCTTCTTATCAAATCCTCTACATGCAGGGTTCGTGAAACCCTTCTCCAGTTCTACTCCTCTAAATCTAAAGGCCCTGATAGTATCCCAGCTACAGTTCTTAAATCATGTGCCCCTGAACTCACCCTTGTTTTCAACAGGCTCTTTCAGCTTTCCCACTCTGTTGGTTTATTTCCGTCTTTTTGGAAACTTGCCCATGTTTTCCTTATCTCCAAAAAGGGGCAAGTCTGACCTTTCGAACTATCGCGCAATTGGAATCACTTCACTCATTTCCAAGACTATGGAGACTATCATCAACAAACAACTGCTTGCCTGCCTCGAAACAAACAATCTTCTTTTTTATCACCAGTATGACTTTCAACAAGCCAGATCTACTGGTGACCTTCTAGCTTACGCTGTCCACAGTTAGTTCTCTGCTCTAGAATCCAATGGTGAGGCAAAAGTGATTTGTCTTGATATCCCCAAAGCCTTTGATTGTGTCTGACACAAGGGTCTCCCTGCTAAACTACTTATGTCTGGTCTCGACCACACCCTCATTCCATGGGTTGCTAGCTTTCTATCTGTTAGGTCAATTGCAATTACGGTCGATGGCTTCCTCTCTGAACCTCATTCTATCAACTCTGGTGTACCTCAGGGCTTTCTTATCTCGCTTGTTTTACTCGTACTCCTCATAAATGACCTACTTTCCTCTACATATTGCAGTATTTACTCTTTCGCTGATGATGCTTATTTAAGTTCATCTTTTTCATCTGATTCAAAACACCTTTCCTACTCCAATGTTTCATCCTATCGTAACACCTAAGTTTCACTTCTCACCAATGACTTGTCAACCATAGAGAAGTGGGGTGATGACAACCTTGTTAAGTTCAATCAAGGAACGACAACACAGGCTGTTACTTCAAGATTCCCCTCCTGTATTCATGATCTGTCATGAACTGGAAATTTTATCTTTTTCTCACTAAGCTCACTCAGCTTGGTCTTTCAGTGTCATCTAACCTCGCTTGGAAGCCCCACATCCACTCCATTGCTAAACATGCATCTCAGAAACTTTGCTTCCTTTCCAGAGACTGTGTCTTTTTCTTTCCTTCTCAGCTTCTAACTATATATAAGTCCCAGATTCGTCCTTCTCAGGAGTACTACTTCCATGCTTGGGGTGGCGCTCCTAAATCTTCTCTACATCTTCTTGACAAAATCCAGTACAAAGCCATCCGTCCCATCAATAATCCAGGCCTTGCCAAATCTCTCCAATCTCTCTCTCTCATCGTCGTCTGTTTGCAAATCTTTCCATTTTCTATCGATATTTTCATGAAAACTATAAATATGCTAACTGGAAATCAAGAATATTATTCCTGATCCATTGAGGTATGTTCAATCCACCAGAAGCTCCACTCAGTCACACCCTTTACAAGTCATGCTACCTAATCCACCAACTCTTTCCCACATATTATCTTTCATTCCAAAACTTTTCGACTATGGAACACCTTGCCTTCCATTTCTTTTTCTGAATCCTACAACTTATCTTGCTTCAAAGCTAGCATCAACAAACTTGAACTCATCTCCTTATCTACTTAACTTTCCTTTCTCGTTCTTCCTTTGTCAGGGCTTTGTTATAGGCTCTTCGGTCCTTCCCCGACGTTACTTACTAAAACAAAAAAAAAAGAAAACAAAATATGATAAGTAAAGTTCATCTCAATGTAGATGTTGAATTTTTGTACAGTAAATGGGATGGTAAACAATGGACAGTTTCGCAGTGTACCTAATAATATCATATGTATAGGATGAATAGGTACACATGAACAATATTTCTTGACAGTTAACGTGAGATGAATTTTCTAAAACTGTTAGTCAAATAAAGCGACGAAAGCAAAGAATAAAATAGGTGGTGCGCTGCTAGTAGTTTATCAAGCTCTCTCCACCAGTTCAGGGGAAAAAATAAATGACATCGTTATCTCCAGTATTAATCTATTAGCTATATACCCTCTTTAATATGAAATTGATTTCTTATTTCAGTTGCAACTTTGTCTCTTCAAACCTCCAAAAAATAAATGATGGCTTGCAAATTTCCGTGTAGCAATCACAAGATAGGTCACAGAGCCATTGTAAATTTCACATACATTGTAAACACATGGAGGTTAATTCACCGAATGGCAGAATTCTAATTCACCGAATGGCAGAATTCTAATTCACCGAATGGTAACTTTACACCTCTGCTTCACTCAGCAATACGTGTGTTGTGAAAGATGATGACATGATGAAACAACTTCATGTTACAGAAGGGCTGAATTTTCTTTGTCCTCCTCTTGTCAGTTTTGTCACAGAAAATGTACAAATCATTACCTAGTTTATTTGAGGTGGGAAGAGATAAAGCTACACATACAATAAGAATTTAGTTCAATTTGACGATGTTATTGAAAAAGGGTTCCCATGAGGAATTTTGCAGTATTAATTCTGAATTACAAACAGTTTTTTAGGGTTGGGAGCCACTTTCCCTGGGCTTCTAGACCTATTTGGAATACAATTTAAGAAGGATGAAATTTGAACATCGCTGTAGAAAACTTTCATGGAGCTATCGCTTAAGACCGCGAGGAACTCACAACTTCCTTAGAAAACTGTAGCTAAAAATTGGGAGAGTTTCAAGTAAGGGAGCTGTCATAAAGTATGGAACAGAGGGGGGCGGAAGGGATTTAAAGTCTTGTTGTACAATTACGTAACCCAATGCAAGAGACAAGAAAAATTTACTTGGCCCCTATTTATCATCAAGTAGAATTTCTTGGCCCCTATCTATCATCAAGTAGAATCTGGCAGACTAAAGCTTGTCTAGTAGGACCCACCATGATTGGGGCGATGCAGGACAGTGTTTTCAATTTGAGCTTCTAGAATGTCATAAAAGGTATCCCTTAGACTAGAACTTGTCTCGGAGGACCCACCATGACTTAGTTAGATGATCTCGAAAAGATTGTAAGTTTGACCCTCTAGAATTACAAAAGAAGCATCTGCCAGAATAGAATTTGATTGAATAGTACATTTTGACTATTGCTCGATAGAGCGGGAACATTCTTTAGTATAATGAAGGCCGTTAGTATACTGATATTCATCAGAATATGAAACGTCGTCTGATAACGAATGAAAGATGAAGTGAAACATATAGCCAGATGTAGACAGACTCATGTGACAAGTGGTGACAAAGTGAATAATGTTGTAAATCGTGCAATTATCTCTACGATGCTTCAAGGAATCGAAAGCCCTGAAGAATAACTCTCAGAGAAAAATTATTTTTGCCTGTAAGTTTATTATGTCAATATTTGAATCTAGATCTACTCATTTCGATACTCAACTGGCAACTAACTTAAATCTAAACCCCATGCATTAATAAAGGTTACAGAAAATCTCTAAAGTCTACACGACATGAGCATACAATTTAACGCCAGCCTGGTGTTAAGCACACAAGTCTCAGAATTCAGAATTGTGCTTAAAACTCTAGACTACATGATAATCTGTATTACGTGAATCTAACTATCGTTAGCATTGTGAGTATACCAACAAATGTAACAAAGTGTACCGCTTTCATAATGCTACACGCTAAATGAACTACAGGTATTTTAAAGATACAAACAGTCATAATACTCAACTGGATACTGACTTGCACACTGATGGTTTTCCCGACACTCCTCCCTCCTTGATCGCTTAACTAGGGATCAAGCATGATTGCAGTCATACAACGAGAATCTTTGGCTGCTACCCTTGCTGACCTTTCCTTTTCTGGGTACTTCTCCTGACTCCTTCCGTCATAACTTTTCTCCCTATTCACTCTCTCAAAACTAACTCCGTTCTTTTCAGTCAAAAAAGAAAATAATTTCTGGAGTGATTGATTAAACTTCTCTGGCTTACCTCATTTTACATGTCTTAGCTGTGCGCCATAAACTATCCAATCCTTACTTTGTATTAGTTTTTCCACGACTACAATTTTCAATGCATTTCACTAAGCACTTTCTTCTTGTACTACAAATATATTTCCTAGTGAAGTTTCACTTTCCTTCCTTGATGTAATTTTATGTTCTGCTCTTAAAACAGTAATTTATTCCCTGTGCAATCTTTTCCAAAGCGATTAAGTTTCTTACAAAGATATAAAATTCTTCTAGAAACTTTCGACCTATTATATCATTCTCAATCATGCCTGAATCACAAGAAAGTATCTCCTTCAATAAATGTGAAGATGTTAACACGGGTTCATCCAGTTCCCCTAAACATCCAGCAATGGTGTAGAATTTATAGTACTCTCTACTTCTATGAGCACGATAATCTTGTAAACCAAGTGAAAAGTTAGCATTTCCTAAAACTTTCCTTAGATACTTTTTACGCTTTCAACCATTCTTTCGAAATGACCGCCCCACCATGGGCTCGGTTCCAAATTGAATGTCCAAACAATATGCTTTGAACGCAAGAATTTATCTACCCCCTGGCATTTAGGCATGTAGTACAATACTTTGTTGGCCAATTTGAAAGTTTTTACATTACCTGGCACAACAAAATTTGGGTGTCACCCTCCTAGCACAAAGCCGATGGAAACAGTTAATGAATGTAATTATTGAAAGATCAGAAGGGAATTCTAAATGAACCGCTCCAGTGACATAACACGAAAATAATGCTTTGTATGCCTTATTCATCTTGCCCTGACTATCCTTAACATTCAATCTGCCCACAAAGTCTATACCAATGTTGGAGGATGTTGGTGACTCCCTTACCCAAAAATCAGGTAGCGTTACTGCTAATGGGGGTGAAATGATTTCCCGTCTGTTTTCTTGCAATAAAAGCATGACTTTAGAACTTTCTATCCTTCTGTATCCAACTACACTGCAACTCAGGTAATGTGGCTCTTAGCTTGCAATGAAGGATTTTCTCATGACAATCAACAATAATCAGAAAAGTTAGTGTATGTTCTCTTTGCAAAATAGTTGGAAATCTGGCTTCAAGTTCTAAATCTGAAGTTCTGTAACTTTCCTTAACATACTAAACTTCCATCTTGATCTAATTCCTCCAGTTAGCTTTCGTCTTTTCAAGCTCAAATTATTTTTTCAACTCACTCTGATCATCCTTTATCCCTAACGTTTCTGAATTCTCTATCTCCTGGACTGAAGTAGTATCATCTCTCAGTTCTTTCTTCTCCATTTTCTACTTCAAGTTATAAATAGAAAATAGTTAACATAAGCATCACCCTCAACCCTCGAGAGTTTGCCTAGGGAACTAAATTTCTCAATACTGATAGCTTTGCCTACACTGTAGGTTTCCTTTGATACATGTAGTACATTAACTTTCTTCCTCTCTTCTCCAATCTCAACTAGATTTTTGAAAACCAAACTCCTTGGCCATTCATTTTCACCTCCATGTAACCACTTTGGACCTTGGCCAGCCTTCCATGGCAAAAATACCTGATATCTAGACCCTGTATACCCAAGGTTGTCCATAAAACCAGAGTCCAGAAAAAATTCCAACCTTCCTACGGCTGTCAAATCCTAATCATAAACTTTCCTGTTTTAAGAAAATCAAAGCTCACCAAAATTCTTGAACTCTGCATTGAATAAGTCTCAAAGAACTTTTACTATAGAAGGGCTGTGCCTTTAAGAGCCGAGCCAATGTAGCATTAACGAAAATTTTGCTGAAGCTGGATTGTTGATACACATCAGTAAACCGTCCTCAAATACGACATAGAAAGCAAATTTTCCTCCGGCTCAGAACCGTGGAGCCGTGACTTTTTCTGGACTCTGCATAAAACATTCATCAACTTCATTTTCTTGCTTAATACCTAGAGTATCAAGGTTCCGAAGTTTAGGAATATTTCTGTCATTTGATTTTTCATTTGCTCCGACAACGACAAAATTAACACTAATTTGAGAAATATTTAATCTTTCACCTTTGACTGGTCCTGACAATACCCAGCCTAATGTTGTCTTCCGTGCAACTGGATCATGTGGCCCCCTTCGTCTTGAATACCCTTTCATGCCACAAGTAATCTGCACCTATCAAGACATCTATCTCCAAGGCATCTTCTAAACTGCGAACACCTGGGAACCATAGCATATTCAAATGATCATAGTTCTTCTTGAACTGTTCAACATGAAGGTTAGGAATGCTAACAATTTCCTTAACAACAAAGCATTGAATCATAATTTGGTTCTCTCCTTGTATTGAAGAGAAGGAAAGTTCTACTACATCTCCCACCTTACTATCTTCCGTATCATTGCATCCACACGCTTTAATCACTAACTGTTCACACCTCACAAGCCCCAATTCGAGAGTTTTCACAGCTTTGGCAGTCACGAAAGATCTGTCGCTGCCTGAATCAAATAACACTTACCTTACTTTTCTTTAACTCGTTCATTCCTTCCAAGGCTGTTTGTAAGGCCACGAGGGATCCTGCACAGGCACTTCCCACCCAGGATTGGGCCTTGGGGTTAAATTCTGTATTACAACTAAGCATAGTATTTGCATCACGTAAATACATTTCCCTAGGTTACTTTGGCTCTACATTAAAAAAGCCTATACCCGTTCTTCAAGCAAACAAAACAATTAAAATACTTCTGTAGAAAAGTCTTTCATTCTTCTGGAACTTTGAGCTTCATGCAGGATTCTTCGTTGTGTTCCTCTGAACAGAATATGCATTTGTTTACAGCATTCCCAGACTAGGATGTCAACAGGGCACTGGCAGTACTAGATCCCATCCTTGAGACCTCCTTCGTCCGTCTGTTTTAGCTGTTCCCTGATCCTGATATCCCAGATTTCAGCATCGATGAGTAAAATTCCCGAGCATCTAACTCTGAATCTAGGGCTTTGATAAGTTTTTCCAGGTCCCACTTTAAATAACTTTTTCCAAACTATCTCACCATGTTGAAACGTATTTGTTTCTCTTATGTGTAGGTGTCAATCTTTTTCTCCACCTTACTGTCTATGAAACTTGTAGCTTCCATTATTTTGTCGATGTTTTCTCTCTCATCCTCGACTTCCTTTTCACACGTGTCTTCATCTCCGTCTCTCAACATTTACCCAAGTACTTCGATGTCTAATTCTGTTAACTCATCGTTTTGCTCCTTGAGCTACATTGAATACCGTCTCAGCCCCAGCTCATCTACATCATCTTCATTTTCTTTTATACTAAAGACTTTGTTCACAAGCATCGTCATGCTTCTTCGCAAAATTGACCTTTTTCTCGTGATCAGATCAACATCCTGTTCGTCGAGAACGTTCATTGCTTCTCTCGCCTCTTCTATCCTTGGCTCACGGTAGACCAATTGCGAGCTATATCTTCGCAGGTTCAAGGAATCGAAACCCCTGAAGAATAAATCCCATAGAAACTTTTTTCTGCCTGTAAGCTTTTTTACAATCTAGTGCGGAGCCGGTGTTAGGCACATAAGTGATAATCCGCATTACTTGAATCCAAATATCATCAGCATTCTGATGTACCAAAAATGTAACAAAGCGTACCGCTTTCATAATGCTACACGCTAAATGAACTACAGGCATTTTAAAGATACAAGTAATCATAATAATTAAACTATATACCGAAATGCACACAGATAGGTTTTCCCGACAAATATTACATACGATTGGCCGCATGATTGTTCCAGGGAATGGGCACCTATTCACCACTGTTCAGTTGAAGAATACAAGGGGGAAAACGAGTTCTGTTTATTTAGATAGGACTGAGTTTTCAACCCTTATGTGAAGAGATTCCCAAACACTTAAGTGACAAGACGATCTTGTTTTCCCAATAATCTGAAAATTATGGTCTGTAAATGTTCTAGCGAAAACTGGTTATTAATAAGACGTTTTCCTACGTGCGAATCATATTTCATTTTAGGACTAGAGCCCATCCGGGCACTAATCAGGACCAAACTCATTTTCTGACGAAAAGCGGGCCAGTTATTCCTTGGGACAGGAAAGAAGGACATCTTCTGGTTATCCAATCATAATAAGCAGTAGCTTTATTTTGTCCAACTCGGAGCCCAATATGGTTTTCGAAAATATTATGAGAGCCCTGTGAGTACAAGTGTTGATGAGGCCAAGGCTTCTCCTATTAGGACTGAAGGAATTCGAACGAAAGTAGCTATACAACAAAGTGATCATCACATTCTGTTATGCTCAGGGATGCCTACGCTAGGGGGGCAGGGGCAGCTGCCCCTCCTGCCCTTGTCCAAAGACTTAATTATTTTAGTGCAAAGATGTTATGATGCCCTCAATAGGAACCTTGCCCCCCTGCCCTCGGTTTGAGGAGCAGGCGTCCCTGGTTATGCTACAATAAACTGTGTAAACGTTTTGCTAGCTAGTGAATTTGATAGTCTATGAGAACAGGAACTTCTGATCACAGACATCTCTCTCGCTGCGCCAACCAAGAAATAGCACTTCGAAATAGCAGGTCTACAAATCGACCGACCTACAGACGTATTACAGAAAATGAAGTGATTCCTCCCTCTTCTAGCTCCATCATTGCTGTCTTGTAAGGAAGTTCTTCATCTTTCTCAGGTTCTTAAGAATAGCCTTTCGTGTGTCCACTGTCCCGAATCCATAAATATACGGATCTGCAAAGTTATTGACAAACGACAGTCCTCCCAAGATGGTACGGAAATTTGAAGATGAAATATTACCGTTTATCAGCTCTACAAGTGATAGGCATCCTATAGGAAGCATGGAGACCATATATACCAGTACAACAATACTCGCAACAAAAGAAATTTTCATGTGCTTCTTCCTCATGTCAGCCATCTCTAGGTCAGACCCAATCATTGTCCCTGGATTTACTCTCCACAGTTTACTACGACTGAATGTCCATAGTCGATACTGAATACCACCCAGCAAAAATGTTGTGGGGAACACAATTATTACTAGCAATGCTTTTATTAGTTTGTTGCCATTGAGGCTAATCAACTCATCGCTACTTTTCATTAATGACACAAGTATCATTCCACCAATTACACTAACAATCCACACAAATGAAATACAAAGAATCGTTCTCTTTCTAGTGAATATTTCATGTAAACGAAAGCAATGTATGCATGCAACGTATCTTTCTACTGATAGTGCAATAAGCGACAAACTCGAAACAGCTAATGACACAGGAAGATTAAAGTACAGAATCATACGTAAAATATGACACTCTCCTGATGCCGTTCCTAAATTGAAAATCTTGATCACTGCAATGCAGGTAAAGATAATGCCTATTTGCAGAACGTCTGACATTGAGAGGCTGAGTGTCATAATGTGACGAGGCAACGCTAGACGTAGATCTATAAGAAGCACTTTAATCATCAGAAAATGAAATGGTAGTATTACGAAGATCATTGTTAAACCAGAGATACCATTGCTTGCTTCAATACAATTGAATGAATTTGTGCTGTTTGTGCTATCCATGCTTGAAATATACCAGCGCTTCATAGATATGTAGTGTGAGTTCAGTATCTCCAATGCAAGTGGGGAGGGCAATGAACTCTAAACTATTAGTATACAGTATCCCAAAAGTGCACCTGCCCCAATTCGGCACCTGCCAAGTCTCGTTGGATACATGCGCTTTATGAAGCAAAGCAAATAACTGGGACAGATGAAACATATACGACTAACATTTTGGGAACCATTTTGCAGTATTACAGTACATTATTAATAAATGTTGCAAAAACACTTTCAATGAACAGTTGATATTCAATCTCTTGCGTGAGGTTCGATGGAATAGAACCTGACGAGCATGAGATGGCTTTTAGCTGGCATGGGCATATATATAATATATATATATATATATATATATATATATATATATATATATATATATATATATATATATATATATATATATATATATATATATATATATATATATATATATATAAATGAGAGGTCAAGAGCCATTTTCCTGGTTAGTAGCCTTCTGCTATAGCGATAAATTCAAATATTAGTTAAGCATGACATTTGTTGAGTGTAGTTAGACTTCTTAAGCTGTAGCGAAAGTATCAGTGATAGAACTCATTCTGCCGAATAAGTTAGTCAAACATTTCTTTTTCCAACGACAGAAGTCCAATTTAACAGCAGATCTTCTAAATAATACGATGCAGCTTAGCCACAAGGACAGTTTGTGAATAATAGTTCCTGATTTTGAAAATGTTCACTTCACATATTGTTCATGTTACATTTCCTTTACTACTTAGTCTTAAATCATGTTGAAGGTTCCTAATGCGATAATTCAACTGTATTGTCAAATGCAACTGATCTTTTCTTGCATGCAACTTCTGTCAAGTTTATCGTACCAGAGCGAACAAGTATCCATCTAAGAACTGTGCACTCTATGTTCATGCAGTTCTTCTAATTTTCCCTAAAGGCTTTTCGATTCTCAATGTTTGAAGTAAAAACTACGACGGGGTCAATCTGACTATAGGAAGAGCTATTTTACAGTTAGCTGTTTATCAAAAACGCAGATAAATGGTACAAAAGAATGGATAATGGGTACATGTCCGTGACTCATTTTAATGATGTTACAAAGGCCTTTGACACAGTGGATCATGCTAAGCTGTGTCATAAATCAGAGCATTGTTGCTTCCATCCGAAGGAGCTGTCGTAGTTTAGATCAAGTCTCTTTAACAGAAAACAGTACTGAAGAGTGGGAGGTTTGGCTCTAATATAGGCAATATCAATGTTGGCGTTCCACAAGGACCATTCTTGTTTTGATTTACATAAATAACTACCTAAATTTGTTAAAGTCTAAAGTGTCTCCATGTGCGCTTATGACAAAAGCCTTATAGTCGAATGACATCTCTCAGATACATGATACTATGACTGATGATCCCAAACGCCTTGATTTAAGGATGCAAGGACATGCAAAAACTATCAATGAATCTGCAAAAAAACCTAATCGAAGTTTGTCTATAAGAAACCTAAGCCTCCAAATCTGCTTACTATATCTTTGAATCTCTGCTTTAGTATCACAGGAAACGAGCTCCATGCCGTCCCTCTGTAAATATCGGAAGTATGACAAATGTATCAAATGCAGGGATAGATGATACTGCAACCGGGACTCTTGGTTCCATTTCGTTTGCTTATCACCTACCTCTACTGTGATACCAGAGATGGCTTATTTGTCTCGGCAAATATAGGAAGAAAACCAATTAAATTCAACAGAACATCTGAATTGAGCCCTTGACAATCATACATTACGTGTGTCTGAATTATTAGCACACTACATCATCAACGGTCGGTTGGATACCTCTCTACAAACGTTTGTTGGCAATATCCTTATAATGTAATATCTTGTTCTTGTCAAATTGAAGAAGATACTATCCATTAAATGAAGCATATTTCTGATTAGAGTACTGTCACATATCTAAGTAGCTGCAAGGCAGAATATCTTCCCAGCTTAATATAGCTATCAATAAACAAATTCAAGTAAATAAGTATCACCTGTGTGAATCCATAATAATTTCAAGGTATAAATCAAATTCATTAGTTCAAGAAAGGTTTGCAATCATGCATGACATACGCACCTAAAAAATATTGGAGAATTCTCCCATTTGTTGGTAGGGGAGGGGAGGACAACATTACATTAATCTGTATTACACTAATATTGAAAGAACAAAGGGAAATCTAGTTAAAGTAATGGTACTAATCAAAACACTTTCTTGCAAACTGATTGTTTGAAAATAGATCCCCCTTACAGCTATGGTTCTTGCTAATATCGTCGTAGGGTTCGATGGATACTTTGAGGTAATTCAACCTATGTCACTAATTCTTTATCATGCTTACATTTACTACTAGCTCTTCTAAATGGTACGCTGCATTTCAAATTGAAAGTAAGACCTGCAAAAGATAGTTACTGAATGAACTGAGTTGCTAAGGTACCGTGTTATTGATATTCAAATTCTTGGCTACTTTGCTCTTGCACAGTTTGTATGCAACACCTTAATACAATTTGGCAGCAATGCTTTATCCTCCACAAACTTACAAAGAAAGTTTCTCACGGACACTTTGCATCTTAAATACTCGACGGCGATCTTGCAAGACTTTTGTTAGAAATTTGCGAAAAAGGGCCATGTCTCCTAACTACTGCGATATTGGTCTTTCAGTTAATTGGTTCTAGTGGTAACTTTGCACAGTTTGTATGCTATATTCCTTAATTTGATACCCTAACCATGGCAAAGATTCTCAACCCGATGATTCACTAGTGGTTCTTAAAGTTAATGAGCCTTGACTACACACAGTATCTATTAAATTTGCAATTATGAAAGAGACATATACCCATCTATGAACTTCACGCTTTGTCTCGTGATAATACCTTTGAGTGTCGCTATAAGGTTATAGTCATTAGTCATTAGCTCAAATGTGACACTGTGATGGGAACTTTCAGACCCCGGTTACAAGATATCGGATTCATTTGAATCCGAGATGTTTTCATACCGTACTGGCCTTCCGTTTACACCAAGACGATGATGAATACTGTATGGTTTCAATACGCTTATGAATACGGTATGAAATGAATATGGTAACGTGTAAACACCCCAAGCCGATATGGTTTCATACCGTATCGATTGTAAGGCTGGTCTTTGTATTGCCTCTGCTGACCTAATAATCGATAAGGTATATAACCATATCGGATTGGAGTGTTTAGACGCTACCGTATTCATTTCATACCGTGTGAACGCAAGGCCAATGCGGTATGAAAACATATCGGATTCAAATGAATCCAATATCGTGTAAACGGGATCTTAGTTACACTTTAGCTGCTTATCAACTGCTTCTGCTATGATAACGTGGGTCTTGTCTCAGCTCGTGAGGGAAGCACTCCTTTTAGTTTCACTATAAGGGTATAGTCATTAGGCAAAATATATAGGTAGATGATACTGTGATCGGAAACTTTGCCCCAGTTCATCTACTTATCACCTGCCAGAACCCATTCAGGTCTATTTTCTCTCAAAGTAATTGACCAATCATCATGCAGGATTCTGATCACATATGCTAACACTAGGCCCATTTTGCATGATTTTTTGTCAGTTAGGTTGGGAGAAAATAGACCTTACAGTGCTCTAAAACATTTGGGAGTATGCTCACCTGCCTCTACTGTGATAACCGACGGCTTATCTCATCATGTATGAACAACATCAGTTCAAATGCATAGGTAGATAAAACTGTGATCGGGACTTTTAATCCCTCGTCATCGCCTTATCACCTGCCTCTGCTATGATACCAGACGGCTTATTTGTCTCAGCACTTATGGGAACCAGACCAAATGAACTCAACAGGGTACCTGGACCTGGGCTATCTACAAGCAAATATTATTAAGATCGGATAACTGGTCCTCCAAGTTCAACATCAAGGTTTTCATCCATTCAGCAAATATTGTCTTACTCATATCTCTTTACCTACAGGATCTGTTATTCTGGTAAGAACTGTCTAGGAAAGAACTGTGCCATATCAATTCAAATTAAATGTCAACCTCATCATTAGCTGATGCACACAAGCGACAAGTCAATGGAGAGCAAACAATTTGAACAAGAAGAGGGGGAATAGACAGCTAGTTATGCTTTATAAAAGAATGAGGATAAATTAGTCATACGGAGCCTATCAGCTAGAGAAGGAAGAAAGACAATAGTGCAAAATATTTAAAAAACCTTAATTAATAAGCCTTGCCTATACTTTATCGCCCTTTAGTTATCAAAATAAACTAAGGAAAGTTGATCGAATTTTCCGCTTAAGTGCCCGTACCTCTAAGTCGATAGCGACATAACAGATGATTCTACATAATAAAATAACAGCAAAAAGCTCGGTACTGAATTTGTGTGGACTATGAAAAAAACATTTACAGATCATAGAGAACTCTTTCTCTCTTTATTGAAGCTCCTAATCATGCAAGAAAGCTCTGAAACTGCAAGTGTACCCACATGAAGCTGTATAAAGTAATGTAATTGAGACAATTAGTCCACTTCTTCAATATACTCATTAACTCCAAGTGAGCAGAATGTGACGTATCTTTGCTGCGAACGATGGCAGCTACTCACATGGAAGAGGATAACTATCAAACGTGTGAACATTTCGATATTGTTACCAGAAAATCATTTACAGAAATTGTACGTGTTATAACACATACCGCCTTACATCCAAATAAATAACAGACAAAGATACAATAACAGCAAATTCTTATGGTTGACAACCATGCGATAGACAGAAATCATTCGAGAATGAACAAAATTTAAGCATTGTTCACAAGATTATGGACAAACACTTAACACCTTCTACAAATCCAACAATGTTCAAAATAGATCAGTTGCTTGAATGTGACTCAGTTACCTTAGTTGTGACGTTGTCTTTGGATTGAAGGTAGTTAGGCTATATTACCCCTTTATCCATGACAAAATGATATTTCACATCAATTTGTTCGGTTCTTTGACGCAAGAAAAGACTTCTAGTCAGCAGTATTGCTTCTTTATTATCAACATCAACCTCAATTGGAAACAACATTGATCATAGAGAGCATTGTACAATTTGTTCAAAACGATGACTTCTCGAACATATTTATCCAAAACCATGTACTCAGTCTCACATGTCTATAAAGCTATAGTTATTTGCGTCTTGCTTTTCCAAAACAAATAATTCCCAAGTCAAGATTTAGCATACCTATGTGCAATTTCAGTTATTTTCTTATTACCTACGTTTCGTTAGTTGATGTTTTACATTTCGAACAAGGTACAAATAGATCATTGTACAACAGAATAAACTTGCAAGTGTGAAACACCAAATACATACATAGAGCATTGGTATAATCTGATTTGTGGTTAGATTTGCAGCTAATTTGCGATAAATTATTGCTTAGCTATGAATTTACATTGATAAGGAGTACCTTGTTTGACGGAGTGCCTTGTTTGACGGAGTACCTTGTTTGAATTTATATTGATAAGGAGTACCTTGTTTAGGAAGACACACAATAGTATGGCCTGACGTGATTGCAAACTATTATGCTTGACCATCTAGAATGGTTAAAAGGGCATCTGGCACACTAAAGCTTGTCTAGTAGGACCCACCATGATTGGGAAGATGTAGGACAATGTGTCTTCAATTTGAGCTTCTAGAATGCCAAAAAAGGCATCCCTTAGACTAGAACTTGTCTCGGAGGACCCACCATGACTTAGTTAGATGATCTCGAAAAGATTGTAAGTTTGACCCTCTAGAATTACAAAAGAAGCATCTGCCAGAATAGAATTTGATTGAATAGTACATTTTGACTATTGCTCGATAGAGCGGGAACATTCTTTAGTATAATGAAGGCCGTTAGTATACTGATATTCATCAGAATATGAAACGTCGTCTGATAACGAATGAAAGGTGAAGTGAAACATATACGCAGATGTGGATAGACTCATGTGACAAGTGGTGACAAAGTGAATAATGCATAAGATTGGCAATATGGTTGGCCCAGTGAATGGGCACCTATTCACTATTGTTCAGTTGAAAGTCCAAGGAAGAAAATGAGCTCTATTTACTTACATAGGGCTGAGTTTTTAATGTTTATGTAAATAGATTCCTAACCACTTAAGTGACAGGACGTTGTGGCTTGCCCAATAATCCGAAAATTGTCGTCTTCAAACGTTGTAACGAATTCTGGTTATCAATAAGATGTTTCCCTACGTCCGAATCATGTTTCACTTTAGGACAAGAGCCCATCGAAGGCAATTCTAGGATAACCGGGCACTTTTATTATTTCTTTATCTATATAATCTCTGTTGTATTGTAAGTCAGAGTAGAATCAGAGTACAGTCAACACTACCGTCTCCTCTTTCTGCCCTCCCCCGTGTTCTCAGCACGTTAAATGAGCATGTAGGAAGCATTGTAACACAAATTCCTATACAAGAAAGAAGGAAATTTTCTGGATATCCATTCTCAATAGGCAGTTGCTGTGTTTTATCTAGCTCGGGGCCCAATTTGGTTTTCGAACAGATCTTGCGAGCCTTTTAAGCAAAACTGTTGATGAGGCTTACTTTCTGCTTTTAGGACTGAAGGAATTCTAACGTATGTAGCTATGTAAGAAAGTAATAGTCAAGTTCTGTTGTGAGTATCTATGAGAACAACAACGTCTAATTACAGGCATCTCCTTATTCACACCAACCAGGAAATAGCAATTGGTTACATAACGATCGACTAGAGGTATTACAGAAAATGAGGTGATTCCTCTTCTAGTTCAATTGTTGCTGCCTTGTAAGGATGTTCTTCACCTTCCTCAGGTTCTTAATTATAGCTTTCCTCGTGTCCACTGTCCCGAGTCCATAAATATATGGATCTGCAAAGTTATTTAGAAAATACAGTGCTCTCAACAGGGCACGGATTTTTGAAGATGAAATATTACCGTTAATCAACTCCACAAGTGATAAGCATCCCAGAGGAAGCATGGAAATTACGTATACAAATACAACCATGCCTGCCACAAAAGAAATTTTCATCTGTTTCTTCCTCATATCATCCATCTCTAGTTCAGATGCAACCATTGTTCCTGGTCTCACTCTTCTCAGCTTACTACGGCTGAATGCCCATAGTCGATACTGAATAGCAGTTAGCCAAATTGATGTGGGCAATACACATATTACTAACAATATATTAATGTAGTAATTGCCGTCAAGGATCAGCTCCTCCTTGCTTTTTGTTGCCAATGCCACTGATGCAATTCCACAAAGTACACCAACAATCCATGCAAGTGAAATGAAAAGAATCACTCTCTTTCTGGTGAATATTTCGTGGAGACGAAAGCAATGTATGCAAGCAACGTATCGTTCTACTGATAGTAGAATAAGCGACAGACTCGAAACGGCTAATGTCACAGCAAGAGAAAAGTAGATAATGTAGCGTAAGACTTGACACGCTCCTGATTCCATTCTTAAATTGAAAATTGACATAGCTGTTGTACATAAACAGGTAACGAATATTAGAAAAACGTCTGAAATTGAGAGACTGAGCTTAATCAAGTGGCGAGGCAATGCTAGACGTAGATCTATGAGAAGCACTTTAATCATCAAAAAATGAAATGGTAGTATTATTAAAGCAATAGTGATAAGAGGGATACCAGTGCCTGTTGGTACACAATTGAGTACATCTGTGCTGTTTGTGTCTTTCATGTTTGTAATATATCAGTGCTTCGTAGATACGTGGCATGTATTTAGTATCTTCAATGCAACTGAAGGCAAGGCACTCTAAGCAATTAGTTTTCGGCACCCCAGAAGTGCACCTGTCTCAATCCGACATCTGCCAAGTTTCGTTAGATACATGCGTTTTATGAAGCAAAATAAGTAACTAGGACGGATGAAACTTAACCGTATAACAGGTTGTAACCTATATTTTGCAGTATTATATTGTTCATGGTCTTTTGCAAACCACTTTCACAAAACATAGGCTTATTATTAGCAATCTCTTTAACATTAAGGCCTGCTTACACGATGCATTTTGTCTTGCGTCTGATTCGTGAGACAAAACTCATTTGTCAACCCAATTGTTCTCTTAAGATGTTGGTCACTCTTGGGATGACGCGCAAAAATAGCTAGAACATGTTCTTTTTTCTTGCGACAACGCACGGAGGATTAACGCAATTAACCAATCAGAATGCAAAGACTAGTCACATGATTCCAAAAACTTTTTGCATCATAAGTGTAACTTGTGTTGATCATAGTACTCCAATCGTTTCTCGATTCAAAGTGGAACTTCAAAGTTAAGGAAAGACCTTCAAACTGATTGAACTGGTCAGGGAAGAACCTGTTTTATTGGATGCTCATTCAGAAATGTGCTATTGATAAACGTTCGTCGTGCGAGAGTGGCTCTCTCATGTTTTTCTTTTATCGTTTTCGTTGAGTATTTGGGCGTATCTTTTCCAGAAGTTTTACAAAGCTGTTTCTCCCATTATCAAGAAGGTCCGTAAACTGTTTTGATCCTCCAGTTGTAGCTCTTTTACCAGTGAATAGTCGGCGAGGATTTATCTCGTAGCAGAATCCACTCCCATACCTATTATCTTCTTCCATTTTTCGATATTTTCAAAACATTTTAGCATACCTGCTGCTAGTAAGCAAATTTTTCGTTATAGAACCTGCGCTTCTTTGGTTCATATTAAAAAATAATTCACTGGATTGCAAATAATGAAAATAACGACTTACGAGTCAAAAACGCATCGTCTAAACAGTTTGACTCATGAGTTAGACGCAAGAAAAAGTGCATCGTGTAAACTGGCCTTTATTGATGATCGATTTCCTAAAATTCAACGTTTGTTGCTCGCAGTGTGCCTCTGCTACTATAAGAGCTGCCTACTTCCAACATTCAGCAAATTTGGAGTGCAAGCAAAACAGATCTCTGAATATGTTTTCCAGTTGATATTCAATCTCTTGCGTGAGGTTCGTTGGCATTAAATACAATGATATGGCATTTAACTACCAAGGATATTTATATCAGTATCCAAGCAAAAAATAATGAAAATGGTGCTAGTATATTTGACCTGTTTTCTCTCAATGCAGAGGTCATCATTCAAAACGTTACACACAGATTAGATCATATGAGATTCTCCATGAACGGGGTGAACATCCAAAATGTTAGATATAATGAGGATACAATGCTCTTAGCAATAAGCAAGGCTGATTTATAAAATCTCTTATACAATCTGAAAGAAGAAAATGAAATCCCTCAAATGTGCTTAATTGCCGTCTCGCAGCTAATCCACTTTTCAAGATTTTGTGAACTCCCTGCTCTTATTAAGACCCCCCGCAGCAATAAACTGTGAAGGATTTAGCGTTTAAAGTTGCTGAAATAAGAATAATTCCTCATTGCAAGAACCGCTTTAAGCTGAACAGACTGCTACATTAGGATCTGTATTCATGGCAAAACAATTGCTCTATTGATATTGCTTGAAATTACTTTTCCTTACCTTTTACTTGTTGCACAGAAATATTGAAGCCGTAATTGTTAGGGAATTCTGTTACTTGATGGAGAAAATGAACCAGCCTAGAAAAATTCATGTGATGGCATAAATCCTACCGGCCCCGCTAATTCCAACTCCCCGCTAAGTGCATTTTCCAAAATATTCCAAACCCTCCTCATTACCTCCAGCTCCCCGGCAATTAGGCACCGAAGAGTAGAGGCCTGAATATACACAAGAAGAAAATAAAGCTAATGGTGCTATTAAGAAACAATTTACCAACAAAATGATTAGTCCTGATGATGAAGAACTCCAGCAAGTCAAAAAATTAAAGCAATCTTAGCAATATTCTCACTCAAGACTGCAGATGTAGTTCAGACATCAAATTGAGAAAAGCTTTGAAGAAAAGTCTTTTGCAGACATGTCAAGAACTTGGGAATTGAACTAAACAAGGGAATGATGAAATGTTATATCTGGTCCATCCTAACGTACGGATGAGAATAATGGACCTTACGCAAGCAAGATAAGAAACGATTAAAATCTAAGGAAGTGCGGATTTAGCGTCGCATGAAGAAAATTTGGTTGATACAGAAGAAATCAAACGAGGAAGTTTTGGAAATTGTTGGAGAGGAGGGAGGGGAACTTGTTAAAAACTATTCATCAAAGACAACTGAGCCTCTCCCGGCACATCACCAGAGAAGATTCAATGGAAAGACTGAATTTGGAAGGAAAAGTTGGGGGGGGGGGGGATTATGAGAGGCAGAACACAGAGGCAAGATTTCGTTCAGGGTCTTGAGATGATAGCAGGCATGAAGACGATTCAGTTGCTATGGTTAGCACGTGACAGAACTGGTTTCAAGAATATAGTCACCAAAGTCAGACTGTGAAATGGCACGCAGATCTTCTGAATAGATAATACGATGCACCTTGAACCACGAAGACGGTCTGTGAAAGATAGTTGCAGAAAGGGCAATGTCTCTAAACTGCTGTACCATTGGTCTTCTTAAAAATGTTTTGAACAGGTTGGCTTCACGCATTGTGTATGCTACATCTCCTTAACTCCCTACAGTCTTGAATCATGATGAAGATTCTTAATGCAATACTTCAAATGCATAGATAGATAATACTGCGATCGGAATATGACTTATTTGTAATAGCGCACGTATGGGAAACAAACCATACAAATTCAACAAGCCACCTGAACTGGTCCGTGACAATCGTAAAATAAGTAGGCCTGATTTATGAGCAAATTACGTCATTAAGTGTCGGTTATGTACAATTACGCCGGAAATTTGTCTCGTTCATATACTTATAACATATTGTCTCATTCTTGTCGTATTGGAGAATTTTGTATCCATCACATGCAGCAAGTTCTTGATTAGAGGGCTATTACATGTCTCTTGTCATTTTATTCCGTTTTATTCACTTAACGATTCAAAGTAGTTTCAAAGCAGAATACCTTCCCAATATAACACAGTTAGTAATAAACAAAATCAAGCAAATAAGAATGACTTGCATTAATTCAAAGTAATCGCATTGTTTGTATCAATTCATTAGTTAGCAAGCATCACCATTCCTGCATGGCAAAGGCAAACAAAGGACTTGGTGAATTCTCGTAATTCTGCCTTCGGGGAGGGTGGAGAACAGCATTATAGCTATCTGTTTACACGTATATTCAGAGAAAAATGGAAATTTGTTGAAAGTTACAGTACTCATCAAAAAACTATTTGTGCAAGCTGTGTATTTGAAAATAGATCCCCTAGCTATGGGTATTGCTAACATCATCGGAAAATAAGTTGGGAAGTTCAACCTTAGCCACCAATCCTTTATCATGCTTAAATATAGTAACAGATCCTCTAAATGGAACTTTGTCTATTAAAGTCAAGCAAGATCTGTAACATCTTATTGACACTTTGCACCTTAAAGACCAGGAGCAAGACTATGAGCAGGTATTTGATATAAGGGTCTTGTTTCTTAACTACTGCAATATTGGTCTTTCAAATAAATGAGCTTTATTGCACACAACGTCTATGCAATTTGCCGTTGTAAAAGAGACATATGTCCATCCACGAACATTGCGCTTTTTCTTATCATAGTACTTTCGGGTGTAACTGTAAGGTTATAGTCATTAGTTCAAATGCATAGGTAGAGGATACTGTGATCGGGACGTTTAATCTCACTTGACCTCCGTATCACCTGCTTCTATCATGATATCAGACGGCTTATTTGTCTCAGCACGTATGGGAAACATACCAGGTGAGCTCAAAAGAGAATTTCAACTGAGGTCGTAGCAATTTCAGTAATTTGGCCTGATTTAAGAGCAAACTTCACATCTAAAAGTCAGTTTTGTACAAACCTTTCTTGTCCAGGTCTTTATAATGCATCGTCTCGTTCCGGTCTCCATCACATGCAGCAAGCACCTGAATAGAGGACTGTCATATATCACTTGTTAGTTCATTCACTTTTATCCAATAATGATTGAAAAATAGTTTCAATGCTGAAGAACTTCCCAGTATAACGTAGCTAGTAGTAAAGAAAATCAGGCAATAAGTATCACTTGCATTAATTCAAAATAATCTGATCGGTTGCATCAATTTCATTAGTCAAATAGCACCATAAGTCCAGCATAACAAAGGCACATAAAATATTTGTGAATTGTCTTATTTTTGGAGTGGAGGACAACACTATAGTTATCTAGTTAATGGCATACCATAGAGAGGAATGTGTGAAATCTACTGAAAGCTTTAGCGGTAATCAGAAGACTTTCTGGTAAGCTGTATGTTTGAAAATAGATCCCCTTTGCAATGGTATAAGTTAACATCATCAGGGAATAAGATGTATACTTGGAGGAAATAGGAGAAAATTTGAGGGCAGTCGGAAAATATAAGGCTGTCCGCAAAAAGCTAGGTCAGTCAGAAAAATCTGGATCATTCGTGACATGTTTGCGGTTGAAACTACGTATATAGTCAAACCCGCCTAAGATGGAGTCGTCGAAGTCGGATAATTCACAAGTCGGACAAAATTGCGCGGTTCCGGTCCGCTTGGTATAAACGCTGTAATTTGTGTAAGTCGGATTTATGCGTAAGTGGGAGCAATTTTGAAATCCGGCTGTAAAATAGCACGATATAAGACTGCTTATGATCGTAATTTGATTAGCAAAAGCACAAAATGTTACAGCCTGAAATGGAATGGATTAGGAGCCAATATGAGCTCGTAGAAAGCATTTGAATCTTGCAAAAATTCCAACAGTGGTGGTCAAGCTGTAAAGCCCTGGCCAAACGCTCTCCACATTTCACTTGACAAGGTTGAGAGCGTTTGGCCATATTGTATAGTGATGTCGAGCGTTGTCCAGCGTTAATCATTAGTTCAATATATAGATAGATGATATTTTGATCGGAACTTTTTGTTCTCACTTCATCTTTTTATCACCTGCACTGCCCCTACTGTGAGAACAGACGGCTTATTTTTCTTATCACTTGGGAAATAAACCAGATGTAGTCAACAGGGCACCTGAGTATGAATTTTGCGCAAACTACGCCTCTAGAATCGGCTTAGTCTAGAATCAACTGGACTTCCAACATCATGCTTGTTCATTCATTTATCACATATTATCTTGCTTACTTCTGGAGAGACTCCTGCGCAAGAGAAAGGCAAGGGGGACAAACTGTGTATACAGAGTATCAGGGATATTTCTTTTTCAGTTGCAAAAAGATCCAACGAGGGCTACTCCAAGTACGTCCAGCTTTATAGATCACATAGCCACAAGCCACCCTAAAAACAGAGCTGTAGCAGGATTCCATAAGATGTGTCTCAGTGACCATGATATGATATTTTTGCGCTCGGAAATTTCGAGCTGGTCTTCAAAGAGATCAAATATATGTCAAGTCGAGGAAGATTAAGCATCTCAAAAAAATGTTTTCTTTCTGATCTAAAAGAAATTCATTGGGATCTCTTGGCACTATAGGGCAAAGACGCTAATGAAGCAGTTGAAAATGGACTTCACTATACCACTCAATCCTCAAGACGCATGTCCCCTTGCAATCAAGGAGGCCTCTGATAAATACACTCCTTGGCTAAGAAGTGAATTAAAAACTTTTGCTAGATCCAAGGGCAAACTTAAAGGTAGCTGTTGTTCGTAGCAAATCAAGTTTATTAATGGATTCTCACAAGGACCTAGGAAGCAAAGTGAGTAAATTGAATCAACAAGTGAAAAAGGAATATTTTCCAACAAAATATTGTCTATCGATGACGTTATGAAAGAAACCTGGAAAGACCTCAAAAAACTACAAGTATATATTTACTTAACATTGAGCATCAATCAATAGCTCAAAAAAATTTGGTATCTCAAATGTTACGAATGATTATTTCTGTTCAGTTGATAAAACCACGCCTTTTAAACCTAACCCATTGCTTACCAATAATTACTTTGTATATAGTAGCAAGTCAACTGATACTAGACAGGTCGAAAGAGCTATAAGTAAACTGAAACCATCTTTAGGTAGTGGTCATAATGATAATGAAATCTCCAGTCATATCATAAAGACATCATTGCTGTAATGTCTAGTTCTTTTTGCCACATATTCAATTACCCATTACTTTCAGGTTCTTTCCCCACTATGTAATAAGTTGGAGGCAGAACAAGATTCAATGAATAACCGAAGATATATTGTGCATCATATCGCTCTCATCCAAAACTCTCCTACTTACAACACCGAATCTATTATTAGAGAAAAGACCCCTAGGGTGAACATCAACTGTTGACACATTACAGCTATTGCAAGACAGCTAGGGTTTGCCTTATTTTCAAGGAAGGAGTTAAATCTAATTTTTCCAACTATCGTCTAAAGCCTGTTTACAACCAATTATATGATTTCATTGATGCAAATAAGTTGCTAAGCAATGCACAATCTGGATTTAGATCATTTCACTCTGTTGCTACATGTCTCCTAAAATGTACTGATAATTGGCACATAAACATGGATAATTTTCATTACACACCTGTTCTCTTCATTGACATGGAACAGGACTTTGATACAGTGGCCTATCCAATTCTACTAAAGAAACTGAACAAATATGGCAACATAGGGATTGCACTAGGACGGCTTAAATCATATTTGAAGTCCCTTAGAAAGCTTAGTAGAGTTAATGATAAAGGTATAGGAAGACGAAATATTGAAACAGGGGCTCCATAAGGCTCATGTTTAGAAACTCTCCTATTTCTTCTATATATAAAGTATCTACCATTTTCTCTAAAGCATTGTCACGCAGCTAGGTATACTGTTGACACTGAAGTCTCCTTTTTCACTAACAATATAGATGATCTGATTAAATGCAATCAATATCGACCTAGCATAACTTGAAGAATGGTTGTATGGTAACAAGCGGTCTCTTGACGTTGTAAGGCATCCTATCGCACGTAACTTTCAAGTATGATTTAATAAGCAAAATTCTCCATAAATTTATTAATATCATTAATTTTACAAAACTCTCTTTGAAGGGGGCCCACAGGAGAATCTTCTGGTCTCCCGCCTGGCCACAACGTCCCTGGACTATTAATTGAGCATCGTATTCTTGATTGCAGTAGTTTCATCTGCAACTGGGAATAAATTATGCAGGTTGCTGTGATCAAAATGAACATAATGCACTGATTTCTAATCTTGATTCCCGGGTAACAATACTCGATGCTGTTTTTTCATAAAAGCATGGTCTATAAGAAACCTGAGGCCCGATTTGCCTTAAGAACAAAAACAATGCTAGAACATGTTCAGCTTAAAATGAAAATTGTCACAAGCACTCAAATACTCAAATTCTCTGGCAAAGTAATTCCGATATCTTGTTCATATCCCTTCAGGTTCTACTTTCTACAGTTACATATAGTAAAGGTCCTTCCACACGAGCAATCTTAGTGCATTCTTGTAGGGATTAAGCTCGTTATCACATTTCTAGTCCGTGTGCATCGTCTTTTCCAGAACTTTATTTGCCTATCTTGCTAGTCTTGAATACATGGTTGCGGGCTTAATTACCGAATTTGCCTTCAAATGGAAACATGTGTCTGTGACAGGTATCGGAGATTGAATTTCTATTTCACTCATTACTGTCACGGTTCTTGCACCGTAAACACTAATGTAACCTTGTCTGACAAAAGTATTGAGAAGTGTTTAGAGGAATGTTAGGTAGACACTCCGGAGTTCACAAGTATTCTACTGCCACCCTATTGCGTTGGTTAGAACAAAGAAGCTCGTGTGCAAGGGGCCTAAGCTTTTGAAGCGTCCTTCAATGAATCGATTGGTATGCAATCTGAATTTATTTCTACAAAATTGACAAAGAATGAAACTACATATAAGAGTCAGCCTAGAATTTAAGGCTGAAAAGTTTCTACGTAACTGAAATAATAATATTCAATTTCGGAATGTATGTTCTTAATAAATGAAGATTCTTATTAAGTGCGGGTTTTAATGTACTTGTAACATAATCATTCATGAAACAAGAAAAAGGTTAAGAACATTCGAGTCTAAAATTACCAAAGAGTTAAAAGCATCGAGTTCTGACAAAAATAATCTGATTCTTGTGAAAAGAAGTGTGTACAGTAGCTTAGTAACCTATGCCCTTGTCACTGCGATGCCGTATAAGCTTGTATAAGTAAGAATGTATTCAACAACATCTTACAGTAACAGAAAGTAGCAATTATAAAGACACTTTAAATAATTTGTAATAAAAGAATAGAACTATATTATCAGTAAAACGGGGCATTTTGCGGTATACTGTTATTTGTATCCGTGTCGAATATGTGATCAGTTAGCTTTCTTGAAGAATGCAAAAGCATGTGCCAAGATTAGGCTACAGGTGCACATATGAGCATTGTAAAACCTCTGCACAGTAGAAAAGCCCCAGTACGGTACAATGAGCAGGTAAATAAAACCGTGACAAGCTTAAATACCAATTTAGCATTACCCACCGAGGCATGGATACTAATAGCACCTCTCAAACCTAGACATTTATATCAGTAAGTACAGGGAACCTTGTTATGGCAACAGCTGTTATAACTACAGTTTCATAGTTTAATGATCAAGGTGCTGATTTCAGATCTGCAACACAACTTACCTTTTCACTCATTGCACTATCAGTGGAACGATATGTAGCTTGCATTCACAAGATTCAGCTTCATCTTTTCAGAATTTTCACCAGAGAAAAGCTGATGCACTGTATTTCGGGTAGTTGAATTCTTGGTATAGTATGCATAACGTCTAAAGCAAAAAAACTTGGCTGTTTGTCATCTTAGACGGCAACCAGTTTATGAAGATACTTTCTGTCATATTCATAATTCCAACTTACATAGTTTTAAGCATTATTCACATTATATTGTTCTTAGTCAGCCGGAAGAAGCTGGCAAGTGTAAGACCAGAGTCAATGTTTGGTTCTGAAGCTGAAATTGCTGACAAGAGGAGGAAACAAATAAAAGTAGCTTTTTTTCGTTTGTCGCAATTGCATACATCGTTTGTATGTTTCCAATGGATTTTCTATCACTGTATGAGCTGGTGTTCGATCAAAAGACTATAGTACTAGTTATAGTATTGGTTGACAACTTAATAGGTAGGTATAGCTATTGATTCTGGGTTACTGATGCAAAAAATGCTGTGTTGAAAAATGTAATGAGGATGAAAAGCGTCCATATGTCGTGCCCTTTTCCATTCAGTGAAAAGACGAACAAACACAAAGAAACTGGCAAGTTATCGTACTCTATCAACCATGATTAATTTTCAACTTTTCGATCAGATCATATTTCAAAGCATGCTACTTTATGTAGTAAGTCATATTAAAGACAAAAGATACTTCGTGCAAACCCCGACACAAATACGGCAGTCGTGAAGATAACGCGACAATTCCATCTCATTGTAGGTATTGCTATACAGATTGGTTACGAACAGAAGCGAACCGTGAGAGATTAGAATGGAGAGATTGCTCTATTCAAGATCTAACAAAACTTTCAAATGAAATCAGCATTACTATACTACCAAAAATGACAATATTAATGGTCAAAATGCCGAATAATTCGATTTTAAAGTGGGGAAATTTTTTCAGTTAAATGGCTAAATTGCTAAATTTCTAAATAGCAAAATTAATTTATTGAACTAAATAACTAAATATATTTATTTGAAAATGATTATTAGTTCAGAAGCTAGTTCAAGGAACACAGGCAATAAAAAGACTTTAACAATCTCTTTCAGCAGCAGGTGATACTACTTTCCTCAATAAACAAAAACCTAGCATGTGTGCCTGAGGTGCATCGGTTGCAGTTCCTTTGACCGTATGAAGAACTAATGAGACTTTGTAAAACTTCACTGTCACAAGTACGTGATAACATCATACGTCAATATAATCACGGCCATGGTCAACCTTGGTTATAGTTTAAACAACCAAATTCTACAAAAACTCTATGAGCATCGAGAAAATATTAGGCCCAGTCATAGCACACCGTATGACTCTTCACATGGGATAGGATACACTATTTCTGTATAATAGCGTTCTTCAAAGTAATTTGATGCAATGCGCAGAATGGATGCTGAGATGTTTTGAAGCACCATTCATCCTTCAACAGGGCAATGCATCATCCATACTGCCTGACAAATAAGGAAGCTTCTTGCCCTTAGTAGTGTGAAACGTGCCCTGTGGCCTAGTCAATCTTCTGACATTAAAGGTGTTGGAAATGAATGTCTTTCCCTGAAACGAAAGCTGCACATCAACCCTCAAACATATGAAGAATGGCCATAGATGCCATAACTGTGCACTGACAAAGTCTGACAATCAATTCCACAATAGGTAAAGGCTGTGCTCCGAAAGCATGGTTATCCGACAAAATATTGGATTCTCGAACCGACAGAAAGAGTTGCTTAAACATGTATTTTTACATTTTAAAGATGAGTAGTTGTTCCATATTTGGATAAAATTTGACAATGGTTCACACAAAAGTTAGTCATTAATTCATTGTTTTATTTGTCACAAAATTTCTGACTGATAGTTGCTCTGTCATCTTGGTCTCCCAATCGTTTCCAAACTTTTGGTAGGGGAGTGTAGTCTCATTCATACTTTAGCGGAAAAAGCTTACAGAATTGATAATTACCTTAATGCTTTCAATGAGGATAGTAAAAAGACTCTCCTATTCATTCAGAAAAAATTAATTTCCAGAGCACCTGTACGCTTAATTTTGATAGAAAAACTTTGCATTCTTGCTCAGGTTTCCTTACGTATCTTGCTTCAATTTTGCCTGACAAAAGGTGCTTCGATCTTTCAGTATGATCCACTTAATTAAGGTAATGTTCTCCAAGCAGAGATTTTTCAGAACTTATGTTGTACAATGATTCTGTTAGTGCATGTGGAGACAAACAAAAATCTGAGAAATATCAAGCTGTATGAGTGAAATTGGAAAAATGTTGCAATCGAGAAAATTGAACGTTTATCAGCCGTGACCTATGTGCTGTTGATCTAAACGGAAAAATAGCAGATGGACTCTTGTACTATAGCCTGCAAATATCAGGAATGGATTCCATTAGATAAAAGCAAACACACTCGCTTATTACGTTCTCTGACCTCTGGTAAACAGCGGAGACTGCAACAGATTCTAACTGCGCAGTTAATTCTATTTCTTCTATGTGTACTTCATTGTGATGGGATACGGAACAGGTGCCAAAGCAGTTTATGATCTGTTAAACGATCATATGTTTTGTCAATCAATCAATTAACTCCAAAATGTTACAAGCATGGAAAGCGCGAACAGCACAGATGAAGTTAATTGTGCTACAACAGAAATGGGTATATCTGCTTTAATAATGATCTTCCTAATACTACCATTTCATTTTCTGATGATTAAAGTGCTTCTCGTAGATCTCCGTCTGACATTGCCTCGCCACAAGATTACACTCAGTCTCTCAATATCAGATGTTTTGCAGATACTAATTAGCATTTCATGTACAACAGTGATGCAAAGTTTCAGATTAACAACAGCATCAGGAGTGTGTGAAATCTTACGCTGTATTTTATACTTTAATCTTGCTATGACATTGGTTGTTTCAAGTCTGTCACTTATTGTACTTTCGATAGAACGATACGTTGCATGCATACATTGCTTTCACCTTCACGAAATATTCACCAGAAACAGAACGATTATTGGAATTTCATTCATATGGATTGTTGGTATAACTTGTGGAATCGCAACTGTGGCATTAGCGTCAAAAAGCAAAACGAAAATAATTCTTGATGGCAACTATTTGATGAAGGTATTAGCAGTAGCATTTGTAATCCCCACATCATTTCTGCTAGCTGGTATTCAGTATCGCCTATTGGCATTGAGTCGTAGTAAATTGAGGAGAGTGAACGCAGGGACAATGATCGGGTCTGAACTGGAGATGGCTGATATAAGGAAGAAACAAATGAAGATTTCTTTTGTTGCGAGCATTGTTGTACTTGCTTATGTAGTCTCCATGCTTCCGGTGGGATGCCTATCACTTGTAGAATTGATAAATGGTAATATTTCATCTGCAAAAATCCGGAGCATTGTAAAAGTCCTCGGTTTTATGAACAACTGTGCAGATCCTTATATTTATGGAATCGGAGTTTTCGACACACGAAAAGGTATTTGCAAGAATCTCAGAAAGATGAGAAAGTTCTTTACAGGTTGATTAAGGAAAAAGCGCAAAGATAATTAATTCAAATAATGTAGCGTCATGACTGTTATAAACTATGATGTTTCACTGTCTCGGATGAATCAGCATAGTGGACAAATCTTGATTGGTTGTTAGCGCGATTCCCAAATGGGGAATCTTCTGCCTTATTAACCAATCAGAAGGCCAGAATCTCAAATTTTACTACATCTCCTTCAAAAAACTCAGTGTAAAATCCCAATTGGGGACAGCCAATCAAGATTTGTCCACTGTGCTGGCTGAATTGGTAATCCAAAAATAAATCAAAAATTATTTGCACGACGTAGGTGGATATAAATAAACTACCAGTAGGATAAAGAACGTAGAGGTTCGTCAATAGCTCCTCCTAAGTTTCATTACAACCAGCTAAGGTCGAATAACCTGCAACAACCTATGAAGAACATATGTGGTGATGATGAGGTGGATTTCTTCTGTAATACACCTTGCTTTCATAATTATTATTATAACTATTATTATAAGACCCGGTATAATTGAGAAATTCCTCGAAGTATAATTCGTTCTGCCTACTATAATAAGGGCAATCTGCAATTTCACTAATATCCTTCTTGTCGAGAAGAAATAATTATCAGCTAACTAATGAATCAAAATGCTCATAAAGATTATAGATATGTCATATTTTTTCACAGAAAACTTCAAAGGTAATATATAATTATATGTATGTATGCATATATGTATGTTTGAAATTTACTTTTTGAATGTACTAGGTTTATCAACCATCAACACGCTGGTTAAAGTTTTCTAACTGTAACCTTCCTAACTTACTTTTTATTGACGAGAAAGATCTACCCTCTGCTTCTAGCAGGAGAAGGAGGGAGAAGAGAAAAATGCCGAAACTTGTAGTTTGGTAGTTGTCTAGCTAGTTACTTTGGATTTACTAAGGATAGGTCTTTCTCGGGCTTTTTAGTGTATATAAAAGTCTAACATTCTCCCTTATTTCCTCACTCGCAGGACTGGTTTTATAGTTTTAGCTGTTCCTGTTAGGGCTGCAAGTTGTGTTTTCTTTAAGATATCTTCTATGCCTGTGTAAGTCAATGTTCTCTTAGTGACTTCGGTATTGTTCCGGGTGTCTTTACAACAATAGATATTATCTCGTAGCTGTAATTTCGGTGTAGTTGTTGCAGTTCGCTGACTGAGTAATGGTATGTATTTGCTTACTTTTTCGGTTTCTTTTGATGACACGTTTTTATCTAATGGTATGCTGAAGTTTATTATTTTACACTCTAGTGTTTCTTTTTTCCAGATAGCTAAGTTTGGTTTGTTGTGGTTCACTTTGTTAGGGAGGATAAGTTCTTTGTCCCACTATAATTCTTTCTTTCCAGCCATTGATATGTCTGGCATTTTTCACGGTAGTTTACTTTCTCCATCTTCTTTCAGTATTGCATCGTATATAACTTTTCCCATTCGATCATGTCTGTATGTTAGGTAAAGGCTTGAAGACACTTTTCACACGATGCTAGAATATGATTTAGGACTTCTTCACGTTTTATACATAATCTGCCTTTGCTATCCATTTTACTTCTGTTTACTGGGTCTTTTTCTCTCCGATTTGCTGTTGCTTTTGTTGTCATTTCTTGCTCGTCTAAAGCTAATATATATAGCCTTCCATGTGTAAACTGAGGCTTGATTTCTTCAGCCATGCAATAGACAATGAATGATCCAAGTCTGGGTTCTCATTCACTATCCTCTAGTTGTATCCATGTGTATCTTTTGACCGCCATTTGCTCAGATGGTCTTCCTTTAGTTTATTTTTTACTTTTTGGCTCAGTTGTTTGGTCACTAGTTCTTCATCTAATGAGATTTTGATTTCCAGTGCTACTCTAATCAAGTTTTGTACTCGTGTTTGGTTGTGCTATTCAATAGTTTGTTTGTCTCCTTCTTTCGGCTAATATGGGTAGCTAATGTTATCGTTCTTGATGTGTACATATAAGTCAAGCTAATTAGCCCTCTTCCACCTTGTTCTCTTTTGGCAAATTACCTTTCGACATCACTTCTAATATGTAAGCTAACAGACATAGCAAGTATTTTTCTTGTTCTTATATCTAGTGTATCTACCTCGTTTCTGGTTCAGTCCAGTATTCCTATAGAAGAGGTGATAATAGGGATCGCAAAAATATTGTGCGCAGTTGATTTATTTATTGCTGATAGTTGAGAGTTCCAGACATTCATTACACGGTTGAAATACTCTTTGGAGACTCTTTATTGATTTGTCCATCATATCCTATTGACTCATCTTGGTCAAGGTATCTGTATCTGTCACCTTCTTCCAACTCTTCAATTTCAATACCATTGGTGTTCATCGTTTTTCTAGATTCTTCCGTTTCTATGTGTAACGAAAATAGCTTGTGGACATTTGTGTTAAGATGTGAATGTAACTCTCAGTGTCAGTTAGGTGTGTCGTGATATTGGTTGTTAAGTTTGTGTCATGTGTTAGTTGCCAGACCTGCTGTGTTAGCGTCATAGCGTAGTACAAAAGAAGCAGTATACTATAAGCAGAGGAGTTGGTCAATTGAATGAGTAGAACTGGTCATAATAAGTTATGTATCCATATCAAAGAACCCACGGACGTTACGTATGTGTGTGTGTGTGTGTGTGTGTGTGTGTGTGTGTGTGTGTGTGTGTGTGTGTGTGTGTGTGTGTTGTGTGTGTGTGTGTGTGTGTGTGTGTGTGCATGGCTAATTAAGAATGAATGGTATTCTCTATAGTGCTATATATATACTGGTTGCAAACTCTAAAACAAAGTTATCTATCTATGGTTACTTTATTTTTTGTCTGCATATGTAATGTTGAATTGAGCTATAAATGATAATAATACTATTTGCAGACAGTACAAAGAAGTCTAAAGGTTCTACATTTTTTCAATGTCTTTTTTCATTGTCCTATTCGATACAAGTCTATCTTTATATGTATATGAGCATATGTTGCAGGAAAAAGATGCAACGTGTGTACAATTCTATATATGGCTTAAGGTTGAATCAAAGTCTCATGTTTGTTTGCACGACAGGAATAAAGCTAATGTGAACGCATAGCTTAAATTGAGAACGGACGATCAAATAATTCTGTCTACTACAGTAAAATGAGTGCATTGTTCTAAATTTTACTCTTGTTCCACAAGAAATATTCGCTTGCTGCATGTTTACTAGCTTTATTTTGTTTGAATTATTCTACTGACGTCAATGTGAGGACGAAACAAATCTAATTAAGTTCCTTACTACCTTTGCTTGGTGCTTAGCAACACAGAATAATGGTTTAACTAAATTTCTTTGGCATGACGTTTATAAATGATATCTGCAAGAGCCCAGAGTAACAATGTCCATCAAAAAGTAATCATTGAGTGGCAAATTATATTGAACTTCTGGTAAAATTGCTAATGTTTTGCACGATTTTGGTGAACATGTGCGGAGTACTGTACAGCTGTTGGCGAGAAAAGGTGCCATCACAGGGTAGCAAGCAGTCTCTTTAGGTGTTGCGGATACTAATAACAATCGATGGTGATCGCACAGGCTTCCATTCTGAAATATAGCTTTGTCACCAAAGTTGAATTCATTTCAAAATGGTGTAGGCATCAAACCAGAAATAGACCTATTTTCCAGTAGGCAAAACCTGTTGTACAGACACGATTTTCTCACTAAAGTCCTTTTACCCATGTTAGCTTTCAGAATATTTTTTATTCAAACTCTAGCAAACTATAATCATTGCAGTTTTTATATAAGAAGCAAACTTGATGCCTTCAGCCTGGATATTTCTTAATATTTTGAAAAGTCCAACGCTAAATACTTCTGATATGATTCTTAAAAATTTTTGAAAATGAATCGGGATTTCAATCTTTCAATTGATTTTATGAACTTAAATAATTGCTAAAACGTGTGCAAAGTCATTTATCTGAAAGAATGAGTTTGTTGCTAGTTTAACAGAGACACTTTGTGTTAAAACTGGTTTCTCAAGTCTACTGTAAAAGTTCACCTTGCCTGTCTTTCAGAATTGCTTCTTAATTCAGCCTCGTGCTATATACATACTATATTTGCTTCTCAATGAGAAAAAACGCAGAACTTTTGAGAACTTATAAACTTTTACAATCAACTTTGATTTGTAGTAGAAATCGATCCCATCAGAGACGGACTTAGCATAGAGCGTTGCGTTGGCGAAGGTGATACAACTATACCTTCATTAAAACGGGCATGGCTTCAAGAAAAATTTGATCAGGTCATACCCTCTAGACGGTGGGAAAACATTGCAGATACCTTTTGTCCAGATTTTTGTAACATACTTTTAATGAGCAAATTCTATAGACTTGAGCCTTAAAAGCTAGCAAATACGGAAAATACAGCTCTATGACAAAGAACCTGCTGTGAACAAATATAAAATATAGATTTCCAGTTGATTTTACTCCAGATGATAGAGTGCTCACCCCACTTTAAATCTTCTTTCAGCGTGATAAATAGATATCGGCTCAGTGTCTTCAATCATTAGACCTTTTCAATAAAATACACAACGCTATTATTTATGAAAGGACTTATTTGCAATATTACGATAGCTCCTCAAATAAGTCATTCTTAATCATATGTAGACAATAACAAGCAATATTGGTTACAATAATTATAGGTAATACTTGAAAAAGGTGCAAATGAAGACATATACACGTTTATAGTTTTGGAAGTTCTTAAAAAGGCCTAGCAATAAAACTATGGTTTGCGGCAACATTGGGACATTAAGACTATATTTACTCTGCGACTCTTGTAGGTCTCAAAAATCCATTAATGAACTTTCTTAACTTATTAGCAGTCGAGCACTACTTCATGACAAAACATGCGCATCATTTAACTTTGAATATGATAAAAGATTAGCTTTGACATTAGAAAAGGGGATTCCAATTCAAATCGACTTATGGCAGTATGCGACGTCCAGAAAAGGACCTTGTTAGAGATGTTACAAATTAATGTTCAGATGGTGTCTTCCGATATACAATCATCTCTTTTAAATTCCACTGAGCAGTTAGGTTAGGGGGCTGAGAAACGAAATCGGAACAGTGCATGCCTTCACAACAACAAGGCCTATAACATCACTCCTTTCATATTTAAGAGGAAAATATGCTAGAGTTTTTGCCTTACTCATACACTTCAATTCTAATACTTAAAAACTTAAATATTTTCACGATTGGCAAACACGTTTCCTTGAGTAAACATAAGCTCTTAATACCCTGTTTATAATACAACGGGCCCAGACGAATCGGTTCCTAAATGAGCACAGATAGGCGTTCCGTTTGCACTGCAACTGCTGCACCCCCATACCTATACGGACCTGTTATCCGTACAAACTTTAGATCACTTTCCACAATGTGCCCATTTGGGTCTGTTCCAGTTGAGCTCCAATGTAAATGACCAGCATGGACCCAAACTTGCGCGGGTCTGATACGAGGCAGTGAAGTTTCTCTTCTCGTGATCCATTGAAGTTGATAACTGGGTTTTCTACGGCGTTATTGGAGTGGAATTGTTTGAGTAAGGGTCCCCAGTCGTAAAAGGTACAGAATTGGATCCACTTCCAGTGTAACCGCTAGCAAAACTCGCTAGGTATCCGACATGGATCGGTACATTTGTGGATGAGTCCAAGTGCAAACGGGGATATGAGCTCCCACTATATAGTCGTAAATATTAAAGAACGGCTAACATAGCAATAACTTGATGCAGGAACCGGAACTGAGGTAATCAAACTTCTTTGAAATTTTTATTATTTACTTTGTGATATTTTAGGTAAAGCAGACAGCAGTTGATAAGGTCCGGATACTATAGCTGGTATTACGTATGTTGTCACAATAATGATGCATATGTATACGTAAAGCAGATTGAACCAATTTTTAGTCCTAAATTTCGCTTGATGAATTCGCATCGTCTGAGGTTCATGCCCTAATCCGTCTCAGTAGTCGCTACTGTACAGTTTATAAGAGCGGTGTGCTTCAGTGCAGAGCAATTTTCTCACCTCTATCTTTCTCACACGTAGCTTGCTGGGACATAGGCCTTTACTGATGCCTCTCTTTTACGAGTTAGAGAGACTTTTGATGACTGCATGGAATTAATGAAGGGTAAAGAACATGAGAAGAAATATCAGAGAGCAATGTAAATGGCAAAATGAAGCAAATGAGCACTAGATAGGTCAAATGGAAATGCTACACAGAGCACATATGGTCCATTGCATCAGTTGAACCTAAGTTTACATCAAAACCAGTACGAAACAAACACGTGAGAATGTGTCACGAGTAGTAGTAAATATTGAATGACGCATACAGACATCTTATATTCTAGTAAACTGAAGTTAACTTTGGCATAACTGGGCATCTGTACTGCAGTCTAACTTAAAATGATTCTGTTCGAATTACGTAAGTTCAATATCGCATGAAAAAGTGGAATCATTCTTTATCATGCTGAAAGTGCTATTTCGCCTGACACTTAACAGAGTATGAAACTTCTGACAAAGACTGAGCTGTAAAGCTAAATATGTGACCAAGTGCAGATGAATTCAAATGAAAGGAGAAATACCGCATCTGATTGGCCACTTTGCATACCCATTGGGCCTATACTCACCCCTGATGTTGATGAACGATCCATGGAAAGAAATGAACTCTTTTTGTTCACATAGACCGGGTTCTCCGTCTTGCTTCTTGTGTGCAAATAAAAAGAGTTGATTTCTCTCTTGGACTCTTCAAACAAACAAGGATGGAGTGACTTCCAATTGGTCAAACCATGTGGCCAATTGGATGCAGCATTTCCCTTGTCACGTGACCTCATCCGCAAAGTGTCGCACTCTTTTGAGTGTAGGATGAAAAATTGTTTTTAAATATGGTAACGAATGTTTCAAATTTGCATGCAGTTATGAAGTCATACGACAAAAGTGCTCCATGAGAAACTCCCACTGGCATAAGCACCTTTTATCACATGCTTTCCTTTCCACTCATATTACTTATTTTTGCGACTTTCTTGTGATGAAATCTTTCATTCTCTTTAAATTTCTTACAACGGCTTTCCTCGCATCAACTATCCCGATTCCATATATGAAAGGATCAGCAAAGTTGTTTACTAATATCAACCTCTCCACAAGTGCCTTCCATGGTGAATGTGGAAGAGTGCCAAACACCAGTTCATATAGTGATAGACATCCCATTGGAAACATGCAAACGATGTATGCAATTGCAACAATACTCGCAACGAATGCCACTTTTATCTGCTTCTTCCTCATGTCAGCAATCTCAGCTTCAGAACCAAACATTGACTCTGGCCTCACTCTTGCTAGCTTCTTCCGGCTGAAGGCCAACAAACGGTACTGGATTATGGTAATCGTTATGGATGTTGGAATGATGAAAATAACAGCGATAATCCTCATAACAAAGTTAGCATTCTTGCCCATCTTCTCCCAATCTAATCCTGCTAATATGGCTGCTATAGCTCCACAGATTACACCAATGATCCATATAACTGCAATGCCATAAATCATTCTTTCCCTGGTGAATATTTGATGAAGATGGAAACTATGTATACAAGCTACAAATCGTTCCACTGATAATGCAACGAGTGACAGACTTGAGACAACGATCGTCACTGATAGAATAAAGAATAGGATGATACGAGAAGCTGTGCATCCTCCCGTATCCCTTGTAACATTGAAAACGTGCACTGTTGTCATGCATGAAGAAGATATGAAAATCTGCAAAGCATCTGATACGGAGAGGCACAGCATTGTATAATGACGAGGTAAGTTTAGTCGTAGATCTGAGATCAGCACCTTGATCAGTAGAATATGAAACGGCAGTGTTAAGACAGTATTTGCCATAACAAAGTTGGCTGTATTCGATGAAATGCAAGCTCCAACGACAACGCTCGTATTGCTCTCCATGTTTCAGGAAATCTAGCTGACGTATCAATTGTAAATGAACCTTTGCTCATTTTATCGTAAGGGAGCAGAATTTATATATTATTCTTATCCACCTGCGCTTAGAATTCGCACAACTTGAAACACATTACAGTATAGCTTGAAATGACAACATGCTAAATATAGAAAGAAAGTTGTCATTCGTTCAATTAATGCACAAGTAACGGGAAACATCAACACTTCGAATGAAGTTTTTGCTGTGTACACAATGTACGCTTTCGTACCTCTTACACATCAAACGTTGTTTTCCTTTGGTTTTCAGCAATTCTACTGTTGCTATTTAGCTTTGTCGTCAAAGCTAAGACACCCAAGCAAACAACATATACTCGTATACATAAAATTGCGTATAATTTTTCGAACTATTTAACAAGCAAGATCGTCTCTTCACTTAGGTTTTCTGGAATCTGTTTACATAAAATCTGAAAACACAGATTTATTGGCAGAGAGATTTCTTGGCTCCTTTGAGTTCCTAGATCATACTGGGAGAGAGTGGTGGTCAACTGGCTAACCAATAACACTTACCATTCCTTCAGATAAGTGAAGCTAGATCTACATCTTACTTTCTGCTATGATGTGACTTGATCAAAACACAGTGTCTTTGATATCCTCTAAATTATTTCCACCTTCACACAGAATATTGATCTTCCAGAAAATAAAGTGAAGTGAAGAAAACGAATAGGTTGCAATATTGTATAATATCCGGTATTTTTGCTAAATGTACAAACATGTCGCGCTTGCTAAGATATTTAGTTCCAGCAATGTTCATTATTCCCATCAAGTCTCTGTCTTGCAAAAGAGAGTAAGTTATCTTGATGCTGGACTGCAAGATAAAAGCGAAGGTGAAACCTGGTAAGAATATTTAGTTGAAAGGCGGAAAATTTTGTGCAGATTGATGTCAAAGCAAAATTCTAGTCCCAGTATTCATTATGTCTATATGCAATGAAATACATAGAATTTGAGGTTAGTCTGTCGAACTATCGTATAATATACTGTCAAGCACTACTCCGTGCCATAACTACTGACTGTATTTACCAAAATGTTAAAACAATTGCTTACTGATTATAAGATATAAATTATACAAATTGCGTAATGTTTATGCACAGGGTATTCCCAGTCAAAGAGCAACATTATACTTAACACTTCCTAACGACAGAACTTTGCTTAATCACTGTGTTCTCGTGAGCAGAGAAGCTTTCACATAATTCTGATCACTCTCAACTAATGTTAAATTATCTAGCATATTTGATAATCTTTGTCATTTCTGTCACTTTTTCTTCCATATACGGTGAACGGAAACAGTGTGCTTTCAGCTTTTCGCAGAAAAGCATGCGTAATACTTTAGCGCCTATATTGATTTCTCACAAAATAAAGTAAATAGGGGATTGACCAATAACGAAAAATGACCGAATTCATCAGTGATACTCTCAATGCACCACTCTTTTAACGCTTTCCACAGACGTCTCATATAGCCTTCTCTTGTTTATCTAGATCATTAAATTCGTTCTGTTTCACATTATAGAGACACGGGCATTAAATTACGAATATACATAAATCTCTTCATACGGAGTCTCACTGATGAGTTAGTTTTACTCTGCTTAAGCTTTTTGCTCTCGTCTGCGTCTAGCTTAATAGTACGATACAGTCAACTTCACAATGATCCCTGATTTCATGACATCTTCTTAACTATCAGTTCAGCAGTAAACTTATCAGAAACTGTTAATAACGAATCTTCCACTTGCACATGTACCTCAGACAAAGCAATATGCCATAAAATATTTTCAATGCACAAATTGATAAATTACTGTTTCATTTCAAAGCTACGTCCTTGCGAGCAAAGCCTTCATTCTCTGTAGATTCTTAAGTATAGCTCTTCTTGTGTCAACTATTCCAATTCCATATATATAGGGATCTGCCAAGTTGTTCAGAAGGGCGAGTGCTCTTATGATAACAGGGGTAGATTTTGATGACTTATTGATACGAGTTAACTCATAGAGAGAAGATACTCCCAAAGGAAGCATGCATACGATGTACGCAATTGCGACAATACTTGCAACAAAAGTAACCTTCATTTGCCTCCTTTTCCAATCAGCACTCTCAGCTTCTCTACCAAACATCTCCCCGTGTCTAACTCTCCTTAGTTTCTTTCTACTAAATACTAGCAGGCGATATTGAATGACACTGATAACCACTGTGGTTGGTAATACAAATATCACTGTAGTTATCCTGGTGAAATCAGTGCTGTCCAAGATTACCTTCAGGCTGTCAATTTCTGTCAATATAACCGCTACCGTTCCGCAGATTATACCAATTAGCCATATAAATGCAATTCCGTATACCACTCTCTCTCGAGTGAATATTTCATGGAGACGAAAACTGTGTATACACGCCACATATCTTTCCACCGACAAAACGGTAATCGACAGACTTGAGACAGCTAATGTTGCGGCAACATTGAAAAATAGAAAGCTCCTTACGCCTTGGCATGCATCTGAGTCGACTTTCAAACTGAAAACTCGCACTGTAGCAGACACGAAGAATATTGCAAAGACCTGCAACGCATCGGATACTGAAAGACAGAATATAATCAAGTGTCGAGGCAGGGCTAGACGCAGGTCAATGACCAGCAATTTAATCATAAGAAGATGAAACGGCAAGATTAAAACACCTATCGTGATGCTGAATCCGGAAAAGGCAGTTGTAACACAATCGCCATTTTGTGACATATTGCTGTTCTTCAAATATGTGGTACTGGAAGACTACTTGTAAAATGGACGTTACTCCTCGCTCTGACAGATAGTTCAAACGGAAATCTCTTTGCATATTTTCTATACTGTCCACATAGGTTATCAACAACACAAGGCTCATTCTAGGTGACAAGAACTGAAACGTGTCATGGCACATTCAACTGCGTAAGCAGCAAGAGTAAGACATGATGATACAATTCTAGCATGCTTCCCATGTTACATGGAACTTTGTACCACTACTATTGCTCTTTGTGTTAAAACAAGTGCTGTTTATGTCAACAGGGTGACCAGCCGAGTTTGCTTCTATTACTGAACATCATTGTGTTCAATCCAGAGCAACAAAAATGAGAGTGTCAGCTTTGTAAGAGTAGCTACAAGTTACTGACATTTCTCTAACTTTAATTTAATTCCCTGAAGTTCCCTGATTTCCAAAACACGAGTTACATTTGCCTACAATTCCCTGGTTTCCCTGATCACTCGTCGCCCTGCTAAAATACAAGCAATAAAGGTACGTAATCTAAAGAAGAAAGGAAATATGTTCGCAGCTGGTCAAATGGCAACAAAGAATTACATGTCTAAAACTGGTTGGCAAAAATTAGAGAGAAGTAAAAGTAAAAGTGGCTGTTATAAAGGATTATGGTGATATAGTTGTGAAAAAGGTAATAATGAGTTGATGAGTTGTTGGATAAAAGCTGGCGCACCTGCCGGATAATGGCTTACTGCACAATTTCATTCGGAAGTATTGGAGTACAAGAAGAGGAGCAGAAAAAAGCAGAACAATAATAACAAAACAGAGAATAAGAAGAAATAAGCCTTGATTTTATGTGGCGTTTAGAACACATGAAAGTACTATGTAGCAATAATAGCACTGCAAATAAAAATGATCTTTCCATCTAGGTAGAGTATTTGAGAGTCCAAATGTTGCCTATCATGGATCACTATTGCTTTCTATTCTCTACTATTCTCTTTATTCGATTATATTCACTGATATTGGCCCACGCTTTGGTGTCAGCAAACCATATTCTCCGAAGTCGACCTTGCGCCTTTCTTCCAGTTATGAATCTTTCCATGATATTGAGCAATAGATTCCGGTTTGGGCTTCTCATCAAATGGCCAAAGAATAATGTAATGCATTTAGCAAATACCTTAATAGGTCTGGCGTAAAATGATTATGATTACTATGTAAGCCTGCAGACAGTGGTGGGCAGGGGGCAGAACCCCCAATATTTCGCTGAGATCGTATTTCGAGATGTTCCAAATTGTCTTTTTAACTCATGTCGTGATGCGATTCTGCAGTTTGATCTGACGGAAATACGTAACACAGCTATATCCCTATGGCTTCATAGCTATTCCCCCGTGGTTTCTTCATTGTAAATTGTTGGAAATGCTTGTAAAAAAGATTGGGTACTAGATATAAGAATTTAAGCAATCATGATAAAACTAAATCATATACCTCAGCATTTGGGGTATAGCTTACGACACCCCCTAACTTTGAAGCCTGATCGGTACATCTAGATCATTATGAACTCTGTCGGTATATTTACATATTTAACTACTTTGTCGGTAAATCTGATCTGTCAAAATTTAGTCTGGGAGATAATTTTAAAGCCATTCTAGAAGGTATAATCTCTAAACTGTTCTGTTGCGTTCGACCCAACCATGGTGAGTCCTCCTATGTCACTACAAGATATTATCTATACCCAGGTGTAATCACTGATCCCTAAAAATAAGTGTAAATATGCTAGTAAAATGGGGTCCTGTCGATAAATCACCAATTTTGATAAAGTTTCTGTCTGTAGATTATTGCCTTACATCCCCATTTATGGAAGGCATACTATGCCAGTGCTCATCTGGCATATATGGCTACCAATCTGAATTTAGTCAAACACAATCTTAATTCCAATGGAGAGTTTGGGTGTTAAATGCCTAAAAATTTTTGAATATTTGGTAAGTTAGATTCGTCCAACTATGTCATAAAAACTAATGGCGATTCTCACACAAAAATTAACATATTCAAACACTTCTATCTATAACTTCGGAGCATCTTATGTTTACAGAGGTTGTTTCCTTAATACCGAAAGCGAGTGGTTCTAAACTTTTGACCCCCACTTTACGACTAGTGGTAACACATGCTTCATTAGTTTCCCAATCCGACTCAGCTGCCCAAGGATCTACCATGAAAGGAGGGATGATGATTTATTTGAAGCGCGATTTAGTCGAATTTAATGCATTTCAATACCATATTAGCTAACCGCACACAGTTACATGTGCTCGCTCGATTTTCGGCTAACTGCGTATGTATCAAAGGTAGCCATTATGCACCATGAGCTTCATGATTCCCATCGTTACTGATTTCAACATTCACAGATTCCCGTTATCCAGACTTCTGATGAGGAATATCTTTTGCATTTGGGTTAAAAAGGGAACCGATAAAGCCTAGCGGACACTGGCAACTTTTGTGCTTCAAACACAGTCTTTAAAATTTAGCAAGTTTAACTTGCCAACAATGGAGTAGCGTGTCCTCCATAACTGGGAGGTTTAAAAGCAATACTGTACCGACAGAAACATTGGTAAAATTGGTGAAAAACTGACAGGATTCCCTTTCAAAGCTACTAGAAGTACAGATATTCACATCTATGAATCAGGGGCAAATTTACACTCATTTACAGGGTCAGTAATTACACCTGACGGTAGATAATCCCCTATAGTGACATAGAAGGGCCAACAATGATTGAGTCTGACTAAACTTTTGAAATTCTGCCATCCAGAATCACATAAAACACTCTACCAGGCTAAAATTTAACGAATAAATAATAAAACATGTAAATTTACTGACAAAGTTCTAAATCAATAGATTTACCGACCAGGATTCAAAGCTGCAGCTGTCGCCCCCCCCCACACTCAATCTTTGAAAATAACAACCTCTGTTGGTGAGTAGCATACACGGACATTTTTTTCCAAAACAACAAAAATCTGTGTACTTGAAAAAAATTTTTGCCCATGTGCGATAGGTTTAATACATCAATTCCTGGACTCTATGGCTGAGAAGCATATTGAATTTCAAGGGATTATAAATCTATTGATATTTCCTATACTTAATAAGAGAATAAATAGTGATTTCCATCTTCAGTATCTTAACTTGCTGATACAGACATCGTCAAAGAAGGCAGTAAGCCCTGGTCTAGAGGAGATCCAACATGTCACCCTATATTTGATGTCACGTTTGATGATGTTCAATACATGGGTGGTCAAATGTCGAACACTTTACTGAACATTTAAAAACAATAGAAATGTTGGATGAAATATTGGCGTGTGTTTGATCGCCAACAAATTGCACCCAACATCGCTGAACACAATGTTGGGTGATTGGGCATGGTGGTCAAATAATCCAATATTTTACTGAACATCGGTGCTCAGAGAATGCAGAATGAAATGGTAAATCGTTTGACCAAGGCCTTACTGTTAAAGTCTGAAATCATACTATTCCGACCTACAATGTGCGCTTCTTCAAGTTAATGATAATACTGGGTGTCCGCCTTCTTCAATTACGGCTGATGGTTAGATATCCTCTAAAAAAATAGAAGTCAATCTTCCAAAATGAACTGATTCCAAAGAAGACAAAGATAATTTAGACAAGATAGCACAAAATAGGTCGATACTGAAAAAATTTGAGTCAATTATCATTGATAGCTTGTTGGACAGTTTCGAAGAAGACATTGGCGTTGTGCTACAAGAGGTGTGTCGATTATACGACAGTTTGGGAGTTTTGTGATGGAAACTAGAAAAAATCCTTGTCGTGTTTGTCATATCTTCTTGTGCCAAAAATGTTCTAAAATGCCGAAAAAATTCAGATTAAAATTAGGCTCCAAAAATATCAGTGAAGACAAAAACATAAGCCTTGATAAATATATAGGTCAGAATATTATGAAGATCTACAACTTGGCAAAGATAATGAAGTCACCAAAAGGGAGCACCTTGCACATATTATCAATATCTACAAGTTATTTTCAATGACTTTCTTCGTTCTAGCCGTTAACATTATCACCATTTACAAGATCCCAGCACTCTTCTGATGAAATTTCACCTAGCTCAGATAATTTTGCACCAGATGTTTCACATTTGGACTTGTGTTTTACACAGTTTCCGACCAGCTGTAATGTAACAGTATGAGAAATATAGGTGAGCACAGAAATCATTCAATATCAAACATTGTAATGAATGTTGATAATGGAAGACGATGGACATCAACACTTATAGTGGATTTGAAAATTCGACAGAGATCTTGAGAATGAAAATTAGTGATGTGAGACTAAGCTGTGCGCACTGTTCATACGCAAGTTGCTCGCAAAAAGAACGATAGCATGGGAGTATGCATACTGCACTAAAGGCTGGTTGCCAAATAACTGGAACTGCTGCTACACCACCTGCAATACTCCTAGCTTCTATCCATAGCTGCCATAAACCGTTGGCTGCCACAGTGAGCTTCTTTCCATATCTTCCATTACTGCCGTCGTGATCACTAACCTACTATCACATGAATCCATGTTGCCTTTGTATAAACGTACCTACTGACAAATGGAACTACCCAAAACGACCCAAAACGAACCACAGCTACCCAAAAAGATCCAAAAACAAACAAAAACGACCCAAAAAACAAGCTAAAGCAATCCAAACTCATGCCAATAAGACCCAAAAGTAAGACAAAGAAAGTAAGTGTTACGGCAGCTCAATTCCGAGGTCGACGAAGAGAACTAAACTGACGCAAGAGATGAAAACGGTGTATTTTACGGACATAACAGTCGTAAACTAAAATGCAAAAGATACAGAATATAAACTGTTGACGACTAAACAATAAAACGTATAAACTAACTAAAAAGATGTAAGATAAACGTAATGCAAACTAAGAGAAATACAACAACGGGCCTAAAAAGTCGTGATGTAGCCGAAGCAAACGTGCAGACAATAGCCTAAAACTAACTGAAATAAATAGGAAATGATGTAAAAAGTAACTTACATATTAGTCCCGTTTGCCAACTTTAAAGTTATCTATGAATTACTACGAATGATTGAACGAATGTTGCTTCTAGAATCTAAACTAGCTTCGAAACGAAATAACTGATAAAGAACAAGGCGAAACATGCCTCGTGCGAAGGTGTGAAAAAAGCGTTTTAATTAAACAATAAACTCAAATAAAAGACAATAAAGTCACTCAAAATCCAACAAAAGAAGTTCAGCTTGATTGCCGTTACATGGCTCCCCTGAAATGTTCACATTTCACCTCTCTTTCATGATAAGTGAATATTCTTGTAACATTAACATGAGGTCTACTTATTCTTTATTTCAATGGCTCCTTGGCGGGGATTGATCCTCAGGTCTCAGATGACTGCAACAGCACTAGCTTCTGAACTGGTCGATCCAAATAGCGCATTGGTTTAATTCTTTTACCATCTCTATCAAGTGTCTCATCTGCAAGGGCAAGCTTAACATTTCGCACATAACCATCAGCACTAGGAAAAATATCAACAACTCGAGCCAGTTGCCATTTATTTCGAGGAACGAGTTCATCGTCTTTGATAATGACAATGTCTCCTATGCGCATGTCACGACGAACCTTTGACCATTTGTGACGTTTTTGTAAGGTCAACAGATACTCTTTTTTCCAGCGAATCCAAAACTCATTTGCAAGATGTTGTACGCGTCTCCAACGTTTTCTCGAATACATATCAGCATCTTGAAAAATTCCTGGAGGGGGGAGAATAACTTTGGTTTTGAGCGTAAGCAAATGATTGGGCGTCAATGGATTAGGCGACAATGGATCAACAAGAGAGTCAACTGTCAAGGGTCTGCTATTAACGATTGCTTCTGCTTCACAGAATAGTGTTCGTAATGCTTCATCATCTAATTGGGCTCCATTTTTCTCTAGCAGGGCATTAAGGACATTACGAGCAGACCTTATCTGGCGCTCCCATATTCCTCCCATGTGACTGGCTGAGGGAGTATTCATTCGAAATGAGAACCAATCACAGTCATGACTTTGTAACTCGTGAGCAACTTTCACCTGATTGAGATCATCAAGAGCATTTCGTAATTCCCTCTTTGCACCTACAAAATTGCTTCCTTGATCACAACGCAATTGGCGAATTGGTCCTCTTCTGCAAATAAATCGTCGTAATGCACAAATAAAGGAATTAGTCTCTAGGGTATTAGCAACCTCAAGGTGTATAGCACGCGAAGCCATACATGTAAAAAGCACACCATAGCGTTTGATCTCTTTACGACGCTCTTTGATTATATAAGGGCCAAAGTAGTCTACTGCGGAATACAAGAATGGTGGTGAAGGCTGGACTCTATCTTCTGGTAAATCTGACATTCGTTGTTCTTGCGTCTTAGCCCTAAGCTTGTTACATGTAACACATTTACGAATCAATCTTGCTACAAGAGCTGATGCCCCTAGAACCCAAAAACCATTAGCACGTAGTTCATTTATTGTAATACCTCTCCCTGAATGTTCTACTTTATTGTGATAGTATCGAAGTATAAGTTCAGTCACATGACCTGACTTTGGTAGTATAGCTGGGCGTGTGTATTCATCTGGAAGACTGGAAAACTTGAGACGTCCGCCTACTCTGATAATGCCGTGCACATCAGTATAAGGGTCTAGTTGACGAAGTGAACAATTTACTTTGGCATTTAGTTTGGCTTCTCGTTGTGTAGCTTTTAATATCACAGATTCAGCTTCACATATTTCCTGAACTGTTACTGGTTTTAATTGACTTTTGTGACTATTCCTCAAATAGTGAGTGAATCTTTGTTGCACTCTTGCTCTCAATTTATTCACAAAGCGACGACACAGCGCAACAGCTTTTTTGGCATGCAACCAGTCTGAGAAATAGGTTAATCTTTCTACAAGTGATGGCCACACTGGCGATGCTGATGTTGTCATGGTGACAATTTTCTTGACTTCAGGGTCATCACATTTCAGATCCTCGACTTCCTTTGAATCACTAACTGGCCATTCATTTTCATCTTTCCAAAGAAATTCTGGTCCACAACTCCATTTGGACATTCTGACCTCATGTGCATCTAATCCCCTTGATGCATCATCTGCTGGATTTGATTTCGTATTGACATATCTCCATTGTGTTACTGATGATTTCTCCTGTATTTCTTGTACTCGATTAGCCACATACACATGAAAGCGCCTCACACTATTTCCTATGTACCCAAGCACAACCTTGCTGTCAGTCCAGAATACTTCATCAGATAACTGGATATCTAGTTCTTTCTTAAGCTGTTCACTCATTCGAACTGATAAGACTGCCGCTGTGAGCTCAAGTCGTGGCACCGTAATGGATTTTATTGGTGCCACTCTGGATTTGCCCATAACGAAGGAGCAGTGCACCTTACCTTCAGCATTAACCATCCTCAGAAAACTGCATTGTCCATATCCTTGAATGCTAGCATCTGAAAAATGATGAAGGATCGTCTCGACAGGCCTTCCAAAGTCTGCTGGTCGATAGCAACGAGGTATTGATAGATTCTCTATCTTTGCTAATTCACGCTTCCATTTACACCATCGATCACGTACTTCTTCAGTAACAGGTTCATCCCATCCGATGTTGTTTCTGCAGAGTTCTTGTAGGATGGCCTTGCCTTTCAACAAAACTGGAGCTATAAATCCAAGAGGATCAAAAACAGTACTGAGAATAGATAAAATTCCACGACGCGTACAAGGTTTGTCTTTCAAGGAGATAACGAACTGAAAGGCATCCTTTTCTGTGCACCATTGTAGACCTAAGGCACGCTCAGTTGGTAAAGTATCACGGCCAAGATCAAGATTCTTTATTAGCTCTGTTCTGTCTTCCTGGGGTATTTGTTGTAACACTTGCTTGCTATTTGAGGAGAACTTATGCAAATTGAATCCACCTCGCTTACACATTTCTTTAACGCTTTCTATCAAATCCACAGCTTCATCAGCTGATTCCACAGATTTGAGACCATCGTCTACGTAAAAATCACGACGTAAAACATCAGCTGCAGCTGATCCTAATTCTTGCTCATTGTCATTTGCAGTGACTTTCAAAGCGAAATTAGAGCAACCCGGTGATGACGTTGCTCCAAAAATGTGAACGGTCATACGATATTCTTTTAGATTTTTCGAGGTATCACCTTCTTCCCACCAGAAAAAACGTAACAAATCTCTATCTTGTACAGGAACCTTGACTTGATAAAACATTGACTCTATATCAGCTATGAATGCCACAGGTGCTTTTCGAAATCTACACAGAACTCCTATGAGTGTGTTAGTGAGATCAGGACCTTGTAATAGATGACTATTGAGTGATTGTCCTTCGAATTGCTCAGAACAGTTAAAAACAACACGGATTTTCCCTTTCTTCTCATTATATACACCATGGTGATTTATGTAAAATACCGACTGATCTTGTGCAAGTCGTAGGGCATGATAGGGAACTTCTTCTGCATAACCTTTTTCTAAGATCTTATTCATGAACTCTATATAACGTTGTCGATAATTTTCATCAGTGACAAAACGCTTCTTAAGTGACTGCATGCGTCGTAAAGCATTTGTACGATTGTTGGGAAATTTAGCATCTAACTTCTTCAAAGGAAGAGGTATTGAATAATGTCCATCTTCAAAATGTGTATTCGTTTCAACGATTTCCATAAATCTTTTATCTTCCTGGGAAAAAGGCTGTTTACCATACTCTGAGAAATCAAGCTCAAACATTTTCTTAACAGAAGTCAGGATTTCTTTTGCCTGATAATTGACTACGAAATTTGCATTTGAGGTTTTTCCACCGATCTCACGAGTAATAATGCGATTGCAGGTAGTTACATTTTCTTCTCCTTCTGACATATTGGACTTAATTGGTCCTATAATTCCCCAACCAAGAGCTGTCTTAATGGCGTAGGGATCATCATCATGATGACCGACAATAACATCTAATGGTCTGAGAGCTCTTGGACAGTTGCAACCGATCAACAAACCTACTTGCATATTTTTATTCACAATGGGAATTTGTTCTTTGATTCTTTTCAGGTGCGGCCATTGATCTGCTACTTTGGGAGATGGAATGTGGTCAGCAAGAAATGGTATAGCGGATCTAGAATATACTTTAGGAAGCTCAATAATCGCTCCTTTGTTAAACGACTGAACTATGAGTCCTTCAATCCTTTGTGTAGAAACTTGGGACTGTCCGCTCATGGTATTTAGCTTTAGCGCAACGTCAGTTCCTTTAACCCCAAGATCATCCAGAATAGACTTTGCTGCAAAGGTACTGTCACTCCCGTCATCAAGTAATGCGTATGTCGAAACTTCTATATCAGGCCGGTCTTTGTGCCATAATATGACAGGTACTATCATCAAGGTTGTGGTCGTACTATTAATTGTGCTTGTAGGATTACAAACATTCACATTTGCATTAGCTGATTCCTCAGGTGTAGTAGTATTGTTCAAAGAAGATGTCTTTTGAGTTTGCTGATTAATAAACTCTGATCTATTTTTCTGCGATGTATGTTTGTTTGGTATTGATCCATGTAGCAAAGTAGGATGAAGCTTATCACACTCCTTGCATGTTAACCTAGACTTGCAATTTGCGGAAATGTGGCCAGATTTCAAGCACCCAAAACAGAGGTTTTTAGACTTGACGACCTCTCTTCTCTGTTCCAAGGTTTTCTTCTTGAATTGAAAACATTCCGATATATTATGATGTTTCTCACATAAAGGACAAATATAATCTCGATTTTTTGTTCCTGAAAATGAGCGTAACTGTTCTTGAGTTTGCGTGTCTTGCGATGTTCCTGTAGCAAAACTCGAAATCTTAATCGGTTTATTATTCTGACCCTTTTCTAGACTTCGCTTTTCCGCGCGTTCAACAGCATTGTTCTTTCTTTCTCGCTTTAATACGTCTGGAGAGAACACAGGGTCATTTGCCAAGTCAGATTCTTCCTTAACGAATCTAACAAGATCGTTAAACCTCAATGGGAAACCTAACTTTAATTGTGCGTCATGCGCATAATGACACCACTTGATTCCCGAATATGACGGTAATTTTGATGCTATTTGTATAAGGATATGATTTGAGTCTAACTCACACAGTGATCCTACAACCTCCACAGCCTCTTTGCAACTAATTAGAAAATCTGAAAAGGCTTGAAGACCAGTACTATCTCCTTCTTTAATCTGTGACCAATTTTTCAATCGTGACTTGAAGGCTTCAGCTATGTACACGGGGTTTCCAAAACGCTGATCTAAAAGCTTTCTTGCTTCTCGATAACTGTTTTCTGAATTCACGGCCATAAATCTTTTCACTAAATCATTAGCTTTTCCACTGGTATACTTGGCCAAATAATAAAGGCGATCTTTATCTGACATCACATTGTCTGAAATAATTGAATCGAATGCAATAACAAACGAGAAATACTCATAGGGATTACCAGTAAAAATAGGAGGCTCTTTAATTGGCAAATGATGGAATCTCTGTTGATTTGCTAACAAAGCAGTAAGCTCCATTTGTTTGCTTTGAATTCCAATTAGCTGTGAGACCATCTCATTCAGTGGTTCTGAACGAGATACACTCCTTTGGGAATTGTACGCTTCAGGCAATTGTGAAGGAATGAGAGATTCTTGTTGCTTAGATTTATGCATCAAAACAGGATTTGAAGTTGGTACAAGTGAGGGAATCTTTGGAATAAATATAGGTGCCGATAAATTAGTGCCGGGTTTCTTTCCATCCTTTATTTCTGCTGGAATCTTAGAAACTGGCATAAACGAAGGAATAGAGGACTTTTCTTTTTCTAAAGTACTGTCTATTCTACCAGAATTTTCTTCTTCTTCAAGACTCTTGAAAACCCTCTCTTCAGCTTCCGACACTGCTAAATCTCTTTGTAACTGCAAGCGTTTCATTTCTCTTTCTTTGTCAAACAGAGTATCCATATAATCAGCTTCCACTCGTAATTTTGCTGTTTTAGCTGCTGCGTCCAGCCGTCGTGAGCGTGCTGACGAACGTGAACTACCACTTGAACGCTTAGATCCCTTAGAAGAACAAGATGAAATTGTTTCAGGGGCACTTTGCTTTTCTAAGCAGCGAATTCTTTCAGTCAATCTTAACCTGCATTCCATAGCTTCACGATCACGAATATCAAACCAGATATAAGATTGCTGTTTTTCTTTATCATTATCATAAAACTCATTTAATGCTTTATAAGAATCCGTGAATTCTTCCGTAAGTTTATCGAGAGTATCTTTCAGTACTTCTAGACATTTCAAATTGACTTCTTCATTTTCTGTTTTAAGTTTTTCGTAGATAGATTTGATGTGCTTATTAAGGACTGAATATGCACGATGTTGCTTTTGTGACAAAATATCACGACGATATTCTTTGCCTTTTTCGGTTAAAGTTCTATGATGCAGTCTACCTTCTCTTTCAGAGAAACGCGTTTGATCTTTATCAATTTCAACATCAGCGTACGTGACTTTCTTTTCAACGTCTGGAACATCTTCAACTATATCTTTTAAAGATGCCCTTGAGGCTCCTTGAGCCATTTTGACTTATGTCGAATTCGATGATATTCAAAGTTGGCAGCACGATAATATTTTACTGTTACGGCAGCTCAATTCCGAGGTCGACGAAGAGAACTAAACTGACGCAAGAGATGAAAACGGTGTATTTTACGGACATAACAGTCGTAAACTAAAATGCAAAAGATACAGAATATAAACTGTTGACGACTAAACAATAAAACGTATAAACTAACTAAAAAGATGTAAGATAAACGTAATGCAAACTAAGAGAAATACAACAACGGGCCTAAAAAGTCGTGATGTAGCCGAAGCAAACGTGCAGACAATAGCCTAAAACTAACTGAAATAAATAGGAAATGATGTAAAAAGTAACTTACATATTAGTCCCGTTTGCCAACTTTAAAGTTATCTATGAATTACTACGAATGATTGAACGAATGTTGCTTCTAGAATCTAAACTAGCTTCGAAACGAAATAACTGATAAAGAACAAGGCGAAACATGCCTCGTGCGAAGGTGTGAAAAAAGCGTTTTAATTAAACAATAAACTCAAATAAAAGACAATAAAGTCACTCAAAATCCAACAAAAGAAGTTCAGCTTGATTGCCGTTACAGTAAGAACTATGCAAAACGACCCAAAAAAGCAAAAAAAACCAAATTAAGCCATAAACGACCCAAACACAAGCCAAAACGAGCTAGAATGAAGGAGAAAGCTGTTGAATGTCAAAAATGATAAAATATCAGGGACGGCAAAGCAGGGCACTTTGGGAAGTAAAATTAATTTCTGCCAAGCTGGTGGGGCTTCAGTCCCCACAGTTCACCCATTTATTACCCCCATTTACTCCCTAAATATTTATCATTTCCAACTGCTATTTGGCTGTTAACAGTACCAACAAATTATACCGCGATATGATGTTCAAGCCCACGTTTGATGATGTTCAGTGCATGTGTGATCAAGCAATCCAACATTATAGTGAACACTTCAAAACAATAGAATAACATATGCCTCTTCTTCAAGGCCCCGTAAATCTTTATCATTTCCAAATGCTATTTGGCTGTTATCAGTACCAACAAATTATACCGCGATATGATGTTCAAGCCCACGTTTGATGATGTTCAAGCCCACGTTTGATGATGTTCAGTGCAGGTGTGGTCAAAAATCCAACATTATACTGAACATTTCAAAAGAATAGAATAACACATGCTTCTTCTTCAAGGCCCCGTAAATCTTTATCACTTCCAACTGCTATTTGGCTGTTGTAAGTATCAGCAATAAATGCCACTTCTAAAGATTCAAGAGAGGAAAGAGGTTATTTAACTTCAAGATATTACTGTTTTACTACATATGTGTAATGAGTCAATTCCATGTTGAACTGTCTATCCACCTATGACTTGAAACGTTTGCACGTGATGGCACTAAATCTAAGCGCGTTTGATTGGCTCAGCAGCTTCATGCGACATTATGCGAACATGACAGTGGCAACCTCGACAGCTATAAGGTATCAACACAAAGAACGCTACGCTAGTCAACAGCCAGTTTGGTACCAGATAAAAAATATTCTCCCTTAGCAAATTTTGGAGTATAGAATCCAAGAATAAACTCACATTTTCCCGATTAGCCTCGGTTCTGGTTGTATAGAATGGTTCATATTTGTTAAGAAACTAGCTTTGACAGTCTTCAATTCCACACTATTGCTATTAGAATCAATGCACTCCTTTAAAACGAACATGAATTACCAAATCCCTTAGTGATATTGAGAAACAACACTTATAATCTTGTATTTAAAAATTACCTTGGTGAAATCAATTCACGTAGAAAGCTGGGATCATGCTTTTAAAAACTTTGTGACACTCTAAGCAGGCAGTGGAGGATCCTGAGATCTGTAACTTTGCTGATGATAATGCAATTTATACTATCTCATGATGATGAATCATTTATTGCCAAATTATAAATTGATGTTGACAATACACTGAAATGGCTTTAGTAAGATTGCAGCCAACAACGCACATCCAATACAATTTCAGGTAGTATTCGTATGTCGTAAAAGGAACCACAAATTGCTCCCATGGATTTGACTTTAGAGGGGACGTTTATTGAGACAGGGGGATTTAAAAGAGAGGCACGATTATAGCACTGTTTATGTTTAATACAGCTTTCGCTTTCTGTGAAGCTGTATAAAGCAATAAGACTATGCTAAATCCACAAGCTGCAAAAAGAGGCCTATCAAAACACAGCTCCATTCTAAGGAAATAACCAACGTAGAATGCTTGTCATTGATTGCATGACACAGCTCACTTCAAAACGGCCTCCCATTTTCCAAATATGGTCTTAACTGCCACTTCAAAAGCAACTTGTCAAAAACTCAGATAAGAACGAGTTCAACAAAGCAATACGCCATAAAATATTTTCAATGCACAAATTGATAATTTACTGTTTCATTTCAGAGCTACATCCTTGCGAGCAAAGCCTTCATTCTCTGTAGATTCTTAAGTACAGCTCTTCTAGTGTCAACTATTCCAATTCCATATATATAGGGATCTGCCAAGTTGTTCAGAAGGGCAAGTACTCTTATGATAACAGGGGTAGATTTTGATGGCTTATTGATATTAGTTAACTCATAGACACAAGATACTCCCAAAGGAAGCATGCATACGATGTACGCAATTGCGACAATGCTGGTAACAAAAGTAACATTCATTTGCTTCATTTTCCAATCTGTTTTACCAGAATAGTCTCGGTTCTTGTTATACAAAATGGTGCATATTTCTTGAAATTCTAGTTTTTCACAGTCTTCAATTCCACATTATTGCTATTAAAATCAATGTACTCTTTGACAATGAATATGAATTATCACATCCCGTGGTGATACATTCCATTTAGAGATGAACTTGGTGATTTCAATCCACGTAGAAAGCTGGAAGTTTGCTTTTAAAAAGTATGATTTAATACCAACCATTGAAATCACCCACTGATACAAAACCTAACTATTCATGCTAGACCCAGTGTTGCGTTCACACACTGTATACCGGAAGAATAAGCAAACGTCAAAAATCATTCCCTGCCCTAAGTTTGCTATTTGATCTACACCATATTAATGTGAGGTGTCAGTCACTCTTTCTAGTGGAACATTCTCTGAAAGATAGTGATAAATCTGATAATGATAGAATAATCTATGACACAAATGAAGATGTCAACATCATTGATGCGAATCAAGGGGGTTCTGCTTTGAGCCAAAGTTGTTTGTTCAAAGTTATCCAGACGGCTTGATTCGTGGCTAAGTCAGCGACTTTCTTTATCGCAATGATGTTAAAGGAGTTCTGTAATGCAATCGCGTTCAAGACTCTCATACTAAATTCATAGCCGTTGTTAATTGATAGCTCAGAGAATAGTGTAAAATAAGTGTTTCTGCAAAAACGAGCATCAAGCAAGCGATGGAAAGAATCAGTGAAACCAAACGCATCAGGTTTATTTGCGTGATCGTGAATTTTCCATGGCCAGTATTCCGGCTACACAATGGTTCATTTTTGTGCTTCTGGAACTGTTCAATCGGAGATCAGTACTGGTAGAAAGTAGACAGCTGCTTCGCAAAAAATTTGAAAATTGGCCACAAACGTTATTTTGTAGGAAACTGCAGCTTGAGGATGAACTTTAGAACCAGAATTGCAACAAATAACGGAAACATGCCTTTGTCTTTAGAGATGTTTCATTTTACCACAAATACAACATATTTACTTTCATCTTTATTAGGTAGGCATATTTCCAGAGCACTGTCCGGAAGAAAATGATCTCACCACAATATAAAAGTGATAACTGAGCACTGCAAGGGGTGATGGCGCAAATGTACGACGAAAGATTACTGCTGGAACCTAAGTGGGAATATGATCGTAGAAATAGAAATAGAAAATAGAAATAGAAAATAGAAAATTTTACCACAGGCATTATACTTACTCTTCAACGTTGCTTGTTGGTGCTCTAATATTTTTTTGACAGGGTTACTGCTTTCATCACATAGTTTTCTTTTGTTTCATCATAATGCCTAGCAACATTCAATTTCCTGCATAGAAGAATAACAATAGGTAAATTCCTGCTTCTCTACCTCATTCCAGTTCTCAAACAATAAAGCTAATCGGGTAAAATAAAATTATTTTCAGAATCAGCAAATCGATATAAAGTATTTTGGCCGGCAAGGATCCCGTGCATGAGCAGTGTGGGCCCGGTCGTAATTATTTGACAGACAGAATGAAATATGGTGATTAATGTTGTTGTTACGGAATACCATTACCTAAGTAACCCAGTGGATGAAAATGACAAACCAGTGAGAAGATATAGACAGAGAATGTACAGACTATGGAACGAAGGAGAAATGCTAAAATGTACTGAACAGCGCTTGTGTTATCAGGTAAGAGCAGCCAGAAAGAATGAATGGCTGATACGTGTAGAACTCTAGGAGATTAAAGGAAGAGTGTCAAAAGATCTAGAACAAGATGCTATTTTTATTGATTTGAGAAGTGCTGATAATATAGAGGATATGACTGTACAGGACGTAGATCAAGAAGAGGTTGAACTCGAGATAACAATAGATGATATGACTGAAGATCAGAGGGAGATGATAATAAGTATAGCTAACTGAATGAAAGAGGATAACTTGAATGTTCATTGGGGATTTAGAAAATTGACAGTAGTAAATTTGATTAAGAAACACAAAAGGCGAGAAAGTAATTCGCTTCATCAAGACTACCACGATTTCAGACATAAATTAAGCTGATTTGTTCAGTGGCTACATACATGGGACAGAGAGTGGGGCTTACGGGTAATGACAACTGATCAGTTGAAAAAAGACGTTTTGGAAAATACGAAGTAGACAAAAAGTAAATGAAATCAGAAAGCATATCTCCATCTTGAAGAGATATAAAAGAAATGACACAAGAAAGAAAGGGAAATATTGCAGCTTAGACCAAAAGTATCACATCAAAGCAATAGTATTGAACAATGTAAGCGAGGAGCTGAAGCAAAGGATTTGTGCAAAGAGAGTTCAAATCAGAAAGATAATGAACAAAGGCTAATCAATGCAAGTAAAACAGAATGCTTTGCTATGACCATAAAAACGTTTGCCAAAATTTTAATTGAGATAGCCATAAGGATGAAGTAAAACCTGATGTTTAATTGTGTACAACCTTCTGGAGAAGTATGTAGGGCAATGAGAAATATGATAGTAAAGATTCAAAATGACTAAAAGACTTAAGAGAAGAACAAGATGTTGAACAGCAGGAGACTGTAGCAATCACTGAAAGCTTGATAAGAAAACAACGGGAAAAGATGCCAAATTGAAAGGTTCCGGGTCCTGGTGACGTGTATGGTTATTGGATCAAAATGTTGACAGCATTGAATCATAGAATTGCAAGTCAAATGGATGATATACTTAATAAAAGAGTAACAAACTGGATGACTTATTGAAAGACCTATTTATTCCAGGAAGATCACTCGAAGGGCAATGCAGTTAACAATCACAGACGCATATCTTGTTTGCCACATATGTAGAAATTACTAACTGGAGCTATTGCAGAGAAATGTATGAATAGATAGAGGAAAACAATAGATTGTCCCAAGAACACAAAGGGTGTAGAAGAAAGAACAGAGGAACAAAAGATGAATTTCTTACAAATAAAATCATTTAGCAAGATTGTAAACAAAGGCAAAGCCATAGCTATGGCTTGCAGAGGCTGTGCTAACCATTATTAGCGGGGAGACGGGTATCAGGTCTTAAGTATGTAACCTATGCTGCATACAGTGACACTCCTATAAATGGCTACTATCATGTAAAACAGTGATCTTTAATAACATATTACTCGTCGGGTGCAAATTTCACAGTCAGCTTCAATTTTTGGCAGAAATCGATCCCCTGACCAATTGGCTTTTACTATGACAAAAGCTGACAGCACTATTGCTGGCTTGTCACTTCGAATTTCCCTATAATTGTACGCCGCGAGAGGTAGACTTAGCCGAGAGCGTAGGCGAAGGCCATAAGCCCATAACTTAATTCCAAAGACCGTGGCTTGCAGAACAATTCGATCAAGTCATACCCTCAACATGGCTGGAAAACTTTGCCATGAAAAAATTCAATGAATAGGTGCCCTGTTGATTTTATTCCTGAAGATAGTGTGCTTATTCCAATTTAAATCTTCTTCAACGTGATACATAGATATCGGCTCAGTATCACAACGCCTTTTCAATAGCGTACACGAGAACACTATTATGTAAGCAAGGATATTGTGCCTCTGAAAAAGCTAAAACCGCCCGAAATCACTTGGTAAATATCATATGCCATATCAAGATGGCTTCTCAAATAAGCCATTGTTTTGTCCTAAACTGAAAATGACAAGTAGTTTGGTCAAAAATGATTAATGGCAAAACTTGAAAAAGAATGCATGTGAAGATATATAAACGATATTTGCTAGGAACTCTTTGGCCTAGCAATGAGCCTTTATTAGCATTTTCATTATTTCCGAACGAAAGCTTTCTTACATCTAAAACTTAAAAGACTTACATTTTCACGATTTTCAAGTACGTTTGCTTGGATAAACAAGCTCTTAAGACCCTGTTTAAAGTACCACGGATCCAGATGGATCGATACCTGTAAGAGCACAAATGAGCTTTCCGTCTACACTGGAACTACTGGATCCGTACCAACACGGACCTGTTATCCGTACAAGCGTTGGATTCCGAAGTATACCCTTTTGGATCCGTTCCAGTTGAGGTCAAATGTCTGGCAAGGACCCACACTTCTGTTGAGCGGATACAAGACAATTAACTTTCTCTTCTTGAGGTCGATTCAAATTGACAAGTGGGTGTTCTACGGTGTAAATGCAGTGGAATTGTTCCAATAAAGTTCCCGGTTGTAACAGGTATTGAATTGGGTCCACTTCCAATATAAGCGCTAGCATAAATCACTAAGTATCCGAAATGGATCCGTACGTCTTTGAAATCTTTAATATCTACTTACTGTGATATTTCAGTTAAAGCACACAGTAGTTGATAAGTTCTAGATACTATAGTTTGTATTAAGTATGTTGTCACAATAATGATGCATACGTAAAGCAGATTCAACTATGTTTAGTGGTAGATCTCGTTTCATCAATTCGCATCGTCTGATGTCCAGGCCCTAACTCTTCTCCGGATGCACTACTCTACGCCATATAAGAACTGTGTGATTCAGTGTAGAGCAATTTCTCACTTGCAGCTTCTTTACACGTTGCCTACTAGAAAACAGGCCTTTAATGATGCCTCTCTTTTACGAGCTAGAGAGGTATTCGATGACCGCATCGAAATAATGAAGGATAAAGAACGTGCGAAGAAAACATCTGAAAGCAATACAAATGGCAAAATGAAGCAAGTAGCTATTAGACAGGAGGTGGTCAAATCATAAATACAGATAATAATGCTACAATAATATATAATGCTACACATAACTTTATGGTCCAGTGCGTCAGTAGAACCTAAATTTACAATAAGACAGTGCAAAACAAACAGGTGAGAATGCGCCACGAATAGCAGTAAACTTTGCGTGATATATAAAGAAATCTGATATTCTAGTTAACTGAAGTTAACACTGGCATAACTGGGTATCTGTACTGTAGTCTAACTTAAATTGATTCTGTTGGACCAACGAAATTTCACTATCGCACGAAGGATTGAGAGCATTCTTCATCAAACTGTTTGTACCTTCTTCGTCCGACACTTCTCAGAGTATCACACCTCAGATAACGCCAGACGCTGACCCTAGATTTCTGACATGATACGAATGAATTCACGTGACAGGAGAAATACTGCATCTAATTGGCCACTTGGCTTACCCATTGGGTCCACACTCACTCCTAATGTAGTTGAAAGATCAAAGGAAAGAAGTTAGCTCCATTAGTTAATATAAATCATGCCTTTAGTCTTGTGCCTCATTTGTAGACAATAAGAGTTGATTTGCTCCTTTGGACTCTTCAATAAACAAGGGATGAATGGGTGCCCATTAAGCCAAACCAACTTGATGCAGTATTCCTCTTGTAACATAAATTTATCCGCAAAGTGTCTCATTCCTTTCTGAAGATAGCATGAAACGGCAGTTTAAGTATGCAAAAGAATGCTTTCACTTCTGGGGTGATCGTAAACTCAAATAGATCCATCCGACAAATTGTTCTATGAGACAATCCCATTGACGTCAGAGAATCGTATCAGGTGTCCTGTTTCACCCATATTGCTTATTTTTGCGACTTTCTTGTAATTGAATCTTTCATCAACAACGGCTTTCCTCGCATCAACTATCCCGATTTCATAGATGAAAGGATCTTACAAAGGCTTTCCTTGCATCAGCTATCCCGATTCCATAGATGAAAGGATCTGCAAAGTTGTTTACCAATATCAACCTCTCCACAAGTGCCTTCCATAGTGAATGTGGAAGAGCGCCAAACGCCAGTTCATATAGCGATAGACATCCCATTGGAAACATGCAAACAATGTATGCAATTGCAACAATACTCGCGACAAATGCCACTTTTATCTGCTTCTTCCTCATGTCAGCAATCTCAGCTTCATAACCAAACATTGACTCTGGTCTCACTCTTGCTAGCTTCTTCCGGCTGAAGGCCAACAAACGGTACTGAAGTATGGTAATTGTTATGGATGTTGGAATGATGAAAATAACAGCGATAATTCTCATAACAAAGTTAGCATTCTCGCTCACTTACTTCCAATCTAATCCTGCTAACATTACTGCTACAGCTCCACAGATTACACCAATGATCCATATAACTGCAATGCCAGAAATCATTCTTTCTCTTGTGAATATTTGGTGAAGATGGAAACTGTGTATGCAAGCTACATATCGTTCCACTGATAATGCAACGAATGACAGACTTGAGACAACGATCGTCACTGATAGAATAAAGAATAGGATGATACGAGAAGCTGTGCATCCTCCCGTATCCCTTGTCACATTGAAAAAGTGCACTGTTGTCATGAGCGATGAAGATATGAAAATCTGCAAAGCATCTGATACGGAGAGGCACAGCATTGTATAATGACGAGGTAAGTTTAGTCGCAAATCTGAGATCAGCAACTTGATCAGCAGGGATGGGCGCAGACATGATCAACTGATGCACCGGATCAATTAAAAAAACTCAAAAATATAGATTCTGATACTTTTATTTCATGGTCTAAAATAGGAAAGAATTGATCTATGGGAAGACGACATGGATTTTATGATCATATCCATCAACATGTTTCTCAAGTTCTGTGCTTTGACCTTTCCTGAAGCACAGCAGAAGTGCAGAGGCCTATTGTAAACAGGATGATCACAGCTTTTCGCCCGATATCGTATGGAAATGTCTGGATTCACCCTTGCATATTGATAAGTGCATTGTTTCCATATGATCTATGATTGTTTCAAGCTAGGCACGTGATATATTTACTAAACTTAGACCTTATGCGATAGTATGGAGTGTGTTTGGCATAAGTCATGATGGCTGTATTCCATGGAATGAAAGCCTTAACGGCAACGCTCGTATTGCTCTCCATTTGTCATCAAGTCTTGCCGACGTAAAAATTGTCAATGAACCTTTGCTCATTTGATCCTAAGGGAACAGAATGTATATATTATTCTTATTCACCTGCGCTGAGAATTCGCGCAACTTGAAACACATTACAGTGTGGCCTGAAATCCCAACATGGTAAAAAATAGAAAGAAGGTTGTCATTCGTTTAATAAATGCCCATGTTACTGGAAACATCAACACTTCGAATGAAGGTTTTGCTGTGTACGTAATGTATTTTGTCTTACCTCTGACACATCAACAGTTGTTTTCTGTGGTTTTCATCAATTCTATTGTAGCCATTTACTTATGACGCTATATCTCAGACACCCAAGCAAACAGCATACATACATATATTTGCAGATAATTTTCCAAATATTTGACAAGAAAGACCGTCTTTTTACTGAGGTGTTCTGGAACCTGTTTGTATAAAATCTGAAAACACAGATGCATTGACAGAGGGATTTCTCAACCCCTTTGGGTTCTTAGACCATACTGGGAGACAGTGGGGGCCAACTGACTAACCAATATTACTTACCATTCCTCCTGATAAGTGAAGTTAGATCTAAGTCGTATATTATTTTCTACTATGATGAGACTCGTCTAAACACAATGCCTTCGGTATCCTCTAAATTATTTCCACCTTTACACGCAATATTGATCTTCCAGAAATTACAGTGAAATGAAGAAAATGAATAGGTTGCAATATTGCATCATGTCTAAGCTGAAGAAAAAGAACTATAATGCAACTATTTTGCGCACGAATCTATGGAAGAATAGTACTGGTTTTAATATCTGTTTATCTAACTTATTAACTATATTCATAATTAAGATCCTTGTTTCTAATTAGGATGTTTATATTTTTACTACATAAATGTCGTGATTAAATAATAAATAATAATAAATAGGTTGGAATATTGTATCATGTCCGGCCTTATTGCTAAATTTACTAGCATGTTGCGCTTACTGAGATATTTAGCTCCTGTGACGTTCATTATTTTCATCTAGTCTTTGTCTTGCCACACAGAGTAAACCATCTTGATACTGAATTGTAAGATAAAAGCAAAGATGAACCTGGTAAGAACATTTAGTTGAGAGGCTGACAAGTTTGTGCAGATTGATGTCAAATGACTATTCCACTCCCAGTATTCATTATCTCTATATGTCATGAAATACATAGAATTTGAGGTTAATCCTTCAAATTATCTTATAATATACTGTAAAACATTACTCCGTGCCATAACTACTGACTGTATCTACTAGAATGTCAAAACAATTGCTGACTGATTACAAGATACAAATTATACAAACTGTGTAATATTTAAGCACAGGATATTCCATCTCACAGAGCAACATGATACCTAACATTTCCTAACGACATAACTTTGCTTAAGTATTGTGTTCTTGTGTGCAGCGAAACTTTCACATAATTCTGATCGCTCTAAACCAATGTTAAATTATCTAGCATGTTTGATAATCTTTGTCATTCTTGTCACTTTGTCTTCCGTATGCGTTGAACGAAAACGGTTTGCTTTAAGCTTTTGGCAAGAAAACATACGTGATACTGTAGCGCCTATATTGATTTCTCAAACACTAAAGGAAATAGGGGATTGACCACTAACGAAAACTGACCGAATTCATCAGTGATACTCTCAATGTTCCACTCTATTAACGTTGTCCATAGACGTCTCGTATAGCGTTCTCTTGTTTATCTAGAACTTTAAATTCGTTCTGTTTCACATTATAGAGACACGGGCATTAAATTACGAATATACATAAATCTCTTCATACGGAGTCTCACTGATGAGTTCGTTTCACTTTGCTTAAGCTTTTTGCTCTCGTCTGCGTCTAGCTTAATAGTACGATACAGTAAACTTCAGAATGATCCATGATTTCATGACATCTTCTTAACTATCAGTTCAGCAGTGAACTTATCAGAAACTGTTAATAACGAATCTTCCACTTGCACATGTACCTCAGACAAAGCAATATGCCATAAAATATTTTCAACGTACAAATTGATAAATTACTGTTTCATTTCAAAGCTACGCCCTTGCGAGCAAAGCCTTCATTCTCTGTAGATTCTTAAGTATAGCTCTTCTTGTGTCAACTATTCCAATTCCATATATATAGGGATCTGCCAAGTTATTCAGAAGGGCAAGTGCTCTTATGATAACAGGGGTAGATTTTGATGGCTTATTGATATTAGTTAACTCATAGACACAAGATACTCCCAAAGGAAGCATGCATACGATGTACGCAATTGCGATAATACCTGCAACAAAAGTAACCTTCATTTGCCTCCTTTTCCAATCAGCACTCTCAGCTTCTCTTCCAAACATCTCACTGTGTCTAACTCTCCTTAGTTTCTTCCTACTAAATACTAGAAGACGATATTGAATGACACTGATAACCACTGTGGTTGGCAAAACAAATATAACTGTAGTTATCCTAGTGAAATCAATGCTGTCGAATATTACCTTCAGGCTGTCAATTTCTGTCAGTATAACCGCTACCCTTCCGCAGATTATACCAATTAGCCATATAAATGCAATTCCGTATACCACTCTCTCTCGAGTGAATACTTCATGGAGACGAAAACTGTGTATACACGCCACATATCTTTCCACCGACAAAACGGTAATCGACAGACTTGAGACAGCTAATGTTGCAGCAACATTGAAAAATAGAAGGCTTTTTACGCCGTGGCATGCGTCTGAGTCGACTTTCAAACTGAAAACTCGCACTGTAGCAGACACGAAGAATATTGCAAAGACCTGCAACGCATCGGATACTGAAAGACAGAATATAATCAAGTGTCGAGGCAGGGCTAGACGCAGGTCAATGACTAGCAATTTAATCATCAGAAGATGAAACGGCAAGACTAAAACACCTATCGTGATGCTGAATCCGGAAAAGGCAGTTGCAACACAATCGCCATTTTGTGACATATTGCTGTTCTTCAAATCTATGGTACTTGAAGACTACTTGTAAAATGGACGTTATTCCTCGCTCTGACAGATAGTTCAAACGGAAATCTCTTTTTATATTTACTATACTGTCCACATGGTGTATCAACAACACAAGGCTCATTCTAGGTGACAAGAACTGAAACGTGTCATGCCACATTCAACTGCGTAAGCAGCAAGAGTAAGACATGATGATACAATTCTAGCATGCTTCCCATGTCGCATTGAACTTTGTACCACTACTATTGCTCTTTGTACAAGTGCTGTTTATGTCAACAGGGTGACCAGCCGAGTTTGCTTCTATTACTGAACATCATTGTGTTCAATCCAGAGCAACAAAAATGAAAGTTTCAGCTTTGGAAGAGTAGCTACAAGTTACTGACATTTCTCTAACTTTAATTTAATTCCCTGAAGTTCCCTGATTTCCAAAACACGAGTTACATTTGCCTACAATTCCCTGGTTTCCCTGACCACTCGTCGCTCTGCTGAAATACAAGCAATAAAGTTACATAATCTAAAGAAGAAAGGAAATATGTTTGCAGCTGGTCAAATGGCAACAAAGAATTACATGTCTGAAACTGGTTGGCAAAAATTAGAGAGAAGTAAAAGTAAAAGTGGTTGTTATAAAGGATTATGGTGATATAGTTTTGAAAAAGGTAATAATGAGTTGATGAGTTGTTGGATAAAAGCTGGCGCACCTGGCGGATAATGGCTTACTGCACAATTTCATTCGGAAGTATTGGAGTACAAGAAGAGGAGCAGGAAAAAGCAGAACAGTAATAACAAAACAGAGAATAAAAAAAAATAAACCTTGATTTAATGTGGCGTTTAGGACACATGAAAGTAATATGTAGCAATAATAGCACTGCAAATAAAAATGATCTTTCCATCTAGGTAGAATATTTGAGAGTCCAAATGTTGCCTATCATGGATCACTATTGCTTTCTATTCTCTACTATTCTCTTTATTCGATTATATTCACTGATATTGGCCTACGCTTTGGTGTCAGCAAACCATATTCTCCGAAGTTGACCTTGCGCCTTTCTTCCAGTTATGAATCTTTCCATGATATTGAGCTATAGATTCCGGTTTGGGCTTCTCATCAAATGGCCAAAGAATAATGTAATGCATTTAGCAAATACCTTAATAGGTCTGACGTAAAATGATTATGATTACTATGTAAGCCTGCAGACAGTGGTGGGCAGGGGGAAGAACCCCCAATATTTCGCCGCTGAGATTGTATTTCGAGAGATGTTCCAAATTGTTTTTTTAACTCATGTCGTGATGCGATTCTGCAGTTTGATCTCACGGAAATACGTAAAACAGGTATATCCCTATGGCTTCATAGCGATTCCCCCGTAGTTTCTTCATTGTAAATTGTTGAAAATGCTTGTAAAAAAGATTGGGTACTAGATATCATGAATTTAAGCAATCATGATAAAACTAAATTATATACCTCAGCATTTGGGGTATAGCTTACGACACCCCCTAACTTTGAAGCCTAATCGGTACATCTAGATCATTATAAACTCTGTCGGTATATCTACATATTTAACTACTTTGTCGGTAAATCTGATCTGTCAAAATTTAGTCTGGGAGATAATTTTAAAGCCATTCTAGAAGGTATAATCTCTAAACTGTTCTGTTGCGTTCGACCCAACCATGGTGAGTCCTCCTATGTCACTACAAGATATTATCTATACCCAGGTGTAATCACTGATCCCTAAAAATAAGTGTAAATATGCTAGTAAAATGGGGTCCTGTCGATAAATCAACAATTTTGATAAAGTCTCTGTCTGTAGATTATTGCCTTACATCCCCATTTATGGAAGGCATACTATGCCAGTGCTCCATATATGGCTACCAATCTGAATTTAGTCAAACACAATCTTAATTCCAATGGAGAGTTTGGGTGTTAAATGCCTAAAAATTTTTGAATATTTGGTAAGTTTAGACTCGTCCAACTATGTCATAAAAACAAATGGCGATTGTCACACAAAAATTAACATATTCAAACGCTTCTATCTATAACTTCGGAGTATCTTTATGTTTACAGAGGGTGTTTCCTTAATACCGAAAGCGAGTGGTTCAAAAATGTTTGACCCCACTTTACGACTAGTGGTAGCACATGCTTCATTAGTTTCCCAATCCGACTCAGCTGCCCAAGGATCTTCCATGAAAGGAGGGATGATGAGTTACTTGGAGAGCGATTTAGTCGACTTTAATGCATTTCAATACCATATTAGCTAAACGCACACAGTTACATGTGCTCGCTCGATTTTCGGCTAACTGCGTATGTATCAAAGGTAGCCATTATGTACCATCAGCTTCATGATTCCCATCGTTATTGATTTCAACATTCACAGATTCCCGTTATCCAGACTTCTGATGAGGAATATCTTGTTGCATTTAGGTTAAAAAAGGGAACCGCTAAAGGCTAGCGGACACAGGCAACTTTTGTGCTTCAAACACAGTCTTTAAAATTTAGCAAGTTTAACTTGCCAACAATGGAGTAGCGTGTCCTCCATAACTGGGAGGTTTAAAAGCAATACTGTACCGACAGAAACATTGGTAAAATTGGTGCTAAACCGACAGAATTCCCTTTCAAAGCTACTACAAGTACAGATATTCATATCTATGAATCAGGGGCTAATTTACACTCATTTACAGGGTCAGTGATTACACCTGACGATAGATAATCCCCTACAGTGACATAGAAGGGGCAACAATGATTGAGTCTGACTAAACTTTTGAAATTTTGCCATCTAGAATCAAATAAAACACTCTACCAGGCTAAAATTTAACGAATAAATAATAAAACATGTAAATTTACTGACAAAGGTCTAAATCAATAGAGTTACCGACCAGGCTTCAAAGCTGCAGCTGTCGCCCCCCCCCCACACTCGCCCGCACGCTAAGCCCTATTTGCCAGCAATCTTTGAAAATAACAACCTCTGTTGGTGAGTAGCATACACGGACATTATTTTCCAAAACAAAAAAAATCTGTGTACTTGAAAAAAATTTTTGCCCATGTGCGATAGGTTTAATACATCAATTCCTGGACTCTATGGCTGAGAAGCACATTGAATTTCAAGGGATTATAAATCTATTGATATTTCCTATACTTAATAAGAGAATAAATAGTGATTTCCATCTTCAGTATCTTACCTTGCTGATACAGACATCGTCAAAGAAGTCAGTGAGCCCTGGTCAAGAGGAGATCCAACATGTCACCCTATATTTGATGTCACGTTTGATGATGTTCAATACATGGGTGGTCAAATGTCGAACACTTTACTGAACATTTAAAAACAATAGAAATGTTGGATGAAATATTGGCGTGTGTTTGATCGCCAACAAATTGCACCCAACATCGCTGAACACAATGTTGGGTGATTGGGCATGGTGGTCAAATAATCCAATATTTTACTGACCATGGGTGCTCAGAGAATGCTGAATGAAATGGTAAATCGTTTGACCAAGGCCTTACTGTTAAAGTCTGAAATCATACTATTCCGACCTACAATGTGCGCTTCTTCAAGTTAATGATAATACTGGGTGTCCGCCTTCTTCAATTACGGCTGATGGTTATATATCCTCTAAAAACATAGAGGTCAATCTTCCAAAATGAACTAATTCCAAAGAAGACAAAGATAATTTAGACAAGATAGCACAAAATAGGTCGATACTGAAAAAATTTGAGTCAGCTATCATTGATAGCTTGTTGGACAGTTTCGAAGAAGACATTGGCGTTGTGCTACAAGAGGTCTGTCTATTATACGACAGTTTGGGAATTTTGTGATGGAAACTAGAAAAAATCCTTGTCGTGTTTGTCATATGTTCTTGTGCCGAAAATGTTCTAAAATGCCGAAAAAATTCAGACCAAAATTAGGCTCCAAAAATATCAGTGAAGACAAAACCATAAGCCTTGATAAATATATAGGTCAGAATATTATGAAGATATACAACTTGGCACAGATAATGAAGTCACCAAAAGGGAGCACCTTGCACATATCATCAATATCTATAAGTTATTTTCAATGACTTTCTTCGTTCTAGCCGTTAACATTATCACCATTTACAACATCCCAGCACTCTTCTGATGAAATTTCACCTAGCTCAGATAATTTTGCACCAGATGTTTCACATTTGGACTTGTGGTTTACACAGTTTCCGACCAGCTGTAGTGTAACAGTATGAGAAATATAGGTGTACACAGAAATCATTCAATATCAAACATTGTAATGAATGTTGATAATGGAAGACGATGGACTTCAACACTTATAGTGGACTTGAAAATTCGACAGAGATCTTGAGAATGAAACTTAGTGATGTGAGAATAAGCTGTGCGCACTGTTCGTACGCAAGTTGCTCGCAAAAAGAACGATAGCATGGGAGTATGCATACTGCACTAAAGGCTGGTTGCCAAATAACTGGAACTGCTGCTACACCAGCTGCAATACTCCTAGCTTCTATCCATAGCTCCCATAAACCGTTGGCTGCCACAGTGAGCTTCTTTCCATATCTTCCATTACTGCCGTCGCGATCACTAACCTACTATCACATGAATCCATGTTGCCTTTGTATAAACGTACCTACTGACAAATGGAACTATCCAAAACGACCCAAAACGAACCACAGCTACCCAAATAGATCCAAAAACTGACAAAAACGACCCAAAAAACAAGCTAAAGCAATCCAAACTCATGCCAATAAGACCCAAAAGTAAGACAAAGAAAGTAAGAACTATGCAAAACGACCCAAAAAAGGAAAAAAACCAAATTAAGCCATAAACGACCCAAACACAAGCCAAAACGAGCTAGAATGAAGGAGAAAGCTGTTGAATGTCAAAAATGATAAAATATCAGGGACGGCAAAGCAGGGCACTTTGGGAAGTAAAATTAATTTCTGCCAAGCTGGTGGGGCTTCAGTCCCCACAGTTCACCCATTTATTACCCCCATTTACTCCCTAAATATTTATCATTTCCAACTGCTATTTGGCTGTTATCAGCACCAACAAATTATACCACGATATGACGTTCAATCCCACGTTTGATGACGTTCAGTGCATGTGTGTTCAAACAATCCAACATTATACTGAACATTTCAAAACAATAGAATAACATATGCCTCTTCTTCAAGGCCCCGTAAATCTTTATCATTTCCAAATGCTATTTGGCTGTTATCAGTACCAACAAATTATACCGCGATATGATGTTCAAGCCCTCGTTTGATGATGGTCGGTGCAGGTGTGGTCAAAAATCCAACATTATACTGAACATTTCAAAAGAATAGAATAACACATGCTTCTTCTTCAAGGCCCCGTAAATCTTTATCACTTCCAACTGCTATTTGGCTGTTGTAAGTATCAGCAATAAATGCCACTGCTAAAGATTCAAGAGAGGAAAGAGCTTATTTAACTTCAAGAAATTACTGTTTTACTACATATGTGTAATGAGTCAATTCCATGTTGAACTGTCTATCCACCTATGACTTGAAACGTTTGCACGTGATGGCACTAGATCTAAGCGCGTTTGATTGGCTCAGCAGCTTCATGCGACATTATGCGAACATGACAGTGGCAACCTCGACAGCTATAAGGTATCAACACAAAGAACGCTACGCTAGCCAACAGCCAGTTTTGTACCAGATAAAAAATATTCTCCCTTAGCTAATTTTGGAGTAAAGAATCCAAGAATAAACTCACATTTTCCCGATTAGCCTCGGTTCTGGTTGTATAGAATGGTTCATATTTGTTAAGAAACTAGCTTTGACAGTCTTCAATTCCACACTATTGCTATTAGAATCAATGCACTACTTTAAAACGAACATGAATTACCAAATCCCTTAGTGATATTGAGAAACAACACTTATAATCTTGTATTTAAAAATTACTTTGGTGAAATCAATTCACGTAGAAAGCTGGGAACATGCTTTTAAAAACTCTGTGACACTCTAAGCAGGCAGTGAAGGATCCTGAGATCTGTAACTTTGCTGATGATAATGCAATTTATACTATCTCATGATGATGAATCATTTATTGCCAAATTATAAATTGATGTTGACAATACACTGAAATGGCTTTAGTAAGATTGCAGCCAACAACGCACATCCAATACAATTTCAGGTAGTATTCGTATGTCGTAAAAGGAACCACAAATTGCTCTCATGGATTTGACCTTAGAGGGAACGTTTATTGAGACAGGTGGATTTAAAAGAGAGGGACGATTATAGCACTGTTTATGTTTAATACAGCTTTCGCTTTCTGTGAAGCTTTATAAAGCAATAAGACTATGCTAAATCCACAAGCTGCAAAAAGAGGCCTATCAAAACACAGCTCCATTCTAAGGAAATAACCAACGTAGAATGCTTGTCATTGATTGCATGACACAGCTCACTTCAAAACGGCCTCCCATTTTCCAAATATGGTCTTAACTGCCACTTCAAAAGCAACTTGTCAAAAACTCAGATAAGAACGAGTTCAACAAAGCAATACGCCATAAAATATTTTCAATGCACAAATTGATAAATTACTGTTTCATTTCAGAGCTACATCCTTGCGAGCAAAGCCTTCATTCTCTGTAGATTCTTAAGTACAGCTCTTCTTGTGTCAACTATTCCAAATCCATACATATGGGGATCTGCCAAGTTGTTCAGAAGGGCGGGTGCTCTTATGATAACAGGGGTAGATTTTGATGGCTTATTGATATTAGTTAACTCATAGACAGAAGATACTGCCAAAGGAAGCATGCATACTATGTACGCAATTGCGACAATACCTGCAACAAAAGTAACCTTCATTTGCCTCCTTTTCCAATCAGCACTCTCAGCTTCTCTACCAAAAATCTCCCTGTGTCTAACTCTCCTTAGTTTCTTTCTACTTAATACTAGCAGGCGATATTGAATGACACTGATAACCACTGTGGTTGGTAATACAAATATCACTGTAGTTATCCTGGTGAAATCAGTGCTGTCCAAGATTACCTTCAGGCTATTAATTTCTGTCAGTATAACCGCTACGGTTCCGCTAAGTCAGCGACTTTCTTTATCGCAATGATGCTAAAGGAGTTCTGTAATGCTTTCGCATTCAAGACTCTCATACTAAATTCATAGCCGTTGTTAATTGATAGCTCAAAGAATAGTGTAAAATAAGCGTTTCTGCAAAAACGAGCATCAAGCAAGCGATGGAAAGAATCAGTGAAACCAAACGCATCAGGGTTATTTGCGTGATCGTGAATTTTCCATAGCCAGTATTCCGGCTACACAATGGTTTATTTTTGTGCTTCTGGAACTGTTCAGTCGGAGATCAGTACTGGTAGAAAGTAGACAGCTGCTTCGCAAAAAATTTGAAAATTGGCCATAAACGTTATTTTGTAGGAAACTGCAGCTTGAGGATGAACTTTAGAACCAGAATTGCAACAAATAACGGAAACATGCCTTTGTCTTTAGAGATGTTTCATTTTACCACAAATACAACATATTTACTTTCATCTTTATTAGGTAGGCATATTTCCAGAGCACTGTCCGGAAGAAAATGATCTCACCACAATATAAAAGTGATAACTGAGCACTGCAAGGGGTGATGGCGCAAATGTACGACGAAAGATTACTGCTGGAACCTAAGTGGGAATATGATCGTAGAAATAGAAATAGAAAATAGAAATAGAAAATAGAAAATTTTACCACAGGCATTATACTTACTCTTCAACGTTGCTTGTTGGTGCTCTAATATTTTTTTGACAGGGTTACTGCTTTCATCACATAGTTTTCTTTTGTTTCATCATAATGCCTAGCAACATTCAATTTCCTGCATAGAAGAATAACAATAGGTAAATTCCTGCTTCTCTACCTCATTCCAGTTCTCAAACAATAAAGCTAATCGGGTAAAATAAAATTATTTTCAGAATCAGCAAATCGATATAAAGTATTTTGGCCGGCAAGGATCCCGTGCATGAGCAGTGTGGGCCCGGTCGTAATTATTTGACAGACAGAATGAAATATGGTGATTAATGTTGTTGTTACGGAATACCATTACCTAAGTAACCCAGTGGATGAAAATGACAAACCAGTGAGAAGATATAGACAGAGAATGTACAGACTATGGAACGAAGGAGAAATGCTAAAATGTACTGAACAGCGCTTGTGTTATCAGGTAAGAGCAGCCAGAAAGAATGAATGGCTGATACGTGTAGAACTCTAGGAGATTAAAGGAAGAGTGTCAAAAGATCTAGAACAAGATGCTATTTTTATTGATTTGAGAAGTGCTGATAATATAGAGGATATGACTGTACAGGACGTAGATCAAGAAGAGGTTGAACTCGAGATAACAATAGATGATATGACTGAAGATCAGAGGGAGATGATAATAAGTATAGCTAACTGAATGAAAGAGGATAACTTGAATGTTCATTGGGGATTTAGAAAATTGACAGTAGTAAATTTGATTAAGAAACACAAAAGGCGAGAAAGTAATTCGCTTCATCAAGACTACCACGATTTCAGACATAAATTAAGCTGATTTGTTCAGTGGCTACATACATGGGACAGAGAGTGGGGCTTACGGGTAATGACAACTGATCAGTTGAAAAAAGACGTTTTGGAAAATACGAAGTAGACAAAAAGTAAATGAAATCAGAAAGCATATCTCCATCTTGAAGAGATATAAAAGAAATGACACAAGAAAGAAAGGGAAATATTGCAGCTTAGACCAAAAGTATCACATCAAAGCAATAGTATTGAACAATGTAAGCGAGGAGCTGAAGCAAAGGATTTGTGCAAAGAGAGTTCAAATCAGAAAGATAATGAACAAAGGCTAATCAATGCAAGTAAAACAGAATGCTTTGCTATGACCATAAAAACGTTTGCCAAAATTTTAATTGAGATAGCCATAAGGATGAAGTAAAACCTGATGTTTAATTGTGTACAACCTTCTGGAGAAGTATGTAGGGCAATGAGAAATATGATAGTAAAGATTCAAAATGACTAAAAGACTTAAGAGAAGAACAAGATGTTGAACAGCAGGAGACTGTAGCAATCACTGAAAGCTTGATAAGAAAACAACGGGAAAAGATGCCAAATTGAAAGGTTCCGGGTCCTGGTGACGTGTATGGTTATTGGATCAAAATGTTGACAGCATTGAATCATAGAATTGCAAGTCAAATGGATGATATACTTAATAAAAGAGTAACAAACTGGATGACTTATTGAAAGACCTATTTATTCCAGGAAGATCACTCGAAGGGCAATGCAGTTAACAATCACAGACGCATATCTTGTTTGCCACATATGTAGAAATTACTAACTGGAGCTATTGCAGAGAAATGTATGAATAGATAGAGGAAAACAATAGATTGTCCCAAGAACACAAAGGGTGTAGAAGAAAGAACAGAGGAACAAAAGATGAATTTCTTACAAATAAAATCATTTAGCAAGATTGTAAACAAAGGCAAAGCCATAGCTATGGCTTGCAGAGGCTGTGCTAACCATTATTAGCGGGGAGACGGGTATCAGGTCTTAAGTATGTAACCTATGCTGCATACAGTGACACTCCTATAAATGGCTACTATCATGTAAAACAGTGATCTTTAATAACATATTACTCGTCGGGTGCAAATTTCACAGTCAGCTTCAATTTTTGGCAGAAATCGATCCCCTGACCAATTGGCTTTTACTATGACAAAAGCTGACAGCACTATTGCTGGCTTGTCACTTCGAATTTCCCTATAATTGTACGCCGCGAGAGGTAGACTTAGCCGAGAGCGTAGGCGAAGGCCATAAGCCCATAACTTAATTCCAAAGACCGTGGCTTGCAGAACAATTCGATCAAGTCATACCCTCAACATGGCTGGAAAACTTTGCCATGAAAAAATTCAATGAATAGGTGCCCTGTTGATTTTATTCCTGAAGATAGTGTGCTTATTCCAATTTAAATCTTCTTCAACGTGATACATAGATATCGGCTCAGTATCACAACGCCTTTTCAATAGCGTACACGAGAACACTATTATGTAAGCAAGGATATTGTGCCTCTGAAAAAGCTAAAACCGCCCGAAATCACTTGGTAAATATCATATGCCATATCAAGATGGCTTCTCAAATAAGCCATTGTTTTGTCCTAAACTGAAAATGACAAGTAGTTTGGTCAAAAATGATTAATGGCAAAACTTGAAAAAGAATGCATGTGAAGATATATAAACGATATTTGCTAGGAACTCTTTGGCCTAGCAATGAGCCTTTATTAGCATTTTCATTATTTCCGAACGAAAGCTTTCTTACATCTAAAACTTAAAAGACTTACATTTTCACGATTTTCAAGTACGTTTGCTTGGATAAACAAGCTCTTAAGACCCTGTTTAAAGTACCACGGATCCAGATGGATCGATACCTGTAAGAGCACAAATGAGCTTTCCGTCTACACTGGAACTACTGGATCCGTACCAACACGGACCTGTTATCCGTACAAGCGTTGGATTCCGAAGTATACCCTTTTGGATCCGTTCCAGTTGAGGTCAAATGTCTGGCAAGGACCCACACTTCTGTTGAGCGGATACAAGACAATTAACTTTCTCTTCTTGAGGTCGATTCAAATTGACAAGTGGGTGTTCTACGGTGTAAATGCAGTGGAATTGTTCCAATAAAGTTCCCGGTTGTAACAGGTATTGAATTGGGTCCACTTCCAATATAAGCGCTAGCATAAATCACTAAGTATCCGAAATGGATCCGTACGTCTTTGAAATCTTTAATATCTACTTACTGTGATATTTCAGTTAAAGCAGACAGTAGTTGATAAGTTCTAGATACTATAGTTTGTATTAAGTATGTTGTCACAATAATGATGCATACGTAAAGCAGATTCAACTTAGTTTTAGTGCTAGATCTTGTTTGATGAATTCGCATCGTCTGAGGTCCAGGCCCTAACTCTTCTCCGGATGCACTACTCTACGCCATATAAGAACTGTGTGATTCAGTGTAGAGCAATTTCTCACTTGCAGGTCCTTTACACGTTGCCTACTTGATTTGATTTGATTTTAACATATTTAGGCACGGTGGCCACGTCAATCGAGAGATTGATTTTCAGTGGGCCGTGCAATTACTTACAATAAATACTTCTAAAAATAAAGATAAACTAAAATACATTTGTTAGATCTACCAATCAAAAATTTTATTAACAACGTTTTTCTAATATACAGATAAATTAAAATTGAAAATTAAAACTAAAATAAAAATAAAAATTGCTATATCAGGCGAGAGAGAACTAGCATTTACTGCTGACGTTGCAGATACGTTTTTTGAATACTTCATACGTTTTTGACGATTTTACTTTTGGGGAGAGATACTAGAGAGATACTAGAAAACAGGCCTTTAATGATGCCTCTCTTTTACGAGCTAGAGAGATATTCGATGACCGCATCGAAATAATGAAGGAGAAAGAACGTGCGAAGAAAACATCTGAAAGCAATACAATGGCAAAATGAAGCAAGTAGCTATTAGACAGGTGGTCAAATCGAAATGCTACACATAACTTTATGGTCTAGTGCGTCAGTAGAACCTAAATTTACAAAAAGACAGTGCAAAACAAACAGACGAGAATGCGCTACGAGTAACAGTAAACTTTGCACGATATATAAGGAAATCTGATATTCTAGTTAACTGAAGTTAACACTGGCATAACTGGGTATCTGTACTATAGTCTAACTCAATTTGATTCTGTTGGAACAACGGAATTTCACTATCGCACGAAGGATTGAAAGCATTAGTCATCAAACTCATTGTACCTTATTCGTCCGAAACTTGTCAGAGTATCACACCTCAGATAACGCCAGACGCTGACCCTAAATTTTTGACCTGATACGAATGAATTCGCGTGACAGGAGAAATACTGCATCTAATTGGCCACTTGGCTTACCCATTGGGTCCACACTCACTCCTAATGTAGTTGAAAGATCAAAGGAAAGAAGTTAGCTCCATTAGTTAATATAAATCATGCCTTTAGTCTTGTGCCTCATTTGTAGACAAAAAGAGTTGATTTGCTCCTTTGGACTCTTCAATAAACAAGGGATGAATGGGTGCCCATTAAGCCAAATCAACTTGATGCAGTATTCTTCTTGTAACATAAATTTATCCGCAAAGTGTCTCATTCTTTTCTGGGGATAGCATGAAACGGCAGTTTAAGTATGCAAAAGAATGCTTTCACTTCTGGGGTGATCGTAAAATCAAATAGATCCATACGACAAATTGTTCTATGAGACAATCCCATTGACGTCAGAGAATCGTATCAGGTGTCCTGTTTCACCCATATTGCTTATTTTTGCGACTTTCTTGTAATTGAATCTTTCATCTACAACGGCTTTCCTTGCATCAACTATCCCGATTCCATAGATGAAAGGATCTGCAAAGTTGCTTACTATTATCAACCTCTCCACAAGTGCCTTCCATAGTGAATGTGGAAGAGCGCCAAACGCCAGTTGATACATTGATAGACATCCCATTGGAAACATGCAAACGATGTATGCAGTTGCAACAATACTCGCGACGAATGCCACTTTTATCTGCTTCTTCCTCATGTCAGCAATCTCAGCTTCAGAACCAAACATTGACTCTGGTCTCACTCTTGCTAGCTTCTTCCGGCTGAAGGCCAACAAACGGTACTGGATTATGGTAATTGTTATGGATGTTGGAATGATGAAAATAACAGCGATAATCCTCATAACAAAGTTAGCATTCTTGCCCATCTTCTCCCAATCTAATCCTGCTAATAGGGCTGCTATAGCTCCACAGATTACACCAATGATCCATATAACTGCAATGCCAGAAATCATTCTTTCCCTTGTGAATATTTGATGAAGATGGAAACTATGTATGCAAGCTACAAATCGTTCCACTGATAATGCAACGAGTGACAGACTTGAGACAACGATCGTCACTGATAGAATGAAGAATAGGATGATACGAGAAGCTGTGCATCCTCCCGTATCCCTTGTCACATTGAAAAAGTGCACTGTTGTCATGAGCGATGAAGATATGAAAATCTGCAAAGCATCTGATACGGAGAGGCACAGCATTGTATAATTACGAGGTAAGTTTAGTCGCAAATCTGAGATCAGCAACTTGATCAGCAGGGATGGGCGCAGACATGATCCACTGATGCACCGGATCAATTAAAAAAACTCAAAAATATAGATTCTGATACTTTTATTTCATGGTCTAAAATAGGAAAGAATTGATCTATGGGAAGAAGAAATGGATTTTATGATCATATCCATCAACATGTTTCTCAATTTCTGCGCTTTGACCTTTCCTGAAGCACAGCAGAAGTGCAGAGGCCTATTGTAAACAGGATGATCACAGCTTTTCGCCCGATATCGTATGGAAATATCTGGATTCACCCTTGCATATTGATAAGTGCATTGTTTCCATATGATCTATGATTGTTTCAAGCTAGGCACGTGATATATTTACTAAAGTTAGACCTTATGCGATAGTATGGAGTGTGTTTGGCATAAGTCATGATGGCTGTATTCCATGGAATGAAAGCCTTAACGGCAACGCTCGTATTGCTCTCCATTGTTCATCAAGTCTTGCCGACGTAAAAATTGTCAATGAACCTTTGCTCATTTGATCCTAAGGGAACAGAATGTATATATTATTCTTATCCACCTGCGCTGAGAATTCGCGCAACTTGAAACACATTACAGTGTGACCTGCAATCACAACATGGTAAAGAATAGACAGAAGGTTGTCATTCGTTTAATAAATGCCCATGTTACTGGAAACATCAACACTTCGAATGAAGTTTTTGCTGTGTACGTAATGTATTTTGTCTTACCTCTGACACATCAACAGTTGTTTTCTGTGGTTTTCATCAATTCTATTGTAGCCATTTACTTATGACGCTATATCTCAGACACCCAAGCAAACAGCATACATACATAAATTTGCAGATAATTTTCCAAATATTTGACAAGAAAGACCGTCTTTTTACTGAGGTGTTCTGGAACCTGTTTGTATAAAATCTGAAAACACAGATGCATTGACAGAGGGATTTCTCAACTCCTTTGGGTTCTTAGACCATACTGGGAGACAGTGGGGGCCAACTGACTAACCAATATTACTTACCATTCCTCCTGATAAGTGAAGTTAGATCTAAGTCGTATATTATTTTCTACTATGAAGAGACTCGTCTAAACACAATGCCTTCGGTATCCTCTAAATTATTTCAACCTTTACACGCAATATTGATCTTCCAGAAATTACAGTGAAATGAAGAAAATGAATAGGTTGCAATATTGTATCATGTCTAAGCTGAAGAAAAAGAACTATAATGCAACTATTTTGCGCACGAATCTATGGAAGAACAGTACTGGTTTTAATATCTGTTTATCTAACTTATTAACTATATTCATAATTAAGACCCTTGTTTCTAATTAGGATGTTTGTATTTTTACTACATAAATGTCGTGATTAAATAATAAATAATAATAAATAGGTTGGAATATTGTATCATGTCCGGCCTTATTGCTAAATTTACTAGCATGTTGCGCTTACTGAGATATTTAGCTCCTGTGACGTTCATTATTCTCATCTAGTCTTTGTCTTGCCACACAGAGTAAACCATCTTGATACTGAATTGTAAGATAAAAGCGAAGATAAACCAGGTAAGAACATTTAGTTGAGAGGCTGAAAAGTTTGTGCAGAAGATTGATGTCAAAGGACTATTCCACTCCCAGTATTCATTATCTCTATATGTCATGAAATACATAGAATTTGAGGTTAATCCTTCAAATTATCTTATAATATACTGTCAAGCATTACTCCGTGCCATAACTACTGACTGTATCTACTAGAATGTCAAAACAATTGCTGACTGATTACAAGATACAAATTATACAAACTGTGTAATATTTAAGCAGAGGATATTCCATCTCACAGAGCAACATGATACCTAACATTTCCTAACGATATAACTTTGCTTAAGTAGTGTGATCTTGTGTGCAGCGAAACTTTCACATAATTCTGATCGCTCTCAACCAATGTTAAATTATCTAGCATGTTTGATAATCTTTGTCATTCTTGTCACTTTGTCTTCCGTATGCGTTGAACGAAAACGGTTTGCTTTCAGCTTTTGGCAAGAAAACATACGTGATACTGTAGCGCCTATATTGATTTCTTAAAAACTAAAGTAAATAGGGGATTGACCAATAACGAAAACTGACTGAATTCATCAGCGATACTCTCAATGTTCCACTCTATTAACGTTGTCCATAGACGTCTCGTATAGCGTTCTCTTGTTTATCTAGAACTTTAAATTCGTTCTGTTTCACATTATAGAGACACGGGCATTAAATTACGAATATACATAAATCTCTTCATACGGAGTCTCACTGATGAGTTCGTTTCACTTTGCTTAAGCTTTTTGCTCTCGTCTGCGTCTAGCTTAATAGTACGATACAGTAAACTTCACAATGATACATGATTTCATGACATCTTCTTAACTATCAGTTCAGCAGTAAACTTATCAGAAACTGTTAATAACGAATCTTCCACTTGCACATGTACCTCAGACAAAGCAATATGCCATAAAATATTTTCAACGTACAAATTGATAAATTACTGTTTCATTTCAAAGCTACGTCCTTGCGAGCAAAGCCTTCATTCTCTGTAGATTCTTAAGTATAGCTCTTCTTGTGTCAACTATTCCAATTCCATATATATAGGGATCTGCCAAGTTGTTCAGAAGGGCGAGTGCTCTTATGATAACAGGGGTAGATTTTGATGACTTATTGATACGAGTTAACTCATAGAGAGAAGATACTCCCAAAGGAAGCATGCATACGATGTACGCAATTGCGACAATACTTGCAACAAAAGTAACCTTCATTTGCCTCCTTTTCCAATCAGCACTCTCAGCTTCTCTTCCAAACATCTCACTGTGTCTAACTCTCCTTAGTTTCTTCCTACTAAATACTAGAAGACGATATTGAATGACACTGATAACCACTGTGGTTGGCAAAACAAATATAACTGTAGTTATCCTAGTGAAATCAATGCTGTCGAATATTACCTTCAGGCTGTCAATTTCTGTCAGTATAACCGCTACCGTTCCGCAGATTATACCAATTAGCCATATAAATGCAATTCCGTATACCACCCTCTCTCGAGTGAATACTTCATGGAGACGAAAACTGTGTATACACGCCACATCTCTTTCCACCGACAAAACGGTAATCGACAGACTTGAGACAGCTAATGTTGCAGCAACATTGAAAAATAGAAGGCTTTTTACGCCGTGGCATGCGTCTGAGTCGACTTTCAAGCTGAAAACTCGCACTGTAGCAGACACGAAGAATATTGCAAAGACCTGCAACGCATCGGATACTGAAAGACAGAATATAATCAAGTGTCGAGGCAGGGCTAGACGCAGGTCAATGACTAGCAATTTAATCATAAGAAGATGAAACGGCAAGACTAAAACACCTATCGCGATGCTGAATCCGGAAAAGGCAGTTGCAACACAATCGCCATTTTGTGATATAGTGCGATTCTCCATATCTGTTGTACTTGACGATTACTTGTAGAATGGATGGTATTTCTCACTCTCAAGCATAGTTCAAAGGAGATCTATCTCTGACAGATAATTCAAAAGGAAATCTCATTTATACGTTTACTATACTGCTCACATGGACGATCGAGAACACACGGTTCATTCTAGGTGACAATAACTGAAACGTGCCATAGCACATTCAATTGCATCAGCAGCAAGAGTAAGACATGATGATGCAATTCTAGTATACTTCTCCATGTTGCATAGAACTTTGTACCACCACTATTGCTCTTTGAATTAAGACAAGTACCGTTTATATTAATACGGTGACCATTGGAGTTTGCTTCTAGCATTGAACACCTGTGTTCAGTCCAATACAACACAAATGAGAGTTTCAATTTTCGAAGAGTAGCTAACAGGTACTGACATTTCTCAAACCGAAGTTACATTCCCTGATTTTCCTCGATTTCCATAACACAGTTTACATTTCCTGACAATTCCCTGATGTCCCTGACCCTTGGTCATCCTGTTACAATACAAACAATAAAGATAACTTAAAGAAACCAAGAAAGTATGCTCACAAGTGAAATGGCAATAGAAAATGAAAGCGCTACAGCCGGTTGACAAAGAATTAGAGAGAATTAATACTAAAGGTAGTTCTTATAAAGGGTCGTGGTGATACTTGTAGTTTTGAAACATGTAATCATGATATGTTGGCTAAAAGCAGCCACACCTGGTGGATAATGGCTGACCGCACAATTTCACTCTGACGGAGTGATGTGCAAGATGAGAAACAGGAAGAAGCAGAACAGCAACTACGTGAGAGACAAGAAGAAGAAATATGAAAGTAATATGTAGCACAATATGTAATATATATTAATATGTAATATATAGTAAAATGTACTAGTTTACAAATACCAATGATCTATCTATTTAGGTAGCATCTTTGAGAGTTCGAATGTGACATATCATGGATCACTATTGATATTGTGGTCTATTCTCCACTGTTCTTTTCATTCGATTATATTCATTGATGTTGGTCCACACTTTGGTGTCATCAGCCAACATTCTCCGAAGTCGACCTTGTGGCCTTTGACAACCTGTAGCCATTACTTATCATCAGCATCGTGATTCCCATCCTTACTGATTTCAAAATTCACAGATTCCCGTTATCCAGGCTTCTGATGAGGAATATCTTTTGCATTTAGGTTCAAAAGGGAATTGCTAAAGCCTAGCGCTCACAGGCAGCTTTTGTGCCTCAAACATAGTCTTTCAGACTTAGCAAGTTTAATCTTGCCAGCAGTGGCGTAGCGTGCCCTTCATAGTTGGAAGGGAAAGTTTAGAGCAATAATATACCCACAGAAACTTTAGTAAAATTGGTGATTAACCGAGAGGACCCCTTTTACAGTTACTACTTGTTTTGACATTCAGATGTATTAATCAAGAGCAAATTTGTACTCATTTAGAGGGACCTGTGATTACACATGACAGTAGAGAATCTCTTATAGTGACATAGAGGAACTCACCATGCTTGGGTGCGACGCAACAGAAAGGCTTTGAAATCTTATCATCTAGATTGGCTTAAAAAAAATCTCCCAGATTAAAACTTGACAGAGCAGACTTTTAGTAGCATAGCATGTAGATTTACTGGCAATGTTCTAAGTCATATAAATGAATTGACCAGGTCTCACAGTTTGGGGTGTCACATCCCCCAAAACCACCCTCACGCTACGACCCTGCTTCCCAGCAATCTTTGAAAAAGGAAGTATCTGTTAATGAGTAGCGAACACGGACAACATTTTTCAAACAACAAAAGTTGTTGTATATGAAACAAAAATGTTGCCTATGTGCGCTAGGTTTAATACAGCAAGTGATCGACTCTGGCCGAGAAACCCACAGAATTGCAGAGGGGTATAAATACATTCATATTTCTTTTACTTGATAAGATATTAAATGGTGGCTTCCACCTTCAGTATCTTACCTTGCTGTTACAGACAGCGTCGAAGAAGGCAATAAGCCCTGGTCAAGAGGAGGTCCAGCATTCCTCCAAACATTTCACCGAACATTAGATGTTATGGTTTATTATGTTCCGAGCAGGGGTCGTCAAACGATTCGACATTGTACTGAAAATTCCAAAACAATAGAAATGTTGGATGACATATTGGCGTGTGTTTGGTCGCCGACAATGTTGAACAACGCTGAACACAATGTAGGGTGATTGGGCACGGTGGTCAAACAATCCAACATGTCACTGAACATGGGTGTTCAGAGAATGTTGAATAAAATGTTGAATCGTTTTACCAGGGCCTTACTGTTAAATTCTGAAATCATACTATTCCGACCCACAATGTGCGCTTCTTCAAATTAAAGATAATTCTGGGCCTCGACCTTCTTCAATTACGGCTGATGGGTAGATATCTCCTAAAGCGGAGATCGGCCCTCGAAAATAAACCGATCTGAAAGAAGACCGAGATAATTCAGTTCATAACACAAAAATAGGTCGATCGCGAGAAACATTCGAGTCAGTTGTCATCGATAACTTGTTAGAAAGTTACAAAGTATTGGTGTTGTGCTGCAAGCGGAGTTTGTATAGAACACTATACGAAATTCTTGAAAATATTTTTTTGAAAACTGGAAAACTACGACAATTTTCTGTCTTATTTTTCATATCTCCTTGCAGAAAACACCGAAAAAAGCCCCATGTCAAAAATAGGATCCCTGCTAGTTAAGGCAAAAACATAAGCCTCGATAAATACACAGTTCAGAATATAATGATAATATTCAATTTAACGGAGACGATGAAATCACTCATAGGGAGCACCTGGTACATATCATTAATAGTTACAAGTTGTGTTCAATAATTCTTGTTGCTCTAGTCTTCAATAATATTACCACTTACAAGGTCCCAGCACAGCTCCGACAAAATTTCACATAGCTCATAGAATTTCACAGCAGATGCTTCACATTCGGACTTGTGTTTCGCATAGTTCCCAACCAGATGTATTGCAATAGCACGAGAAATGTACTTAGGTGTGCACAGAAATGAATGCTAATGATGTCAAAAAATCAAGCAAGACAAAATATTGTGATGCAGAGCCCAAAAACAATGGTCTTCATCACTGATAGTGAATTTGAGAATTCGACAGAGGTGTGAAAATGAAAATTAGTGGTGTGAAAAGTAGCTGTGTGTACCTTAGTTACATAAGTTGCTCGCAAAAAGAACGAGATCATGGAAATATGTATATTAGACTAAAGCTAGTTTTCATATTACTGGTACTGCTGCTACATCACCAGCAACACTCCCAGCTTCTAGCCGTAACTGCCATACAATGTCCACTGCCTCAACGAGCTTATAATAATAATAACAATATTATTTTCAGTAGTTTAAGGACGGTAGCCCATTCAGCAAGCTGATTTTCAATGGGCCGTACATTTACAATACAAACATCAGAGATGGTGTCTGCTTGGCCTCAGTTGGCAGACTATTCCAAGCTCTGACACCCCTGTATGAAAATCCCTTTGCCCATTGGATGTATTTTGCATAGGAATTCTAAGATTAGTAGATGTATCTCTAAGAATTCGTGAGGTGATATGGGAATTCGTAACAAAGAGATTGGAGAGGTAACTTTGAGTGAGACCATTAATCAACTTAAATACCATAGAGTGTATATTAAAATCAATGATCTCTTGAACGGACTTAAGTCCAAAATCAAGAAGAAGGGGTTTACATGGAGTATCAAACTTGTTACTGGTTATTAATTTCAGTCTTATCACAGCATCCCCTTACCGAGGAGTAGTAATGAAAATAGGGCTCAATAGTACTGGTGCATAAATTCTTTAAAATGGGCTGTGGTAAGCTGTTGCTTTCATGTCGAAGCATTGCAGTAGCACGTGATATCTTCTTCGAAATTAGGTCAGCATGTTTTCTCCATGCAAGATTTTCATCTAGTTGAGCACCAAGGTACTTATTATCTTGAGTTTTCTGGTGGCTCATAGCTCTTATTTTTAGATCTAGATCACCCTCGAAATCATGGCGTTTTTTCCTATGGGAAGCTATTTTCATGGCGGTAGCTTCTTAATATTAAGTGACAGTTTATTTCCCATCAGCCAATCGTCAAGGGAAGCTACATCTTATTCAGAACATCATTCAACTGGTGCAAGCTGTTAGCTCGAAGTGGGAGACTAGCATCATCTGCAAACATGGAAACTCGCGAAAGATCATCTATGTAAACGAGAAACAGGAGAAGGCCACGACAAGGACCTTGTGGCACTCCTATATTTATTGAGCTCAGTTTTGAATTTACACCATTTTCTCCATTCAATTGCTTCCTGTTGGAAATGTAACATTTGAACCAAAGAAGCTCATTCCCCAATACTTCATAGCGTCGTAGTTCGTTAAATAAGATGGAATGATCGTTAGTATAAAAGGCCTCTTTGAGTTCAATATCTAAATCAATAAATGCATTCTCTAAAGCAGAATACCAATCGTCAGTAGTTGTAAGGAAACAAGATACTGTTGAATGAAGGGCTCTAAAACCAGATTGTTCATCAGACAGAAGCTTATTGTTATCAAGCTTCTTTCCATATCTTCCATTTCTGCAGTAGTAATCGCTGGCCGACTATCAAATGAATCCGCTCTGCCTTTGCATAACATTACAAATCGTGTTGAAGGCTCCTTACTACTGTTGAGATATTCCTCTTCTTCAAGGAGGCAGGTTGTGTAACTTCACGAAATTGTTCATAGACTGCATGTGCTTTATAGCGATCTCAACTGCTCGAAATCCACACATATCTCGGGCATATAGTTTCTACCGGATCCAGATCTGGGGCATTCTAAAAATCTTATGCGCTTGCTCTGAAAAATCGATCGTATGCATTTGAAGTTTGTCTAGGCCTTGTTAACACTGATTCCCAAATTCTTTGGGAATTTCGAGCCAGAGTATTTTATCTTGTGTGACTATGTATCCTTTACATAGGTTATCATAGATAATGCAATACTTTCAGATACAGTCCATCACGTTTTCATATGTGATAGCAGCTTAAAGCTCAGTTTGATTATTAGGTTGTCTGTCTATTATGATTTGAAAATTTTGCAAGCGATGTCGTCAAATCTAAGTGAGTTCGACTGCTTCAGCAGCTTCATGTGACGTTATAAGAACAAGACAGTGACCGTCTCAACCGCTCGAACGTGTAACAAAACCTTTTTAAGTGAAATACATTAGTATCTTGTCATTTAAGCACGGACATTGTCGCTATGGAAAAGCTAAAAACGGACCGAAATCACTTGGTACTTCTTATGCCATATCAGGATAGCTTCTCAAATAAATCATTGTTTTGTCCCAAATAGAAATTGACCATAAATCACGTTTTCTATCTTATATCTTTTTGTAGACAAAAACAGTTGATTTACTCCCTTGGAATCTTCAATAAGCAAGGAATGAATGGGTACCCATTAAGCCAAACCAACTTGATGAAGTATTCCGCTTGTAACATGAATTCATCCGCAAAGTGTCTCATTCTTTTTTGGGGATAGGATGAAAAGGCAGTTTAAGTATGCAAAAGACTGCTTCCACTTTTTTGAACGATCGTAAAATCATATAGATCCATACGACAAAATTGTTCTATGAGACAATCCCATTTACGTCATAAACTCGCATCAGGTGTCCTATTTTATCCAATTTGCTTATTTTTGCGACTTTCTTGTGATGAAATCTTTCATCCTCTTTAAATTTCTTACAACAGCTTTCCTTGCATCAACTATCCCGATTCCATAGATGAAAGGATCTGCAAAGTTGTTTACCAATATCAACCTCTCCACAAGTGCCTTCCATGATGAATATGGAACACTGCCAAACACCAGCTCATATAATGATAGACATCCCATTGGAAACATGCAAACGATGTATGCAGTTGCGACAATACTCGCGACAAATGCCACTTTTATCTGCTTCTTCCTCATGTCAGCAATCTCAGCTTCAGAACCAAACATTGACTCTGGTCTCACTCTTGCTAGCTTCTTCCGGCTGAAGGCCAACAAACGGTACTGGATTATGGTAATTGTTATGGATGTTGGAATGATGAAAATAACAGCGATAATCCTCATAAAAAAGCTAACATTCTCGCTCATCTTCTTCCAATCTAATCCTGCTAACATAACTGCTACAGCTCCACAGATTACACCAATGGTCCATATAACTGCACTGCCATAAATCATTCTTTCTCTTGTGAATATTTGGTGAAGATGGAAACTGTGTATGCAAGCTACATATCGTTCCACTGATAATGCAACGAGTGACAGACTTGAGACAACGATCGTCACTGATAGAATGAAGAATAGGATACTGCGTGAAGCGGTACATTCTCCTGAGTCTCGTGTCACATTGAAAATGTGCACTATTGTCATGCACGATGAAGATATGAAAATCTGCAAAGCATCTGATACGGAGAGGCACAGCATTGTATAATGACGAGGTAAGTTTAGTCGTAGATCTGAGATCAGCACCTTGATCATGAGAACATGAAACGGTAGTGTTAAGACAGTAATTGCCAAAACGAAGTTAGCTGTATTCGATGAAATGCAAGCTCTAACGACAACGCTCGTATTGCTCTCCATGCTTCAGCAAATCTAGCTGACGTATGAATTGTCAATGAACCTTTGCTCATTTTATCGTAAGGGAGCAGAATTTATATATTATTCTTATCCACCTGCGCTTAGAATTCGCACAACTTGAAACACATTACAGTATAGCTTGAAATGACAACATGCTAAATATAGAAAGAAAGTTGTCATTCGTTCAATTAATGCACAAGTAACGGGAAACATCAACACTTCGAATGAAGTTTTTGCTGCTTACATGATGTATGCTGTCGTACCTCTTATACATCAAAAGTTGTTTTCTGTAGTTTTTCATCAAGTCTATTGCAGCTATTTACATATGTCGCCATAGGTAAGACATGCAAGCAAACAGCATGCAGACGTAAATGTGCATGTCAGTTTTCGGACTATTAGACAAGTCAGATCGCCTCTCTAAGAGTGAGAGGGCGCCTATTGGCTAAGCCAAGTAACTAATCACACTTACCACTCCCCGTGATGAGTGAAGTTAGATCTGCATCTGATGTTTATACTCAGATCAGAATCGGAAGGTGTTTTTGGTATACTCTAAATTATTTCCACCTTTACACACAATATTTAACTTTCAGATATTAAAGTGAAATGTCGAAATCGCATAGGTTACAATAGTGTATCATGTTCAGTCTTATTGGTAAATTTATTACAGTGCTGCGCTTCCCAAGACATTTCATTCCCGTGATGCCGAGTTTCCCATCTAGCTTCTTTCTAGTGAAGTAAAGGAACGTATCTGGATACTGGATCGCAAGACAACAGCGAGGATGAACCTGGTAAGACTATATAGTTGAGGGGCTGACAGGTCTGTTTAAATAGAGATCAAAACTCCAAGAGACAAACTATTGTCTAATTTTTGAGCAAATGATATTCCCAATCCAAGAGCAACATTAGATTTAATATTTCCAAACGACGAACCCATTCACAACCCGTACCCATCTAACACCAAGAAAATGTTAGCATAGTCAAAATGAATGCTTTATCATAACCTCTAAGTATAAAAGAATTGCACATCATAATCATTGCTCAATGAAGTGCAAGTCTTACACAGTATTTCTGGTATTGCTATCATGAGATATCTGGAGTATGGCATGCTGTACTGGGGAGTAGCACCTCTGTATCTTCTCACATTCTCTTCAAGATGAATTTGAATGTGGACAAGAGCACTGGCTCCCACAAGCATGCAACTCTCATTTATGGCTCCTAGAAATTAGTAGTGCACACCAATGGCCACATCACGGTACCTCGCCTCGGCTGGCGTGCAAAACTAAGTAGAAGGTATCATCAGTCTCAAAAGAGCTGGTGCACAGAGGACGTCACCTCTTTAAGTGCATAAAGACTGCATTGGCTGAAGGGGCAGAAGAATCAAGAAACTACTTAATCAATGGATCTAATAGCAAGAAAGCAAGGTGTGTGACACACCTAGGGCATGATCTTGACAGTAGATAGGCTTATGGCCAGTCACCGTGGAAAGGATCGGGACCCTACCATGTACATTACCCATAGTGAATCATGGCTCTTAGTATTAAAATTGATGGAAAAAAGATGAAAAAGTTGGAGCCCCTGCAACAACTCCTGAGACAAACTACAGGGAAAAGGGAAATATTTCTAGGATGAGTAAGTCAGTCGATGAAGAACTTATCCCCAGACCCGACAGGAAGGAAGAGTTCTGATAGTGCTATTCTGAAAAACAGAAATAGGCCCCTAAAAATCGGGACATGGAATGTTAGGACATTATACCAAGCAGGAAAACTGGACAATGCAATATATGAAATGAATAATATGAAACTTGACATATTAGGAATAGCTGAGACAAGGTAAACAAATAATGGACAATGAGAAAAGATACACATACCATAATATATTCTTCTGGTCAAGAACACAAACACGGAATTGGTATTGTGATGAAAAACGGTATAGTAAAGGCAATGATTGGTTATTGGACAATATCAAGTAGAGTCGTTATGATGAAGCTGCAAGGAAAGCCTTTTAATATTAGCATAATACAAGTTTATGCACCTACTAAAGATTATAGTGAGGAAGACATTCAACTATGCTATGAAGAAATACAGGAAGCCATTAAATACACCAACATGAATGAAGCTTTATTTGTAATGGGGGATTTTAATGCAAAAGTCGGAACGGAAGTAATGGAAGATATAGCTGGAAAATTTGGAATAGGGAATAGAAGTGAAAGAGGAGATAGATTAGTAGAACTTTGTCAAATCAATAACCTAACTATCTCAAACACACGATTTCAGCAGCACCCCCGAAATGTTTACACATGGAATAGCCCTGGTGATATAGTAAGAAATTAGATAGATTATATCATGATAAAGAAGCGGTTCAGACACAAATGTAAAACAAGCAAGAGCTTATCCAGGAGCAGACAAGAACTCTGATCACAACCCTGTAGTAATCAAACTGAACGTGAAATTGAAAAAGATGCAGAAAGCACAGGGGAGAGAGCGCCCTAATTTAGATCTCCTTTGAGAAGACAGTTATAAAAGTAGATATAACATAGAAATAAGAAACCAATATGACATTCCAGACCAAGAGGAGTGTGATCAATCTCCTACAGGTCAGAATGAATATGTAGAAATGGAATGGGCAAAAATTAAAAGCGCGATAGAGAATGCAATGAAAATCACACTAACTAACAAAGAGAACACAAAACGAAAGAAATGGATGACCAATAAAATTTTACAAAAAATGGGACAAAGAAGACAGTATAAGAACAATGACAAAGAAAGGTATAATGAGATTAATAAAGAAATACAAAACGATTGTAGAAAAGCTAAAGAGGACTACATAAGTTCACAGTGTAACGAAATTGAAAAAATTGGAAAACAGTTTAGGTTACGAGAAATGCACAACAAAATAAAATCAGTTACCAGTAGGACAAAGAGCAGGAATGAATGTAGCTGCATTGAAGACAAAAGTGGAAAAATTCTGTTTGATAGAAAACAAATAGCAGAGAGAAGGAAAGAATATATAGAGGAATTGTAAGAAGACAAAAGAGATTCAGCTCCCTATTTTGATGTCTCATCTGGAGAAAACATCTTAAAAGAAGAAATGGAGAATGTAATCAAGATGATGAAGAATGGTAAAGCAACTGGATCGGATGAAATCCCTATAGAAGCAGTGAAAGTTTTTGATGAACATAACCTGGAAGTAGTAACAGATTTATGTGATACAATATACAATAGTGGATACATTCCAACAGATATGAAGCAATCTATATTTGTATCTCTTCTCAAAAAGCCAAAAGCTCAAAAAGTGTACAGAATTTCGGACAATAAGCCTCAAGACTCATATTTCCAAATTACTTCTAAAACTTATTCAGAAAAGAATCGCAGATAAAATAGATAAGGAAGTCAGCAGGCTACAACGTGAATTTAGACCCGAATTGGGAACCATGTAAGGCATCTTCAGCTTGAGAACAATATGTGAAAGGACATTAGAAGCAAACAAAGATGTTTATATATGTTTCATCGACTACAAGAAAGCTTTTGATAGGGTGAACCATTAAAAAATGATTGAGTGCTTATCAGCAATAGGAATTGACGGTAAAGACTTATGGATAACAGCAAAGATGTACTGGGAACAAACAGGCATTGTAAGAATAGAAGGTGGAGTAACATCTGAATTCAAAATAAAAAAGGGAGTAAGGCAAGGCTGTGCATTATCTTCAAGACTTTTCAACCTTTACACAGAACAAATATTTAGAGAAGTAGGAGTTATGAAGAGAGTTACTGTAGGTGGGACTAACATGATCAATTTGAGATATGCAGATGAAACTGCTTTACTAGCATTTAATGAAAAAGATCTCCAAGACCTTGTAACTGCAGTAAATGATAAAGGAAAGCCGTATGGGATGGAAATGAATGTTATGAAAACAAAAACTATGGTAATAAGTAGATCAAAATAGACACCAAAATCAACATCTCAATTGAAGGAAAGTGCATCGAGCAAGTTGAAAAGATGGTATATTTAGGTCATATAGTAACAGAAACAGGGAAAAGTGATACAGAAATCAAACGGAGAATAGCAATAGCAAGATCTGCATTTACATCTTTATACAAAGTTCTTACATCCAGAGAAGTTAGTTTAGATACAAGAATGAGACTATCAAAATGTTACGTTTGATCGACCTTACTTTACGGATGCGAAGCATGGACATTATCAAAAACATTAGAGAAAAGAATTGAGGCATTTGAAATGTGAACGTTTAGACGAACTTTAAAAATGTCTTGGGCAAATCATAAAACAAATGATGAGGTATTAACCATGACCAAATGCAAAAGTAGTTAATTAAATACCATTATGAAGAGAAAACTGCAGTATTCCGGTAACATAACTCGTAAAAACTCATTACAAAAGTTATTACTTGAAGGAAAAGTGGACGGCAAAAGGCAGCGAGGAAGACCAAGGAGAATGTGGATGGATGATCAAGGGATAGACCAACAAAAGATCATATGCAGAATGCGTGAGAGATGAACATGATCGGTATCTATGGAGAACCATGACTGCTGGTCTGCTGCGAGCAGATAGCACGACATGAATGAATGAATATCAAGAGATTTATCTTACAATACAGTGTCTTGAAAACATACATTAACCAAACGATATATGAGTAAAGCTGGTTTAAATACGACTGCAGTAAATAAAGTGTTACTTGAGAGATACCGGTCAAATTACATAAATGCAAAAAGTTTGCTGTGCCAATCAACTGAAGTGAACAAGATGCTCCTCGAATAAAAAAGTATAATAGTTAAGTAATTTCCATTCAGCAAGCATTCTCTGTTTCTGAACTTCAAAAAGCATTTATACTATTCGAAATCCATGTCTATATAGATATGAAGAGTTGTTCATTACGAAGAGGTCCATGAAAATAAAGCCCCATTCTAAAGAATTTGCCAGACTCTGTGAAGAACGAGTTCTCTCACTTGAACGCCTATCTCAAAGAAAGCAATATGCCATAAAACGTTTTCAATGGTGATATCGAAAAAGCACATCTTGACTTCAAAGCTAGCTCCTTGTGAGCAAAGCCTTCATTCTCTGTAGATTCTTAAGTACAGCTCTTCTTGTGTCAACTATTCCAAATCCATATATATAGGGGTCTGCCAAGTTGTTCAGAAGGGCAAGTACTCTAATTATAACAGGAGTAGTTTGTGATGAATTACGCATATCAGCTAACTCATAGACACAAGATACTCCTATAGGAAGCATACACGTCATGTATGTAATTGAGATCATGCTTGCAATGAAAGCAACTTTCATTTGCTTCTTTTTCCAATCAGCACTCTCAGCTTCTCTACCAAATGTCTCCATTTGTCGAACTCTCACTAACTTCTTCCTACTGAATACTAACAGACGAAATTGAATAACGCTGATGACCAGTGAGGTTGGAAATACAAATACCACTGTAGCTATCCTCATAAAATCAACGACATCTAAGACTGTTCTCGGCCTGTCAGTTACATCCAATATAACTGTTACCGTTCCGCAAATTATACCAAGTGCCCATATAAACATAATACTATACACCGTCCTGTCTCTTGTGAACATTTCGTGGAGACGGAAACTGTGTATGCAAGCCACGTATCTTTCCACCGCTAACATGGTAATCGATAGACTTGAGACAACTAATGTCACAGAAATATTGACACGCAGAAAGCTCGTTGTGCTGTGACATGCGTCTGATTCAATTGTCAAACTGAATATCCGCACTATAGCTGAAACCAAGAATGTCGTAAAAATCTGCAATGCATCGGATACTGAAAGACAGAATATAATCAAGTGACGAGGCAGGGCTAGACGCAGATCCATGACTAGCACTTTAACCATGAGAAGATGAAACGGTAATATTATAACACCTACTGTAAAATTAAAGTTAGAAAAGGCAGTTGTGAAACATTCCTCATTTTGTGCAATAATACCGTTCTCCATTACTCTGGTTCTTTAACACTACTTACACAATGGACGGTATTCCTCACACTGAAAATAGTTCGACTGAAATCTATTTTATAGCGTTACTATGCTGCCCATGTGGATGCTGAACAACTCATGGCCCATGCCAGGTGACAAGAAGCTGAGCGTATCAAAGCAGATAACTGATTCAACTATGTCACGAGCAAGGGTAAGAAATGTGTGTAAGCATGGAATTTTTAACATAAAATCTACTTGGGAAGATTCCTGAGTAGGACCAGAGCTTTTTCGAGTAGTGGCCGATGAAATTAAAAAATTGTCCTAGTTATTTGGGCCCACTCAAATACTTTTTCAATGAGAGAGTCGAACTCTTTTGGGCTGTTATAACATATAACATGTTATCTAACATTTCATTTTTGATCATGCGTAGAAAAGCTCATAAGCATTTCTTAAATGTGTCGTTACGCAGGCATTATCAGATATCTTAAAATACACTTTAGACCTCGCTCAGTAAGGTAGTCTACAGTTGGGTACTTGGCTACATACAATACATACAAGAATTAAAAGGAAAATTGTAAGTGATTCAATGATCAATATAACAGCAAATCAGGATTGTCCAAATCTATATTCCGACGACAAAAAGAGTATTACATAGTTCGAACGGTAATAGTGGTGATTTTTCGAAGTTTGTAGTGTCTGATGCTGGAGTCATAATTTATGTCCTTTAGTATGTCCAGGAAACTTAGTGATAGCTAATCAAATACTCCAGAAGTACTGACAGACAAGTTGACACGCTTTACGTCAGTGAAGAGATGTTCCTGTTGCCTGATTAAGTCGCGATACTTTGTATGTTTCCTATGAAAATTTCTCCTTGTATTTGATTGAAATAGTACAGTTAGTTCCAGAATATAGAAACATTTAAGTAGAAGGACTACAAGAAGATCAGGGCGGAGATTGCCACCTGTTATTGCACAAGGAATAATAAAGCCAGCAAGGCCAGCATAGACAATAGAATAATGAACGGACTGGAAATATGACGCTAGGAAGTTAACGAAAGAATCATGGCCCAAGTGTGTCTGCCTTGTGCTAGATATGTAATGCAACCTGAAACGACATGAAGGATAGTTTCAGGCAGTACGCAGAATAAACAATAGGAAGTTGGTGGCATGGCCAATTTAACAAGATTCTTGCGAGTTGAGAGAAAGCTGTTAATCTAACAAATCGTAAAGTTAAAGATATTCTTCGGCAGATTTTATTGAACTAAAGACCAAATAGAGTTTACTTTAGATCAGGAACTTTCAATTATATTGGAGAAGAAGGAAGCGTGAGAAAATAGGTGGCTTTTGAGTCAGTCCTCATGCTCATTATGAATGGCTTTTATGACTTCCTTAGTGTCCCTATACATATCATATTGAATATTTTTTGTGGCTTGATGTAAATTCCAGAGTGTCTTCATATCTTCATTTTGAGAGATTTTAAGAACATTAGCTACGTAGGACGGTTTGACATTAAGCAAATTTAGCGGAAGGAAATAGGATATTTAAACCGAATTTGTTTTAAGGAAGAACTATATTACTTGGAGTAGCAGAGATAGGATGTGCTAGTCATTTACGGATATATTTAACAACAACATTATCTAAATGCTCACATACCCAAGTTTTAGGAAGATCCGCAACAGTGGAGTGCCAAGAAAGTTTTAGAGTATAGATACTTGTTATAAAGGGTAATTTTGTTTTCGGTTGCAGAGGCAGCAGACCTATATCTGTAAGGATGAAATTGGTTAATTGGGATAGTTCAGATTTATGAGTATTATTTGACATATTAAACTCAAAATGACTCCCAAGGTATCGAAAGGATTCTCCAGTCTTAACAGTAGGGATAAAACTGCCACTATTTGCTAACTTTGGCTGAAATTGGCTAGACTTGGCTGAACATTTTATAATACCGAATGTGACACATTTATCTACTCGTATTTGCATGCCTGGCCATTTACACCAGATACAAAACAGATCTTGGAGAATTTGATTTCCTTGTTCCTGACCTCTAAGTACAGCAGCACCATCAGCAAACTGAAACCAGTGGATAGGGACAAAAAGAAGAGCGAGGACTATAACTAGTAAAGAGCCCAAATTGATTATACCTTTTCTACTTTGATGTGCAGAATAAAAGTGTTAAGATAGAGGTTAAAGTCAGTTTAGAGATTTCGAGTAAGATTCTTTATATGACTGGGTATATGGTGGTACTTCAAAACGCCAAAAATAAGATTATGACGGACTTCCCCGGAGGCATTTCTTGGGATCTAAAAGTGTAATAGGTAAAGATCTTTTCTTAATACGAGATATGCTAGAGACATTTGCCATTTGGGACGTATGTTCAAGAGTGCGAGAAACCTTTGCAGTAAAGACATTTTAAATCTTGCACTCGATATAATTGTTTTCGAGAAGAATTTGATATAATGAGTTAGGAAGACACAATTTAAAAACTTTCAAAGGCACAGACTCTAGAGTGATTGACCAGAAGTTGGCAGGATCATCAGTGCCACCTTTCTTATGAATAAGGATAGTACATGCCTTTTTCCATTCTGATGGAACTTCTCCGGAAGACCAGATAGTTCGAAGACATCGGTCAAATAGGTCTGTAAGAAAGGGCAGCAATTAAAAGCAATAATTGAAAGTTGATCAAGTGGACAAGGTGAACCAGTGTAACGTGATGAGTTAGATGTTTTAGTTAGGTTGCGTCGTATTTCGTGTTACTTTAATTTCGTGTTACGTGTTTCAGTCTTACGTTCATGTGGAGTCCTGTTGTGCGTAGTAAACACCCTTTCCGGGACATATGCTGTCCTGTCAATGTGTATTGTGATCTTGACATATCGTATATTGTGAATGTGACGTACCATGTATTGATTAGCGTTCAGTTGATGTAATATGTAGTGAGTGTTTAATTCATAGTGATCAATCTTTGCTTTGCATTATAATAGAAACCATCGAGGGTCGTTCTCTGTTGCCAAGTCTTCGTTAGGCCTAGGCATAAAGTACTGTTACAAGTATGGCGACTGCTCACCATTGTAAAAAGAACCCAAAACGTTACATCAGAAGATCTCACATTACGAATTACATTGGTAACTCGCTGATAAGAAGGAGGCTGTAAGGTAAAAGGAATCTGTGGCAGAGCAAACAGAGGAATCCGAATTCAAAAATGTTTGCTAGGATTCAACTATGCAAATGTTGTGCGAGAAAAGGAAATGCAATGCGCCCTAGTGAAGGAAGGGAGTTGTGTATTTTTCGATATTAGAAAGCGCTTACTATAACCCCAGAATGATTTACCTATAAGGCTATCATGGTCATAATTAGGATTTACTGTTGTATTAATATCACCATTATTGCCACTTCTAAGTTTTTGCTTTGAGACGAAATTGATCTCTTCTATGTCACCACCATACCGTTCAAGTGCTTTCAGAATTCCTTCAAATCTTTCCTGCTGTCCCCGTTTTTTGCTGATAGATGTTTATTGTGATTGCTGTCAACAGATCCGCAATTAAAAATAATAATAACAAAACCAATAATATGAAGTTCTTTAAAGTTGGTTTATACGGAGTTTGTAAATATAAAACCAATTACGACAAACTATTTACAGCAACATACTCTAAAATAAGTAAAATGCAAAGAAATTGCTAAAAAGACAAAAAACGAGGATTACACGTGGAACATAATGTCTTGATTATTTGCGTGAAATTAATCGTGAATCATTATATCATGATTCCCATTGCTACTGATTTCAACATTCCCAGTCTCCCAGTCTCCCCGTCATAGAGATTGCTGAGGAGAAATATCACCTACACATGAGCTGAAAAGGGAATCGTTAATACAGTTATTTTTTTGGACTTCTGGCTGAGAGACCCATTGGATTGCAAGGCGCTATAAATCTATGAATATTTCCAGTCCTTGTGAAAGTTTACATTATGACTTCCGTCTTCAGTTTCTCGCCTTGATTTGTCAGACATCGTCAAAAAGGCTACTACTGTTCAATTCTGAAATCGTGCTTTCCCAATCATGCCAGAAAGGTAATAGGCACCCCTTCAATAAAACAGAGGCAAACCTTCGAAAATAGGCTAATTCAACAGTAGGCTAGAAAACGTTTTTACAATTAACACCAACTAAAAACCAACACAATATTTGGAATACAATGTACCATTCATAGCTACAAAATACACAAGGTAACCGAGTTATGACTATTAATGGTACTTACAATAGACAATAGTTTATACAGCTTACTAAACAGAAGAAAATATTTATAAGAAAAAAAGTACCAAGGGCGTGTCTCAACATAGATGCCAGAGGGTCCCATGGAAGCAAGTATGTAAATATGAATTGATCAATAATTTGATTTGATTTGATTTGATTTGATTTGAAAGATTTAGTAATTCGTACAGACCTTTCCCGCATCTAGCCTGAGACAGGCCTTTAAAGAGAAATATAAAGTAAAATAAAATGAAAGATAACTTCATCCAAAACATAAAAACAGGTCGACTTAAAAAAACGCTGAGTCAATTGTTATGTCAACAGTTTAGAAGAAGACATGGCATTGTGCTACAAACGTAGTTTTTATAGAACACTTTATGAAAATGTTGTCGTGAAGCTGGAAAACTGCTACGAACTCCTGTCGTTATTTTTCAAATTTCCTTGCCGAAAACACCTAAAAAAAGCCAGTTAAAAACACAGTCTGCAAAAATTTCAGTTAGAACAGACATATAAGCCTTGATAAACACAGAGTTCAGAAAATTTTACTGATATTCAACTTAATGCAAAGAGAAGGGCTCATAGAAACGGAGCAACTGGCGTATATCATTAAAATCCACAAGTTATTTTCAATAATTTCCTGCGCATTAGTGATCAACATTATCACCATTCGCATGATCGCAGCAGATGTTTGACATTTTTTCATGCATTCGACACAGTTCCCCTCCATATGGATTGCAATGGCATGACGAATGTGTTTAGGTGTGCAGAGAAATCCCGTGTTTTCAAGCAATGAGATTATTAATGGCGAGTTATTGTGTGATGCAAGGCTTTCAAGGCCAGTGATCTTCACCGCCAATATCAGAGGCATAAATAGGAGAATTTATAGAAGGGGTAGGAAATGCAGGTTTTCGACAAAAATAATAAGGATATTAGCCTTATATGAAAGCGTGTCCTTTCAAAATTTTATTCCTAGTTAGAACTGAAAAGTGATTGCATCATTTCTGCGATAAAGTTGGAAATTTTCCGACAAAATGGCAATCTAGATCTACAGGGGCTTTTTGCTTCCCCTGACTCCCTCTCTATCTATGCCACTAACTGACAGTGATCTTAAAATTCAACAGCGTAGAAAAATTACTGGTGTAACAGTAAGTAGTGGGCACCGAGTTTACGTAAGTTTCTGTAATAAGCAAGAGCATGGAAGTATATTAAACTCAAGGCTAGTTTCCACATAACGGCTGCTAATTGTGCTGTGGCCAGTAACACAGTGGGATGTGTAATTTGGATTTCAGACATTTTCAAAGACTCTCATCATCTTCATTTTATACGACGTAATCTGCAAATTTTATTACTAGTGTTTGGCCCTAGACCTTGGACAATTTGACGCTTATGTTGCAAACACCTAGTAGGTATCTCTTGATCCACAGCTACAATCAGGTAGCTAGCAAAATTAAATGCCCTGCTTCTGTTCCTTGATTGACGTAGGGATGCTTGGAAATCAATGTGTGCGTCACTTCCGGGCATTGTCTTGCGTGCATTTCTTTCAGCGTGCTCAATTCCTTTCGCTGCATTAAGCCTTCAACTCCGTACCTTTAGTTCCTCTTTCGTTTCAGTCTCCATATTAGCATTTCTCAGAATATCTTGAGATACTCTTTTAATCGATTCTTCCTCACACTCGCAAACATATTTCTAAAAAATGGTTTCGTTCAAGGTTTAGCTTCAGGTGTTGATATATTGACATGAGCCTGCTTTCAGAAAGCGCCTTGATCTTCTTCAAACCTCTTCCGTCTTTGCTTCTGGCATTATAAAGCATATCAATGGCTGAATTTGGGTGAATGTTTCCGGTTAATGCTGACATTTTCTGCTGTTGATATCTAGTGGTTTTTAAATATCTGCAATTGTGCAGTCAATTATATCGACAATCTGTGTTATAAATAGGATAGCAAAGAGTTTATATGCTATTATTTCATTGTGGTCAGATAACTCAGATTACCAGATATTCTTCACTCGAGTTAAGTATTATTTCGAAATTCTCCCCTTATTTATAGGACCATCATATGAAATACTATCCTCTATGCTAAGGTATTTACTATAGTCACCAGATTTCAAAGGTGTAATTTTTAAACCATTAATTTTCAACGACTCTTTAGAATAAAAAATTCTTCCCTAATATATAGGTAGGAGCACTTCTCTAAGCCAGACTTTACTGTAATGTCATGTGAAAAAGTCGTGATGATATTCAGCTGATAGTGTATTGTGTCCATGCCTCTATTACATAATCGTAAATCACCCACAATTAAGCTGTCAGTGTAATAGTGCTGGTACATTTTGCAAAAAAGATATGATCTCTAACTTTCTGATGTTCTCTGCTCCTTCCTACTAAAGCTTAATTTTCATGGTTAGTTTTAAAAAGTCCTTCGAGACATAACCCTGTGCACCGATCATTTCACATTTGCAATCTTAGTATAACATGTGCAAATTTCTTAACAAGATCGCGTAATTGCCCAGGTTTTATTCTGTTTTCTTCATTCAACTTACATCAGCAGGAGAGCTTACCTCAACCAATGCACACGCTTTTATTTCTCTACTACCATGTCAAAATATCAGTCTTATATGTTAAAAAAGTGCCTTAGAAATTTGCAGATACATCCTTTTTCTGGAGATAAGCCTAAGAGTTAAGCACTTACAAAGTCACATAGATAGTTCCTCTTTACTTTTTTGACAAAAATAAAGTTTTCATACAATCCATATTATACTACATAGACCTCACTGACCCTCTCTATTTGGAATAGATCTGTTGGTATAAGGCTTGCTTTCCATAAATCACAATTCATCGGCGATTTAATGAAAGCCGTGATAAACATCATTTTTCTACGACTTCTTGGGGCTCCTGAACTGTAGGATGTGGTATGAAAACTCTTCTATTGCTACGCCCCCTCCACCTTCCAAATTGCTTCCTATATCTAAGACACATAACAAAAGCTGATCTGCATGAATTGATAAGAAACTGTTACAATAAAGCATACTGGCCATATCGCAGCGAGGCTGGTGTGGGCAAGCTGTTTCTGTTAAAAAAGAACAGATTTTTGCGATAGAATTCTTTCTAAGAGGGTATGAAAGCATTGCTATCAAAAGAACAGTTGCATGTGCACAGACAAAGTGATATGCTTTGCGAATACAAGAACAGATACACATTATATCAGATAATATTTACAGCTTAGATCGAAATGAGCTGGCATCATTGCGTTTATTACACTTCGGTTATAAGCTTTCCCAAAGAGTAGGTACAAGCTAGTTCCATGAACATTAGTTTTGTCAATACTACTAATCCTCCACCAAACAAATGTTTACCATAGTATTCAACACTTTATACATAAACATTTACCCATACTGTCGATATTCCATTACAACCACACAAATGTGAGAAGAGGCTGCTAGTAGTACAACTACTACACTAGTAAAGTTAAGTTGCTATTTTCTTGCAAGAAAATCTCTCAATCTTCTAAAACTCTTTGCTATAGCTTTTCTTGAGTCATATATTCCAAATCCATAAATATATGGGTCTGCTAAGTTGTTCAGAAGTGCAAGTACCTTTGAGATAATCGGCACGGCGCTTGATGAAATTCTACCGTAAATTAACTCATACAGAGATAGAACTGCCAATGGAAACATGCACATGATGTATCCAACTGCGATAATGCTTGCAACAAAAGCAACTTTCATTTGCTTCTTTTTCATATCTGCACTCTCAACCTGTCTACCAAACATCTCCATGTGCCTAACTCTCATTAGCTTCTTCCTACTAAATATTAACAGACGACATTGAACGACACTGATAACTATTGAAGTTGGAAACACTAGCATGACTGTGACTATCCTCATATATTCTTTCACATCTAAGATTACCGCCAGTTTGTCAAATTTTGCCAATATAACTGCTACCGTTCCGCAGATTATACCAATTATCCATATAAATGTGATTCCATATACCATTCTCTCTCTTGTGAATATTTCATGAAGACGGAAACTGTGTATGCAAGCCACATATCTTTCAAATGATAAGACGATAATCGACACACTTGAGACAACCAATGTTGCAGCAAGAGTAAAGTACAGAATATCGTATATAATGCGACATGGATCTGATTCCATTGCCAAACTGAACATCTTCCCCACTACTGATGTTAAAAATGTTACAAAAATCTGTAACGCGTCTGATATTGAAAGACAGAATATAATCAAGTGTCGAGGCAGGGCAAGGCGCAGATCTATGATCATCACTTTGATCATAAGGAAATGGAACGGTAATATCATAAAACCAACTGTGATGTTGAAATTAAAAAAAGCAGTTGCAACACAATCTTTACTTTGTGAGATATTGTGGTGAGCCATTTCTCAGGGATTCCAGGACTATCTGCAAACTGAAGGCAATTCTCTGTTCTGAAAATTAGTTTGAAGGAAAATCTATTTTATACCTAGTATTCTGCCAACTTGGGCAACAGCACAAGGCTCATGCTAGGTGGCAAGAAGTGAAATGTGGGATAGCAGATGTCTGGCTGAATTGCGTCAGTAATGGACATACGATCGGAATCCATGGTTGCTACACAACTAACAACTCCATACACTGAGCTAATATTAATGAAAGTATAAATGGTAACTATACAGTTCTGTCATTTTTCAAAAGAAATAGAAAGGATTTTAGGACAATTTGAAATAAAGGACAAGTTTAAGCATGTACGAATCAGGTGTGCATACGAGGTAGTGAGCTTTTATGATGCTCGTTCAAGCCCGCCTTGCAACCACAGTCTGCTAATTCATAGTATTCCATTTGAGCAGAGTATCTGCTAATTTTCTTTCTTTTTTCTTTTTTTCTTTTCTCTATAATTTGTTTGTTTGTTTTTTTCCTCATAAATTTCAAATTATGAACTGTAAGTGCCTTTCATGGTGGGAACTACGATGACCTAGTGTCCATTCTCTCCATGATCGGCATAGTGGTTGTATTTTTGTCTTTTATATTTTAATTGATTATAAAGAAAAATCTGCTAATGGTAGAGCATAATATACACATCTTGCACATCATACTTTATGTATTTTATAACATTTTATTTAGCGCCAACTCTTGCATCCCACCACTCTATAGCGAATGCTTGAATCAGATCAGGATCACTAAGACTTCTTGACTGTGTAAAGTAAACATACTGAAAATGGCACGCTTCCCAATTTTCAACTTCAATTCAATTCAATTTAAATTCCACTATACACAAAGTACAACAACAGAACTAAAATAGAGTAGTAAATCAATATATAGAGAGAAAAAAAACTTTGTTCTAAGGGGAATTTTTAAGGAGGACCTCTCCTACTAGTTCGGAAACTAACCTGAGGAGATCATCTCCAGTGGTACTGTAATTTTATGTTTCAATAACGGATCTAAATTTCAAAAGTATTCAGTTCTAAATAATTCAAGTCTACATAGAGTTTTGAATGAATTTTTTGAGATTTCTTTTGAAGGAAAATTTAGAAGCAAAGTTTTTCAATATTTCTGGGAGTTTATTCCATATTTTTGCCCCCATATACCAAATGGACTTCAAACCATATCGAAAACTATTTTTGTACTTGCGGAATACATCTCCACGATTAGATCATCCCCAGTGGTACTGTAATTTTATGTTTCAATAACGGATCTAAATTTCAAAAGTATTCAGTTCTAAATAATTCAAGTCTACACAGAGTTTTGAATGAATTTTTTGAGATTTCTTTTGAAGGAAAATTTAGAAGCAAAGTTTTTCAATATTTCTGGGAGTTTATTCCATATTTTTGCCCCCATATACCGAATGGACTTCAAACCATATCGAAAACTATTTTTGTACTTGCGGAATACATCTCCACGATTAGACTGTCTAGTAAAGTATTCATGAACATCTGAGTTTAACAGAAAGAAATAATGAAAGCAATAGGGATTTAGCTTATTAATTGATTCATATGCGAAGTAAAGTAGCTTGATTCGGAAAATATCATAAAGCTGTATAAGTTTGAATCTCTTGAATATGAGCAAAGTATGTGTGTGATTTATATGAGCTTTTTAGTTTTGAACAACTAATCAACGAACCAACTAGAGTAGCTTCCAGTAGCTCTACAATTATTGATCATATAGCTACAACTTCTTCTAGCAACATTGTACAGGCAGGTGTTTTCGAGACTTCAATGAGTGATCACTTTATGGTATTTTGTGTGCGAAAATTTCTTGGAGCGCAAGTGAAAGACCATAAAGTCATCAAAACTCACTCATTGAAAAAATTCAATGGGGAGGCATTCTTGACTGATGTTGCTAGCATCTCCTGGGAACAAATTGTAAGTAAATCTGACCATTTAGACTCGCTCGTACAAGAATGGACAAATATCTTTTCTTATATTGTTGAGAAACATGCCCCTATGAAAACCATTCGTGTTTCTGAGAAATACTGCCCATGGATAAACAATGATCTTAAGGCACTAATTAGGAGCAGAGATAAGCTCAAGAAAGCAGCTGTTAAGTCTGGGTCCCCTCTCCTGCTGGCCTCTTATAGACATGTAAGAAACAAGGTCAATAGGCTAAATATAGACTTAAAACGTCAATATTTCACTACAAAAATTCAAAGTTCCCAAGGTAATATGAAAGAGACTTGGAAAACCTTAAATCAGCTGATGAATAAACGATCCAAGTCTACTAATATTAATCTCATGAAACAAGATGGTAAGAATATTAGTAATAAGAAAGAGATTTCCGATATTATGAATAAGTATTTTTGCTCAGTTGGAAAAGCCCTTGCAGAGGAGATTGAGGATACTCCCAACCCTCTTCTGTCAGGTGAGTACCAACTGAACCAAGGAAATCTAATGTTTGAATTTAAACCTATTGGGCTGCAAGATATTAGAGAAGCAATTGGCAAGATCAAAACTACAATGGGCTCTGGGGTAGATGGTATCTCGAGCTTTTTTCTAAAAGTTGCCTTGCCAGCCATAGAGAATTCTCTTGCTCTCATTTTCAATTTATCTCTTAAAACTGGCGTATTTCCTGCCAGTTGGAAGACAGCCAGGGTAACACCAATATACAAAGATGGCGAAAAGGCTATAAAATCAAATTATCGCCCTATTTCTGTCCTTCCTGTCATATCGAAGCTCTTTGAAAAACTAGTATTCAATCAATTATACCAATATCTAAACGGGGGCGGCCTTCTCTATAAGGGCCAATCTGGTTTCAGAGAACTCCATTCCACAGTTTCCTGTTTACTGAAGAATACTGACGAGTGGTACAAGGGAATTGACACAGGACAATTTCTAGGCTCAGTATTTATCGACCTGAAAAAGGCCTTCGATACAGTTGACCATGAGATCCTCTGCAAAAAACTAATGCATTATGGCATTCGCAACAGGGAACTTACATGGTTCGAATCATATCTTTCAAACAGAAAGCAATTTTGTCGGGTTGGGGGTATGGACTCAGAAACTGACTATATTGAAGTTGGTGTACCGCAAGGCTCGTGCCTTGGCCCCCTTCTATTCCTTGTTTACATCAATGACCTTCCAAGTGGTATTCATAATTCAACCGTTTCCATGTATGCTGACGATACTAGCCTTTCTTACAAATCTAAGGATTTGACTCAGCTGAATGAGGATATTAATGATGATCTCAGGAATCTTGAGACCTGGTTAAAAGGAAACAAAATATCGCTAAATGTCGCTAAAACTCACTCTATGCTCATTTGCTCAAGATCTAAGCATAGATCCATCAAAAATTCTGATGAAACATTTGATCTTAAAATTCGGGAAAATAGTCTAGCCATAGTTGACAAGACAAAATACCTTGGTGTACAAATCGATCAAAACCTTGATTGGAAGGAACATATAAAATATGTCGTGTCGAAGGTTTCGAGAGCTATTGGTTTTCTGAAATATTCTAAGAGCCTCGTCCCTTCGACAACCCTGATCAATTTGTACAAAAGTATTGTGGAACCGCACTTCCGATACTGTTGCTCTGTCTGGGGTTGCTGTAGTTCAATAGAAAAAACCCGCTTGCAGAGACTCCAAAACAGGGCTGCTAGAATAATTACTGGTGGTCGTTATGATGACTCCGCCGCGCCCCTTATTAAAAGTCTTGGTTGGCAAACAGTTGAGGAAATGATCGGTTCTGAGACTAAAATCATGGTATTTAAGGCACTAAATGGTTATGCTCCACAATATCTGACCGAACTTTTCTCGAGAAACTCTCAAAACTCTGTCCACAACTTGCGAAATACTTCAAATGACCTAAAGTTACCACTAATGAAAACTGCAACTGGTCAAAGATGTTTTTCATTCAGAGGAGCGAAATATTGGAACAGCCTCTCAGTTGAGTCAAAGAAAGCCGTAAACTTGGCCAGCTTTAAAGCCTCTTTTATGTAAATCTGGCTATTTTCAGCAGTGGTTTTTATTCTCATTTTAGTTTAATTTTGTTTTAGATTTTAATATACTTTAATAACTTTAGGTAATCGACTGAAAAATTGTAATTAGGTAATTAGGTATTTTAAGTAGCTATTATTTTAATAAATTGTAAACTTTTTAAGTGGAGGGCCTCTTGAAAATCAGCATTGCTGAAGAGCTACCCTCCTATAAAGAATTGAAATAAAATATATATATATATATATATATAATGGGAAAAGGGATGGTGATGCACAATTCTGAGCCTTCCCGGACCACTGCTGGATTCCCACTATGACACACAAGGATGGTGGCAAATGTATCTTTGTCAAAAATGCCTCCATGCGCTGCATACGTTAAGCGAAGGAAAAGTGAAATTTGATATTTTACAATAAAGTTGGCAACCGTTTATGTAAATCACTGTTACGTAACAGTCAAACACTAAATTGACATATATCACAATGCAGCATTCGTGTAGTACTATTACGTCACGATTACTTTAATACAAATCTTGCTACAATAGTGGACAAAAGTCCTTGGGACACTTAGAAGAAACAGATAAAAAACCATTTTCCTCTACATATTGTCATAGTTGCTACAAACATGCACCCCCCTTCCCCCTAGAACAATGTTGATTCGTTTGTGGTACATTTGAAGTTGGCGTGCACGCGAAATTTTCCCATTATCGCAGGTACTTCTCCAGAAAACCAACATTGTTTCAGGGGGAGAGGGGAATGAAAGTTTGTTGCAGACTGCAAAAAGTGCAAAGTGTCCCAGGACTTTTGTCGGGTATTGTCTGGTATTGAAATTTTTCAAAACACGTTATACCTGCAATGTGTTGGTTGGTCAAGGGGTAATCGATGGTGCTAAAAACGATGGTGATATTTAAAATTCTGTAAGTCATCTCTGTGACGTCATGTCACGTGGGTGTCTATCATTCTGTCCCTCCGGCAGTGCTCCTACCCAAATCGGTATTAGGACATAATTTTTATCTTCCAAAAACAATGTAATCGACGAAACGAGCCTCACGAGACTTATCTTGAAAATATAGGAACAGTTCGAGCAACATAGCTTGCAAAAACGCTCTAAATACCGGCTTTACTTGAACTTCGCCAGAACTTGCAAACGAGGCCAAGACAGACGTTAGCACATGTACTAACGGTAGTATTGCTATGGTTACGCAGATGCAGTCCGTAACTTATTAATTTCACCATTCGTTCTTATTCAAATTCCTAAAATATATTCTGCTTATGTATTTTGGCAACTTTTTCTATACAAGAGGCGTTATATGTGCACTGCTTTTATGGCTGGTGTGTTAACTGGCTATGCATTACAGTTCAAAATGTACCCAAGAAACACCCCCATTGAAAACATTCGCTATTGATTACATATGCCTGTCTGCATGGCGAAATTTCAGGAATACTTCCGTTATCAGCAAAACAGACAGAACAGACGGCAGGGATATTCAAAGTCTCCTTCGTGTTACACAATTACTAGTTAGCTAAAAAGAACAACGACCAAAAGTACATTCACACTAGTAATCTAAATGGCTTCACTAGATAACAACAACAATTTATTGATGCACTAGAGATAGAGACAATAATGAATGATGCCAACCGCCAATATGTTCGTCAGGTTCACATGTCTGGTGAAGAGAGACAGTCACTCTATGTGGCCGTTGTTTTGCTCATTGGCAGTTTTATTGTTACATTTTGTCACTTCAGATCAATGCTGTAATTGCCCCTCCCTCTGTCCTTTTTGTACCTACGCTTTTCTATGCAGCTTGACAACAACGGAATGCGATGAGTATCCCGCAGTGTGTTGTTGCTATGCATTCCACAGTTTACACGGTTTACACCACAGTTTACACTTGCAAAAAGCTCTGTATTTCTGCATACGCTTAGTATTTAATTTGTGTAAAATACGTAAAAGATGTACACAATATGTGTACACCCATCAACAATATTCAAGTTTATAGAAAACGTAGTAGTGGTATGAATATTGGCCTTTTTCCACGGTTTACACTTTCGAAGGTATTAAGAGTTAGATCATGTGATTCTTTATGCAAAAAAGTGTAAACCGTGGAGTTTTTCCTCATTATTTCCTTACCAGTATACTAAAAAATTCATGAAAAATCATTAAAGCATGTACATAGATAGTGTACACCTGGCATGGTGGTCACCTTTTTGCTTTCATCAAGGGAAGCACCCTTTTTCGCCTGATTTTCAAGTGTAAACTGTGAGCGTAAACGGTGAAAACTGTCGCTAGTGCATATTGTTGTTGTTGTTCAGTCTGATTTGCATTGAAGGACGCTGAACCATGTAATGTATTGCATGTATTGTATTCCACAGAACGTAGTTTGTCCACTTTATTTGTCAAATAATCATTTCCCGCATCTTTCCATAATTCAAACTGACTGTTAAGGTGGTCAAGGGGGCTAGAAGTGATAACAGGTTGTACAGCATACCATATATTATCACCATCGAATTTACTTGTGTGCTCATTATCTGGGTCCCCGAAGATGGGGAGGCCTTGCCCCTCCCCTCATAGCCTTTCTGGCCTCTTCAGAGGGCCTGAATCTGTTCTGTCATGACTTAAAATTTCTGAGAAAACGACCCTTCTCCCTTCTAGTTAGTGCTGGGGGCTCACAACTCTTTTTCTGGATGGTTTTGACTCCATACACTGTTTGCCTATGCGTTTACTCTAGACTTAGAGATCCTACACCGAGTTGTGATGTCACTATGCGGCAAGTTAAACTCCTTTCGCCACAAATTAACAACTTCATTCTTCTCATCAGTAATTTTCGCTTCTCTCGTCATCTCATTTCAATCTCTGTGTACCCTTATGGTACACTTTTGTGGCCATCTGCAGCCGCCTATGACAGTTGTTCAATTCCTACAGTCAAGCTCACGACTACGAGGCTACGTCTTTAATACGATGTTAAGCGCAAACTACTGCTCATAATTCTTCTGCGTTTTTGCTATATAGAAGCTCGAGCCTTATATTGTTATGAACATGGCTTACAGTTGCACTTGTGTGTACAAAAGTACCGTTTATATGCACCTCCAAGAGACAAGCCCAATAAATTTACCCTGTGACGTCAGCATGACGTCATAGGGTAAAGATACGTAAAAACTGTTGTCACTATCGTAATCAGCGCCCCCGAAAACCCTATGATCGCCCATGATTGCAGCCAAATAGCTATTATCTTTCAAATTTGATACCAGACAATAGTGGACAAAAGTCCTTGGGACACTTAGAAGAAACAGATAAAAAACCATTTTCCTCTACATATTGTCATAGTTGCTACAAACATGCACCCCCCTTCCCCCTAGAACAATGTTGATTCGTTTGTGGTACATTTGAAGTTGGCGTGCACGCGAAATTTTCCCATTATCGCAGGTACTTCTCCAGAAAACCAACATTGTTTCAGGGGGAGAGGGGAATGAAAGTTTGTTGCAGACTGCAAAAAGTGCAAAGTGTCCCAGGACTTTTGTCGGGTATTGTCTGGTATTGAAATTTTTCAAAACACGTTATACCTGCAATGTGTTGGTTGGTCAAGGGGTAATCGATGGTGCTAAAAACGATGGTGATATTTAAAATTCTGTAAGTCATCTCTGTGACGTCATGTCACGTGGGTGTCTATCATTCTGTCCCTCCGGCAGTGCTCCTACCCAAATCGGTATTAGGACATAATTTTTATCTTCCAAAAACAATGTAATCGACGAAACGAGCCTCACGAGACTTATCTTGAAAATATAGGAACAGTTCGAGCAACATAGCTTGCAAAAACGCTCTAAATACCGGCTTTACTTGAACTTCGCCAGAACTTGCAAACGAGGCCAAGACAGACGTTAGCACATGTACTAACGGTAGTATTGCTATGGTTACGCAGATGCAGTCCGTAACTTATTAATTTCACCATTCGTTCTTATTCAAATTCCTAAAATATATTCTGCTTATGTATTTTGGCAACTTTTTCTATACAAGAGGCGTTATATGTGCACTGCTTTTATGGCTGGTGTGTTAACTGGCTATGCATTACAGTTCAAAATGTACCCAAGAAACACCCCCATTGAAAACATTCGCTATTGATTACATATGCCTGTCTGCATGGCGAAATTTCAGGAATACTTCCGTTATCAGCAAAACAGACAGAACAGACGGCAGGGATATTCAAAGTCTCCTTCGTGTTACACAATTACTAGTTAGCTAAAAAGAACAACGACCAAAAGTACATTCACACTAGTAATCTAAATGGCTTCACTAGATAACAACAACAATTTATTGATGCACTAGAGATAGAGACAATAATGAATGATGCCAACCGCCAATATGTTCGTCAGGTTCACATGTCTGGTGAAGAGAGACAGTCACTCTATGTGGCCGTTGTTTTGCTCATTGGCAGTTTTATTGTTACATTTTGTCACTTCAGATCAATGCTGTAATTGCCCCTCCCTCTGTCCTTTTTGTACCTACGCTTTTCTATGCAGCTTGACAACAACGGAATGCGATGAGTATCCCGCAGTGTGTTGTTGCTATGCATTCCACAGTTTACACGGTTTACACCACAGTTTACACTTGCAAAAAGCTCTGTATTTCTGCATACGCTTAGTATTTAATTTGTGTAAAATACGTAAAAGATGTACACAATATGTGTACACCCATCAACAATATTCAAGTTTATAGAAAACGTAGTAGTGGTATGAATATTGGCCTTTTTCCACGGTTTACACTTTCGAAGGTATTAAGAGTTAGATCATGTGATTCTTTATGCAAAAAAGTGTAAACCGTGGAGTTTTTCCTCATTATTTCCTTACCAGTATACTAAAAAATTCATGAAAAATCATTAAAGCATGTACATAGATAGTGTACACCTGGCATGGTGGTCACCTTTTTGCTTTCATCAAGGGAAGCACCCTTTTTCGCCTGATTTTCAAGTGTAAACTGTGAGCGTAAACGGTGAAAACTGTCGCTAGTGCATATTGTTGTTGTTGTTCAGTCTGATTTGCATTGAAGGACGCTGAACCATGTAATGTATTGCATGTATTGTATTCCACAGAACGTAGTTTGTCCACTTTATTTGTCAAATAATCATTTCCCGCATCTTTCCATAATTCAAACTGACTGTTAAGGTGGTCAAGGGGGCTAGAAGTGATAACAGGTTGTACAGCATACCATATATTATCACCATCGAATTTACTTGTGTGCTCATTATCTGGGTCCCCGAAGATGGGGAGGCCTTGCCCCTCCCCTCATAGCCTTTCTGGCCTCTTCAGAGGGCCTGAATCTGTTCTGTCATGACTTAAAATTTCTGAGAAAACGACCCTTCTCCCTTCTAGTTAGTGCTGGGGGCTCACAACTCTTTTTCTGGATGGTTTTGACTCCATACACTGTTTGCCTATGCGTTTACTCTAGACTTAGAGATCCTACACCGAGTTGTGATGTCACTATGCGGCAAGTTAAACTCCTTTCGCCACAAATTAACAACTTCATTCTTCTCATCAGTAATTTTCGCTTCTCTCGTCATCTCATTTCAATCTCTGTGTACCCTTATGGTACACTTTTGTGGCCATCTGCAGCCGCCTATGACAGTTGTTCAATTCCTACAGTCAAGCTCACGACTACGAGGCTACGTCTTTAATACGATGTTAAGCGCAAACTACTGCTCATAATTCTTCTGCGTTTTTGCTATATAGAAGCTCGAGCCTTATATTGTTATGAACATGGCTTACAGTTGCACTTGTGTGTACAAAAGTACCGTTTATATGCACCTCCAAGAGACAAGCCCAATAAATTTACCCTGTGACGTCAGCATGACGTCATAGGGTAAAGATACGTAAAAACTGTTGTCACTATCGTAATCAGCGCCCCCGAAAACCCTATGATCGCCCATGATTGCAGCCAAATAGCTATTATCTTTCAAATTTGATACCAGACAATAGTGGACAAAAGTCCTTGGGACACTTAGAAGAAACAGATAAAAAACCATTTTCCTCTACATATTGTCATAGTTGCTACAAACATGCACCCCCCTTCCCCCTAGAACAATGTTGATTCGTTTGTGGTACATTTGAAGTTGGCGTGCACGCGAAATTTTCCCATTATCGCAGGTACTTCTCCAGAAAACCAACATTGTTTCAGGGGGAGAGGGGAATGAAAGTTTGTTGCAGACTGCAAAAAGTGCAAAGTGTCCCAGGACTTTTGTCGGGTATTGTCTGGTATTGAAATTTTTCAAAACACGTTATACCTGCAATGTGTTGGTTGGTCAAGGGGTAATCGATGGTGCTAAAAACGATGGTGATATTTAAAATTCTGTAAGTCATCTCTGTGACGTCATGTCACGTGGGTGTCTATCATTCTGTCCCTCCGGCAGTGCTCCTACCCAAATCGGTATTAGGACATAATTTTTATCTTCCAAAAACAATGTAATCGACGAAACGAGCCTCACGAGACTTATCTTGAAAATATAGGAACAGTTCGAGCAACATAGCTTGCAAAAACGCTCTAAATACCGGCTTTACTTGAACTTCGCCAGAACTTGCAAACGAGGCCAAGACAGACGTTAGCACATGTACTAACGGTAGTATTGCTATGGTTACGCAGATGCAGTCCGTAACTTATTAATTTCACCATTCGTTCTTATTCAAATTCCTAAAATATATTCTGCTTATGTATTTTGGCAACTTTTTCTATACAAGAGGCGTTATATGTGCACTGCTTTTATGGCTGGTGTGTTAACTGGCTATGCATTACAGTTCAAAATGTACCCAAGAAACACCCCCATTGAAAACATTCGCTATTGATTACATATGCCTGTCTGCATGGCGAAATTTCAGGAATACTTCCGTTATCAGCAAAACAGACAGAACAGACGGCAGGGATATTCAAAGTCTCCTTCGTGTTACACAATTACTAGTTAGCTAAAAAGAACAACGACCAAAAGTACATTCACACTAGTAATCTAAATGGCTTCACTAGATAACAACAACAATTTATTGATGCACTAGAGATAGAGACAATAATGAATGATGCCAACCGCCAATATGTTCGTCAGGTTCACATGTCTGGTGAAGAGAGACAGTCACTCTATGTGGCCGTTGTTTTGCTCATTGGCAGTTTTATTGTTACATTTTGTCACTTCAGATCAATGCTGTAATTGCCCCTCCCTCTGTCCTTTTTGTACCTACGCTTTTCTATGCAGCTTGACAACAACGGAATGCGATGAGTATCCCGCAGTGTGTTGTTGCTATGCATTCCACAGTTTACACGGTTTACACCACAGTTTACACTTGCAAAAAGCTCTGTATTTCTGCATACGCTTAGTATTTAATTTGTGTAAAATACGTAAAAGATGTACACAATATGTGTACACCCATCAACAATATTCAAGTTTATAGAAAACGTAGTAGTGGTATGAATATTGGCCTTTTTCCACGGTTTACACTTTCGAAGGTATTAAGAGTTAGATCATGTGATTCTTTATGCAAAAAAGTGTAAACCGTGGAGTTTTTCCTCATTATTTCCTTACCAGTATACTAAAAAATTCATGAAAAATCATTAAAGCATGTACATAGATAGTGTACACCTGGCATGGTGGTCACCTTTTTGCTTTCATCAAGGGAAGCACCCTTTTTCGCCTGATTTTCAAGTGTAAACTGTGAGCGTAAACGGTGAAAACTGTCGCTAGTGCATATTGTTGTTGTTGTTCAGTCTGATTTGCATTGAAGGACGCTGAACCATGTAATGTATTGCATGTATTGTATTCCACAGAACGTAGTTTGTCCACTTTATTTGTCAAATAATCATTTCCCGCATCTTTCCATAATTCAAACTGACTGTTAAGGTGGTCAAGGGGGCTAGAAGTGATAACAGGTTGTACAGCATACCATATATTATCACCATCGAATTTACTTGTGTGCTCATTATCTGGGTCCCCGAAGATGGGGAGGCCTTGCCCCTCCCCTCATAGCCTTTCTGGCCTCTTCAGAGGGCCTGAATCTGTTCTGTCATGACTTAAAATTTCTGAGAAAACGACCCTTCTCCCTTCTAGTTAGTGCTGGGGGCTCACAACTCTTTTTCTGGATGGTTTTGACTCCATACACTGTTTGCCTATGCGTTTACTCTAGACTTAGAGATCCTACACCGAGTTGTGATGTCACTATGCGGCAAGTTAAACTCCTTTCGCCACAAATTAACAACTTCATTCTTCTCATCAGTAATTTTCGCTTCTCTCGTCATCTCATTTCAATCTCTGTGTACCCTTATGGTACACTTTTGTGGCCATCTGCAGCCGCCTATGACAGTTGTTCAATTCCTACAGTCAAGCTCACGACTACGAGGCTACGTCTTTAATACGATGTTAAGCGCAAACTACTGCTCATAATTCTTCTGCGTTTTTGCTATATAGAAGCTCGAGCCTTATATTGTTATGAACATGGCTTACAGTTGCACTTGTGTGTACAAAAGTACCGTTTATATGCACCTCCAAGAGACAAGCCCAATAAATTTACCCTGTGACGTCAGCATGACGTCATAGGGTAAAGATACGTAAAAACTGTTGTCACTATCGTAATCAGCGCCCCCGAAAACCCTATGATCGCCCATGATTGCAGCCAAATAGCTATTATCTTTCAAATTTGATACCAGACAATAGTGGACAAAAGTCCTTGGGACACTTAGAAGAAACAGATAAAAAACCATTTTCCTCTACATATTGTCATAGTTGCTACAAACATGCACCCCCCTTCCCCCTAGAACAATGTTGATTCGTTTGTGGTACATTTGAAGTTGGCGTGCACGCGAAATTTTCCCATTATCGCAGGTACTTCTCCAGAAAACCAACATTGTTTCAGGGGGAGAGGGGAATGAAAGTTTGTTGCAGACTGCAAAAAGTGCAAAGTGTCCCAGGACTTTTGTCGGGTATTGTCTGGTATTGAAATTTTTCAAAACACGTTATACCTGCAATGTGTTGGTTGGTCAAGGGGTAATCGATGGTGCTAAAAACGATGGTGATATTTAAAATTCTGTAAGTCATCTCTGTGACGTCATGTCACGTGGGTGTCTATCATTCTGTCCCTCCGGCAGTGCTCCTACCCAAATCGGTATTAGGACATAATTTTTATCTTCCAAAAACAATGTAATCGACGAAACGAGCCTCACGAGACTTATCTTGAAAATATAGGAACAGTTCGAGCAACATAGCTTGCAAAAACGCTCTAAATACCGGCTTTACTTGAACTTCGCCAGAACTTGCAAACGAGGCCAAGACAGACGTTAGCACATGTACTAACGGTAGTATTGCTATGGTTACGCAGATGCAGTCCGTAACTTATTAATTTCACCATTCGTTCTTATTCAAATTCCTAAAATATATTCTGCTTATGTATTTTGGCAACTTTTTCTATACAAGAGGCGTTATATGTGCACTGCTTTTATGGCTGGTGTGTTAACTGGCTATGCATTACAGTTCAAAATGTACCCAAGAAACACCCCCATTGAAAACATTCGCTATTGATTACATATGCCTGTCTGCATGGCGAAATTTCAGGAATACTTCCGTTATCAGCAAAACAGACAGAACAGACGGCAGGGATATTCAAAGTCTCCTTCGTGTTACACAATTACTAGTTAGCTAAAAAGAACAACGACCAAAAGTACATTCACACTAGTAATCTAAATGGCTTCACTAGATAACAACAACAATTTATTGATGCACTAGAGATAGAGACAATAATGAATGATGCCAACCGCCAATATGTTCGTCAGGTTCACATGTCTGGTGAAGAGAGACAGTCACTCTATGTGGCCGTTGTTTTGCTCATTGGCAGTTTTATTGTTACATTTTGTCACTTCAGATCAATGCTGTAATTGCCCCTCCCTCTGTCCTTTTTGTACCTACGCTTTTCTATGCAGCTTGACAACAACGGAATGCGATGAGTATCCCGCAGTGTGTTGTTGCTATGCATTCCACAGTTTACACGGTTTACACCACAGTTTACACTTGCAAAAAGCTCTGTATTTCTGCATACGCTTAGTATTTAATTTGTGTAAAATACGTAAAAGATGTACACAATATGTGTACACCCATCAACAATATTCAAGTTTATAGAAAACGTAGTAGTGGTATGAATATTGGCCTTTTTCCACGGTTTACACTTTCGAAGGTATTAAGAGTTAGATCATGTGATTCTTTATGCAAAAAAGTGTAAACCGTGGAGTTTTTCCTCATTATTTCCTTACCAGTATACTAAAAAATTCATGAAAAATCATTAAAGCATGTACATAGATAGTGTACACCTGGCATGGTGGTCACCTTTTTGCTTTCATCAAGGGAAGCACCCTTTTTCGCCTGATTTTCAAGTGTAAACTGTGAGCGTAAACGGTGAAAACTGTCGCTAGTGCATATTGTTGTTGTTGTTCAGTCTGATTTGCATTGAAGGACGCTGAACCATGTAATGTATTGCATGTATTGTATTCCACAGAACGTAGTTTGTCCACTTTATTTGTCAAATAATCATTTCCCGCATCTTTCCATAATTCAAACTGACTGTTAAGGTGGTCAAGGGGGCTAGAAGTGATAACAGGTTGTACAGCATACCATATATTATCACCATCGAATTTACTTGTGTGCTCATTATCTGGGTCCCCGAAGATGGGGAGGCCTTGCCCCTCCCCTCATAGCCTTTCTGGCCTCTTCAGAGGGCCTGAATCTGTTCTGTCATGACTTAAAATTTCTGAGAAAACGACCCTTCTCCCTTCTAGTTAGTGCTGGAGGCTCACAACTCTTTTTCTGGATGGTTTTGACTCCATACACTGTTTGCCTATGCGTTTACTCTAGACTTAGAGATCCTACACCGAGTTGTGATGTCACTATGCGGCAAGTTAAACTCCTTTCGCCACAAATTAACAACTTCATTCTTCTCATCAGTAATTTTCGCTTCTCTCGTCATCTCATTTCAATCTCTGTGTACCCTTATGGTACACTTTTGTGGCCATCTGCAGCCGCCTATGACAGTTGTTCAATTCCTACAGTCAAGCTCACGACTACGAGGCTACGTCTTTAATACGATGTTAAGCGCAAACTACTGCTCATAATTCTTCTGCGTTTTTGCTATATAGAAGCTCGAGCCTTATATTGTTATGAACATGGCTTACAGTTGCACTTGTGTGTACAAAAGTACCGTTTATATGCACCTCCAAGAGACAAGCCCAATAAATTTACCCTGTGACGTCAGCATGACGTCATAGGGTAAAGATACGTAAAAACTGTTGTCACTATCGTAATCAGCGCCCCCGAAAACCCTATGATCGCCCATGATTGCAGCCAAATAGCTATTATCTTTCAAATTTGATACCAGACAATAGTGGACAAAAGTCCTTGGGACACTTAGAAGAAACAGATAAAAAACCATTTTCCTCTACATATTGTCATAGTTGCTACAAACATGCACCCCCCTTCCCCCTAGAACAATGTTGATTCGTTTGTGGTACATTTGAAGTTGGCGTGCACGCGAAATTTTCCCATTATCGCAGGTACTTCTCCAGAAAACCAACATTGTTTCAGGGGGAGAGGGGAATGAAAGTTTGTTGCAGACTGCAAAAAGTGCAAAGTGTCCCAGGACTTTTGTCGGGTATTGTCTGGTATTGAAATTTTTCAAAACACGTTATACCTGCAATGTGTTGGTTGGTCAAGGGGTAATCGATGGTGCTAAAAACGATGGTGATATTTAAAATTCTGTAAGTCATCTCTGTGACGTCATGTCACGTGGGTGTCTATCATTCTGTCCCTCCGGCAGTGCTCCTACCCAAATCGGTATTAGGACATAATTTTTATCTTCCAAAAACAATGTAATCGACGAAACGAGCCTCACGAGACTTATCTTGAAAATATAGGAACAGTTCGAGCAACATAGCTTGCAAAAACGCTCTAAATACCGGCTTTACTTGAACTTCGCCAGAACTTGCAAACGAGGCCAAGACAGACGTTAGCACATGTACTAACGGTAGTATTGCTATGGTTACGCAGATGCAGTCCGTAACTTATTAATTTCACCATTCGTTCTTATTCAAATTCCTAAAATATATTCTGCTTATGTATTTTGGCAACTTTTTCTATACAAGAGGCGTTATATGTGCACTGCTTTTATGGCTGGTGTGTTAACTGGCTATGCATTACAGTTCAAAATGTACCCAAGAAACACCCCCATTGAAAACATTCGCTATTGATTACATATGCCTGTCTGCATGGCGAAATTTCAGGAATACTTCCGTTATCAGCAAAACAGACAGAACAGACGGCAGGGATATTCAAAGTCTCCTTCGTGTTACACAATTACTAGTTAGCTAAAAAGAACAACGACCAAAAGTACATTCACACTAGTAATCTAAATGGCTTCACTAGATAACAACAACAATTTATTGATGCACTAGAGATAGAGACAATAATGAATGATGCCAACCGCCAATATGTTCGTCAGGTTCACATGTCTGGTGAAGAGAGACAGTCACTCTATGTGGCCGTTGTTTTGCTCATTGGCAGTTTTATTGTTACATTTTGTCACTTCAGATCAATGCTGTAATTGCCCCTCCCTCTGTCCTTTTTGTACCTACGCTTTTCTATGCAGCTTGACAACAACGGAATGCGATGAGTATCCCGCAGTGTGTTGTTGCTATGCATTCCACAGTTTACACGGTTTACACCACAGTTTACACTTGCAAAAAGCTCTGTATTTCTGCATACGCTTAGTATTTAATTTGTGTAAAATACGTAAAAGATGTACACAATATGTGTACACCCATCAACAATATTCAAGTTTATAGAAAACGTAGTAGTGGTATGAATATTGGCCTTTTTCCACGGTTTACACTTTCGAAGGTATTAAGAGTTAGATCATGTGATTCTTTATGCAAAAAAGTGTAAACCGTGGAGTTTTTCCTCATTATTTCCTTACCAGTATACTAAAAAATTCATGAAAAATCATTAAAGCATGTACATAGATAGTGTACACCTGGCATGGTGGTCACCTTTTTGCTTTCATCAAGGGAAGCACCCTTTTTCGCCTGATTTTCAAGTGTAAACTGTGAGCGTAAACGGTGAAAACTGTCGCTAGTGCATATTGTTGTTGTTGTTCAGTCTGATTTGCATTGAAGGACGCTGAACCATGTAATGTATTGCATGTATTGTATTCCACAGAACGTAGTTTGTCCACTTTATTTGTCAAATAATCATCTCCCGCATCTTTCCATAATTCAAACTGACTGTTAAGGTGGTCAAGGGGGCTAGAAGTGATAACAGGTTGTACAGCATACCATATATTATCACCATCGAATTTACTTGTGTGCTCATTATCTGGGTCCCCGAAGATGGGGAGGCCTTGCCCCTCCCCTCATAGCCTTTCTGGCCTCTTCAGAGGGCCTGAATCTGTTCTGTCATGACTTAAAATTTCTGAGAAAACGACCCTTCTCCCTTCTAGTTAGTGCTGGAGGCTCACAACTCTTTTTCTGGATGGTTTTGACTCCATACACTGTTTGCCTATGCGTTTACTCTAGACTTAGAGATCCTACACCGAGTTGTGATGTCACTATGCGGCAAGTTAAACTCCTTTCGCCACAAATTAACAACTTCATTCTTCTCATCAGTAATTTTCGCTTCTCTCGTCATCTCATTTCAATCTCTGTGTACCCTTATGGTACACTTTTGTGGCCATCTGCAGCCGCCTATGACAGTTGTTCAATTCCTACAGTCAAGCTCACGACTACGAGGCTACGTCTTTAATACGATGTTAAGCGCAAACTACTGCTCATAATTCTTCTGCGTTTTTGCTATATAGAAGCTCGAGCCTTATATTGTTATGAACATGGCTTACAGTTGCACTTGTGTGTACAAAAGTACCGTTTATATGCACCTCCAAGAGACAAGCCCAATAAATTTACCCTGTGACGTCAGCATGACGTCATAGGGTAAAGATACGTAAAAACTGTTGTCACTATCGTAATCAGCGCCCCCGAAAACCCTATGATCGCCCATGATTGCAGCCAAATAGCTATTATCTTTCAAATTTGATACCAGACAATAGTGGACAAAAGTCCTTGGGACACTTAGAAGAAACAGATAAAAAACCATTTTCCTCTACATATTGTCATAGTTGCTACAAACATGCACCCCCCTTCCCCCTAGAACAATGTTGATTCGTTTGTGGTACATTTGAAGTTGGCGTGCACGCGAAATTTTCCCATTATCGCAGGTACTTCTCCAGAAAACCAACATTGTTTCAGGGGGAGAGGGGAATGAAAGTTTGTTGCAGACTGCAAAAAGTGCAAAGTGTCCCAGGACTTTTGTCGGGTATTGTCTGGTATTGAAATTTTTCAAAACACGTTATACCTGCAATGTGTTGGTTGGTCAAGGGGTAATCGATGGTGCTAAAAACGATGGTGATATTTAAAATTCTGTAAGTCATCTCTGTGACGTCATGTCACGTGGGTGTCTATCATTCTGTCCCTCCGGCAGTGCTCCTACCCAAATCGGTATTAGGACATAATTTTTATCTTCCAAAAACAATGTAATCGACGAAACGAGCCTCACGAGACTTATCTTGAAAATATAGGAACAGTTCGAGCAACATAGCTTGCAAAAACGCTCTAAATACCGGCTTTACTTGAACTTCGCCAGAACTTGCAAACGAGGCCAAGACAGACGTTAGCACATGTACTAACGGTAGTATTGCTATGGTTACGCAGATGCAGTCCGTAACTTATTAATTTCACCATTCGTTCTTATTCAAATTCCTAAAATATATTCTGCTTATGTATTTTGGCAACTTTTTCTATACAAGAGGCGTTATATGTGCACTGCTTTTATGGCTGGTGTGTTAACTGGCTATGCATTACAGTTCAAAATGTACCCAAGAAACACCCCCATTGAAAACATTCGCTATTGATTACATATGCCTGTCTGCATGGCGAAATTTCAGGAATACTTCCGTTATCAGCAAAACAGACAGAACAGACGGCAGGGATATTCAAAGTCTCCTTCGTGTTACACAATTACTAGTTAGCTAAAAAGAACAACGACCAAAAGTACATTCACACTAGTAATCTAAATGGCTTCACTAGATAACAACAACAATTTATTGATGCACTAGAGATAGAGACAATAATGAATGATGCCAACCGCCAATATGTTCGTCAGGTTCACATGTCTGGTGAAGAGAGACAGTCACTCTATGTGGCCGTTGTTTTGCTCATTGGCAGTTTTATTGTTACATTTTGTCACTTCAGATCAATGCTGTAATTGCCCCTCCCTCTGTCCTTTTTGTACCTACGCTTTTCTATGCAGCTTGACAACAACGGAATGCGATGAGTATCCCGCAGTGTGTTGTTGCTATGCATTCCACAGTTTACACGGTTTACACCACAGTTTACACTTGCAAAAAGCTCTGTATTTCTGCATACGCTTTGTATTTAATTTGTGTAAAATACGTAAAAGATGTACACAATATGTGTACACCCATCAACAATATTCAAGTTTATAGAAAACGTAGTAGTGGTATGAATATTGGCCTTTTTCCACGGTTTACACTTTCGAAGGTATTAAGAGTTAGATCATGTGATTCTTTATGCAAAAAAGTGTAAACCGTGGAGTTTTTCCTCATTATTTCCTTACCAGTATACTAAAAAATTCATGAAAAATCATTAAAGCATGTACATAGATAGTGTACACCTGGCATGGTGGTCACCTTTTTGCTTTCATCAAGGGAAGCACCCTTTTTCGCCTGATTTTCAAGTGTAAACTGTGAGCGTAAACGGTGAAAACTGTCGCTAGTGCATATTGTTGTTGTTGTTCAGTCTGATTTGCATTGAAGGACGCTGAACCATGTAATGTATTGCATGTATTGTATTCCACAGAACGTAGTTTGTCCACTTTATTTGTCAAATAATCATTTCCCGCATCTTTCCATAATTCAAACTGACTGTTAAGGTGGTCAAGGGGGCTAGAAGTGATAACAGGTTGTACAGCATACCATATATTATCACCATCGAATTTACTTGTGTGCTCATTATCTGGGTCCCCGAAGATGGGGAGGCCTTGCCCCTCCCCTCATAGCCTTTCTGGCCTCTTCAGAGGGCCTGAATCTGTTCTGTCATGACTTAAAATTTCTGAGAAAACGACCCTTCTCCCTTCTAGTTAGTGCTGGAGGCTCACAACTCTTTTTCTGGATGGTTTTGACTCCATACACTGTTTGCCTATGCGTTTACTCTAGACTTAGAGATCCTACACCGAGTTGTGATGTCACTATGCGGCAAGTTAAACTCCTTTCGCCACAAATTAACAACTTCATTCTTCTCATCAGTAATTTTCGCTTCTCTCGTCATCTCATTTCAATCTCTGTGTACCCTTATGGTACACTTTTGTGGCCATCTGCAGCCGCCTATGACAGTTGTTCAATTCCTACAGTCAAGCTCACGACTACGAGGCTACGTCTTTAATACGATGTTAAGCGCAAACTACTGCTCATAATTCTTCTGCGTTTTTGCTATATAGAAGCTCGAGCCTTATATTGTTATGAACATGGCTTACAGTTGCACTTGTGTGTACAAAAGTACCGTTTATATGCACCTCCAAGAGACAAGCCCAATAAATTTACCCTGTGACGTCAGCATGACGTCATAGGGTAAAGATACGTAAAAACTGTTGTCACTATCGTAATCAGCGCCCCCGAAAACCCTATGATCGCCCATGATTGCAGCCAAATAGCTATTATCTTTCAAATTTGATACCAGACAATAGTGGACAAAAGTCCTTGGGACACTTAGAAGAAACAGATAAAAAACCATTTTCCTCTACATATTGTCATAGTTGCTACAAACATGCACCCCCCTTCCCCCTAGAACAATGTTGATTCGTTTGTGGTACATTTGAAGTTGGCGTGCACGCGAAATTTTCCCATTATCGCAGGTACTTCTCCAGAAAACCAACATTGTTTCAGGGGGAGAGGGGAATGAAAGTTTGTTGCAGACTGCAAAAAGTGCAAAGTGTCCCAGGACTTTTGTCGGGTATTGTCTGGTATTGAAATTTTTCAAAACACGTTATACCTGCAATGTGTTGGTTGGTCAAGGGGTAATCGATGGTGCTAAAAACGATGGTGATATTTAAAATTCTGTAAGTCATCTCTGTGACGTCATGTCACGTGGGTGTCTATCATTCTGTCCCTCCGGCAGTGCTCCTACCCAAATCGGTATTAGGACATAATTTTTATCTTCCAAAAACAATGTAATCGACGAAACGAGCCTCACGAGACTTATCTTGAAAATATAGGAACAGTTCGAGCAACATAGCTTGCAAAAACGCTCTAAATACCGGCTTTACTTGAACTTCGCCAGAACTTGCAAACGAGGCCAAGACAGACGTTAGCACATGTACTAACGGTAGTATTGCTATGGTTACGCAGATGCAGTCCGTAACTTATTAATTTCACCATTCGTTCTTATTCAAATTCCTAAAATATATTCTGCTTATGTATTTTGGCAACTTTTTCTATACAAGAGGCGTTATATGTGCACTGCTTTTATGGCTGGTGTGTTAACTGGCTATGCATTACAGTTCAAAATGTACCCAAGAAACACCCCCATTGAAAACATTCGCTATTGATTACATATGCCTGTCTGCATGGCGAAATTTCAGGAATACTTCCGTTATCAGCAAAACAGACAGAACAGACGGCAGGGATATTCAAAGTCTCCTTCGTGTTACACAATTACTAGTTAGCTAAAAAGAACAACGACCAAAAGTACATTCACACTAGTAATCTAAATGGCTTCACTAGATAACAACAACAATTTATTGATGCACTAGAGATAGAGACAATAATGAATGATGCCAACCGCCAATATGTTCGTCAGGTTCACATGTCTGGTGAAGAGAGACAGTCACTCTATGTGGCCGTTGTTTTGCTCATTGGCAGTTTTATTGTTACATTTTGTCACTTCAGATCAATGCTGTAATTGCCCCTCCCTCTGTCCTTTTTGTACCTACGCTTTTCTATGCAGCTTGACAACAACGGAATGCGATGAGTATCCCGCAGTGTGTTGTTGCTATGCATTCCACAGTTTACACGGTTTACACCACAGTTTACACTTGCAAAAAGCTCTGTATTTCTGCATACGCTTTGTATTTAATTTGTGTAAAATACGTAAAAGATGTACACAATATGTGTACACCCATCAACAATATTCAAGTTTATAGAAAACGTAGTAGTGGTATGAATATTGGCCTTTTTCCACGGTTTACACTTTCGAAGGTATTAAGAGTTAGATCATGTGATTCTTTATGCAAAAAAGTGTAAACCGTGGAGTTTTTCCTCATTATTTCCTTACCAGTATACTAAAAAATTCATGAAAAATCATTAAAGCATGTACATAGATAGTGTACACCTGGCATGGTGGTCACCTTTTTGCTTTCATCAAGGGAAGCACCCTTTTTCGCCTGATTTTCAAGTGTAAACTGTGAGCGTAAACGGTGAAAACTGTCGCTAGTGCATATTGTTGTTGTTGTTCAGTCTGATTTGCATTGAAGGACGCTGAACCATGTAATGTATTGCATGTATTGTATTCCACAGAACGTAGTTTGTCCACTTTATTTGTCAAATAATCATTTCCCGCATCTTTCCATAATTCAAACTGACTGTTAAGGTGGTCAAGGGGGCTAGAAGTGATAACAGGTTGTACAGCATACCATATATTATCACCATCGAATTTACTTGTGTGCTCATTATCTGGGTCCCCGAAGATGGGGAGGCCTTGCCCCTCCCCTCATAGCCTTTCTGGCCTCTTCAGAGGGCCTGAATCTGTTCTGTCATGACTTAAAATTTCTGAGAAAACGACCCTTCTCCCTTCTAGTTAGTGCTGGAGGCTCACAACTCTTTTTCTGGATGGTTTTGACTCCATACACTGTTTGCCTATGCGTTTACTCTAGACTTAGAGATCCTACACCGAGTTGTGATGTCACTATGCGGCAAGTTAAACTCCTTTCGCCACAAATTAACAACTTCATTCTTCTCATCAGTAATTTTCGCTTCTCTCGTCATCTCATTTCAATCTCTGTGTACCCTTATGGTACACTTTTGTGGCCATCTGCAGCCGCCTATGACAGTTGTTCAATTCCTACAGTCAAGCTCACGACTACGAGGCTACGTCTTTAATACGATGTTAAGCGCAAACTACTGCTCATAATTCTTCTGCGTTTTTGCTATATAGAAGCTCGAGCCTTATATTGTTATGAACATGGCTTACAGTTGCACTTGTGTGTACAAAAGTACCGTTTATATGCACCTCCAAGAGACAAGCCCAATAAATTTACCCTGTGACGTCAGCATGACGTCATAGGGTAAAGATACGTAAAAACTGTTGTCACTATCGTAATCAGCGCCCCCGAAAACCCTATGATCGCCCATGATTGCAGCCAAATAGCTATTATCTTTCAAATTTGATACCAGACAATAGTGGACAAAAGTCCTTGGGACACTTAGAAGAAACAGATAAAAAACCATTTTCCTCTACATATTGTCATAGTTGCTACAAACATGCACCCCCCTTCCCCCTAGAACAATGTTGATTCGTTTGTGGTACATTTGAAGTTGGCGTGCACGCGAAATTTTCCCATTATCGCAGGTACTTCTCCAGAAAACCAACATTGTTTCAGGGGGAGAGGGGAATGAAAGTTTGTTGCAGACTGCAAAAAGTGCAAAGTGTCCCAGGACTTTTGTCGGGTATTGTCTGGTATTGAAATTTTTCAAAACACGTTATACCTGCAATGTGTTGGTTGGTCAAGGGGTAATCGATGGTGCTAAAAACGATGGTGATATTTAAAATTCTGTAAGTCATCTCTGTGACGTCATGTCACGTGGGTGTCTATCATTCTGTCCCTCCGGCAGTGCTCCTACCCAAATCGGTATTAGGACATAATTTTTATCTTCCAAAAACAATGTAATCGACGAAACGAGCCTCACGAGACTTATCTTGAAAATATAGGAACAGTTCGAGCAACATAGCTTGCAAAAACGCTCTAAATACCGGCTTTACTTGAACTTCGCCAGAACTTGCAAACGAGGCCAAGACAGACGTTAGCACATGTACTAACGGTAGTATTGCTATGGTTACGCAGATGCAGTCCGTAACTTATTAATTTCACCATTCGTTCTTATTCAAATTCCTAAAATATATTCTGCTTATGTATTTTGGCAACTTTTTCTATACAAGAGGCGTTATATGTGCACTGCTTTTATGGCTGGTGTGTTAACTGGCTATGCATTACAGTTCAAAATGTACCCAAGAAACACCCCCATTGAAAACATTCGCTATTGATTACATATGCCTGTCTGCATGGCGAAATTTCAGGAATACTTCCGTTATCAGCAAAACAGACAGAACAGACGGCAGGGATATTCAAAGTCTCCTTCGTGTTACACAATTACTAGTTAGCTAAAAAGAACAACGACCAAAAGTACATTCACACTAGTAATCTAAATGGCTTCACTAGATAACAACAACAATTTATTGATGCACTAGAGATAGAGACAATAATGAATGATGCCAACCGCCAATATGTTCGTCAGGTTCACATGTCTGGTGAAGAGAGACAGTCACTCTATGTGGCCGTTGTTTTGCTCATTGGCAGTTTTATTGTTACATTTTGTCACTTCAGATCAATGCTGTAATTGCCCCTCCCTCTGTCCTTTTTGTACCTACGCTTTTCTATGCAGCTTGACAACAACGGAATGCGATGAGTATCCCGCAGTGTGTTGTTGCTATGCATTCCACAGTTTACACGGTTTACACCACAGTTTACACTTGCAAAAAGCTCTGTATTTCTGCATACGCTTTGTATTTAATTTGTGTAAAATACGTAAAAGATGTACACAATATGTGTACACCCATCAACAATATTCAAGTTTATAGAAAACGTAGTAGTGGTATGAATATTGGCCTTTTTCCACGGTTTACACTTTCGAAGGTATTAAGAGTTAGATCATGTGATTCTTTATGCAAAAAAGTGTAAACCGTGGAGTTTTTCCTCATTATTTCCTTACCAGTATACTAAAAAATTCATGAAAAATCATTAAAGCATGTACATAGATAGTGTACACCTGGCATGGTGGTCACCTTTTTGCTTTCATCAAGGGAAGCACCCTTTTTCGCCTGATTTTCAAGTGTAAACTGTGAGCGTAAACGGTGAAAACTGTCGCTAGTGCATATTGTTGTTGTTGTTCAGTCTGATTTGCATTGAAGGACGCTGAACCATGTAATGTATTGCATGTATTGTATTCCACAGAACGTAGTTTGTCCACTTTATTTGTCAAATAATCATTTCCCGCATCTTTCCATAATTCAAACTGACTGTTAAGGTGGTCAAGGGGGCTAGAAGTGATAACAGGTTGTACAGCATACCATATATTATCACCATCGAATTTACTTGTGTGCTCATTATCTGGGTCCCCGAAGATGGGGAGGCCTTGCCCCTCCCCTCATAGCCTTTCTGGCCTCTTCAGAGGGCCTGAATCTGTTCTGTCATGACTTAAAATTTCTGAGAAAACGACCCTTCTCCCTTCTAGTTAGTGCTGGAGGCTCACAACTCTTTTTCTGGATGGTTTTGACTCCATACACTGTTTGCCTATGCGTTTACTCTAGACTTAGAGATCCTACACCGAGTTGTGATGTCACTATGCGGCAAGTTAAACTCCTTTCGCCACAAATTAACAACTTCATTCTTCTCATCAGTAATTTTCGCTTCTCTCGTCATCTCATTTCAATCTCTGTGTACCCTTATGGTACACTTTTGTGGCCATCTGCAGCCGCCTATGACAGTTGTTCAATTCCTACAGTCAAGCTCACGACTACGAGGCTACGTCTTTAATACGATGTTAAGCGCAAACTACTGCTCATAATTCTTCTGCGTTTTTGCTATATAGAAGCTCGAGCCTTATATTGTTATGAACATGGCTTACAGTTGCACTTGTGTGTACAAAAGTACCGTTTATATGCACCTCCAAGAGACAAGCCCAATAAATTTACCCTGTGACGTCAGCATGACGTCATAGGGTAAAGATACGTAAAAACTGTTGTCACTATCGTAATCAGCGCCCCCGAAAACCCTATGATCGCCCATGATTGCAGCCAAATAGCTATTATCTTTCAAATTTGATACCAGACAATAGTGGACAAAAGTCCTTGGGACACTTAGAAGAAACAGATAAAAAACCATTTTCCTCTACATATTGTCATAGTTGCTACAAACATGCACCCCCCTTCCCCCTAGAACAATGTTGATTCGTTTGTGGTACATTTGAAGTTGGCGTGCACGCGAAATTTTCCCATTATCGCAGGTACTTCTCCAGAAAACCAACATTGTTTCAGGGGGAGAGGGGAATGAAAGTTTGTTGCAGACTGCAAAAAGTGCAAAGTGTCCCAGGACTTTTGTCGGGTATTGTCTGGTATTGAAATTTTTCAAAACACGTTATACCTGCAATGTGTTGGTTGGTCAAGGGGTAATCGATGGTGCTAAAAACGATGGTGATATTTAAAATTCTGTAAGTCATCTCTGTGACGTCATGTCACGTGGGTGTCTATCATTCTGTCCCTCCGGCAGTGCTCCTACCCAAATCGGTATTAGGACATAATTTTTATCTTCCAAAAACAATGTAATCGACGAAACGAGCCTCACGAGACTTATCTTGAAAATATAGGAACAGTTCGAGCAACATAGCTTGCAAAAACGCTCTAAATACCGGCTTTACTTGAACTTCGCCAGAACTTGCAAACGAGGCCAAGACAGACGTTAGCACATGTACTAACGGTAGTATTGCTATGGTTACGCAGATGCAGTCCGTAACTTATTAATTTCACCATTCGTTCTTATTCAAATTCCTAAAATATATTCTGCTTATGTATTTTGGCAACTTTTTCTATACAAGAGGCGTTATATGTGCACTGCTTTTATGGCTGGTGTGTTAACTGGCTATGCATTACAGTTCAAAATGTACCCAAGAAACACCCCCATTGAAAACATTCGCTATTGATTACATATGCCTGTCTGCATGGCGAAATTTCAGGAATACTTCCGTTATCAGCAAAACAGACAGAACAGACGGCAGGGATATTCAAAGTCTCCTTCGTGTTACACAATTACTAGTTAGCTAAAAAGAACAACGACCAAAAGTACATTCACACTAGTAATCTAAATGGCTTCACTAGATAACAACAACAATTTATTGATGCACTAGAGATAGAGACAATAATGAATGATGCCAACCGCCAATATGTTCGTCAGGTTCACATGTCTGGTGAAGAGAGACAGTCACTCTATGTGGCCGTTGTTTTGCTCATTGGCAGTTTTATTGTTACATTTTGTCACTTCAGATCAATGCTGTAATTGCCCCTCCCTCTGTCCTTTTTGTACCTACGCTTTTCTATGCAGCTTGACAACAACGGAATGCGATGAGTATCCCGCAGTGTGTTGTTGCTATGCATTCCACAGTTTACACGGTTTACACCACAGTTTACACTTGCAAAAAGCTCTGTATTTCTGCATACGCTTTGTATTTAATTTGTGTAAAATACGTAAAAGATGTACACAATATGTGTACACCCATCAACAATATTCAAGTTTATAGAAAACGTAGTAGTGGTATGAATATTGGCCTTTTTCCACGGTTTACACTTTCGAAGGTATTAAGAGTTAGATCATGTGATTCTTTATGCAAAAAAGTGTAAACCGTGGAGTTTTTCCTCATTATTTCCTTACCAGTATACTAAAAAATTCATGAAAAATCATTAAAGCATGTACATAGATAGTGTACACCTGGCATGGTGGTCACCTTTTTGCTTTCATCAAGGGAAGCACCCTTTTTCGCCTGATTTTCAAGTGTAAACTGTGAGCGTAAACGGTGAAAACTGTCGCTAGTGCATATTGTTGTTGTTGTTCAGTCTGATTTGCATTGAAGGACGCTGAACCATGTAATGTATTGCATGTATTGTATTCCACAGAACGTAGTTTGTCCACTTTATTTGTCAAATAATCATTTCCCGCATCTTTCCATAATTCAAACTGACTGTTAAGGTGGTCAAGGGGGCTAGAAGTGATAACAGGTTGTACAGCATACCATATATTATCACCATCGAATTTACTTGTGTGCTCATTATCTGGGTCCCCGAAGATGGGGAGGCCTTGCCCCTCCCCTCATAGCCTTTCTGGCCTCTTCAGAGGGCCTGAATCTGTTCTGTCATGACTTAAAATTTCTGAGAAAACGACCCTTCTCCCTTCTAGTTAGTGCTGGGGGCTCACAACTCTTTTTCTGGATGGTTTTGACTCCATACACTGTTTGCCTATGCGTTTACTCTAGACTTAGAGATCCTACACCGAGTTGTGATGTCACTATGCGGCAAGTTAAACTCCTTTCGCCACAAATTAACAACTTCATTCTTCTCATCAGTAATTTTCGCTTCTCTCGTCATCTCATTTCAATCTCTGTGTACCCTTATGGTACACTTTTGTGGCCATCTGCAGCCGCCTATGACAGTTGTTCAATTCCTACAGTCAAGCTCACGACTACGAGGCTACGTCTTTAATACGATGTTAAGCGCAAACTACTGCTCATAATTCTTCTGCGTTTTTGCTATATAGAAGCTCGAGCCTTATATTGTTATGAACATGGCTTACAGTTGCACTTGTGTGTACAAAAGTACCGTTTATATGCACCTCCAAGAGACAAGCCCAATAAATTTACCCTGTGACGTCAGCATGACGTCATAGGGTAAAGATACGTAAAAACTGTTGTCACTATCGTAATCAGCGCCCCCGAAAACCCTATGATCGCCCATGATTGCAGCCAAATAGCTATTATCTTTCAAATTTGATACCAGACAATAGTGGACAAAAGTCCTTGGGACACTTAGAAGAAACAGATAAAAAACCATTTTCCTCTACATATTGTCATAGTTGCTACAAACATGCACCCCCCTTCCCCCTAGAACAATGTTGATTCGTTTGTGGTACATTTGAAGTTGGCGTGCACGCGAAATTTTCCCATTATCGCAGGTACTTCTCCAGAAAACCAACATTGTTTCAGGGGGAGAGGGGAATGAAAGTTTGTTGCAGACTGCAAAAAGTGCAAAGTGTCCCAGGACTTTTGTCGGGTATTGTCTGGTATTGAAATTTTTCAAAACACGTTATACCTGCAATGTGTTGGTTGGTCAAGGGGTAATCGATGGTGCTAAAAACGATGGTGATATTTAAAATTCTGTAAGTCATCTCTGTGACGTCATGTCACGTGGGTGTCTATCATTCTGTCCCTCCGGCAGTGCTCCTACCCAAATCGGTATTAGGACATAATTTTTATCTTCCAAAAACAATGTAATCGACGAAACGAGCCTCACGAGACTTATCTTGAAAATATAGGAACAGTTCGAGCAACATAGCTTGCAAAAACGCTCTAAATACCGGCTTTACTTGAACTTCGCCAGAACTTGCAAACGAGGCCAAGACAGACGTTAGCACATGTACTAACGGTAGTATTGCTATGGTTACGCAGATGCAGTCCGTAACTTATTAATTTCACCATTCGTTCTTATTCAAATTCCTAAAATATATTCTGCTTATGTATTTTGGCAACTTTTTCTATACAAGAGGCGTTATATGTGCACTGCTTTTATGGCTGGTGTGTTAACTGGCTATGCATTACAGTTCAAAATGTACCCAAGAAACACCCCCATTGAAAACATTCGCTATTGATTACATATGCCTGTCTGCATGGCGAAATTTCAGGAATACTTCCGTTATCAGCAAAACAGACAGAACAGACGGCAGGGATATTCAAAGTCTCCTTCGTGTTACACAATTACTAGTTAGCTAAAAAGAACAACGACCAAAAGTACATTCACACTAGTAATCTAAATGGCTTCACTAGATAACAACAACAATTTATTGATGCACTAGAGATAGAGACAATAATGAATGATGCCAACCGCCAATATGTTCGTCAGGTTCACATGTCTGGTGAAGAGAGACAGTCACTCTATGTGGCCGTTGTTTTGCTCATTGGCAGTTTTATTGTTACATTTTGTCACTTCAGATCAATGCTGTAATTGCCCCTCCCTCTGTCCTTTTTGTACCTACGCTTTTCTATGCAGCTTGACAACAACGGAATGCGATGAGTATCCCGCAGTGTGTTGTTGCTATGCATTCCACAGTTTACACGGTTTACACCACAGTTTACACTTGCAAAAAGCTCTGTATTTCTGCATACGCTTTGTATTTAATTTGTGTAAAATACGTAAAAGATGTACACAATATGTGTACACCCATCAACAATATTCAAGTTTATAGAAAACGTAGTAGTGGTATGAATATTGGCCTTTTTCCACGGTTTACACTTTCGAAGGTATTAAGAGTTAGATCATGTGATTCTTTATGCAAAAAAGTGTAAACCGTGGAGTTTTTCCTCATTATTTCCTTACCAGTATACTAAAAAATTCATGAAAAATCATTAAAGCATGTACATAGATAGTGTACACCTGGCATGGTGGTCACCTTTTTGCTTTCATCAAGGGAAGCACCCTTTTTCGCCTGATTTTCAAGTGTAAACTGTGAGCGTAAACGGTGAAAACTGTCGCTAGTGCATATTGTTGTTGTTGTTCAGTCTGATTTGCATTGAAGGACGCTGAACCATGTAATGTATTGCATGTATTGTATTCCACAGAACGTAGTTTGTCCACTTTATTTGTCAAATAATCATTTCCCGCATCTTTCCATAATTCAAACTGACTGTTAAGGTGGTCAAGGGGGCTAGAAGTGATAACAGGTTGTACAGCATACCATATATTATCACCATCGAATTTACTTGTGTGCTCATTATCTGGGTCCCCGAAGATGGGGAGGCCTTGCCCCTCCCCTCATAGCCTTTCTGGCCTCTTCAGAGGGCCTGAATCTGTTCTGTCATGACTTAAAATTTCTGAGAAAACGACCCTTCTCCCTTCTAGTTAGTGCTGGAGGCTCACAACTCTTTTTCTGGATGGTTTTGACTCCATACACTGTTTGCCTATGCGTTTACTCTAGACTTAGAGATCCTACACCGAGTTGTGATGTCACTATGCGGCAAGTTAAACTCCTTTCGCCACAAATTAACAACTTCATTCTTCTCATCAGTAATTTTCGCTTCTCTCGTCATCTCATTTCAATCTCTGTGTACCCTTATGGTACACTTTTGTGGCCATCTGCAGCCGCCTATGACAGTTGTTCAATTCCTACAGTCAAGCTCACGACTACGAGGCTACGTCTTTAATACGATGTTAAGCGCAAACTACTGCTCATAATTCTTCTGCGTTTTTGCTATATAGAAGCTCGAGCCTTATATTGTTATGAACATGGCTTACAGTTGCACTTGTGTGTACAAAAGTACCGTTTATATGCACCTCCAAGAGACAAGCCCAATAAATTTACCCTGTGACGTCAGCATGACGTCATAGGGTAAAGATACGTAAAAACTGTTGTCACTATCGTAATCAGCGCCCCCGAAAACCCTATGATCGCCCATGATTGCAGCCAAATAGCTATTATCTTTCAAATTTGATACCAGACAATAGTGGACAAAAGTCCTTGGGACACTTAGAAGAAACAGATAAAAAACCATTTTCCTCTACATATTGTCATAGTTGCTACAAACATGCACCCCCCTTCCCCCTAGAACAATGTTGATTCGTTTGTGGTACATTTGAAGTTGGCGTGCACGCGAAATTTTCCCATTATCGCAGGTACTTCTCCAGAAAACCAACATTGTTTCAGGGGGAGAGGGGAATGAAAGTTTGTTGCAGACTGCAAAAAGTGCAAAGTGTCCCAGGACTTTTGTCGGGTATTGTCTGGTATTGAAATTTTTCAAAACACGTTATACCTGCAATGTGTTGGTTGGTCAAGGGGTAATCGATGGTGCTAAAAACGATGGTGATATTTAAAATTCTGTAAGTCATCTCTGTGACGTCATGTCACGTGGGTGTCTATCATTCTGTCCCTCCGGCAGTGCTCCTACCCAAATCGGTATTAGGACATAATTTTTATCTTCCAAAAACAATGTAATCGACGAAACGAGCCTCACGAGACTTATCTTGAAAATATAGGAACAGTTCGAGCAACATAGCTTGCAAAAACGCTCTAAATACCGGCTTTACTTGAACTTCGCCAGAACTTGCAAACGAGGCCAAGACAGACGTTAGCACATGTACTAACGGTAGTATTGCTATGGTTACGCAGATGCAGTCCGTAACTTATTAATTTCACCATTCGTTCTTATTCAAATTCCTAAAATATATTCTGCTTATGTATTTTGGCAACTTTTTCTATACAAGAGGCGTTATATGTGCACTGCTTTTATGGCTGGTGTGTTAACTGGCTATGCATTACAGTTCAAAATGTACCCAAGAAACACCCCCATTGAAAACATTCGCTATTGATTACATATGCCTGTCTGCATGGCGAAATTTCAGGAATACTTCCGTTATCAGCAAAACAGACAGAACAGACGGCAGGGATATTCAAAGTCTCCTTCGTGTTACACAATTACTAGTTAGCTAAAAAGAACAACGACCAAAAGTACATTCACACTAGTAATCTAAATGGCTTCACTAGATAACAACAACAATTTATTGATGCACTAGAGATAGAGACAATAATGAATGATGCCAACCGCCAATATGTTCGTCAGGTTCACATGTCTGGTGAAGAGAGACAGTCACTCTATGTGGCCGTTGTTTTGCTCATTGGCAGTTTTATTGTTACATTTTGTCACTTCAGATCAATGCTGTAATTGCCCCTCCCTCTGTCCTTTTTGTACCTACGCTTTTCTATGCAGCTTGACAACAACGGAATGCGATGAGTATCCCGCAGTGTGTTGTTGCTATGCATTCCACAGTTTACACGGTTTACACCACAGTTTACACTTGCAAAAAGCTCTGTATTTCTGCATACGCTTAGTATTTAATTTGTGTAAAATACGTAAAAGATGTACACAATATGTGTACACCCATCAACAATATTCAAGTTTATAGAAAACGTAGTAGTGGTATGAATATTGGCCTTTTTCCACGGTTTACACTTTCGAAGGTATTAAGAGTTAGATCATGTGATTCTTTATGCAAAAAAGTGTAAACCGTGGAGTTTTTCCTCATTATTTCCTTACCAGTATACTAAAAAATTCATGAAAAATCATTAAAGCATGTACATAGATAGTGTACACCTGGCATGGTGGTCACCTTTTTGCTTTCATCAAGGGAAGCACCCTTTTTCGCCTGATTTTCAAGTGTAAACTGTGAGCGTAAACGGTGAAAACTGTCGCTAGTGCATATTGTTGTTGTTGTTCAGTCTGATTTGCATTGAAGGACGCTGAACCATGTAATGTATTGCATGTATTGTATTCCACAGAACGTAGTTTGTCCACTTTATTTGTCAAATAATCATTTCCCGCATCTTTCCATAATTCAAACTGACTGTTAAGGTGGTCAAGGGGGCTAGAAGTGATAACAGGTTGTACAGCATACCATATATTATCACCATCGAATTTACTTGTGTGCTCATTATCTGGGTCCCCGAAGATGGGAGGCCTTGCCCCTCCCCTCATAGCCTTTCTGGCCTCTTCAGAGGGCCTGAATCTGTTCTGTCATGACTTAAAATTTCTGAGAAAACGACCCTTCTCCCTTCTAGTTAGTGCTGGAGGCTCACAACTCTTTTCTGGATGGTTTTGACTCCATACACTGTTTGCCTATGCGTTTACTCTAGACTTAGAGATCCTACACCGAGTTGTGATGTCACTATGCGGCAAGTTAAACTCCTTTCGCCACAAATTAACAACTTCATTCTTCTCATCAGTAATTTTCGCTTCTCTCGTCATCTCATTTCAATCTCTGTGTACCCTTATGGTACACTTTTGTGGCCATCTGCAGCCGCCTATGACAGTTGTTCAATTCCTACAGTCAAGCTCACGACTACGAGGCTACGTCTTTAATACGATGTTAAGCGCAAACTACTGCTCATAATTCTTCTGCGTTTTTGCTATATAGAAGCTCGAGCCTTATATTGTTATGAACATGGCTTACAGTTGCACTTGTGTGTACAAAAGTACCGTTTATATGCACCTCCAAGAGACAAGCCCAATAAATTTACCCTGTGACGTCAGCATGACGTCATAGGGTAAAGATACGTAAAAACTGTTGTCACTAT